>CM040120.1:25207300-25807300 GCA_022559845.1 Amorphophallus konjac
CCTCCCCCTAAGTGACCTATTTTACGATCCATATGATCCCTTCCAAGGGGAGTCAAGGGACTCATATGACCCAACCATCTTACCAACCACCCACCCTGTCCTACCCTCACTCACCATATTGGGCCAAACCCACCTCATCCATGACCCGGGCTGCACCTTGGGAGCCATAACCTTGGACCATATATCCCTAGGGAATAAGGTGGTGCCCCACCCCATGATGACCACCTTCTTAGATCCATTCGATCCTTTCCAATGGGAGTTCAAAGGTTGTCCCACACCTATACACATGGAAGTCACTTTTGGGAAAAGCATGCATGTGTCTAGACTTTCCACACCCCTTGGCATGAACACTATGTTGGGTCCATTCATTCATATCACTCACATGTCAAGTAGAAAGCATGAGTGGGTCACATTCGGATGTCATGGTCCTCCTTCATTCATCATGGATCTTAAGCATGTCAAAAGCATCTACGGATGTCCGGGCCCCCCCACATTCATCACCACTTTACATGATAGGTTCACCTACGGTTGTCCCGGCCCACCTAGGCCCACCAAAGTCTACATGACAACATTGAATGATAATTCCACAAATGGTTGCACCGGCCCACCAAGGTTCATCATGGTCCATCTGGCATCATGGCAGGATAGGTCCATCTATGGTTGTCCAGGTCCACCCATAAAGGATAGCATTCACAAAATTGCATGAAAACCTTTGCAAGCACATCAGCAAAAAGAATGAGGCTTATAAAAGGCTGGTCGACTCTCATCGGTATCACCAAGAATTCCAAGTGGGTGACCTTGTGATGGTAAGGATGGAGAGGCTCTCCCCGGGAGCCAACTCTAAACTGAGGCCACGTGGGGCTGGTCCCTTCCAGGTCTTGAGGCGCATAGGTGCAAATGCCAACGAGTTAGATCTCCATGAGGAGTATGGAATAAGTCCCACATTTAATGTTGCCGACCTAGTGCCATATAAGGGACCCACGGTGGTACCTAGTGAGGAGATTGAGCCTACTTCTTCCCTTGAGAGAGCACCCACCCATGATGATAAACCACCAGCCAAGAGAGCCCAGCGTGAACAAATTGAACAAATATTGGATGAACAAGTCACTACCACTCGGAGTAAGGTATATGAGCGCTATCTCGGCAGGTGGATGGATCGGTCTCGTTCGGGAGACTTGAGGGCCGTACCACTTCTACACCCTCCAAGGAGGGAAGGACACTTACTCGACAGAGTCGAGTTCTCCGCACCCCGGGAGTATGATGGGGACATCACCTCCCATGCCCACGTTTACCGTTCGTCTCCTCACCCCGGTTGCATCCGGCATGGTTTAGTCATTTAATTTTGAGTCCTATGTAATTTTATTTGAGTCATTTGATGTATTTTCCTTTTATTTGAGTCATGTTCCTAGGTCATGCATTTATTTTCCTAAGTTTGAGTGTCATTAGATTGTGTAATGTGCTATTGGGCCCAATTCTTCGGGCTTGGCCCATGAGCCCCCCTATCCCTTCGGTTATTTGTTATTGAGTCTTTTGTAAGGGACTTTTGTAGAAATGTGGGTTTCCTATATATAGGACCACATTCCCCCCATTTCAACTTAATGAATGAATCAATGAAAAATGCCATTTGAGTATCCAAAGCTTAGTTTAGTGGAGTGATTCCAACATTTTTTGGGTGAGAAACCCTAGGGGAGAGATTCCCCACCCTTCCCTCTCTAATCCCTCTTTTTCACTCCACTTTCTCTCTCCTCAACACCCAATTTCGAATTTTCTTCTCTCTCCTCCGTTCCCAACCACCTCAACCCCCACCTACCATCATTAAAGCCCTCCACTTCCCCATGGCCTCCATTACTCCACCCCCCTAGTCCCAAGGAGATCCCTCACCATTCCAACACCATCCTCCACATTCCAACACCACTTTCCCCATTCCAACACAATCAACCCCTTCCCCACACAACCCCACAACTTCCAAAGCATATTTGAATTTGAAATCCACCCTTCCCTCCACTCACTTGTGCCCCCCCTCACCTTCTCCGCTCACCCACCTTCCCAAATTCGTAGCTCCTCCTCCCACCACCTGTTAGACCCCCTTCCAGACCCCATTCTTCCCTTCCCCCACCATAGAACACCCCCTCCTAGACCCCCTCACAGCCCGGGCTTTCCCCACACTCATCCACCCCCATTTCCCCTCCCATATACCCCATTCCCCCCCATCATCATCAACCTACAGCTCTCAACTGAAGATCTACAGTAGAGCAGCAGAACAGTAGCGGCCACCACGATCACCTCCGGACGAGTTTGAAGACCCAAGAGCCATCGTCGGAAGCGTCTGCCAGTCGCCTTCGCAACCGAAGTGGTTTCGTCTTCTTCCGATCTCTGAGCCATCCTGGAGGTCCATTCTTCCACAGCTGCGCGGTTCTACCTCGGCTAAGGACCTGAACCAGTTTAAAAGCTCTGCCACAATGGACCCTGAAGGAATCAGTCTTCAAGTTCTTCTTCAAAGTTCTTCTTTGGCCTGTCTAGTTTCAGATTCAAGAAGCGGAAGTTCATTCAGAATCCGGGAGCAGAAGTTACCAATTTTCTCCCCCGAACGCGCGGTTCTGCCTTCTACAGTCTACACCGACCCCTCCTCAGTCTTCTGGTTCCACAGATTGTCTCCGACCTCTTCTGGTGTCCTTGTTTCTTTTTCTGCAAAGAGGACTCACCCACGGTTCTAACAGCACTGACGGAATCAAATTTGGAGTTCGGGAGCGGCCAGGACAGCCTCTGCATCCTACTGTTGGTTACCTGCCCCTGCTAGTCCGAGAAACAGAGGCCCTGTTCAAGCTCCTGCCCCAACTAGCAGCGACTCCAGAAGAAATTAAGAAAATTCTTAGGCATTCCCCTTCCAGCTACAAAGGTTTTCCCTCTGGTTTCGTCATCAACAAAATTCCTGATCAAGATCTACAGCAGCAACACCGACTCTCTGTCCCGGCTCGCAGACAGCAAGCAGATTCGGCGTCTACCCTTATTCCTCGTTCTTTGCTTTAGTTTCCCCACCCCGCTTGACCGGCTGAAGGTCCCTCCATGTGTGGAGGTAGTATTGATTGTAATTTCTATTAACCCCCACCCCAAGATCCCCCTCCTACGTGAGGTGTAGTGTTGTAACTTGTTTGGGCAGGTCAAGCGACACCGCCGCGGCGTGTGGGGATCCACTCGCCTCCCCGCTCGCCCTCGTCTCCGACCGGGACCGGTTTCTTCAATCCGTTCGAGTAAGTGCTCAAACCTTCACTCCACTTAGTGCTTGTCTTTCAATATTAGTTCTAATTCCGCTGGTTATGCGAGTGAGAGCCCGATCCTCAAGCCCCATAAACTTGAGTGATCACCGTGGGAATATTGCAACCGGTGCCTTTGACACTTTGTCGGCCCCCTTGATTTGGGCATCCCCACCCTTTGGGAATCAATTCTTGGCCTTGCTGGCCCTCTACCAGCAAGGGCCCAGCCCACACAACCTCCACTTGGCATTGCCAAGTACCCCGGGTCTTGGTGAGCATCGGGTGAGCGGTCGCCAATATCGGTCTGTTTGATTGTAATTGTGCTTGTTCATTTGGTCCAAGGGTGTGTCACATCAAGTGGTATCAGAGCAAGTCATTGACTTGTCTCTACAAGTCAAGTCCTAGGGCATGCTTGCATTCTTGTCCGAACCGTGCATTGTCAACCCATCATTGTTAACGTTGAGTCTTGGGTCACATGGCCCCTCTCCCAATCATATCCCACGCATGCTTACCTAATGGAGAGCCCGTAGAAATTGATTTCATTGACCTATAATCTAAAAATTGGGTGTCCCCCGATATCATTACCTCTCTTTGTAGGACCGGATAAATTGTGCACAATGGAGACCAAGTCTTTATTGAATTCCATAAATGGTTCGGGAAGACTAAGTATTTGGATGGGGCTTGGTGTCAAAAGGGAACATTGGCGGGTCCATGTATAATCCTAGGTAAGAAATGGTTAGATGAAAGGAATGCCGATATCGACCCAACACGTCGGACTTGCCTAGTGCATCCGCCACACCTTTTGGGAACCTTTAAATTCAACAACCTTGTATTCTCCCACCCGCGGGAATCCCACCCTTGTTCACCACCCCGGGTGCACCATACTCCGGCCATCATCACCCCACCATCAAAGAACCTTCCCACTCCATTAGCTTTGGAAGAAGTAGTCCACCCACTTTACCACATGAAGACAAATACCTCTCGGGAACCTATCCCCTCCATGGAGAGCACCCATGTCCCAATTGAAGAGGAAGCCTCGAACGAGGATCTTCACCCTCCACCACCCCCTCTAGATAAGGCAGAATTCATCTTGGAAGAGTCCCTTATTAGTTGGCTAAAGAAGAGCCCAATAAGAGAGATCACGGCCCACGATTGCCTTCCCATAAAGGAAAACCTTCCCATAGTGCACATCTCCTCCTATCACACCATAATCCAAACATCCTACCAAGTTGAAATCTTAAAGGACCTTCTCAAGGTCTTAGCTTGGCAATATGAGTTGACCAGCTTGTTGACCCCCATGGCTCACCAATCTAGGAGCCTTGACCTCCTACACCTTTGTGTCGGGTCTATCACCTCAGTTTGCACCATTGGTTGCTACACTAGCGACCTCCTTCTATTCCTCCCCACACCCGATGAGCCCGACCTTCTCCTCAATTTGGAGCTTCTTATATCGGGTGGAAAGTCAAGCCCTCCCCTCATGGCCGACCCACTCACAAAGAACTTCGGCACAATTATCTCATTAGAGGAGGATGACCCACCACCACTTGAGGATCTTGAGGACATAGGGCCCCTCCCCCTCGATAACCCTTTTTATGATCCCTTTGATCCCTTCCAATGGGGGTCAAAGAAACCATGGGACCCAACCACCTTATCCACCACCCACCTTTCCCTATCCCAACCCACCATGTTTGACCCAATCCACCCCATCCTAGACCCGGGCTGCACCTTGGGAGCCATAACCTTGGACCATATATCCCTAGGGAATAAGGTGGTGCCCCACCCCATGATGACCACCTTCTTAGATCCATTCGATCCTTTTCAATGGGAGTTCAAAGGTTGTCCCACACCTATACACATGGAAGTCACTTTTGGGAAAAGCATGCATGTGTCTAGACTTTCCACACCCCTTGGCATGAACACTATGTTGGGTCCATTCATTCATATCACTCACATGTCAAGTAGAAAGAATGAGTGGGCCACATTCGGATGTCATGGTCCTCCTTCATTCATCATGGATCTTAAGCATGTCAAAAGCATCTACGGATGTCCGGGCCCCCCCACATTCATCACCACTTTACATGATAGGTTCACCTACGGTTGCCCCGGCCCACCTAGGCCCACCAAAGTCTACATGACAACATTGAATGATAAGTCCACAAATGGTTGCACCGGCCCACCAAGGTTCATCATGGTCCATCTGGCATCATGGCAGGATAGGTCCATCTATGGTTGTCCAGGTCCACCCATAAAGGATAGCATTCACAAAATTGCATGAAAACCTTTGCAAGCACATCAGCAAAAAGAATGAGGCTTATAAAAGGCTGGTCGACTCTCATCGGTATCACCAAGAATTCCAAGTGGGTGACCTTGTGATGGTAAGGATGGAGAGGCTCTCCCCGGGAGCCAACTCTAAACTGAGGCCACGTGGGGCTGGTCCCTTCCAGGTCTTGAGGCGCATAGGTGCAAATGCCAACGAGTTAGATCTCCATGAGGAGTATGGAATAAGTCCCACATTTAATGTTGCCGACCTAGTGCCATATAAGGGACCCACGGTGGTACCTAGTGAGGAGATTGAGCCTACTTCTTCCCTTGAGAGAGCACCCACCCATGATGATAAACCATCAGCCAACAGAGCCCAGCGTGAACAAATTGAACAAATATTGGATGAACAAGTCACTACCACTCGGAGTATGAGCGCCATCTCGGCAGGTGGATGGATCGGTCTCGTTCGGGAGACTTGAGGGCCGTACCACTTCTACACCCTCCAAGGAGGGAAGGACACTTACTCGACAGAGTCGAGTTCTCCGCACCCCGGGAGTATGATGGGAACATCACCTCCCATGCCCACGTTTACCGTTCGTCTCCTCACCCCGGTTGCATCCGGCATGGTTTAGTCATTTAATTTTGAGTCCTATGTAATTTTATTTGAGTCATTTGATGTATTTTCCCTTTTATTTGAGTCATGTTCCTAGGTCATGCATTTATTTTCCTAAGTTTGAGTGTCATTAGATTGTGTAATGTGCTATTGGGCCCAATTCTTCGGGCTTGGCCCATGAGCCCCCCTACCCCTTCGGTTATTTATTATTGAGTCTTTTGTAAGGGACTTTTGTAGAAATGTGGGTTTCCTATATATAGGACCACATTCCCCCCATTTCAACTTAATGAATGAATCAATGAAAAATGCCATTTGAGTATCCAAAGCTTAGTTTAGTGGAGTGATTCTAACATTTTTTGGGTGAGAAACCCTAGGGGAGAGATTCCCTACCCTTCCCTCTCTAATCCCTCTTTTTCACTCCACTTTCTCTCTCCTCAACACCCAATTTCGAATTTTCTTCTCTCTCCTCCTTTCCCAACCACCTCAACCCCCACCTACCATCATTAAAGCCCTCCACTTCCCCATGGCCTCCATTACTCCACCCCCCTAGTCCCAAGGAGATCCCTCACCATTCCAACACCATCCTCCACATTCCAACACCACTTTCCCCAATCCAACACAATCAACCCCTTCCCCACACAACCCCACAACTTTCAAAGCATATTTGAATTTGAAATCCACCCTTCCCTCCACTCACTTGTGCCCCCCCTCACCTTCTCCTCTCACCCACCTTCCCAAATTCGTAGCTCCTCCTCCCACCACCTGTTAGACCCCCTTCCAAACCCCATTCTTCCCTTCCCCCACCTTAGAACACCCCCTCCTAGACCCCCTCACAGCCCGGGCTCTCCCCACACTCATCCACCTCCATTTCCCCTCCCATATACCCCATTCCCCCCCATCATCTTCAACCTCCAGTTTTCAGTTCGCAGGCAGCAGAAGAGTAGCATCTTGCAGAGGTGACCCCGACCACATCTAGTGAATCTGAAGGCCTAGTAGGTATCCACGGAAGCACCTACCGGTCTTCTTCGCAACGGCGGTGGTTTCATCTCCATCCGAGCTCCGTGCTGCCCGGGAGATCCGTTCTCCCACAACTGCACAGAGCTGCCCTGGCTGAGCACTTGAACCGGAGTAGAAGCTTTACCACGACGAACCTCAGAAGAATCAGGCCAAGAGTTCTTCTGCAAAGTTGTTCCTCGTCCTGTCTACTTTCAGAATCAAGAATCGGAACTTCGATCGACATCTGTGGGCCAGAGTTATCAATTTCCTCCCTCAGGTACGCGGTTCTGCTTCCCACAGTCTGCACCGACCTGTCACCATTGTTCAGAGTCCACTGGTCTTCTCTGGCATCGTTTGGCTTCCCTGCCAGTTCTGCTGTCAAGAGGACTCGTCCACGGTTCCAACAACTCTAGCGGTTCTTGATTCTGAGTTTGGGAGCTGTTGGGGCATCCTCTTCTTCCTGCTGTTGGAAACCTGAAGCTATCAGTCTGAGAATCTGCCACCCTGTTTGAGCCTCCACCCAGACCAGCATCGGTGCCATAAGAAATCAAAAAAATTCTGAGGCATTCTATTTCCAGTTATGAAGAGTTCCCCATTGGTCCCGTCTTCAGCAAAATTCCTGATCAAGTTCTGCGGCTTCAACTCTGTCTGCCTATCTCCTATCACAGAGAGCAGGCAGATTCGGCTTCGCCATCTTTTCATTACTTTTAGTCCAAGTTCCCCTCCCCGCTTGGCCGGCTGAAGGCCCCTCCCTGTGTGGAGGTAGTTTTAGTTGTAATATCAATTAACCTCCACCCCAAGGTCCCCCTCCTGCGAGAGGTGTAGTATTGTAATCATTTGAGTAGGTCAAGCTACCCCGACGCGACGTGTGGGGATACACTCGCCTCCCCGCTCGCCCTTGTCTCCGAGCGGGACCGATTTCTTCAAACTGGTCGAGTAAGTGCTCTAACCTAGCTCCATTTTGTGCTTGTTCTTTCCAATATTAGTTCATAAACTCCGCTAGCTGTGAGAGTGAGAGCCCGATCCTTGAACTCCTTGCTTCAAGAGATCACCGTGGGGTGAGGAGTGTAACCCGTGTCTTGGCACCTCGTCGGCTCCCTTGATTTAGGCAGCCATACCCTTGGGGAAACAAATCTTGGCCTTGCTGGCCCTCTACCAGCAAGGGCCCAGCCCACACAACCTCTGGAGAGGGGGATTTCCGCAGCCCACCACCAAGGCGGCCCAACAAGACCTACAAGGTCCAACCGGGCGAGCCCCACCCAAGTGATAGCCCACAGGGCCCACTTTGGGAGAAAAGCCCAATAAATAAAGACTCGAGGAACCAACTCTCCCCGGCGGCCTTCTAGGCTCGGAGGGCCCGAGACAACGGTCAGATCGGATGGAAGGTCCGGTCTAAAGCCCACTCTCCGACCGAGAGAAAGAGGCTCCAGCCGACCTATCCGACCCCACCTTCGCCGGGCCATGCCTATCGCTCGGACACGAGCTAGCATCCCCGTAGCTCGGTGAGACCGCTTGTTTACCTGCAGGTGCGGCCGTTCAGAGTCCTCCGGTAGCGGGAGAGTCATGGGAGCTGCCGAACTCAAAGGGGATAACGCCCCCACGATCCGGCCATGAAAGCCCCCGATGAAGACGTAACTCCCGCCGGGAAGCCCTCAGCTCACCGGACTCTTAAAAGGCGATGCACTATTTAAGTAAGGGAGACCCTCCGGAAGATGGTAAGATGAACTAGCCCTTCACATACCCTAAGCTCCTGGGCACGATTCGCTTCACCCTTGGTGGAGAGGATTCTCGCGCATCAGCTCTCTCCTCCCCTCATTATCGCTTCCACCATCGCTCTACTGACTTAGCCATCGGAGGGTTTTCCCCCAGGGAGATCCCCTGGGCCCTCTGATACGTTTCCCTTCTCTTGCAGATTCATCTTCTGGTGATCCACAGCCCGCTCAGGACTCAGCGCGAGATTCCGCCTCTTCATCTGGCGCCGTCTGTGGGAAACGCACGAAGAGTCAAGATGGTGAGAAAAAGCTCAGGGAGGAGATCCGCCGGCGGGGCAGGTAAGGCTGTGGCAGCGGGAGGCGTCCCCCCTAGGGTCTCGCAGAGCCCCCCCTCCAACGCCAGCGTCCCCGCCAACAGGCCACCACCCCCCCCCGGCGGAGACAGGGGCACCCCTCGACGGCGGCGCCAACGCCTTCCAAGCCCTCAACGAGAAGATGGACGTCCTCGTAGAGCTCATGAGGGCCCAGGCGGCCCGAGACGCAAGGTCCCGCGCCCCGTCAGGAAGTCCCCCTCGAAGGAGTGCAACGCAGCACACCGCCGGAGGCCGCTTCACCCTCCGCGGCCGACAGCTCCTCCGCAACGACGTCGGAGGACCCTCGCAAGCTCCGCCTGCGGAGCAAGAGGCTTCCTCCACGCCGAGGAAAGGGAAGCAGGGGGCGAAGCCGCCGCACCCGGGCACCAGTGCTCCGGGAGATCGCCATGACGCCCCCCCCAGCCCCACGGCACGGCCACAGCCGGAGCTGTCTCTCCGGCTACGAGATTTTGAAAGACGGTTCGCAGAGCAAGAGCGCGCTCTTCGCGCCCTGCAGAAGACCTCTTTCCCGGAGGACGAGGAGAAATCCCCTTTCTCCGAGTACATCTTGAAGGCAGAGGTCTCTCCTAGAGCCTCCATCCCAACCTTCAAGCTCTACGACGGCCAGGGCGACCCAGCCGACCACTACGACAGCTTCGACGCCCTGGTGACCCTGCATGGAACGCCGGATCCCATCAAATGCCGAGCCTTCGCGGCCACCCTGGTCCAGGGCGCTCAGGCATGGTTCCGAGCCCTCGCCCCGGGGTCCATCCGAGACTTCAGGCAGTTCGGGCGAATTTTCAAGGAGAGCTTCGCCGGTAGCGCCCCCCCAAGGTCGGTAGCGGGGCTCCTGGCTCTCAAACAGGCGCAAGGGGAGAGGCTCCGGACTTACGTCCACCGATTTAAATCGGAAGCCCTTAGGATCCCCCGCCTGGATGTGGCCTCAGCCACAACCGCACTGACCGGGGGCACCCGGGACGAGAATCTCCGCCGCGAGCTTGTCCTCCACCCTCCCTCGACCCTTGCCGAGCTAGTGACTCTGGCATTGCGCCACGCCGAGTGCGAAGAGGTACTCAGCGCCTGCCGAGACACAACCGGCTCGGGTCGGGAGGGGGACAAAAAGCGGACCTCCGAGCCAAACCCTGGCTCGAGCAAGAAGCGCGATCGAGAAGGAAAGCGCAAGAGAAAGTACGAGCGGTATACCCCTTTGACCGCACCAGTCTACGAGATCTATGAAGACATTAAAGACTCGGGACTTCTCCGCCAGCCCGAGCCTATGAGGTCGAAGAACCGCAAGCGGGACAGGCATTGCCTGTTCCACGGCGACCACGGGCACCACACCGGAGATTGCCATCAGCTCCAGGACGAGATCGAGCGCCTCATCCGTCTGGGGCATCTAGCCCGGTTCACAACCGGGCACAAAGAAGATCGAGACGCCGCAGAGGAGATCGACAACGCCCCCCGAGGGGTCCACATCAACGTCATCTCCGGCGGAGCGGCATCGGGAGGCGACACCAGCCGAGGAAGGAAACGTCATGCCGAGCGGGCCAGCCGAGCCCTAGAGCCCCCCAAAGGCCCGCCAATGGAGCCCCAGGTCATAGTCTTCTCCGACCAAGACCTGGAAGGGCTGAGCACCCCGCATGACGATGCCCTCGTTATCTCGGCCACGATAAATCACTGTAATGTAGACAGGATTTTGGTTGATAATGGGAGCGCCCCCGATGTATTATCTTATGACTGTTTCCTCAAGATGGGGGAAGACCCATCCAAGCTCCGCCCGATCCGAACACCCCTGTGCGGGTTTAATGGCCTGGCCACCTACCCCGAGGGAGCCCTAAGCCTGCCGGTCACTATCGGCACCCCACCCAAAACCGTTACGGTCATAGTGGACTTCATAGTGATTAAAGGTATGATAGCGTACAACGCCATTTTCGGCCGAAAAATTCTCAGCCGAATAAAGGCCGTACCATCTACCTATCACCAAAAAATGAAGTTTCCCACCAAAAATGGGTTGGGGGAAGTCCGAGGTAACCAGGCCACGGCTAGAAGGTGCTACAATATCTCGGTGGAAGCCTCAAGGCCGGACGGGAAGGATAAGGGCCCCAGGGGAGTCGAAGGAAAAACCGTAACCGCCGAGCCCGGTGGCGAATTATTAACGGTATTCCTGAACGACGACCCGGCCCTTGGAGTGAGGATCGGTTCCGACCTACCACCGAAGGAACAGCAGCAATACAAAGAGTTTCTTTCTGGGTACGTCCGGGTCTTCGCTTGGTCCGACGATCAACTCCCTGGTATACCAGAGGAAACTGTGATGCACAAGCTTAACCTCGACGCCACCGTGAGGCCCGTACAGCAGCGGAGGAGGAAGCATGCGCCCGAGAAACAGGCGATCATCAAGGCGCAGGTCACCAAGGGACAAGAGACTGGTCTTTTCAGACCGGTCCTGTACCCAACGTGGCTAGCCAACGTCGTCCTGGTGCCGAAGACCACCGGCAAGTGGCGAATGTGCGTAGACTTCACCGATCTGAACAAGGCCACCCCCAAGGACTGCTATCCGCTGCCGAGCATCGACCAACTGGTTGACTCAACCTCGGGCAACGAGATACTCAGTTTCCTGGATGCCTATTCGGGTTATCATCAGATCCGAATGAGCCCTGAAGATGTCGAGAAGACCGCCTTCATCACCGACTACGGCGTGTACTGCTACACCCGGATGCCTTTCGGATTGAAGAATGCTGGAGCCACATACCAGCGACTGGTCAACCATATGTTCGAGGGACAGTTAGGTCGGAACGTCGAGGCCTACATCGACGACATGCTTGTCAAGACCCCAAGGGTCCAAGACCACCTCACCGACCTGGCCGAGACTTTCGGCACCCTCATGAAGTACAGCATGAAGCTCAACCCCGCCAAGTGTGCCTTTGGAGTAAGATCCGGGAAGTTCCTGGGTTTCCTGGTCACTCAGCGGGGGATCGAAGCAAACCCTGACAAGGTCCAGGCCATCCTGGACATGCGCCCGCCCACGTGCATCAAAGACGTCCAGCGTCTGACGGGGCGTGTTGCCGCTCTCAGTCGTTTCCTGTCCCGTGCGGCCGAACGATGCTTGCCCTTCTTCAAGCTAATGAGGGGGCCTAAAATAGCGTCTGCTACGTTCGTATGGGACGGGGAATGCCAGACAGCGTTCGCCGAGCTCAAAGAGCTCCTAGCTTCACCCCCGGTGCTCTCCAAGCCCGTTGCAGGCGAGGTTTTGCTGCTCTATCTCTCGGCGACGCCATCAACGGTCAGCTCGGTCCTAGTCAGGAATGACTCGGGAGTCGAGAGGCCGGTCTACTACACCAGCAAGGTGCTCGGCGAGGCCGAGCGGAGGTACCCCGCAACCGAGAAACTCGTGCTAGCGTTGGTTACCTCCGCAAAGCGCCTCCGACCCTACTTCCAGGGGCATCCCATCACCGTGCTAACCGGCGAGCCACTGAAGAAGATTCTGGCCCACCCCGAGGCCTCGGGGCGACTCGTCAAATGGGCCATCATGCTCGGGGCATACGACATCTCGTATCGGCCACGATCAGCTATCAAGGGGCAAGCGCTCGCCGACTTCATCGCCGAGAGCACCGTTCCGGTCGAGGACAGGCCTCCGACAGCAACCGGGCCAACCTGGGAGCTGTTCGTCGATGGATCGTCCAACTCGGTCGGTAGCGGCGCAGGGATCCTCCTAAGGTCCCCCGAAGGAATAGAGTTGCAGTACGCCCTAAAGTTCAACTTCCCGGCGTCCAACAATGCTTCCGAGTACGAGGCCCTTATCTCGGGGGCCCGCATGGCCCGACGGTTGGGGGCTGAGCGAGTCAGGATCCACACCGACTCCCAGCTGGTCGCAAGCCAGGTCAGCGGCGAGTACGAAGCTCGGGAGGCACCTATGATCAAATACCTCCAGTTGGTCCGGAGCCTGGCCCAGCAGTTCGTGGAGTTCGAGGTAGTCCGAATAGCTCGGGAGCAAAACTCTCGGGCGGACGCCCTCTCCCGACTGGCCTCCTCCCTAGACCCGGAAGGTACACGATCGGTCCTCCTAGAAGAGCTAGAGCGCCCGAGCATAGACTCGGAGCTCCTCGCCGTTGACTCGGCCACTCCCGACGACTGGCGCTCCCCCTACCTCTCCTGGCTACGAGACTCCCAGGAACCCTCCGACTCTCGAGAAGCCCGCCGGATGAAGTACCAAGCTCGGCGCTTCGTCATCCTCGACAGCGCCCTCTACCGAAGATCGTTCTCCGGGCCCCTTCTGAAGTGCCTCGGCCCCGACGAAGCGAGCCAAGCTATTGAGGAGATTCATCAAGGCCTGTGCGGAGCACATTCAGGAGGTCGGTCGCTGGCCAGAATCCTGCTAAGGCAAGGATACTGGTGGCCGACCCTCCAGCGCGACTGCACGGCTTACGTACAACATTGCGACCGTTGCCAGCGGTTCGACCATTTGGTCCACCAGCCGGCCACGGAACTTGTCACCCTTACCGAGCCCTACCCTTTCGCTCGGTGGGGGATCGACATCCTTGGGCCATTCCCAACGGCTCAATCCCAGAAGAAGTTCATCATCGTCGCCATCGACTACTTCACCAAGTGGATCGAGGCTGAAGCAACAGCGAGGATCACCGAGACAGTCGTCTGGGGTTTCGTATGGAAATCGATCATTTGTCGCTTCGGCGTCCCCCGAGTGATAGTGAGCGATAACGGGCGGCAATTCGACTCTCGATACTTCCGAGATAGATGCGCCGACCTAAATATCCGCAACCACTTCACTTCGGTCGCCCACCCTCAGGCCAACGGGCTGGTTGAAAATGCCAACAAGACAATCTTGAAAGGCATAAAAACCAGACTCGGCAAGGCTAAGGGTAGCTGGCTCGAGGAACTGCCTAGCGTACTATGGTCGCACCGAACGACCCCCAGAACGGCAACCGGTGAGACCCCTTTTCAACTGGTATATGGCACCGAAGCCGTCGTTCCATTGGAAATCGCCAATCCGTCTCTCCGAGTGATCAGCTTTGTGCCCGAGGCAAACGAGCAGAAGCTGCTCGAGAACCTCGACCTGGCAGACGAACTCCGAGAGATCGCGAACGTCCGAGCTACGGAATACCAGCGCCGCCTCACTCGGTACTACAACGCCAGGGTCCGAGGCAGACAATTCCGACCAGGGGACTTCGTCCTCAGGAAGGCAGAAGCCTCTCGACCACTAGAGGCGGCGGGCAAGCTATCCCCCAACTGGGAAGGCCCCTACCGAGTGATCGAGACGCTCGGGAAAGGTGCGTACAGGTTAGCCACAATGGAAGGGGAATCCATTCCCCGGACATGGAACGCAACCACACTACGCAGATTTTATTTCTGAATACTGTATCAACAAATTGGGTAAAATAAACCTCCTTATCTTTCGCATTCATTCAAGATAACTGTTGGTACATCAGAAAGGCAACTGCCAATACATTACATAACAAAAAGCGAAAATCCATCTGGCACCGCAGCAAACGGCCATCGCCCGGTCGACCCGGTCTTGACCTTCTCGCATCCAGCCACTGACTCTGCCTCGCGTAGAAACTGGCTCGGACAAGAGATGGTCGACCCAGTTGGCTCGGGTGGTCCGTGACAAAGGTGACAGAGGGACGGCAAGGAGAAGGCCACCTTTCACGCAAGGAAGGCTACCTTCCAAGTTGGCAACAACCTGGAAAAAGGGCACGCCGTGAAGGTCCCCTTTCTTCCAAACTGCCAACTCTTTGGAGGCGAACAGAAAGCAAGCAGCCCCCGAAGAGTGAAAGAAATGAAGAACAAAAGAGAGAGAAAGAGGCAGCGCACGGGGGTAAGGAAGGGACTGGAGCCGCCTCCTCCCCTCCCACGGAGGGGAGTGGCGGCCGGCATCCCTAACTCCCCCATCCGCCCTCCATCTCGGCGTCCGCCCGGAAGCCTCGCCGGAGCCAAGAGGAGGAAAACGGCGTGCCCCCGCACGTCGAAGCCCTCTCCCGATCCGCGCGGCGACCGTCGGACCCGCCTCATGCACGCGCGGCGACCGTGGGACCCGACCGATATTCCAGGACATCTGGAACCGGCCGCTCCCCGTCGTCTGCAGCATCACCTTCTGAAGGGTCCTCCATGTTCCGATCGCGGTGGCGCAACGCAAAGCGAAGACGAGGGAATAAGAGCAGACCGCCGGCGAAAGTCCTAAGTGTTAAGAGAGAAGGAGCGCCCTTCGGTCCTTTTTATAGGCCAAGGGAGGCCACGCGCCTTAAAAGACTCCCCCCTCGAAAACACGCTACAGGACCTCCCTGGAAGGTCACCTCGAAATCCCTGCCCCCCGCCCTAGCGGGATTCGCGAAGCACCTCGCCTTTCAAAGCATGGTAATACGGAAGGACGCCCGCCAGAAGTCTCCCGAATCGACATGCGAAAACGGCGCAAAAAATATCGGCACTTTCCAACTGCCACGATACGCCAACCAAATCACAGCAAAGATAGCGATCAAATAAAGTAAGTTATTTATTGCCTTCCATAAAAGCCTCTTACAACGAGGAAGACGGACAAAAAGGGGAAGGGGCAAAATAAAGTTACATCAGGCCTCGGGCCCACTTTGAAGCTCGGGAACCGCAGTAGGGGACGCGTCACCCCCGGTACCCTCGGCGACGGCCGGCCCGGACACTGACCTCGCCTGTGCGAGAACTGTCCCGGTCGCGAGCCCTCCCGAGGCCTCCGGAGCCGGTGACCCCGCTGAAGGCGATTCCCCCGGTTCTTCCCCGGCCGAAGATGAGGAGCTGGAATCTGACTCGTCCGAGTCATAACGCTGGCCGTAAGGAAAGTCACCTCCGGCCAGGTGCTCATTAGCATAGTTCATCGCTCGGCGATAGCCCTGCTTGAACCCCTTTCGAGCACCCCGGCGGAGAGCTACCTCGTAGTAGGGTAGGGCGGCTGCAATCAGGTCGGCCGAGTAAGCTTCCGAGCCTTTATAGCGCTCGATCGCCTCCGCCTCGACCTGCCCGTCCCGAGCCCGCTCCGCCTCGGCCGCACGCTCTTCCGCCCTCGCCAGACGCTCCTCCAGCTCGGTCATCCTCCGCTCGGTCTCGGTCATCCGACCCTCCGCCCGGGCTCGGTCCGCCTCGGCCTCAGCACGAAGGCGCTCCGCGTCCTCCGCTCGATCCTGCAGCTCGGCACGCTCACGCTCCCAGAGGCCGTCCAGCTCGACGTGGCGTTGACGCTCGTCTTCTAGACGCTTGCTCTTCCTCTCGAGCGATTCTCGGGCCCTTGTCAGCTGCTCGGCCAGTACCTCGGCCTCCCGACGGCTCGACCGCGCCAACTCCCTGAGAGCAAGGAACTCCCGCCGGAGCCCCTCGTGCTCCCCCTCGAGCCGAGCTAGTTTCCTCTCGCATCCACCGAGGGTCCAGGCGAGCGTCGACCGCTCCGCCTCCGTCCGGGCGTGCGCCTCTGCCATCACGGCCGCTGTCCGAGCTATAACAAGGCCGCCCTCCATCAGGATGTCAAGGACCCCGGCAGGAGTGCTGCGCTTTTCTCCGCCCCTCGTCCTATCGGCGATCGACCGGCAGATCCGGTACAGATCACCCGAGACACCAAGCCTGACCAGAGCTTCCGGCAAAGGGGACCGCTCCACCCTGGGCGCCCCGTCAGAAGGCCCTGTTGTGGCAGCAGAACTAACCGCCCCGCGCACCACGGTCGGTTGGGGTTGCAACGCCTCCCCGGGCGAACCCCCACCCTCGACCGGCGCCGCGGGATCAACGGCACCAGAAACTGCCGGCACTTGGGGTTGCGACACACCCCCATCTGCACCGACCGAGCTCTCGGTCCCAGCGCCGGCCACGCCGGCATCGGCCCCCTCTGTCCCCACAGAGGGGAGAGCCGACCCATCACCTCCCTCTGCGGGGCCCCTGGTCTCCTCGGCCCCCTCTCGCTCGGCAGATGGGAGAGCCAGCCCAGAAGGGTCGGCCCCATCCTGCCCCCGAGAGGGGAGCGCCGCCGAGCCAGAGTCGCCCCCGACGGCGGTAGGAAGACCGGCTTTCCTGGCCCTCTTCCTGGCCTTCGCGGCCTCCCGCAGTTTCCCCACCAGGGGATCCTTGCGCTTCAGGCCGGTCGACCGAGAAGTCCCCTCGGGGGCCGCCCCCTTGCCCTTATCTCGGGCATAAGCGCGACCCACCGAGACATCAGGCTCGTCGGCTGCCGAGTCCTCTCCCAGATCGATGACCTCGGCCGCCTCCTCCAGAGGCTCCCGCCTCACGTCTGCAACAAGAAGAAGCCCCGGTCAGGAGAAAAAAAAAAAGGGTTACCACCCCAGAAGAAGACCCCTCGTACGAGCTTGAAGACTCCGGGGGAGAAGGAAGCTGCCGAACCGCCTCCGCGGTTATCCTCGCCAACTCTTCAAACGCCGCCGCAAGGCTCCGCGTCTCCGCTGTGCTCTCACGGCGCATCAAGAAGCAAGGAAAGCCTAAAACCCCGGAAGCCTAGAACGATGAACAGCGCCCCCTATAAACCCCTGAGGGTGGCGGCGCGCCGTTCCGTGCTCCGAGAAAAAGGGGGGCCCCTTCGTTTCAAATCCGTCAGGATCATCATTACGGGCCTCGGCAACCGCTATAAGCGGCTACATAACGCCAACGGAATTCCACCCACCTGAGCCACGCCGGTCCAAAGCCTCGAAAAACTACTCATCCGAGCCTCCTTTGGCTCGGGAGTAGGAGGGGGACAAGTGGAGAGGGGGATTTCCGCAGCCCACCACCAAGGCGGCCCAACAAGGCCTACAAGGTCCAACCGGGCGAGCCCCACCCAAGTGATAGCCCACAGGGCCCACTTTGGGAGAAAAGCCCAATAAATAAAGACTCGAGGAACCAACTCTCCCCGGCGGCCTTCTAGGCTCGGAGGGCCCGAGACAACGGTCAGATCGGATGGAAGGTCCGGTCTAAAGCCCACTCTCCGACCGAGAGAAAGAGGCTCCAGCCGACCTATCCGACCCCACCTTCGCCGGGCCATGCCTATCGCTCGGACACGAGCTAGCATCCCCGTAGCTCGGTGAGACCGCTTGTTTACCTGCAGGTGCGGCCGTTCAGAGTCCTCCGGTAGCGGGAGAGTCATGGGAGCTGCCGAACTCAAAGGGGATAACGCCCCCACGATCCGGCCATGAAAGCCCCCGATGAAGACGTAACTCCCGCCGGGAAGCCCTCAGCTCACCGGACTCTTAAAAGGCGATGCACTATTTAAGTAAGGGAGACCCTCCGGAAGATGGTAAGATGAACTAGCCCTTCACATACCCTAAGCTCCTGGGCACGATTCGCTTCACCCTTGGTGGAGAGGATTCTCGCGCATCAGCTCTCTCCTCCCCTCATTATCGCTTCCACCATCGCTCTACTGACTTAGCCATCGGAGGGTTTTCCCCCAGGGAGATCCCCTGGGCCCTCTGATACGTTTCCCTTCTCTTGCAGATTCATCTTCTGGTGATCCACAGCCCGCTCAGGACTCAGCGCGAGATTCCGCCTCTTCAACCCCCACCCCAAGATCCCCCTCCTACGTGAGGTGTAGTGTTGTAACTTGTTTGGACAGGTCAAGCGACACCGCCGCGGCGTGTGGGGATTCACTCGCCTCCCCGCTCGCCCTCGTCTCCGACCGAGACCGATTTCTTCAATCCGGTCGAGTAAGTGCTCAAACCTTCACTCCACTTAGTGCTTGTCTTTCAATATTAGTTCTAATTCTGCTGGTTATGCGAGTGAGAGCCCGATCCTCAAGCCCCATAAACTTGAGTGATCACCGTGGGAATATTGCAACCGGTGCCTTTGGCACTTTGTCGGCCCCCTTGATTTGGGCATCCCCACCCTTTGGGAATCAAGTCTTGGCCTTGCTGGCCCTCTACCAGCAAGGGCCCAACCCCACATCCTCCCCTTGGCATTGCCAAGTCACCCCGGGCTTGGGTGAGTGACGATAGAGCGGTGGCCCAA
The DNA here is from genome assembly GCA_022559845.1 of Amorphophallus konjac. NCBI lineage: Eukaryota > Viridiplantae > Streptophyta > Magnoliopsida > Alismatales > Araceae > Amorphophallus > Amorphophallus konjac. Next base: position 25,226,439 of record CM040120.1, read on the forward strand.
TTTGGCCCGTTTTGAATGCAATTGTGCTTGCTTGCATTAGGTCCGAGATCGTGTCACATCAGTTCTAAAGGAGAAAACCATAAAAATCGTGTTGCATCATCTAAATAACTTGGTTGACCTTGAGTGGTGTTATCTCTTTTTCACTTACATCTTTGTTAAAATCATTTAAGTTTAGTCACTCATTGTGTGTTTTTTTGTGTGTTGTTTGCATTGTTCTAAGGTCTTTCGTTGCATGTGGAGTTGCTCCCATTCCCTAGAAGCTTCATCACCTGGGGGCGATTCCCTTTCCACATCCTACTTCAATCCACTCTTTGAATCCACCATAGCTTCTTTCGATCTTCCCCGTTCCCAAGAGGAGTCTCTCCCTCAAGGGCTTCTAGAGGATCCCTCTAGGGTTATCTCATTCCAACCCAGAGAGGGGTCCATCCCTCCTTCGTCCTCCATCCCTATGGAGGGCGCCCAATCCACTCAAGCTCTTCTTCCTCCTTCCGCTAATTCCATTCTTCAAATGATGGCCCAATTAGACCCGGCCCAACTTCAGGCGGTTTATCAGGCCATGCAGGGGTCCAACACCCCACCTTCCCCAATTATGCAAGGTCAGACCAATCCTTCTATTGCTCAGCCTAGGGCCGATGGGTCTGCCGTCCAGCCCATTCCCATTGACCTCACTCCGGTCCAACCTAGGACCCTCAGATTCTCTAATCTGGAGATGGGCCATTCTTCTGGTTCAGCCCAGCAATTTTTGGATAAGGGAAAGACCATTGTCCCTCCTTCTTCTATGGCGGATCATCACATGTCCGGCCCATCAGTGCCGCAGGTCCTTGTCGGCCCAAATGATTTCATGCGCCCTCATCAAGGGGCAACCCAAGTTCACACCAATGTGGGTCATCCTTTGGCCCAATATCCTTCCTATGGGCCGCCCCCTCCATCTGCTTACCCCTCTGCTCCTCAAATTCCATCTTTCACTATCCCTACTCCGTCCAGAGAGTAGGAATTACTCGATAAATGAGCCACCATGCAACAACAACTTGACTTCCTCCGAAGCGGGTTGGCCCACAATCCTCGGCAGATGTTCCGATCCCGAGTTTCCAGAACATCCGGTTCCCTCTGCAATCCGAGCTCCCCAATTACCGCAAGTATGATGGGAACAGTAATCCCTTTATCCATGTGAGGGACTTTTTATATGAATCGGCCCAATTTCTGTATGATGATCACCTCATGGCGTATCTGTTCCGCCGATCGTTAGATGGGGTCGCGCTTGAATGGTTCTACTCTCTGCCACTAGAGGATGCCGAAAGTTTCAAGATAGTGAAAGATAAGTTCATTCAACGGTTTCAAGACAGGGTCGGCCCGGAATATTCATTCACAGACTTAGTGACTGAGATAATGATGCCCGATGAGGAGTTTGCAACCTATGCTGACAGGTGGAGACAGATGGTCGCCAGGGTACCAGGCCACATTCCGGAGGAAGAGAAGGTCAAGCTACTCATTTCCAATGCCACTCCGACCTTCCGCAACATCCTTGCCATGAATGATATAGTAAACATGCATCAATTATATAGTCGGGCGCGGTTTATCCAAACCCAATTCAATGACTCTCCTATCCATTCACTTTTTGAAAACCAAAAGCCCAAATACCACAAGAAACCTCAAGGGCCCGTTACCGAGGGAGTCCAAACAAATGAGCAAGTGCAAGCCGTTAACTTTCCCTCCGCCAACCCAAATAACCAAATTCGCTTCCCCCAGAACTCCCGCAACACTCAATACGCTCCACAAAACCCTCCGCTAGCCTACTCCACCCCACAAAACCTTCCGTAAAACACCTTTGCTGCTCCGCAAAACCCCTTTGCCATGCCGCAACAACCTCCACACCCTCCTCAATACCATAATGTCCCTCCACCAAATGGCTATAACAACAACAATAAGCGCTCGGCTCCGAAGAGAGCACATTACCCACCTCTGCCAGAAACCCGCACGGACATCTTCTCAGCTCTTATGTCCATTAATGCTATACAACTCCCTTCGGAACGGCCCAATTGGAACCCGGCCGTTGATCAGACAAAATACTGTATGTTCCACAGGTAGCCGGGACATACTATTGAAGGGTGTTTTCAGTTCAGAGACTTGGTCTATAACCTCCATGAAGGGCAAAGGATTGATTGGGCCGAAATGCATAGGGCCATTATAGAAATTAAAGAAAAAAGGAGGCAGCCGTCGAGGCAGCTTGTGTAGCAACAACAGGCACCGCAGCCGCAGCAGCAACCACAACAGCAACCGCAGCCTATTCAAGACTTGGGGATCCACCAGAACCCAATGCTGAACCATCCTCTCACTCCACAGCCGCAGCCGCCAGCACCGGATCAGGTCAATGTAGTTCAACGCCCGGCACCTGACGCTGGGTGGTCCTTTGATGATGACGGCTCCGCACCATAAGTCATGGCCCTCCACCACAACTACCCCACTCCTTCTACTCCCACCATCCTTACACCCACACACCAAAACCCTCCTCCGCCGGCTAGACCACTCATCCTTTCACCCGTTCCTACCCTACCACTCGTCTCTCGCCCGTTACTCACCCCCGCTATCACCACGCCTCCATCTAACCCTCCGCTCATTACACCTCCGCTTACCACCCCACTTCCGCTCACCCCCGCTACCACCATACCCACAACTAACCCTCCGCCCATTATTCTATCATCACAACCCGTTACCTCCGTTCCCACTCCCATTATTACCCTCACACCCTCCTCTGCACCATTCATTCACCCCACCGGGCCTGTTAAGTCACTTATTTTAAGTCCATCCGAGGCTGCGGCAGATTATAATTATGCCCTACAAAGCGGGCGTATGTTTCATCGCAATTTTGCTCCTACCTCAAATCCACAGTCTTCCCAATCGGTTGCTGAGCAGGAAGAGGCTGAGCCACTATCAGGTACCCAGTACGATTTGCTACATCATCTGGATAGGGTGCCCGACAAGATATCTGTACTGGAACTCATCAAAAGATCTACCCTCCACCAAGATGCTCTCAGGAACTTTCTTCAGAAGGTGATGGTTAGTGAGGATGTGGTAGCCAACAGTTTACCCACAGCACTCGCAACTATTTCCAAAGGGCTGGCAATCACCTTCTCTGAGACCGAGCTAGCTCCTCCAGAAGCTCGGCAAATTCCGCTTTGCATCACAATAATCTTGAACAAAGTCAGTATTGATGCGGTGCTAGTTAATACAGGGGCATCTATCAATGTATGTCCACTCAGCACTCTCAGGGCCTGTAACTTATCAGAGGAACTTTTACGGCCGACCCCCACAACTATAGCTGCATATGATAACTCACGAAGAGCATGTCACGGGATTGTTACTATTCAAGCTGAGCTTGGGCCTCTCACTATGCCCATTGAATTTTATGTGCTAGACATTGACCCTATGTTTAAGGCTATCTTGGGTCGTCCGTGGATCGATACTCTCAGTGCCGTGCCATCCACCGCGCATCAATGTCTTAAGTTTCCTTTTCAAGGGAGGGTGGTTAAAGTAAAAAGCTTATCCACGGTCCAGTCTGTTAAAGCTATCTCAGATAAAATCTTACCTACGCTATGGCCCAGCAGTCGGCCTGTTATCTCGGTATTGGATCTGGACTTTCCCTGGGCTTATGCACCTCACAAGCCCGCCACTACACATGTTGATATCAAAGCGAAACCCCAGATCCGAGATTCCAAGGGCTGGGACATTATATTAAAATTGGGCTACCAACCGGGGAGAGGCCTAGGCGAGCTAAGCCCATTCCCAAGGGTAGAAAAATGAGTAGACGGTGTCTCGGCTACCGAGAGTCTGCACTTTCAATAATGGAAGACTCAGGACCACTTACATGGGACTATCGCCAACACTTTGTTAAAGGCCCTCTCCAGCCAGGAACACTTCAGCCACAGCCAGCACAGTCAGAGAAGGAGAATACAACTTGCACAGTTCCCAGTTCGCCTCTGCTGCCAAAAGGGCATGTTGATGATATGCCATATTTCAGTCAGTCATTTGCTAGAATGTTCAGCGAGCCAGATGGTTATGGTCAGAAGAAGAATCAGGAGGTACGGCTTGTTCAGTGGAAGCCGAAGCCAGCATGCCATCCGCAGGAAACATTGAGTTCCCCAATTGTTGTTTCTTTATCTCCTTCCCGCTTGCGCGCATTGTTCCATACGCTGGACTTTATTCCCCGTCCTCCTTCAATTGTGTTTGATCCACTTTGTCCAATATCTCCGTTCCGGTACGACCTGCCAATAGAATTCTCAATAAGTCACTCTCCTTGTGGGTATTCCCCACTTCTTAATCCCCCCTCCTCTATGTTTTCCTCATCAGATTCTCCCCTCAATCTTCTCTATTCCTCTCTTCTTCCGCTCACACTTCCTCCTCCACCATCTCCTCCATCCTGTTATATGATCTCCACAGATCTCCAAAAAAAATGTCAAATTTAAAATGGAGATTTCAGTGGAAGATTACGCTATCTTGTCTCCATCATCCCCCCAGGGGCACGAGTCCCCTACTCCTTCCTTTCTCCTAAGTTAGGCGTAGGGTCCGTCGAGTCTAGGGTAGTAGAGGCAGTTAGGTCTAGAGAAGTAGGGTCATGTTCTAGGTCGTCCAATCCTTCCGAGCCTGAGCCGTGCTCGCTTGCGCGTCATTCCAAATCCATCCCTAATAGGTTCTTGCAGGATCTAGCTCAGCGATGTCATGCTCATCTGAAATGCCCGGAATTTGTTGCTACGGCAATTGTGATAGAAGACGAAGAGGAAGTAGACGGGGTGTGGGGCGATGACGGACTAGGTGTTTACTGTAGTGCCCCAGAATTTATGTAATAATTTCTGAGTTATTTGTAGAACTTTCTGAAATTTATAAGGGCTAAATAGACTAATAAATGAATATTAGATTAATAAGTCATTAATCTAGCCTATTTAAATAGAATCCAAAAGGTTTAAGGACCAAGCCCATTAAGTTTGGCCCATATTCTAGAATGTTATTTAGCATATTCACGTATTTTAAGGATAAATACTATGTTATAGATAATTATATTGGATAAACAAATAAAAGAGTTTGATTGATGTTGAACTCTGTGCACGTTGGATGTAGCGGTCTATCGTGCGACCGCCACAGCCATGTAACGCACCAGTCTTGATGCGTTACATTCTATCAGTTCCGTGAAAGAAAGAACAAGCAAAAAGATTAGAACTTTGAGATCTTATCTACAAGAGATCGACTTGGGAGAGTTTATAACATTACTAAGGACTCTTAGGGCGGCTTTGAGAACCGAGTACCGGGCTACCGTAATCGACCCCGAAGGGTCGGTTACGGTACCCGACCCCGGTTAAGCTTCTTCTGTGAGGGGAAGGGTGGGCGGAGGCGGGGCCCACCGGTTAGTCGATGTCGGCTAACCGGTGGACAACCCCGTTGTCAAACAAGGTCTTAGGGATTAGGTTCTGGCAAATTAAGGACTCTAGAATCGATCTAATCTTCAAAACCCTATAAATAGGACCTAGTTCTGAACTGAGCGACCCTTACTTTTGGCTCGTGAAGAATCAAGGTAAGGAGATATAATTTCGGGTAAGTTCTTTAAAAGATTTTGTTTAGTATACTTTAGACTAATAGTTCTCCAAATTTCGTGCTAGGAGATCGAGAAACCAAGGAGATTGAAGCTTCCAAAGTTGCTGGTTCGACTATAGTAACTCAGGATTCAGAGCAAAAGACCCTTGAAGATCAAGAGATTAGGACGTCTAAATGAGATAATTAGAACTCAATCCTTTAGAACTTTTTGATCACCTTAGTTTCATCTTCTTACCCTCAAAATTTCACGTCTTTAGGTCAAGAGGCTGAGGAGCTAGAGTAGCGTGAAATTACTGAAAAGTCACATAAAGAGAGGAACTAGGGCGGTCCTTGAAAGCTCAAATTAGAAGTTTAAAGCCTAGTTAAGCGGTAGGTTATCTCATGATTGGCAAAAACATCTTGCTAGGGATAAAAGCCCTCTGATAGTGTTTGATTTCATGCATTATAGACTATGAATTTCATGTTTTAGTGGGTTCATGCATACATAGATATCCTTAGCCCTAATCAAAGATCAAAAATATAATCTTGTCAATTCACTGCAACATATGCATCTAAATGACATTTACTTCGTTTTGTCATGATTGGGATAGTTAAATCTTTTCAAAACATGACATGGTTTCAAATCATAGTCTTTTTTTTCTTTATACTGTTAGCAGGGACTCTAACGCATCATGCTTAGACCGTCACAGACTGTAACGACCTTACGATAAGCCGTCACACCCTCTGTTGCATTCTAATTGCTCTGTTGTCTCTGACGCACCATGACAGCAGCGTTACATTACTGTAACGGCCCCTCGATAGACCGTCACAATCACTGTGACGCACCCATCCTCGACCGTCAGGGTAATCGTAGACAGAATTGAAAATCAGTTAATTTAACTTATAAATAAGCCTAGTTATCTAAGTTTTGACTTGATTTCATGTCTTTAAGATTATCTACTGATTCATGATAGAAATTGCATGATTAAGGTATCTTAAGTTATTTTAAGTTATGTTAATTTCATGTGCCAAAATTCTATAGTTTTGTATCTAAATCATGATTTTTCAAAGATGTATTGACGGAGTTTTATCATGATTTCCTATTGGTACACATCCTCTCTATCAATAGAGTCATTTCTCTAAGTACATGACATATATTCAGGTATATGTCTATTAGTTCACTTTGCACTATAAGAACATTATTCTTGGACATGAGGACCTCTCTATTAGATATTCCTTCCAATGGACTAGGAAATCTTGTTGCAATGCCTCCGTAATTCTCCGCGAGCCTGGGATTCCCACTAGGACGCCGAGTTGGTTGTACCATTAAAACCCAAGTGATTAGAATACACTATTGAGGTTTCTGGTTATCAGTAGTGTAACGGATCTATATTGGACCGTCAGGTATATGTAACGGCCCAATATACAACCGTCACATTTAACTGAGTCCAATTACTTTTTCTGGATTTAGTCGTTCTAACGCATCAACGCTAGATTGTCACGTCAATGTAACGGCCCAATACTGAAGCGTCACATCATGTAACGGCCCAGTACACGACCGTCACACTGCTTGAGTATTTTAACCCGAGGTTTGACCAAGGGATGATATTCCAAGGTTTCTAGATGGACTCTTGATGATCTAGAACTTATCATATTGATCAAGAAACCTAATATAATGAATGGAAGATAAAGAACGTGCCATTATGCTGCCGATTTATTTCCATAAGCGTAACATAGTATAAGTCATTCTTGATTTCTCACGATTCTTATTAAAGCATTCATTCATTGAATTATTGTTATCAAGAGCTTGTTGGAATTGTACATTCTTGGCCATACTTTATTGTTACATGCGTGAAAAAAGCTTGATTTATACTTGAAGATGCGATCGAGCACTGATTGTGTTCAAGGGCTCTATGCTAGTCCCCTCGGCTGATTATCGAAAATATACTATTATAAACCATGGGGTATGATGCTACTGGCATCGCATTGCGCTGGAAGTACTTTCTTTATAAATGAGTGAAAATCCACAACACAACACGATATAGCATGATTGATACTTGACTTTCTTGATATTCCATAAAAGAATTCACGAAGTACTTGCTCATAAGTAAAAGATACTGGAGTGATGACTATGTGGCTTGCTAGTACATTCTTGTTACATTCTTGTTCATGAAAGGTCATATCATGTTCTTATAACATTCTTGCTAGTTCATACTTGCTCTCATTCTATCTTACATACTTTGGTTTAATCGCATGATTGATCGCATTCGCATGATTTTACCTTATTCCTCTATAGCAAAAATGTTAATTACTTTAATGATGCCTTCATGTTGATGCGAATATACCTACTGGGCAAGTGTGCTCATTACCTATTTCCATTCTTTTTCAGGAAATGGAAGTGAGTCGGGTTCGGATTCGGAATGTTCAAGAAGCGGATCCGAGAGTGATTAAAGAATGAGCGAAGACTTAGGAAGTTTACATTGTTTAGATCGAGTCTATGTAATTTCTTATTTCTTGAGTCTAGCATGATGGAAGTTGAATTAGTGGTTGTATTTGAATATTGGATTTGATTATTAATGAAAATCGAAGTTGAGTAATATTGTGCGATTGCATTCTTATGTGTGATTGTCTTGCGCTCTGATCATTCTTGCTTGCAAGAGACTTACCATGCCGGCTGTTCATGTTACTCGAGCGAGTCTTCCGCTGTAATAAAGGCTCAGGGCATAACAGTTAAGTTGGTATCAGAGCCTAAGTCTCAGGACTTAGGAAGAAGAGTTATGTCATAGGATAAGTCCAAGGTTTAAGGACCCATACCTATGAACTAAGGAAGAAATTTCCACACCCATGTGAGAATTGGGTAGAACCCGGGATAAGATAGTTAATTAGTTTTAAGATTGATTTTCCTTCCAATTCCACGAGAAATAACAAGTTGTTATTTTTCTCTCAGGTACCCTATTATTACCATGGCTCATCGTGTAGATTGGAATGGTATGCAATAAACTGTTGCTGGCCTCACTCAGGCATTACAAACCATGGCGCAAGTTGGCGCAGGAGCAAGGGCTGGTGATTTACATCGTAACTTTCGGAGCTTAAACCCTCCGCGTTTCTATGGTTCTTCTAATCCGGACGAAACGGAGAACTGGATAGATGAAATGATTCGTATCTTTGATGTTATTCAATGCACCGATCAAGAGAAGGTGTGTCTCGCAACCTTCCAACTCAACAAAGATTCCCGTACATGGTGGAAGTCTGTTCCGGCACCTCCGGCCGATGCACCTCATACATGGGATGGTTTTCTTACCCTATTCCGTGCCAAGTACTTTTCTGAGCACGTAAAAGAGAGAAAGGCTATGGAGTTTGCCGCTCTTCGGCAAGGAATGATGACGGTTGCCGAATATGAATTGTAATTCTCAAGGCTTGCACCTTACGCACCGCATCTTATCAGCACCGATTTATTGAAGGCTAATCAGTTCTTGGATGGATTACGACCCGGTTTCATTCAGCAGCTCGGGACCCAAAACATCCGTACTTATACAGAAATGGTTCAACGAGCATATTTGTGTGAAAGGACCTTAGAGAAGGTCGAGAAATTAAAAGAGAAATGAGAGGAGTCTAGCCGACGCTCAGATCGGCGTTATAAGAAAGACAAGTTCAGCATCACGGAGCCCTACAGGAGCCGTGATAGTAAGAAAAGATCTAGGAATGGGAATGGTGGAAGTTCCCATAAGCAAAAGAAAGTCAAGGAGGAGAAGGAGCAAGTCGCCACGGCTTGCACATTTTGTGAAAAATTTGGCCATTCGGCTGAGGAGTGTTGGAAGCGCCTCGGCGCTTGTTTACGTTGTGGAAGCAGGGAGCATCGCATGCCAGATTGCCCCCTTATGAAAGACCAATCATTTGGTGGAGGACGTAGGAGGAAGGCTCGCCTCAATGCCGTTCTAGAAGAAGAGGAAGCACCCAGGGATGGTGGGCTTATGGAAGGTACTCTTCAAATTTGTTCTCGTCCTACATTTGTGCTATTTGACACTGGTGCCTCTCATTCTTTTATCTCCACTACTTTTTCAAAAACATTATCAATTACATCAGTCCCCTTACCTTCAGATCTCGCTATTTCCACACCCTTACGTTCTGGAACAAAGCTTACCAACTATTATCCCGATAGCGAAGTGATAGTAGAAGGTCACAATCTCCCCGCAAACTTAGTATGCCTTGACATGAAAGGTTATGATGCCATTTTAGGGGTAGATTGACTTGTAGATCATGATGCTTATATCAATTGCAGAAATAGGATTATATCATTCCAAAAATCAGGTCTTCCAAGATTCTCTTTTCTTGGCATCAAGTACAAGAAGCATCCTACTATTATATCTTCTCTTCACGCTTGCAAACTTATCTCGCAAGGATGTGAAGCTTTTCTTGCTTCTGTCATTTTTACCGAATTCAAGGAGTTTATCTTAGCGGACATTCCTATTATAAGTGAGTTCCCCGATGTGTTCCCGTCCGAATTACCCAGTTTACCACCCGAGAGGGAAGTGAACTTCACTATTGAACTCATTCCAGGAGCAGCACCTGTTTCTATAGCCCCTTACAGGATGTCCCCCACAGAACTCAAGGAACTAAAGAAGCAGTTGCAGGAACTACTGGATAAGGGCTTCATCAGACCTAGCACATCCCCTTGGGGTGCGTCGGTTCGATTTGTCAAGAAAAATGATGGTTCTCTCAGGCTATGCATCGATTACCGGCGACTGAATCAACTCACAATTAAAAATAAGTATCCGTTGCCGCGTATTGATGAGCTCTTCGATCAGCTTTCAGGAGCAGAATATTTCTCTAAGATTGACCTCAGATCAGGTTATCATCAGCTTAGAATTAAAGAAGAAGACATTTATAAATCGACTTTTCGAAGTCGTTATGGCCACTATGAATTCATGGCAATGCCATTCGGATTAACTAATACCCCGGCAGCATTCATGCAACTTATGAACAGTGCCTTCCAGCCATATCTGGACCAGTTTATCGTCGTCTTCATTGATGATATCTTGATATACTCCAAGACAAAGGAGGAACATGAAGAACATTTGAAAATAGCTTTGCAAACACTTAAAGAACATAAACTCTATGCCAAGCTAAATAAATGTGAATTCTGGCTCAAGGAAGTTTCATTCCTAGGCCACATTATTTCAAAAGAAGGTATCGATGTGGATCCTTCTAAGGTAGAAGCTGTCAAGAATTGGAGCCGGTCAACGACCGTATCAGAAGTACGAAGTTTTCTGGGTCTAGCTGGTTATTATAGAAGGTTCATTAAGGACTTCTCAAAGATAGCAGTTCCTTTAACTAGACTCACGAGAAAAAAAAATCCTTTTGTCTGGTCAGAGGAATGTGAGGAGAGTTTCCAAGCTCATTAAAAATCATCTTACTACAGCTCCTATTCTATCACTACCGATGGAAGGTGGTGGATTCGAAGTATGTACGGATGCATCAGGTATTGGCTTAGGGTGTGTCCTCATGCAAAATGGAAAAGTAATCTGTTATTCTTCAAGACAATTGAAACGTCACGAGGAAAATTATCATGTACATGATTTGGAATTAGTAGCTATCATTTTTGCCTTGAAAATTTGGCGCCATTATCTCTATGGAGAGAAGTTTACGGTCTACTCGGACCACAAGAGCTTGAAATATTTATTCTCTCAAAAAGAGCTAAATATGAGGCAGAGAAGATGGTTGGAATATCTCAAGGATTTTGATTTTTCTATTCAATATCATCCTGGCAAGGCTAATGCTGTTGCGGATGCACTCAGCAAAAAACTAATGGGTATGCTATCAAGTCTTATGATTAGTATGACTAATCTTATTCCTCAATTTGCTCAGTTGAACTTAGATATTGACAGGAAGGAAGAAGATTGCTTCATGGCTAATATCCGAGCTCAACCTACCTTAATAGAGGATCTAGTCAAGTTGCAAAATGATGATCCTATATTATTGGAGATCAAGGCCAATGTTGAACAAAGGACGGATTTCTCTATTATGGAGGATGGAAGATTGCTATTCAAGGGCCGAGTGTGTGTACCGGATCATGAGGATACGAAGAAATTGATCCTAGAAGAAGCACATAATTCCAAGTACACCATTCGTCCAAGTGGTACAAAAATATATCAAGATCTTAAAAGAAATTTCTGGTGGCCCAACATGAAGAGAGAAATAGCTGATTTCATGTCTTGCTGTCTCACTTGTCAACAAGTAAAGGCAGAGCATTTTAGACCCGCAGGTAAAATGCATCCCTTGAATATTCCCGAATAGAAATGGGAGAGTATAGGGATGGATTTCATTATGGGGTTACCTAAGACAAGAGGTGGACACAATGGTATATGGGTAATCATAGACCGATTAACTAATTCTGCACATTTCATACCAATCAAAGTCGATGGTCTGTGGATATCCTGGCAGCATTATACATAAGGGAAATTGTTAAATTACATGGTGTCCCAGTCACTATTATATCTGATAGAGATCCTCGATTCACATCACAGTTTTGGAAGGGTCTACAACAGTCACTAGGGACTAGCTTGAATTTCAGCACAGCCTTTCATCCACAAACTGGTGGTCAGACAGAAAGAACAAATCAGGTGGTAGAAGACATGCTCAGGGCTTGTGTTATTAATTTTGGAGGTATTTGGCATGATCACTTACCTCTGGTAGAATTTGCTTATAACAACAATTACCAGGCCAGCATACAAATGGCACCTTTTGAAGCTCTATATGGAAAAAGTTGTCGATCACCAATATGTTGGAGTGAAATAGGGGAAAGATAATTCCTAGGCCCCGATATTATCAGAGATTATATAGAGAAGATCAAGCTTATTCAAGAGAGAATAAAGATGGCACAAGATAAGTAAAAGTCTTATGCTGATAATCGTAGACGCGACTTGGAATTTCAAGTAGGAGACCATGTGTATCTCAAGGTTTCTCCAGGTCGTGGTATTCGGAGATTTGGCATTAAGGGCAAACTAGCTCCAAGGTTCATTGGTCCATTTGAAATTCTCGAAAGGGTCGGTGAAGTGTCTTATAGACGGTCTTTACCTCCACAAATAGTAGGAGTTCATGACGTATTTCACGTCTCTATGCTAAAGAAATATGTATATGATCCTGACCATATTATCACTTATGACAATCTGGAGATTCAGAAGGATATGACGTACGAGCAAACGCCAATAAATATTCTGGAACGGGAAGTGCGTCAACTAAGAAATAAAGTTATTTCTATGGTCAAGATTCAATAGAAGAAAATATGGCCATATGAAGCAACATGGGAAACCGAAGCAGTCATGCGGAAAGGATTTCTAGAATTATTCAACTATAAGTACACTCTCCATAATCCATGTATTGAATTTGGGGATCAAATTCTTCGAAGTGGGAGAGGGTGTAGTGTCCCAGAATTTATGTAATAATTTCTGAGTTATTTGTAGAACTTTCTGGAATTTATAAGGGCTAAATAGACTAATAAATGAATATTAGATTAATAAGTCATTAACCTAGCCTATTTAAATAGAATCCAAAAGGTTTAAGGACCAAGTCCATTAAGTTTGGCCCATATTCTAGAAGGTTATTTAGCATATTCACGTATTTTAAGGATACATACTATGTTATAGATAATTATATTGGATAAACAAATAAAAGAGTTTAATTGACGTTGAACTCTGTGCACGTTGGATGTAGCGGTCTATCGTGCGACCGCCACAGCCATGTAACGCACCAGTCTTGATGCGTTACATTCTGTCAGTTCCGTGAAAGAAAGAACGAGTAAAAAGATTAGAACTTTGAGATCTTATCTACAAGAGATCAACTTGGGAGAGTTTATAACATTACTAAGGACTCTTAGGGATTAGGTTCTGGTAAATTAAGGACTCTAGAATCGATCTAATCTTCAAAACCCTATAAATAGGACTTAGTTCTGAACTGAGCGACCCTTACTTTTGGCTCATGAAGAATCAAGGTAAGGAGATATAATTTCGGATAAGTTCTTTAGAAGATTTTGTTTAGTATACTTTAGACTAATAGTTCTCCAAATTTCGTGCTAGGAGATCGAGCAACCAAGGAGATTGAAGCTTCCAAAGTTGCTGGTTCGACTATAGTAACTCAGGATTCAGAGCAAAAGACCCCTGAAGATCAAGAGATTATGACGTCTAAACGAGGTAATTAGAATTCAGTCCTTTAGAACTTTTTGATCACCTTAGTTTCATCTTCTTACCCTCAAAATTTTACGTCCTTAGGTCAAGAGGCTGAGGAGCTAGAGCAACGTGAAGTTGCTGAAAAATCACAAAAAGAGAGGAACTAGGGCGGTCCTTGAAAGCTCAAATTAGAAGTTTAAAACCTAGTTAAGCGGTAGGTTATCTCATGATTGGTAAAAACATCTTGCTAGGACCAAAAGCCCTCTGATTGTGTTTGATTTCATGCATTATAGACTATGAATTTCATATTTTAGTGGGTTCATGCATACATACATATCCTTAGCCCTAATCAAAGATCAAAAATATAATTTTGTCAATTCACTACAACCTATGCATCTAAATGACCTTTACTTCGTTTTGTCATGATTGGGATAGTTAAATCTTTTTAAAACATGACATGGTTTCAAATCATAGTCTTTTTTTTTCTTTATACTGTTAGCAGGGACTCTAACGCATCATGCTTAGACTGTCACAGACTGTAACGGCCTTACAATAAGCTGTCACACCCTCTGTTGCATTCTAATTGCTCTGTTGTCTCTAACGCACCATGACAAGAGCGTTACATTACTGTAACGGCCCCTCGATAGACCGTCACAATCACTGTGACGCACCCATCCTCGACCGTCAGGGTAATCGTAGACAGAATTGAAAATCAGTTAATTTAACTTATAAATAAGTCTAGTTATCTAAGTTTTGACCTGATTTCATGTCTTTAAGATTATCTACTGATTCATGATAGAAATTACATGATTAAGGTATCTTAAGTTATTTTAAGTTATGTTAATTTCATGTGCCAAAATTCTATAGTTTTGTATCTAAATCAAGATTTTTCAAAGACGTATTGACGGAGTTTTATCATGATTTTCTATTGTTACACATCCTCTCTATCAATAGAGTCATTTCTCTAAGTACATGGCATATATTCAGGTATATGCCCATTAGTTCACTTTGCACTATAGGAACATTATTCTTGGACATGAGGACCTCTCTATTGGATATTCCTTCCAATGGACTAGGAAATCTTGTTGCAATGCCTCCGTAATTCTCCGTGAGCCTGGGATTCCCACTAGGACGCCGAGTTGGTTCTACCATTAAAACCCAAGTGATTAGAATACACTATTGAGGTTTCTGGTTATCAGTAGGGTAACGGATCTATATTGGACCGTCAGGCATATGTAACGGCCCAATATACAACCGTCATATTTAACTGAGTCCAATTACTATTTCTGGATTTAGTCGTTCTAACGCATCAACGCTAGACCGTCACGTCAATGTAACGGCCCAATACTGGTGCATCACATCATGTAACGGCCTAGTATACGACCGTCACACTGCTTGAGTATTTTAACCCGGGGTTTGACCAAGGGTTGATATTCCAAGGTTTCTAGATGGACTCTTGATGATCTAGAACTTATCATATTGATCAAGAAACCTAATATAATGAATGGAAGATAAAGAACGTACCGTTATGCTGCCGATTTATTTCCATAAGCGTAACATAGTATAAGTCATTCTTGATTTCTCACGATTCTTATTAAAGCATTCATTCATTGAATTATTATTATCAAGAGCTTGTTGGAATTGTACATTCTTGGCCATACTTTATTGTTACATGCGTGGAAAAAGCTTGATTTATACTTGAAGATGCGATCGAGCACTGATTGTGTTCAAGGGCTCTATGCTAGTCCCCTCGGCTGATTGTCGGAAACATACTATTATAAATAATGGGGTATGATGCTACTGGCGTCGCATTGCGCTGAAAGTACTTTCTTTATAAATAAGTGAAAATCCACAACACAACACGATACAACATGATTGATACTTGACTTTCTTGATATTCCACAAAAGAATTCACGAAGTACTTGCTCATAAGTAAAATATACTGGAGTGATGATTATGTGACTTGCTAGTACATTCTCGTTACATTCTTGTTCATGAAAGGCCATATCATGTTCTTATAACATTCTTGCTAGTTCATACTTGCCCTCATTCTATCTTACATACTTTAGTTTAATCGCATGATTGATCGCATTCGCATAATTTTACCTTATTCCTCTAGAGCAAAAACGTTAATTACTTTAATGATGCCTTTATGTTGATGCGAAGATACCTACTGAGTAAGTGTCCTCATTACCTATTTCCATTCTTTTTCAGGAAATGGAAGTGAGTCGGGTGCGGATTCGGAATGTTCAAGTAGCGGATCCGAGAGTGATTAAAGAATGAGCGAAGACTTAGGAAGTTTACATTGTTTAGATCGAGTCTATGTAATTTCTTATTTCTTGAGTCTAGCATGATGGAAGTTGAATTAGTGGTTGTATTTGAATATTGGATTTGATTATTAATGAAAATCGAAGTTGAGTAATATTGTGTGATTGCATTCTTATATGTGATTACCTTGCGCTCTGATCATTCTTGCTTGCAAGAGGCTTACCATGTCGACTGTTCGCGTTACTCGAGCGAGTCTTCCGCTGTAATAAAGGCTCAGGGCGTGACATTTACGAAGTCCTGGATGAAAAGGACCCAATCGATGATGAGAACAGCAATGTAGATGACACTGCCGATCTGTATGTGCAAAGATTAAAGAGATTCGACGAGCCATCGTCGACAGTGGATGAACCTACAAAGGAAATAAATTTGGGAACTGAAGAAGACCCAAGGCCCATTATTATTACCGCTAATCTCCCTCCTCAAGTAGAAGAATATCTAATCAAGGTTCTGAGGGAGTATAGTGATTCTTTCGCCTGGTCTTATGAGGATATGCCGGGTCTTGACCCCTCTTTAGTGGAACACCGACTCGTACTTAAACCAGGGGCAACGCCTGTAAAGCAAAGATCAAGAAGATTTCACCCCCACATGGCCTTAAGGATCAAAGAAGAAGTCGATAAGTTATATAATCCCAGGTTCATTAGAGTCGTATTATATCCCCAGTGAGTGGGGAACATGGTCCCTGTCATCAAGAAGGATGGCAAGGTGCGCATTTGCATTGATTTCAGGGATCTTAATAAGGCATGTCCCAAAGATGACTTCCCGCTCCCTCACATAGATGTCTTGGTGGATAACACTGCCGGATACAAAGCCTTATCATTCATGGATGGTTACTCAGGTTATAACCAGATTCGTCTTGCTCCGGAAGATCAAGAGAAGACCTCCTTCACCACGCCCTGGGGCACGTATTGCTACGTGGTTATGCCGTTTGGTCTGAAGAACGCATGTGCCACTTACCAGAGGGTGATGATGGCCATCTTCCATGACATGATGCATATCTATATGGAAGCTTACGTGGATGACATCTTGGTGAAGTCGAGAACCAAAGAAGAACACCCCGCTATTCTGGCTAAGGTGCTGCAGAGAGCTAGGGAGTACAAGCTCAAAATGAATCCAAAGAAGTGTGTTTTCGGAGTCTCTTTAGGGAAGCTGCTAGGCTTTATAGTTAGCAAACGGCGGATCCAGATTGATCCTAATAAAGCAAACGCCGTAATGGACATGCCTCCGCCGAAGAACATTACAGAACTTCGAGGACTGATTGGCAGATTACAATTCATCAGAAGATTCATATCCCAACATTCTCAGAGGTGCCGCCAGTTTTATGAGCTGCTAAAGGCGGGGGTCAAATTTGAATGGAATGAAGATTGTCAAAAGGCCTATGAGGACCTAAAGGAATATTTATCCAATCCCCCGGTTTTACAACCTTCTGTCCCTGGGAAACCCCTAATCCTATACATCTCGGTCATTGAGGACTCCTTAGGTGCGATTTTAGCACAAGTAGATGATGAAGGGAAAGAGCGGGCAGCTTATTACCTCTCCAGGTTGTTTAACCCGGCTGAGGCTAAATATACCGCTATGGAGAAGACTTGTGCCGTGTCACGCCAGAACGCGGAATATCAGAACGTACAGTCAGAAATAGCTAGAAATAATGATAAGCTAATCTAAGCATTAACACGTGTGCTATGAAAAGAGATAACTTTATTGGTCATGAACCATTTCAAATCAAGTACAATATCCTTAAACCAACTTTAATACAAACTGAGGCAATATCAACTTAACAATAATATCATAACTGTAGCTAAACACCCTCTAAGGCACAACTAAGAGTAGGATAACTATGCCAACTCAACATCTAGAAATGGTACACTCCAATCATCACTCCTGCACATCCCCAACGGTAAGCGCATCATCACCTGAGCTGCCTGAAAAAAGGGGGGAGACAGCTATATGAGCGAACGCTCAGTAGATAATAACATGCAAGTTTACGTAATTAACCAATTATTCCATTTTTATATGAAATGATAAGAAAAGAAATGATGATATAGAAGAAAAATAACGTAATATAAAGATCTTGCGAGGTCAAGGAAATATAAGATACCTGGATTTCAACAAGAATATCATGTAACAAGTGTAACAGGAAATTGTAACGAGAAAATGGCCACTAGCAAGTATTTTAAACAAGTCAAGCACGATCAAGTAACAAGAGATAACAAGAGATTTCTGTCGTAGACATCACGCTAGTCATGCATTCGGTGCAATGCCTCACCTTGTCATTACAAACTTCCATGGGCACAAGTACTTTTCGGGCGCTCTCCCCAGGACCAGACTGGGCCCTTATGATGCGTTGGCATTGATTTATCGGATCTAAGATCCCAAGTTCTGTCTAGACATTTAGTCAAGTTTGTGGCCAAATAATCAGAGGAATTACTATCCAGAAGTTCAAGATTTAAAGAACTAATATGTCCTTGGATTCAAGAGCAAAAAACACGATAAAACTCGTCTCTAAGAGATGTACGGTCATACAGAGGCCGCTCAAAGGATATATGCGGCTAACACTGGGCCGCACTTACAGGAGCTGGACTGAAACTCAGCCCATGAGGTCAAGAATGAACGGCTGACAGTGTGCCGCTCTAAAGGATGAACGGTAAGTTCTGGGCCGCACAGGTCCAGAAGACCTTAAGACCCATGAACATGATGTACGGGCCATACGGGGCCGTATTAAAGATATGCGGTCCAAGAGAATCCGCATAAGGTTTGAACGGTCATATTCCAGCCGCACCACCCGGGCTTGGCTAGAAGGGTAAGAAATCACCCTATTGGACTTCGGGCTGCCAAAGACAGGGTAAAGCTAAACCAGGGCCTAGTCTACTATCTATTGGTCAGTCCAGGGCTTAATGGTTTGGTTGAAGATTGATCAAGGTTAATCGACCAACACTTAATGGCATAAGCCAGGTATATGCGGTCGTTATTGGGCCGCCTATAAGGATATGCGGTCCACTACTGGCCGCACATGCCTCTCTTAGCCCAATTCGATCCATGACTCATAATCCAGCAGTTCAGTCACGTAAATCGGAGTTTCTGATGGTTCATTAGATTCTTAGCAGAGATATACAGAGATCCCAAGATGATGTTAAGTTCGCCGGATGGAGTGTCCGAGGGTAATTTCAAGGCTAGCACAACTAATAGGGCTAATGACTTATTAAAAGTCGGCAAATTGGTCAAACTTGTTGAGTCTTGTTAAATCTTTACATGTTTTGATGATGACAACACTATAAGTCTTAGTGGTGTTCAAAAATATTTCTCTGTGAAAAATTAACAAAAATAGTTTTCTGTGAAAGTGAACAAAGAATATTTTTTCTATGAAGAATAAACCTTCATTTCACTTCAGGTATTTTTCAGGGACTGTATTCGTGTTGGTTGGCACTTCGTCTTGTTTGTGTATAACACCTCGTGTTGTACTGATTGTCTTCGTGTCGTTTTCGTTTTAGTACTGTTTGTGTTTTCATTACGCCGTGTCGTCCTCTCGTACCTCGTGTTGTTCCTCTGCTTCCACTATTTCTTCTCGTGTTGTTGAAGACATGTCTAACTCATGACTTCGTGTCATGGTTGCTAGACCTCGTGACCTTGTCGCTTTGTGACTTCACCTCGTGTCAATTCTTGTGTTTCATCTTCGTGCTGTTTTAGTGTCTATGTCTTCGTGTTGTGTTTACGTCTTCGTGTTGGTCTGTCTTCGTGTCGTGGTCAGCCCGTGTCGTTTCACCTCGTGCTGTTCTCACTGACTTCGTGTTGTTTTCAACTCGTGTCGGTTACTGTTTCATCTTCGTGTTGTTTTCAACTCGTGTCGGTTACTGTTTCGTCTTCGTGTTGTTTTCAACTCGTGCCGGTTTCTGTTTTTGTCTTCGTGTCTTCATGTTGTTTTTGTTTTCGTGTCTCCGTGTTATTTTTGTCTTCGTGTCTTCGTGTTGTTTTTGTATTCGTGATTTCGTGTTGCTTTTGTATTCGTAACTTCGTAGTGTTTGTTGTTACAGTGACACTTCGTGTCGTTCTCGTTTTACTTCGTGATGTTTTTTCATCTGACCTTGTGTCATGCTCTCCCTATCTCGTACTGTAGTAATCTTGTCTACTTCGTGTCGTCCTTTTTCTACTTTGTGCTGTTCTCCTTCTACTTCGTGTTGTTTTCTTTCTACCTCGTGTCGTTCTCTTAGTAGTGTTCATTGTGTCACCACTGTATCTCGTGTCGTTCTCTGTTTAGTGCACCTCTTGTCGTGTCCACTTACCTCATGCAATTCTAGTTCTTGTGGCACTCAAGGTTAATGATTCTTACCTCTTTGCAGGTCCGAGGAAGAACATTCATCGGTGTCTGGGTGCACATGATCCGATACCGAAGGAACAAATACGAAAGGGGCACGTGGCAGGAAGGTTCTGGATCAAGCGTGTAAAGCACACGCACTCTGTACCCCATCCTCCTGCTGGCTGTTGATATAAAAAGAACAAAGGCTGGTCGAGCAAGAGTGAGCATTGAAGCCAAAAAGAAAAAGAGAGAGCAGAGAGTGAAAGAGGAAGAGAGCAGAGGAGAAAGAAAGAGAGATAGAAAGAGAGAGAGAGAGAGCTCGTGGAGAAGAAGGAAGAAGCTGCTTGAAGATCTGTCTTCACTGGACCGTGGATCAGATCCAGGCCAGTCAGCTCCGTTGGGAGCCACATTGTGCATTTCATTTTTCAGCGTTCTGTTTGCTGAAGTTATTTTCATTTCGTGTTTTTGTTTTCTTCCATTTTCATCTGGTTATCTTGTTCTTCCGATAGCCATGTTGGGGATCGGGTTCCTCCTGTTGGTTCAGGAGAAGGGAGATCTGATCTCCGGGTTGCAAGTGACAGGTTGTCACTTGTGGGTTGCCCTCTGGTTAGAGGAAGGGAGGCTAGTCCTCCGGTTCTGGGCTTGTGGTTGCAAGTCCAGTGGTCCCTCCTGGTCTGGAGGAAGAGAGGTCTTCGACCTCTAGTTTCCAAGTGGCTGGGAGTCACTTGGGTGTCCCTCCGGTTGGGAGGAAGAGGGGAGGCTGTTCCCCTGGTCAAGCTGTGTGGCAGCAACTGTTTGCAGACTGAGTCTGCTGGGTTCTAGCGTTTGCTAGTGAAGCCTCACTCCGGTTGGGAGTGAGGGGTGGATGTAGGTCTGAAGGACCGAACCACCTAAAAATCCATTGAGCAGTGGTTTGTTTGTCTGATTTGCTTCCGCTAGATGCTTGAATAGGCGCGCTCCATGTGTTTGTATTTGAGCTGAATCGAATTGGTTCTATTCTGTGTCTTTATCTAGCATCCTAGTTTTAATTTGGCCATTATTCGTAGAAGGATTCATTCACCCCCCCCTCTGTATTCTGGCCAAGCACCCTAACAGTTGGTATCAGAGCGGGTGTCTGCATATAAGGTCCAGCGACCTGCAGATTCGATCTTGCGGTCTTAGGTGCTTATTTGTCTTTAGTGCATCTATATTCCGGTTGCATTGAATTCATTTGCTATTTGGTTCAATGGCTTGTCCACCTGTCTTCAGTGGTTTTGATTTCAACCAGTGGCACAGTGCTTTACGTGCTTATGTTAAATCCGTTGACCCAGACCTGTGGAAAGTGATTTCACATGGTCCTCATGAACTACCAAAGAAAAGGTCCAAATGGACTGACAGTCACGAATCAATGTATGAGGAGAATCAAACAGCTATAAATCTGATAAAAGCAGCCACTGACAAAGCTTTTCACTCATGTTTCCTTGATTACATATCTGCAAGGGATATGTTGGAAATGATGAAGAGAGCCGGGAAAGGAAATCAAACAAGCTGCATGATGGCCAACAGAAGTGATCAAGGCAGCAATCAAACTGAAGAAGATGATAATGATGAGGTAAATCTCTTCGAGAATTTCTCTCTAGAAGATTGGGAGAATGCTTATGCTGAACTAATTGAATCTCATGAACTGTTAAGAAAACAGTATAAAAAATTGAAGAAGGGTACTGGTTTAGATAGCTCAAGTTTTCCTTGTAGAAATTGTGCTGAACTGAAAAATGCTCTTGATGCTAGTATGTCTGATAATCTGATGCTGAAAGAATTTGAACGCGTTAAATCTGACTTAAACAAGCTGAAAAATGAGAATGACTCTCTCAGAAAGCTCTCTAAAGAAAATGAAGAACAATTAGAGAAACTTAAACGAGAGAATGATTTGCTGATTGAAAAGTTTAATGCCATAAAATCTGTAAACATAGAACTACAGAAAGATTTTGAAAAACAACAAAAGGAATTGAGGGAGTTTGAAGCTCGGAGAGAAAGCATGGTTGACTCAGAAGATCAGCTTCTAATAAATGAGTTAATTCAAAATGATAAGCTTAAAGAAGAAGTTGAAAAATTAAAATTGTTAAACAGTGCCATGTCTGAAAGACTTCTCACATTGGAGAAAGGAAAAGTCATCTGTACAAACGAAAGTGATGAAGTAGATGAGCTGAGAAAGGAAATTGAAGAATACAAAACAGCTAATAAGGTTTTGAATGAAACTGTCAATTGTAGTGAACAAGAGATCGCTAGTTATGAAATACACATTGCATCTCTTGATAATGAAATTCAGGATCTGAAAAACTCCTTGTCAAAGTTTGTGAGTGGTCAAGAAAATCTAGACAGGTTGTTAGGAATTAAGGTCAATACTCAAAAGGAAGGGTTGGGCTACAACAATGTCAATAAAAAGGTTTTTGAAAACAAGCTGACGACATCCTTTGTCAAAGCTTCTGATATAGCCACAACCTCAGAAAATAAACAACCAAATGTTCAGAAGAATCAGAACCAAACTGAAAAGTTGAAAAAGGTTGATGGATCCAAGTTAAAAACTGTTTTCATTAAATCTTCTGAACAGGAAAAGCCTTCCACTTCATCTCCAATTCAGTACAAGGCTAAGAAAACAGGAAAATAAGATAAAAATCAGAAAAGGACTGAAAATCAGAAAATAAATAAAAAGGGTCCATCAGCATTTGCTGATCACAGTCCTCACACACACTCACATGCATCTAAAAGGAAGAATATCTGTCACTACTATCATAAAGTTGGACATCTGATGCATGAGTGTAAGTTGATGGAGAAGGATGATAAGAATGCTAGGAGATCTTATGATAAAAATCCATCACCTCAGAAAAGAAATGTCACATGCTCTAATTGTGGCAAATTAGGACACTCTATTGCTCATTGCTGGTTTGCTAGTGGTAAGAAAACCTTTTATTCATATCATGCTAAATTCCCTACAAACCAACATGTTTTTAATAAAAACAAATCTGTTTCAATGAGCCAGCATATCATTTGTTTTAACTGCAACAAAATGGGTCACAGGGCCTCTGAATGCTGGTCAGGTCCTTTTAGAAGAAATTCTCTCATTTGCTCGCACTGTAGAAAGCATGGCCATACAGTCAAGGACTGTTGGCATATTCAGGGTAGAAATGTGAATTTCAAACATGCTAAATTCCCTGTAAGACAATTTGCAAAACCTTCATGTCATCATTGTGGGAAGCCAGGTCACAGGGCTGCAATCTGTTGGCTGGCAGGATATCAAAACCAAACCAGTTTTGGTAAACAGAATTTTTACCCTGTTAACAGAAAATCTCATGTGTATGCACATGGAATTCATGCTAATAAGAATGTGCATAAATCAGATATGAAAACTACTCCTGGAAATGTGCTGAGAAAACCTGCTAGAAATAATAATGTCATGTCAGGACCCAAGACCTCTTGGGTACCTGTTTGTGCAAAATAAACTTTGTTTTGCAGGTGTGCCTTGGGACTGGAATAAAAGGGGTAATGATCCAAGGCACTCAAGAATGAAAACCCCATTCTCACACTGTTCAGGTAATCTCTCTGCATGTCCCATTTTGAAACCTATTGCATATCTGGTTCGATGTATTCTTGCTTATCCTGCTCTTAGTTTCATCTAGTGCATACATATTGAATCTGTTCTTGCATATTCATTCATCATCTGCAAGTTGCATTATTTTCTGAACATGCACTCTGAAAAATTCTGAAAATCTGAACTGAATGTGAATGCTAGTTAAAAACTGTATGTTGCATAATTCATGAAAATCTGAATCGCTTATAGGACTGTTGAGTTTACCCTGTTATTCATGACCTCTATGGTATATCAAATGGTAAGCTACCAAAGGCAGAGAAATCTGTCCGGAGGTCCTTACTATGTGTGAGGTGGTCTTTTAGACCAAATGCTCCGCCTAGTACCATGAGTCATTCTGATGATCAGGGGAGCCTGTTTGTGCATAACTCAAACTCACATGTTTAATTTTCAATGGCAAACACTGCATTCAATAATTAATTGTGGGCTGAAAAGGAGCTTGACAGGCCATTTGGTTTCTGAGGAATTGTGTCAGCCGATGCAGTTTATGTGGTGCTTAGTTCTGTCATCTCATGAGGTTGCGTTTTGTTGCCCAAGAGCTTCTCTGGATGTGAGACAGAACTTCTTCAAGAATACTATATTTGGATGTGTCTTTAGTGCCTAATGTCTTGAGTGATCTCTCACTTGTTGGCTTACTGATAGGAGTGCTGCTCATCTCATCTCATCTCTCTCTATTCGGTCAGCCACCTTCTTATCTCTCTCCTATCACTCTTGGTTCAGATATTCTCTCGAAGAAATTATGTTTTCAGTCTTCTTGCTCTTATCAGATGTGTTCTGTATACCTTAAATCACCCAATATCTAGTGTAACAACTTACACCTGTTAATAAAGAACTTCAATGTTTGGGGGTTATATTTGGTCCTTGATCCTTCTAAGTTATCCTCTCAAGTGTTGGTCAACATATTATAAAACTTCCTGTTAAATGAGTAAAACTTGTTGAGGATCTCGACTTAACTGAAACTTATGTGGAGAGAACTCTGAGATAAAAAATTGTGTTAAGTAAGATATCTGTCTTTTGTCTAAAATCATGAGAAGTGCTACCAGGGAATACGCCATTATTTGTGGCAGAGCAATGGCTTTTGTGGAGAAATAGACACTCTAGATCAGAGAAGTCCAGAGTTTCTATCATGATACAATTAGCTATCTCTGTGTAGAAATGTTAAAATAAAAAAAAAGGGGAAAAGTCCTCAAAGAAAATTTCATTGGCTTTGATTGGCATAAAGGTAGTCCGTCCTGAGTAACCAGGGTTTCTGGTGTCTGATAAACATGTCTCCTTGTGTAAAAACGGACTATTCTACCTTGTGCTCAACAAATTGGTTGACCCTGTATGCCTTCTCTTGTCCATTAAATGAATAAATGAAATCTGCTTGACATCGATGTGTTATTTCGTTGCTTGACAAACATAAGGAGCAATTCAATCGTGACTCTCTCTAGTTTAAGCAACTTTAACAGCTAATTTTGTGATTATACTGATTTAATATCTTGAGTTAACTGACCTTGGATTTTGGAAGAATATAACCCGTCCACATATTGAAGGGCTAACTTTAACAGGCAGTAGTTGCGTTACATCATGACTAAGGGTAATTTGGGTATTTCCAGAAAAAGTTTGATAAGAGTAAAAAGTAACCCGACAAAACCCTTCTTGTTTCACACGCCTTCAACCTCAAACCCTCATTTCCCCTTGCCGCTTCCTATTCATCCTCGTGCCGCTCCACCTTGAGCGTTTTTCTTCAAACTCATCTCCATCTCTTCCCGCTCACTTTCTTTTCCCACAGAGGTCTCTTCCTCTCTTGGGTCTAGCTTCACTTCCAATAGCAGCCTGCAAGAGAGAGGTGATACTCTGGAAGTTACGGCAGATGGATCAGCAAAGGTCAGCAGCTCCTGGTGAAAGGAAGAGGAAGGGAAAAGAAATAGTTGAAGAGCCTTCATCTAAGCAACAGAGATGTCTTGAGCCAGAACCTGCTGCGGAAGTATCTTCAGAACAAGGTACCAGGATTTCTCAGTCTACCGTGTTCTTAGAAAGTGGGAAAATCATTCCTCCTAGAATAATAGATTTCGGAGATGAAACCATGGTCTCGAAGTTTCCAGAACTGTTGAAAATCTTTGAGTTTCAGGAGTGGAGAAATTTCTTAGAAAATCACCGTGTCTATTACCCTAGGCCGGTAATGGAATTTTACAATAATTTGTCCTTGAGCCGAGATAAGTCTGCTTTGTTATCATCTGTTAAAGGGGTCGAGATAACTGTTACATGTGACACCCTTCACAAAGCCCTCGGCGTTCCAGATAAAGGGGAGGTAGAGGGAA
The DNA here is from genome assembly GCA_022559845.1 of Amorphophallus konjac. Lineage (NCBI taxonomy): Eukaryota > Viridiplantae > Streptophyta > Magnoliopsida > Alismatales > Araceae > Amorphophallus > Amorphophallus konjac. The sequence continues at coordinate 25,252,701 of CM040120.1, forward strand.
GCTTTCGATACAGTCTCCATGAAGCTTTCTCAGTCATTACTAGTAAACCCAGTAATATTCATGATAAGGGGCAGTTGAAGCTAAAAGCTTATCAGACATCGTCATTTCCTCCTCTTCATAAGCTCCTTCAGAACGTCATTGCTTCCATTATCACCCCACAGACTGGGGCTAGAGGAAGAATTACAGACACACAGAGATTTCTACTGTTTTGTCTGATTCAAAATGTAAAGATATGTCTGCCAAAGATCATTTTTACTGTCATGAAGGGATGCATTGGATCCAAGAGACACCTTCCCTATGCCGCCCATCTGACAGACATCTTCAAGCATTCAGAGATTTGCTTGGATGGAGAGGTCGCATCTGAAGTTAAAGCCCGAAACATATTTAATATGAATTTTCTTTCAGTGTTTTTGGTCTTAGAGGGCTCTTCTATGGTGGGGCAAGTTAAGGCCCAAAAGGTCAAGGAAAGACATACTCAGGGGCAGCATTTGGAACAATTTCATGACTTAGCCCAAACTGGTGTGCAATTAGTTTCTGAGATTGCTCAACAGGAAACACCAGCTGAACAACCAGAGTCTATTTTGCCAGCTGCACCCACCGAAGTACCTTTTTCTTTTCAGAGGCTAGTCGAGGTTGCATCTGAGGAAATCAGGTTGTCTGACGAAAGCATTCAGACTGATCTAGATGCAAATATTGTTGGTCTATTTGATTCTTTTGGGAAGACATCTGAAGAGGTAATAGTGCCTGAGGAACAGCCAGCTAAAGAGCAAGACAGTACTGATCAAGAACTTGCTGTTTTTGTTAATGAAATTTTAAGAGAAACTGTAGAGAGAAGCTTGGAAGAGGCTACCAACTTGGTTACTTCTGAAAGCCTTGAACAGGCACCTGTTGAAAGTCCTGCAGTTCAGAATCTCATGGAAGATATAGTGGATGAGTGTCAGGAGAAAGCTCCTGTCATAGAACTAGATACAGAATCTTCAAGTGAAGAAGAGGCACCTGAAGGTGTAATTTCTCAGAAAGAAACTCAAGCTGAAGATGAAGATCAGGTCCCAGCTGAGAGTAGTCAAATGCCAGTACAAGAGGAAGCAGCTGAGAGAACTGCACCTGGCAGTGAATTTTTTGGTACACCTCTAGGTCCACCTAGACTTCTATCTGCACAGGCGCCCAACATTGAATCTGCTCGGGCGCCCAACATTGAAGAACTTTTTATAAACCTAACTCAGCAGATGCAGAAACAAGATAAGAAACTAGATGACCTGCTCACATATGTCACCCTCAACATAAATCAGGTACATCCCAGGCTACTGAAGCTTGAGATATCTCTCCTCACTGAATGGAAACGATTCCTTCTCAACAAAAAGGCTTCAGATGATGCCAACAGATCCCTGATGCAAGGTTTGCAGGAGGTGTGTTCAAAGATAGCTAAAGCACTGAGTGAGTTGCAAGATGTTCAAATTTCCTCCTTCAAAATGTCTACCAACATTATAGATCACTGCTATGAGATCAGAACATCTTTAGAAGTTTTGAAGAAGTCATCCAGTGCCCTAGATCCAGGTATTTAGCAGGTCTATGATAAATTGGCCGCCTTCTTAACAGAAATGACACTTCTGACTGACAGATATGAAACTGTCAATGTTCGCCAAGACGACATCATTTCTGAAGTGGCACATGTCAGAAGCTCTGTGGTGTATTGGCTAGCTGAACTGTCAAATGACCTAAAGGAATTTCAGTCTACCTTGGGTTCAGCACCTGGCCAAGCTTCTTCCAGCAGAACTCCACCTCAAGAATATACTTCTGCTTCTCCAAGGGGGAGACCACCTCATGGCAGGCCGCGTGGCCCTTCTAGCAGACAAGCCAGATATTTTTCTTGAACAGTCAATACTCTGTATCTTGTTGCCCATTTTGAGGCTTTCTCTCTCACACTCTTGGACTTATTAATTAAAACTCATATCATTTGCATTGTTGCATTCTTATTGTTTCATTCTTTTTGATGATGTCAAAGGGGGAGAAATCAGGCCTTTGCTAGCTCGTTGAGAATGTTTAATGTTTGTTTTTCATTGAGAATGGCTATTTAGTGCTTTTCTCTCTCTGCAAAGACTCAAGACTCATAGTGTTGCCATCCATCAAAAAGGGGGAGATTGTTGAGTCTTGTTGAATCTTTACATGTTTTGATGATGACAACACTATAAGTCTTAGTGGTGTTCAAAAATATTTCTCTGTGAAAAATTAACAAAAATAGTTTTCTGTGAAAGTGAACAAAGAATATTTTTTCTATGAAGAATAAACCTTCATTTCACTTCAGGTATTTTTCAGGGACTGTATTCGTGTTGGTTGGCACTTCGTCTTGTTTGTGTATAACACCTCGTGTTGTACTGATTGTCTTCGTGTCATTTTCGTTTTAGTACTGTTTGTGTTTTCATTACGCCGTGTCGTCCTCTCGTACCTCGTGTTGTTCCTCTGCTTCCACTATTTCTTCTCGTGTTGTTGAAGACATGTCTAACTCATGACTTCGTGTCATGGTTGCTAGACCTCGTGACCTTGTCGCTTTGTGACTTCACCTCGTGTCAATTCTTGTGTTTCATCTTCGTGTTGTTTTAGTGTCTATGTCTTCGTGTTGTGTTTACGTCTTCGTGTTGGTCTGTCTTCGTGTCGTGGTCAGCCCGTGTCGTTTCACCTCGTGCTGTTCTCACTGACTTCGTGTTGTTTTCAACTCGTGTCGGTTACTATTTCGTCTTCGTGTTGTTTTCAACTCGTGTCGGTTACTGTTTCGTCTTCGTGTTGTTTTCAACTCGTGCCGGTTTCTGTTTTTGTCTTCGTGTCTTCATGTTGTTTTTGTTTTCGTGTCTCCGTGTTGTTTTTGTCTTCGTGTCTTCATGTTGTTTTTGTTTTCGTGTCTCCGTGTTATTTTTGTCTTCGTGTCTTCATGTTATTTTTGTATTCGTGATTTCGTGTTACTTTTGTATTCGTAACTTCGTAGTGTTTGTTGTTACAGTGACACTTCGTGTCGTTCTCATTTTACTTCGTGATGTTTTTTCATCTGACCTTGTGTCATGATCTCCCTATCTCGTACTGTAGTAATCTTGTCTACTTCGTGTCGTCCTTTTTCTACTTTGTGCTGTTCTCCTTCTACTTCGTGTTGTTTTCTTTCTACCTCGTGTCGTTCTCTTAGTAGTGTTCATTGTGTCACCACTGTATCTCGTGTCGTTCTCTGTTTAGTGCACCTCTTGTCGTGTCCACTTACCTCATGCAGTTCTAGTTCTTGTGGCACTCAAGGTTAATAATTCTTACCTCTTTGCAGGTCCGAGGAAGAACATTCATCGGTGTCTGGGTGCACATGATCCGATACTGAAGGAACAAATACGAAAGGGGCACGTGGCAGGAAGGTTCTGGATCAAGCGTGTGAAGCACACGCACTCTGTACCCCATCCTCCTGCTGGCTGCTGATATAAAAAGAACAAAGGCTGGTCGAGCAAGAGTGAGCATTGAAGCCAAAAAGAAAAAGAGAGAGCAGAGAGTGAAAGAGGAAGAGAGCAGAGGAGAAAGAAAGAGAGATAGAAAGAGAGAGAGAGAGAGCTCGTGGAGAAGAAGGAAGAAGCTGCTTGAAGATCTGTCTTCACTGGACCGTGGATCAGATCCAGGCCAGTCAGCTCCGTTGGGAGCCACATTGTGCATTTCATTTTTCAGCGTTCTGTTTGCTGAAGTTATTTTCATTTCGTGTTTTTGTTTTCTTCCATTTTCATCTGGTTATCTTGTTCTTCCGATAGCCCTGTTGGGGATCGGGTTCCTCCTGTTGGTTCATGAGAAGGGAGATCTGATCTCCGGGTTGCAAGTGACAGGTTGTCACTTGTGGGTTGCCCTCTGGTTAGAGGAAGGGAGGCTAGTCCTCCGGTTCTGGGCTTGTGGTTGCAAGTCCAGTGGTCCCTCCTGGTCTGGAGGAAGAGAGGTCTTCGACCTCTAGTTTCCAAGTGGCTGGGAGTCACTTGGGTGTCCCTCCGGTTGGGAGGAAGAGGAGAGGTTGTTCCCCTGGTCAAGCTGTGTGGCAGCAACTGTTTGCAGACTGAGTCTGCTGGGTTCTAGCGTTTGCTAGTGAAGCCTCACTCCGGTTGGAAGTGAGGGGTGGATGTAGGTCTGAAGGACCGAACCACCTAAAAATCTATTGAGCAGTGGTTTGTTTGTCTGACTTGCTTCCGCTAGATGCTTGAATAGGCGCGCTCCATGTGTTTGTATTTGAGCTGAATCGAATTGGTTCTATTCTGTGTCTTTATCTAGCATCCTAGTTTTAATTTGGCCATTATTCGTAGAAGGATTCATTCACCCCCCCTTTGTATCCTGGCCAAGCACCCTAACAAAACCGTTCTACTGGAGTAGAATGGCTGTCAAGCAACCTAGTATTCATTTCAGTCTTAATTTTCATGTCAATTTATCAAGGATCATGATTTACATTAATTTGATTGCCAAAAAGATGAATCAAGATGATAATGATAATGAACAAGATCATGTGGGAATAAATAGCATGCATTTTACAGAAATTTACTTGCATAATTTATCACTTATCATATGGGTTTCTAATTTACAAATTATCAATTAAGATACTAATATGAATTATGTAGAGCTCACACTAAGTCATTTCTGCATAGATGTGCGGTCGTTACAGGACCTTATATCTATTGGACTGAAGGGTACTTGTGTGGCTAGGGCATGGCCGCCCAAGGGGTTGGGCGGTCTAGGTGATGGCCGCCCATCCTGTCAGGGGTTGTGTGATCTAGGTGATGACCGTCCATCCAGGATATGTGGTCAAGGTGATGACCGTCCATCCCAGGATGTGTGGTCATGCGGATGGCCGCCCATCCTGTCTGGGGATATGTGGTCTAGGTGATGACCGCCCATCCCAGGATATGTGGTCATGCAGATGGCCGCCCATCCCAGGATGTGTGGTCTATCGCAAGACCGCCCAAGTCTGGTAAAATCCGATTAAACCAACCCTTGCCCACCTTCGGCGAGGTTTCTAGGGTCACATTAAAACACAAAATTCGAAGGGTATACATCATGGAATTTGGGGCTTTTACTATCAATAGAAAGAGCATGAAAAACTCTACAAGATGCATGAATCAATTTTAGATTTACAGTCTGAAATCGCTACTGAAATCAAAGGGGAACAAGTTCTGCCCTAATTCTGACATGCCTCTACCAAACCATTAAATTTGCGTAGGATACCTAATGGAATTTAGGGCTTTTTGGCTCAAAAGAAAGAGGACTAGACGCTGATTCCATCCATATATAACACTTTATATTGGGCTCGTTATTACCTACCTTAATTGGGTGAAGAAGGAAGAAGAGGGACGCCGACACATCTCCACTAATCACCAGAGATCTCGCTTGATCGATCTCCACTGCGGCCGCCACTGCTCCCAAAGGATTCTAGGGTTGCAGAGCTTTATTTTTATAGCTCATACACCTTCTGGATCCTTCTGTGCTGGGAGAATTCGTCGGAGCAAGTGGAGTGATTGAAACGTCGCCGCAATTGTTGACCTCTCCCAAGCTCGGTCGATCACAAGTTTTAGGGTTTTGGTTTCGGTGAATTGGCAGAGGGGAAACGATCCATAGATCGTGGCCTTTCATTTTCCACCGATTTGGGCTCATTTGATGGGGTATTAAGCCCTAATTCCGTGGTTTGAGTTAAGGTTAGGTAAGTGTGCCCTTTGGACTCAATCCATTGATTAGACCTAGTTACGGATTTTTGTTGGGTTGACCACATAAGACAAAGTTGTTAAATAAATTATCCTTTACCAAATTACTATTTTTCTAGATTTTTATAAGGTAGTCAAAATTCCACTTGTCCTATTCACTAAGGAATTAAATATTAAATTCTGAAATTCATTCATTTCAATTTCATTTCAATTTCCAAACCGGGGTATTACACCCTCCCCTACTTTAAGGAATTTGGTCCTCCAAATTCACTGCACTAAATACAGAAAATAGGGAATGAGATAGCTCACCTAGAATAAGTTGGGATACCGCTTCCGCATAGTATCTTCAGACTCCCAAGTAGCTTCTTCGGTCCCACGCCGACTCCACTGAATTTTGACCACCGGTATGGAACGATTCCGGAGTTGCTGTTGTTTCCGGTCCAGAATCTTGATAGATCTTTCTTCATAGGTCAAATCTTCCTTCAATTCGAAATCCACATGATGAATGATGTGAGTGGGGTCATACACATATTTCTGTAACATAGACACATGGAAAACATTGTGTACGCCAGACAACTGAGGCGGTAATGCCAGCCTGTAAGCAACCTCTCCCACTATATCCAAGATCTCGAATGGACCAATATATCTCGGACTTAGCTTACCCTGAATGCCAAATCTTCAAATCCCTCTCGTAGGAGAGACCTTTAAAAATACATGCTCGCCAACCTGAAACTCCAATGCTCTTCTTCTGTTGTCGGCATAACTCTTCTGTCTTGATTGGGCTACTTGTAAACGGTCTCAGATAATATAGATGTTCTGTGATGATTCTGAAATAAGATCCGGTCCAAGCCATTGTTTCTCACCTACCTCATCCCAACATAACGGGGAACGACAGCTTCTTCCATACAATGCTTCAAAAGGAGTCATCTGTATGCTGGATTGATAACTGTTGTTGTAGGCAAATTCAATTAATGCCAAGTGATCACTCCAACTGCCTCCGAAATCAATCATGCATGCTCTAAGCATATCTTCCACTATCTAGTTGGTTCTTTTAGTCTGTCCATCTGTCTGTGGATGAAAAGCAGTCTGAAATTCAGACGAGTACCTAGAGACTCTTGCAGTCCCTTCCAGAAATGCGAAGTAAATCTGGGGTCTCTATCAAACACAATGCTGACTGGTATGCCATGGAGCCTTACCACTTCCTTCAAATATAAAGTAGTCAATATATCAACTGTCCATTTAGACTTAATGGGTAAGAAATGAGCTGACTTTGTCAATCGATCGACAATCACCCATATTGCATCAAATCCATCACGAGTCCTAGGTAGACCCATAATGAAGTACATGCCAATGCTTTCCCACTTCCATTGGGGTATGTCGAGTGGTTTCAATTTTTCTGCCGGTCTGAAATGTTCAGCCTTAACTTGTTGACAAACCAAGCATCTACTCACGAAGTCTGCAACTTCCCTTTTCATATTCATCCACCAAAAGGATCTTTTCAAATCTCTGAACATTTTAGTGCCTCCAGAATGAATGGTGTATCTGGATCTATGAGCTTCCTCAAGAATCTTGTTCTTTATTTCAGCTTCATCAGGTACACAAGTTCTTCCCTGGAATAACAATCTTCCATCGTCAGCCATCATGAAGTCAGGTCTGCTGCTCAAGCTTCCCTTGATCTCTACCAGCTCAGGATCATTATCTTGCAAAGACTTGATTTCCATCAATAATTCGGGCTTCAGTTGAATCTGTGCAATCCTAACCCGATCATTGTCAACATTAAGGTCCAGGCTAGCTAATTGTTCCAGTAGCCTCCACTCTTGTAACATGAGACTTGATAATTTAGCTACAGGCTTCCGGCTTAATGCATCTGCCACAACATTACCTTTTCCAGGATGATACTCAATCGAGAAGTCGAAGTCCTTCAAGTACTCCAACCATCTTCTTTGCCTCATATTGAGTTCCTTCTGAGAAAATAAATATTTCAGACTCTTATGATCTTAAAACACTATGAATGTTTCTCCATACAAGTAATGCCTCCATATCTTCAAGGCGAATACCACCGCTGCTAGTTCCAAACCATGAACAGGATAATTCTCTTCATGCTTCCTCAACTGCCTACAAGAATAGGCAATCACTTTCCCATGCTGCATGAGTACACAGCCTAAACCAATACCTGAAGCATCAGTGTATACGATAAAACCTCCTTCACCAGATGGTAAAGCCAATACAGGTGCAGTAGTTAAACATTCCTTCAAAGTCTGAAAGCTTCGCTGGCAATCTTCTGACCAATCAAATTTATTCTCCTTGCGGGTTAATCTTGTCATTGGTACCGCAATCTTAGAGAAATCCTGGATAAATCTTCGCTAGTAGCCTGCTAGGCCTAGGAAACTTCTAACTTCAGTCACACTGGAAGGCTGATCCCAATTCTTCACTGCCTCTACCTTTGAAGGATCAACAGAAATTCCTTCCTTTGTGATAATATGTCCGAGAAAGGACACCTCTTGCAGCCAGAATTCATACTTACTGAACTTGGCATATAGCTGATGATCTCTCAATAGTTGCAGTGCCATCATCAGATGTTCAGCATGCTCCTCTTCATTCTTGGAATAAATCATGATATCATCAATAAATACCACGACCCATTGATCAAGATAGGGCCGAAATATATTGTTCATCAACTACATGAAAGCTGCGGGTGCATTCGTTAGACCAAAAGGCATAACGACAAATTTGAAATGACCATACCTGCTGCGGAAAGCTGTTCTATAGATATCCTCTTCCTTAATCCGCAACTGATGATATCCAGATCAAAGATCGATCTTAGAAAAATAATGAGCTCCTGCTATCTGATCAAATAATTCGTCAATCCTCGACAATGGATATTTGTTCTTGACAGTCAGCTGGCTCAATTGCCGATAATCGATGCACAATCTCATCGAACCATCTTTCTTCTGGATGAATAATACAGGGGCTCCCCAAGGGGAAGTACTTGGATGAATGAAACCCTTCTCGAGCAATTCCATCAACTGATGCTTTAATTCCCTCAGTTCCGTAGAAGACATACGATAAGGAGCTTTGGAAATAGGAGATGTGCCAGGAATGAGATCAATAGAAAAGATAACTTCTTGCTCAGGTGGAAGTCCTGGCAGTTCTTATGGAAAGACATCAGGAAAATCTCGGATAACAGAAATGTCCTTAATCTCGATCTGCTGCTCAGGGGTCGCATAGACAAAGGCTAGAAAAGCTTTACATCCTCGCTTCATCAGCTTATCAGCTCGAAGAGCAGAGATAAGTGATACGGAGTTATGGTGTTTAACTCCCACAAGAGAAAGTCTCGGGTGCCTAGTAAAAGACACAGAGCTAGAACTGCAGTGAACATTTACCTCATATTTAGCCAACTAATCTGCTCCTAGGATTACATCATAATCCTTCATATCCATGCAAACTAAATCAGTTGGTAAATTCTGTTCATCAATCATAACCTTACTAGAATGATAGATATACTGAATTGCTGATCTAGTACCAATAGGGGTTGAAAACACTAACGGAGAATCCATCAAAATAGGCTTCACAGCTAAAGACTTAGCAAATCTTTGAGAAATAAATGAATGTGTGGCACCAGTATCAAAAAGAATAAATGCTGGCTTGTCGAGTATAATAAGAGTACCTTCGATGAGTCCACCACCCTCAGTGGTTCCTGCCTCATCTACTTGTAGAGCTTGGAGCTTGCCTTGTTGTTTCTTGATGCCTTGTGGTTTCGCCGGCATAGCTTGCTCAGATAAAAGAGGACAGTCAGGGTTACGGTGCTCCCTACTTCCACATCGCAAACAGGCGCCCAACTTACGCCAGCACTCCTCCATCTTGTGACCTGGACTATCACAATACTTGCATACTCCTTTGAATGGAACAATAGGGCCAGGCTTCTTGTCTTCACGTTTCGACGTCTTGCCCTTCTACAATCCGGACCCACTCCATGAACCAGACCCACTAATGGGCCTCTTCTTGCCATACTCGGGTTTGATATTCCCGGAACCCGTAGGTTGTTCCTTCCTTGCACTTTTTCCACGGATTCTCTCCGTCATTTCTAGAGTATCTTCTAGGACTTGAGCTTTTCTCACCATCTCAGAATAAGTTGGGATTTCCATTGGTGCCAATTGGTTGATATATAGTAGCTTCAGTCCATTAAGAAAGCGCTTAGCATTCATCTTCTCAGTGGATATCAAGTGAGTAGCATATCGGGATAATCGAGAAAATTGAGCTTCATATTCTGCCATAGATAGATTTCGCTGCTTCAAAGCCGCGAACTCCGCTGCCTTCTTCTCTTGCACTCTTTCAAAAAAGTATTTTCTATTAAAGAATTCCTCGAACTCCTCCCATGTGACTTGTTGATCACCAAGGGTAGCCTTCACTGAATCCCACCATGTTCTTGCATCACGTTCAAGTTGAAAGGTTGATAGAAGGCCACGTTCTTGATTGCTGCACTGCATTACTTTGAATATCCTCCCCATTTCTTCTAGCCAGTGCTCGGCTTCATCAGGGTCAGTCGAGCCACCAAATCTCGGCGGATTCATCCCCCGAAAGTTCCGATATAAATCACCAGTGCCATGGTTTGCAGCTCCTGCTTGGGCCACTTGTTGCAAAACCTGAGTAAGGCCTTGAACCGTGCGCTGTAAGTTTCTCCATTCCGCGCGATCAGCTGCCATTGCAAAGGCCTACACGTGGAATAGATTATTTAGGTTCATTAAAAATAGATAATATCACAATTAAGGTATTAACTTAACCCAAGTTTCTACCCAAATCTCACCATGTTGGGTTTTTAGACTTATAACAAGGTTATGGGTCCTATATCATCAGTTAGACCCCTAGAACTTTAGAAAACCTAGGAATGTGGAACCGGCTTTGATACCACCTAAACTGTCATGCCCCGACGCGGAATATCGGAACGTACAGTCAGAAATAGCTAGAAATAATGATAAGCTAATCTAAGCATTAACACATGTGCTATGAAAAGAGATAACTTTATTGGTCATGAAACATTTCAAATCTAGTTCAATATCCTTAAACCAACTTTAATACAAACTGAGGCAATATCAACTTAACAATAATATCATAACTGTAGCTAAACACCCTCTAAGGCACAACTAAGAGTAGGATAACTATGCCAACTCAACATCTAGAATTGGTACACTCCAATCATCACTCCTGCCCATCCCCAACGGTAAGCGCATCATCACCTGAGCTGCCTGAAAAAAGGGGGGAGACAACTATATGAGCGAACGCTCAGTAGATAATAACAGGCAAGTTTACGTAATTAACCTATTATTCCATTTTTATATGAAATGATAAGAAAAGAAATGACGATACAGAAGAAAAACAACGTAATATAAAGATCTTGCAAGGTCAAGGAAATATAAGATACCTGGATTTCAACAAGAATATAATGTAACAAGTGTAACAGGAAATTGTAACGAGGAAATGGCCACCAGCAAGTATTTTAAACAAGTCAAGCACGATCAAGTAACAAGAGATAACAAGAGATTTCTGTCGTAGACATCACGCTAGTCATGCACTCGGTGCAATGCCTCACCTTGTCATTACAAACTTCCATGGGCACAAGTACTTTTCGGGCGCTCTCCCCAGGACCAGACTGGGCCCTTATGATGCGTTGGCATTGATTTATCGGATCTAAGATCCCAAGTTCTGTCTAGACATTTAGTCAAGTTTGTGGCCAAATAATCAGAGGAATTACTATCCAGAAGTTCAAGATTTAAAGAACTAATATGTCCTTGGATTCAAGAGCAAAAAACACGATAAAACTCGTCTCTAAGAGATGTACGGTCATACAGAGGCCGCTCAAAGGATATATGCGGCTAACACTGGGCCGCACTTACAGGAGCTGGACTGAAACTCAGCCCACGAGGTCAAGAATGAACGGCTGACAGTGTGCCGCTCTAAAAGATGAATGGTAAGTTCTGGGCCGCGCAGGTCCAGAAGACCTTAAGACCCATGAATATGATGTACGGGCCATACAGGGCTGTATTAAAGATATGCGCTCCAAGAGAATCCGCATAAGGTTTGAATGGTCATATTCCAGCCGCACCACCCGGGCTTGGCTAGAAGGCTAAGAAATCACCCTATTGGACTCCGGGCTGCCAAAGACAGGGTAAACCTAAACCAGGGCCTAGTCTACTGTCTATTGGTCAGTCCAGGGCTTAATAGTTTGGTCGAAGATTGATCAAGGTTAATCGACCAACACTTAATGGCATAAGCCAGGTATATGCGGTCGTTATTGGGCCGCCTATAAGGATATGCGGTCCACTACTGGCCGCACATGCCTCTCTTAGCCCAATTCGATCCATGACTCATAATCCAGCGGTTCAGTCACGTAAATCAGAGTTTCTGGTGGTTCATTAGATTCTTACCAGGGATATACATAGATCCCAAGATGATGTTAAGTCCGCCGGATGGAGTGTCCGGAGGTAAGTTCAAGGCTAGCACAACTAATAGGGCTAATGACTTATTAAAAGTCGGTAAATTGGTCAAACCGTTCTACTGGAGTAGAATGGCTGTCAAGCAACCTAGTATTCATTTCAGTCTTAATTTTCATGTCAATTTATCAAGGATCATGATTTACATTAATTTGATTGCCAAAAAGATGAATCAAGATGATAATGATAATGAACAAGATCATGTGGGAATAAATAGCATGCATTTTACAGAAATTTACTTGCATAATTTACCACTTATCATATGGGTTTCTAATTTACTAATTATCAATTAAGATACTAATATGAATCATGTAGAGCTCACACTAAGTCATTTCTGCATAGATGTGCGGTCGTTACAGGACCTTATATCTACTGGACTGAAGGATACTTGTGCTGCCAGGGTATGGCCGCCCAAGGGGTTGGGCGGTCTAGGTGATGGCCGCCCATCCAGGATGTGTGGTCTAGGTGATGGCCGCCCATCCTGTCAGGGGTTGTGTGGTCTAGGTGATGACCGTCCATCCAGGATATGTGGTCTAGGTGATGACCGTCCATCCCAGGATGTGTGGTCATGCGGGTGGCCGCCCATCCTGTCAGGGGATATGTGGTCTAGGTGATGACCGCCCATCCCAGGATATGTGGTCATGCAGATGGCAGCCCATCCCAGGATGTGTGGTCTATCGCAAGACCGCCCAAGTCTGGTAAAATCTGATTAAACCAACCCTTGCCCGCTTTCGGCGAGGTTTCTAGGGTCACATTAAAACACAAAATTCGAAGGGTATACATCATGGAATTTGGGGCTTTTACTACTAATAGAAAGAGCATGAAAAACTCTAATAGATGCATGAATTAATTTTAGATTTACAGCCTGAAATCGCTACTGAAATCAAAGGGAAACAAGTTCTGCCCTAATTCTGACATGCCTCTGCCAAACCATTAAATTTGCGTAGGATACCTATTGGAATTTAGGGATTTTTGGCTCAAAAGAAAGAGGACTAGACGCTGATTCCATCCATATATAACACTTTATATTGGGCTCGTTATTACCTACCTCAATTGGGTGAAGAAGGAAGAAGAAGAAAGAAGAGGGACGTCGACACGTCTCCACTAATCACCAGAGATCTCCCTTGATCGATCTCCACTGCGACTGCCACTACTCCCAAAGGATTCTAGGGTTGTAGAGCTTTATTTTTATAGCTCATACACCTTCTGGATCCTTCTGTGCTGGGAGAATTCGTCGGAGCAAGTGGAGTGATTGAAACGTCGCCGCAATTGTTGACCTCTCCCAAGCTCGGTCGATCACAAGTTTTAGGGATAGGGTTTCGGTGAATTGGCAGAGGGGAAACGATCCATAGATCATGGCCTTTCATTTTTCCACCGATTTGGGCTCATTTGATGGGGTATTAAGCCCTAATTCTGTGGTTTGAGTTAAGGTTAGGTAAGTGTGCCCTTTGGGCTCAATCCATTGATTAGACCTAGTTACGGATTTTTGTTGGGTTGACCACAGAAGACAAAGTTGTTAAATAAATTATCCTTTACCAAATTACTATTTTTTTAGATTTTTATAAGGTAGTCAAAATTCCACTTGTCCTATTCACTAAGGAATTAAATATTAAATTCCGAAATTCATTCATTTCAATTTCATTTCAATTTCCAAACCGGGGTATTACATGCCGCCTTAGTGTAGGTAGCTCAGAAGCTTAAACACTACTTCCTAGCCCACCCAGTTAGGTTGATCTCTAGAATGGACCCGATCCGTTATCTCTTAGAAAAGCCCGTCCTTTCTAGTAGGTTGGTTCGCTGGCAGAGTTTCCTCTCTCAGTTCGATATCACCTTTGTCGTTCAGAAGGCAGTCAAAGGATATGCCATTGCTGAACATCTCGCTCATCTTCCCATTCCGTGCACAGATTCTATTCAGGACGATTTCCCTGATGAACATCTCTCTGTCCTTACTCATCATCCCTTTTCATCTCTGCACTTCGATGGTGCACTCAATTCTCAGGGCCAAGGGATAGGCGATGTTCTGCTTACTCCAGAAGGAGTGACGATTCCCTTTGCTTATCAACTCCGATTTCCTGCTACCAATAACATCACCGAGTACGAAGCTCTCTTAGCCGGATTGAAGCACGCCTATCTTTTAGGCGCCCGTTACGTAAATATCATAGGGGACTCTCAGCTCGTCCTGCAGCAAGTTTTATCCACTTACCACACCCGTGACCCTAAGCTCAAGCCATATCAAGATTTGGTCATGCTCCTAGCATGGCAATTCCGCAAGTTGATCTATATCCACACTCTCCGGTCTCATAACATTCTAGCCGATGCTTTAGCATCCCTCGCTTCCTCTCTATCTTTCCCTCTCAGTCGGAGTACTGAGACTATTGTCGTCCAGAGACTGGACGCACCTCCTCAGGATCCTTGGTATGCTAACCTTAGGAAGGCTGTAGAGGTGAGGGCCGAGAAGGAAGAGCTGAAGGAAGTATCTTTAATGGAATTAGAAGAGATCTTCAAGGAGGAAGAATTGCCCTGGTATCATGAAATTGAGCTGTATTGCAAGGATGGATCATTCCCAGAAGGGGCTAGCGCTGAGCAGCGCAAGTCAATAAGAAGAGCCGCCTCAAGGTATACTATGATCGCACGTGAACTATACAGGCGTGCTACCAATGGGATGCTCATGAGATGCTTAGATGATGATGAAGCTTGGAAAGTGGCCGAAGCAGCCCATTCTAGTGAGTGTGGAGGTCATGTCAATGGCCAGGCTCTAGCAAACAAGATCCTTAGGCAGGGCTACTATTGGCCCACTCTAGAGGAAGATTGCTCCCTCTATGTCCGAAGGTGTCTTAAGTGCCAACTCCATGCTGATAAGATTCACGCTCCAGCTTCATCTCTTCATCATCTATCTGCTCCTTGGCCATTCTCCATGTGGGCTTTTGACGTTGTCGGCCCGCTCGGTGATCCCAATTCTCAGACCAAGCAAAAATCCTTCATCCTTACCGCCACTAAGTACTTCACCAAGTGGGCTGAAGCCGAAGCGTACGCAGTGATTAAAGCTACCACGGTGTGCCGCTTAATCATGAAGAACATCATCTCGCGGTTCGGAGTGCCAAGCAGCATCGTCACCGACAACGGACCCCAGTTCGTTTCTCAAGAGCTCAAGGACCTATGTAAGAAGTTCAATATTGCATTGCATCAGTCATCTCCATATTACCCGCAAGGCAACGGCCAAGCCGAAGCCACTAATAAAACCCTTCTCAAAATCATAAAGAAAACATGTGAATCTCACAAATTTTCTGATTGGCCAGAAAGATTAGTGGAAGCTTTATGGGCTTACCGCACGTCTGTCCGTACTCCCACGGGGCAAACCCCCTATGCTCTCACCTATGGAATGGAGGCGGTGCTCCCATATGAAATCCTGATCCCTTCCCTAAGGGTACAGCTCGATAAGGAACTTAATCTCGATGAACGTCGAGAGGCGTTGCTCGTCCAGCTGGAACTCTTAGACGAGAAGAGGATGAATGCGGCCGATCACGTATCTGTTTATCAAAAGAGAGTTTCGTGTTATTTTCAAAAGAAGGTCATTGAGCGCAAATTTCAAAAATGTGATATGGTTTTGAAACGCAAATTCATACGGTCTGCAGGTCCTAGGTCTAAATTACAACCTAACTGGGAAGGGTCGTTTGTTGTCAAAGAAGCTTATCCAGGGAATGCTTATTGCTTAGTGAATGCAGAAGGTGAGGAGCTCGCTCACGCTTGGAATGGGTTGTATCTTAAGCATTTCTTTCCTTAGAGTCTAAACCAGTGCCACCCCGGTAGCAAGGTGTCATTTCCCTCTCGCTATGAAAGAGGACCCCGAGCGCGGCAATCACACACTACACGATGTCCGTGGTCGGGTTTTCCACTTGGTAGACACCGTTTCTCCTTGGCCATGCTTGGGAGAAAGTCAAAGTCCCTGTCTGTTTCTTTCTTCGGCTGAATCCAGGGGCAAAAGGTGAATAAGGAGGCGACGATCAATCTAGACACCCGGACGAGAGGAGGTCTCAAATAGGGGCAGTCCGTTATGACCTGATGCCACAAGAGAAAAGAAAAAAAAAGGCAAAAGAAAAGAAGCAATCTTCTTGACAAAAGCAAAAGTTTATCTCAAAAGTCCATCAATCATAATTCCAAAGCTCCAAGAAAAGTAAAACGCTAGGCATGGCAAGAGTGGCAGTACAGTTTCCCCGCGGGACGCATGAGCCCGATCGTATGCGTGCCTAGAGCGGACAAAGGTTCGATGACGGACACAAAGCCCCGGCGCAATAGACCAAGTCTCTGAATGGGTTGTCTAGAGAGGAACTCTAGCCCTGAACACTTCTATATCTGGCCTAAGCTTACCCCCACATTCTTTTTTCCTTTTCAAGACTAAGACAAATACCCTGTGTATGGCCTTGGTAGAACCACCGTCACGTAAGTTAGGCCATGGCCAGGGGTTGTCACCTCCATTGCACGCCAACCTTGGTAACTCTCAATGGAATAAGGAGGATCCGCGTTTTTGGGGAGGCACTGGTGTTTCAAAATCTAAAAAAATCATATATTTCAAAATCCAAAAAATCATATATTTCAAAATCCAAAAAAAATCATATATTTCAAAATCCAAAAAAAATCATATATTTCAATATCAAAAAAAATCACATATTTCAAAATCCAAAAAATCATATAGTTTAAAATCCAAAAAAATCATATTCCAAAATCCAAAAACATTAGATATTTTTAAAATCTCACAAAAAAATCTGAGTATTTGCAAAAATCCCAAAAATATCATCATATGCATCGCATGCATTGCATTGTTTTCATTATGTTTTCCGCCTATTTAATAAGACTCCACCCCTTGACCAAATATCAAGAATGGTCATTTTCTAACTTGTTTCAAGCAAGGGGTTGAGTCTAAGAGTAGATTTAACTTGTCTCTTGTTTAAATGTGTGCAGAACGCCGGTTCAAGCTCAAGATCCAAGCTCACAAACCTATAAGGCCTGTAACGCTCCAGCCTTGGACCGTCACCGGACTGTGACGGTACATGGTTCGGCCGTCACCTTCTCCCGAAGGTTGAAACTCATCTGTTCTCAGTAAACCCTCCCTGACGCGTCTACATTAGACCGTCACTTCACTCTAGCGGCCCATGATTAGATCGTTATACCTTCCCGAGGACAGAAAACTCAATTTTCTGAATTCATCCATTCTGACCGCTCATCGTGAGACCGTCAGAGAATTATGGCGGCCCTATGTAGAACCGTTACATCCACCAGAAGCTCTATTTTCAAAGGACATTTGGGTCCAATCAAGCATCAAATTTATATTCCATCAAGTAAAGGCACTTCCATGTCATTCAATTGAATTCAATGATACATAAGATTAGTTGGTAAACTTCAATTGTCATTGCATTCAGGAAAATTCAAGCTACATTCAGTTTTCTGTCCGCAAGAGGCCGGATCTTGCGTAATTCTTTCACATAGCCACAGCGTCCCTCGTCGTCTTCTTCCACCTCGTCTTGCCACGGGCACGCCTTGCTGATCTCCCACATGGTCAGGGCGCTCCGCACTGCTCTCTCATCCTCCTCGGTCCCTATCTTCCTAGCTTGAAGGGGAGGGAGATGTGATGGTGCAGGAACTACGGTACGGGGTAGCCCGATCTGAAGACAGCACTGGTGTGGGTTGTAGATCGCCATGGTGGTGTTCCCCACTAGCTGAAGATCAAGACCTGGTCGCCATGGTACCTTGAGCAAAGTGTACCGAAGAACTCTTGGACGCATCATGAACTTCTCTATTGGCAAGGTGTTGAGGAAGAGGCGCCAATCGTCCCACGTTTTCTTGTCCGCCGTTTGGCATTCAACCTGTGAAGAGAATCCAAATGCACCTCCAATATAGAGGAAAGGGTGGCTCCCGAAGATCCGGCTAGCTGAAGGTATGTCCTCCTTGGGTGTGAATTTGATTCTCACGCCCATCCAACACTCAAGGAGTATCATTGAGCCGAATAGAGGTCCTCCTAAGCAAGCTGAGCTAAGTCCTCCATATAGGTATGAAAGGACCGCTTGAGAAATTGATAAACCCCGCCACAACCCGCTGATGATACTAAGGTTTTGGATATCTAGGAGGTGGTCGGTGGTGGTGAAAAGGAAGACCCCGCATAAGCAAACCGACACGGCTTTGGCAATGGCTTCATATCTTTCCCACTTGTTTTTGCAATGAGAGACTATCCATTGAGCCATGGGTATCAAGTGAATATGGCATGGGCTGATCATGGTCCTCGCGTCCTTCGGGTTGTGTATGAAATCACTTAGAATCAAGGATGGGTCGATGGGTTCAACCGTATGGCACACTAGATCTTCATCCCCCACCTTAGTCTTAGCAAGGGCTAGGTAGGTCTCTACCTCCTCCAATAGGACTGTAGCTTCAAAGGTAAGAAAGAGGAAGGTGTGTGTTTGTGGATGCCATAGCTCTATGAGGGCTGAAATGCTTGCCCAATCTAAGGACAATTTCGGAATGTTTTTGGCCAAAACTAATAAAGGTTGGAGGTGCCATGCCCTAAGGATCGACAAGACTTCTAATGGGAGTTATTTGACCATGGGAGCCACCCACTTTAAGTTGGAATAACACCTTGGGCCAGGGAGAGGCTAGAGAGAAAAGGAAGAGAGAAGGAGAAAGAGGAAGAATCATAAGAAGTATGGGAAGTGCAGAAATTGATGAACTTTTGAATTTAATTGGAACTTACCACTCTTTGGGGACTTGAGCTCAGATGCTTGGGGATGGATGTCAATCTTTGCAGCTCCCCATGTTCTCTCTTAGCTGCTTTGGGACCGGTGTAGGCCCTCTCCTCCATGCCCATCTCTTCGGAGCTTCTCTTCATGTTGTTCCTTGCCTTTTGATGAAGTTCTAGCCCTTGAAGTAGAGAATTGATGAAAGCTGTGATTTTTGGGCTTGTTCCCAACTTATAAAGGCTTGATTTTGGTGCTAGAATGATAAGACTGGGGTTAGAAAGCCTTATCCTAAGCCTAGGAGGGTTCTAGTGTGGGTTAAGGTCTCCTTGCCTCGAGTTCGGGCTCTCATAGTAGAATCTGTCTCGGATTACAATTTTTGCTCTGAAGGTTCATCGTAGGACTACCACAGCTCCCTGACGCTCCATCATTGGACCATCACATTTCCTGCTATACATTTTTTAGCTCAATTTCGTTGTCATGTCTGACGGTCTAACCTTGGACCGTTACCTGATCCTGACGCTCCATCATTGGACCGTCACATTTTCTGCAACAAGTTTTTCAGTCCACTTTCACTCTGTCATCTCTGATGGCTTAAGCTTGATGCGTTACATGGACCTGACGCTCCACCATTGGACCATCACACCCTCTGCTACATGTTTTTGTTCTTTCCATCATCTTTTGGTCTAACCTGCCAGTCTTACACTTTGTCTCCTGTTTACGTTCATTTGCATTCATGTTTACATTCATCCACACATTCACATCCATTCATCCACACATCCATTCATTCATCCACATAAACAAAACACAAAAAAGAATTTTCATTCATTTCTATCATTCCATTCCATTTCATTCACATAAGTCATGTACAAGTGTGGGTGTCAAAAGAAGAAAGAAAAACAGATCATTCGGCCAGTTTGTCACCCGGGCCATCACTATCGCCAGCACCCTCAGGTCTCCTCGCTGGTGGGGCTATGGAGACGCTTCCCTCCTCTCGCTGCTGCCTCTGCTCTGCCACCTCGTTCCTCCGCTGGCCGGAGGAACTGGCAAGAAAGTCTGCCACTGATCCACTCGGGGCGACGCTCCTCCGCCCTCCACTCTGTGAGGTACTCCGCTCCGGTCCGCGGCCCATCATCCGCAGCTCGATTTTCAACTCGAAGATCTGACGCCGTGTCTCACGGGCCTCGATCCGTTAACAATCCAAGTCCGCTGTCCCGGTACGGAGTCTCTCCACTTCAGCCCGTGCCTGAGCCAACTCTGTCTGGAGTCTCTATGCCCCCGACCATCCTCGCTCTACCTCCGCTCGAGCCCGCTCAGCCTCGGCTACCGCCGCGGTCAGCTCTCTCGCCTGCATTTTTCATTTTGCATAGTCAGTCCATTAGGCATTTGCATAATCAAAAGCATTTGAAGAAACATTTTAAGTCTAAGAGAATTGGGTTGATTCTTACCCGCTCCGCGAGGGTGGCCTCCGCCTCCTCGGCCTGAGCTACTGCCCGAGCAAACTCTGCACCCCGCTCAGCTCTGCCCCCGGCAGACTGTGACGACGAGGATGGAGCATCCGGTCTTGCTCTTTGGGCTCCCTCAGCCCGCTGCATTTAGAAGTCAAGGTCAGTCAAAATGGCATCATAATCATAAGCATTTAAGTCTAAGGTTTAGGGAAACTCACCAAAAGCTCCAAGGCAGCCCGGTACTCATCCCGCTGCTGGATGGTGGCATGGAGAAGTCCCTCGTGCTCGGCTGTCCTTTGCTGTGGGTCTAGCTACATTTAGAAAACAATGTCAGTGCATATAGGAATTTATTTAATTGAAATAGACAAGGGCTTAGAGTTTAGAAGTTCATACCGGTCGTCGGGTGCCTCGAAACACATGGTCGCCGTACCGCTGAGAGTAGGCCTTGAGGTAAGCCTCATCGCTGTCTGCTCGATCCTTTATGGCCCGGTCTCTCTTGTTCCAGTCGTGCACATATTTTACCTTTCGGGCGCACCAATCAACGTCTCCGCTAATGCCCTTTGAAGATTTGCCCGAGCGCTCATCATCTCTGCGGGGGAATGTCACCTCTGGCTGATGGACTCCCCGTGTCCTCAGGATAAGGCGATAGTGCAGCGGCTCGATCACGTTGATGTAGTGTAGCCAGACATCTTGCCCGATGTATGCCAGGGACGCATTGACCCATGGCTGTCCCTCGTAGCTCTCATCTCGGTACGGTGTCCAGCGCACCTGAAAAGGCAATTGAGCCCATGTCAGCATTTAGCAGCATTAGAAAACATTTAAGAAGAATATAGAAAATTTAATCTCAGAGTTTTATCGCTGTGTGTGGGAATGAGTCAAGATCATCCTGGATGGCCCGGGTCAGCCTGTTGATCGACCATGTGTCCCTCGCAACCATCCATCGCCTCGCAATCGGGATCCGCCCAGGATACATCTGCGTACCTCGCCCAATCCCCGGGAGGTAGATGAAGCTCCAGATCTGCATTTTAGAAGTCAAATATCAGCAAATTGCATTTTATGTTCATAATCATAAGCATATAGAAGAGTTCAGCGTTTACCTGCAGAAAAGGTGAGAAGCCGCCCAGCATCGTCTGTCGGTCGGTCGTGCTCAAGGACTCGAACAGGAAGGCTAGTGATGCCGCTCCCCATGCATATTTTCCCACTCTGCCCAAATCCTTTAGCAATGGCAGCAGCCTGCAGCTGATCACATCTTCTCGGGCCGGGAATAGCAGCTTCCCGAACAATAAAATCAGGAACCGCCTCAAAACTCTGTCTCCCTCTGGCCCCGCCTCCGCTGCTACCCTCGGGCGGACCTGCTTAATCACTCTGTCTAGATGCTGCTCTGGGAGCTCCCCGACTGCTATAGCTCCTCCCCGTTGTAGATCGTGATAAATCCACACATGAAGAAGAGTTTAAATACGAGAAAGCATAATAAAAATAAGGGGAGATGATATAATAATAATAAAGAAAAGAAGCACGTGGTGCTACTAAGGAGGGTGATCGCCAGAGGGGTTACCTCAAGAAGAAACAAAGAAGATCGCAAATACCTGGTGGAAAATAGAACGCGGGCTGGATTGTGAATTCCTCCTCCTCCTTCAATCGGCCGGCCGATGAAGGGGGTTTTCCTTTATTGATTACCTTGTAAAAGAGATAAAACAAACAAGCAAAAGGAGTGGATCAGCCAAGTGAATGTAGTATCAATCCCAAAGATGATATGATGATGAAATAAGAACAAAATATGCGCACCTTTTTTTATTTTTTTTTAAAACCCCTAAAGAATTAGGGAAGGAGGAGATATGATGAAGCTAATGCAAAAGAAGGAAAAAACACAGTGGATGTGATGATGATCGATGAAAAATAAAACAACATAAACAAAGTAACAAAGACCCCTGCTGTCCCTGACGACAGTAAAGGGGAACCGACGTCGATGCTATTGACAGGAAGAAGAGGAAGCAGGCTCTTCTAAAAAGATCGCACAGGAAGAAGATGAAGAGTCTCTGTAAACCAAGTAACCTCCGACCTCAGTAAACTCTGATCTCGTCTAATCTCGTAACCTGCCGACCTAACCCCTACCAACCTTCTCTCGTAACCTGCTAACCTCGCGCGAGGTCGATCGAGACATCCCTATATAGGGTTCCAGATCCAAGATAACCTCAGATTCGGAAGGATAAGAACGGGCAATGATCAAAAGAGGCAAGACTCTAGTTCCAATTCGAGCAAGGAGACCATTGGAGGCAAGGAACTCCCCAGGAAAGATGAGTTTAAGCAGGACACTGAAGGATAAAACACGACCTTCAGAAGGGCGTCAAATCACAAATTGACGACCTACATCAAGACGTTACTCAAAAACACGACCATGACCAAGGGCGTCACTTCTTGGATTAAATTTGACAATAAAACTTACCTTATTTGAAAATTATGAGAAAACGCCTGAGATGAAGGCGTTACTTGAAAACACGCCCTGAGGAAGGACGTTAATCAATAATTTGAACTTATTTTGAAACCGGATAATACCAGGAATTGACGCCCTAACATTTGGTCATCCTTTCTTTTGAACACGCCCTAGATAAGGTCGCTTTTAAAAACACGCCCCTCTTCAGGTCGCGAATCACAAAAATGCAAAGACCATATCAAACACACACAAAAAATAGAAAAACTTCATATTATGAATGTATTGAAGTTCACTTTGGGGCGTCAACATAGTGACATGAGATTTGATCAACATAGCGTCAATTTTGGTGTGTCTACAGCTGCCCCGCCTTGGCGTCTGCTTTGCAAGGGAGTGAGATGAAATGGAGTGAAAGTGCAACAAACGGAATGAAGTGGAGCGAACTGATAAGTAGATGCCAAGGTGTGATGTGACACGCCTCAGACACTAAGCATTGGAAATCTTTCTAAGATTCTGTGTGAAACAACTCCGAGTAATTCCAAGAAAGCATCGATTTGCTGGATAAAGAGACTAAACTAAGCAAAAATAAAAATGTGCGCGTGGGCACGACAGGGAGACACCATTGGAGAGCGGTTACCAGCCAATGTGGATGTGCTACAACCAAGGTGGATTTACAGAAAAATAAAGAGAATTGAGATGGAGACCCAGCAAAGGGACATTTTCAAGTAATCAGCCTAAGCGGCTTCAAAGAGAACAAAGTACTCAATTTGGAATGGAATATCTCATGTCAACTCAATCAAGAGCGAGTGACCTTCATTACTGCCATAATATGAAGATTTTCAGCATGAAGCTCAAAGTCCTACATGATGCATGCTGGGCAAAAAGAAAGATTAAAACAAACTAAAAATAGAAAATAATCAAGGATAATATTGCTAAGCCATCTAGATTTGGTCAAGAATCCAAGTCTCTGAGCTGACACTAAGCCGAAGCCCGTTTGTCCGCGCATCAACTCAGAAAGTGGAACCATCGTCCCAGACTTTCAACGACTCAACGGCCTATCCGTGTGATCAAGACTCTCCTGGAACTATCACTGTTTTTGATGAAGGGGAACTCAAATTCCAAGTTCATCAGAACCACAAGGTCCTTGATATGCTATAATAGCGTAGAATACCATATAGTAATAATGCTCACAACAAGAACAAGATGATGTTACCTCCGCATTAATCCGAGTATCTCGAAACCTGTAATCTTCTGCACTTGAAAAGTTCATTAGTTCTCCCATAATTTCAATATAAATAATCCTCAATTCAAAGTATGACATGATCGTAAGTGCTAAATAAAATAAAATTCCAACGAAATAATAGCACTTAAGTTCATCATAGCACATAGGGAAGCAAATTCATAAATTCACAAATTCACGCCTGCACCGAACGGCGTCAAAACATGAAAGGCGCCTTATCGTGAGGGCGTCAAAAGGATAAACACGCCCTTCACTAAGGCGTGAAATGCTCCAAGGGTTCAAGAAGAAAACGACCCACTCAAGGGCGCTACACAAAACACGACCGCGGTCAGGTCGTCAATTCAACAATTGACACCCTAACAGAAGGCGTTAATTAAGCACAAACTTCCGTTTCCGATTCGAAAGCTAAACCCAGTCCTAATAGCCATAAACTTTCTAACTCCGAACAGCCTTAAGACTCCCCGGACTCCTATAAAGGAAAGGCAATTCCTCAAATCAATCAAAGCAATCCTCGGAGCTCTGCTCTTCTGCTGCTTCTTCTGTCTGTTCGTCTGCAGACACCGCAACCGTCCGAACTTCTTCCTGCAAACCGAAGATGGAGAGGGCACTTAAGAGATCAAAGTCCTCAATTCCCAGACTAACCGAGATTAACGGGCACATCAGTAGTAGAATCTCCATGAACCAGGTAAAGATAAAATCCTTCTGTTCCTTTCCACTTTTGTCTTAAACGTTCTTCTCTTCTGCATGCTCATTTATCCTTCTTTCTCTGCATTGTTCTTCCTTTCTTCCTTCCACAGGACTTCCCGAATGTCCCAGGAGCAAGGAGATTTACAAAAATTAAGTGGCTGCCTCTCATACTCTCCAAATTTTCTTCAGATATGAGGGTGTACTTAACAAGATGGCACCTTCTGAGTCTAGTTACCCATGCCAAACATTATGATCAAATTCATCTTGACTGGGCAGCTATAGGGGCTCTTGTAGAGATATGGCATCCTTCTACTCATACCTTTCTCTTCTCTACTTTTGAAGCCACGATCCTATTAGAAGAATTGGAGATGCTCTTGGGCTTGAAGAGAATGAAGCAAGGGGATGAGGAAAAGATGGCCATCATGCCAAAACCAA
Organism: Amorphophallus konjac; assembly: GCA_022559845.1. Taxonomy (NCBI): domain Eukaryota; kingdom Viridiplantae; phylum Streptophyta; class Magnoliopsida; order Alismatales; family Araceae; genus Amorphophallus; species Amorphophallus konjac. The sequence goes on from CM040120.1 coordinate 25,277,833, forward strand.
TTTCCTCTCATGAGCTATTAACAAGCTTGATATCTAGCCCCAACCTAGTGAATCAAATCAAAGCTACTAAAGGAATCAATTTTCTAAAGCTCACCTCATGGGTGTACAAGAGAGCGGATCAAGCCAAAGAAGATGAAGAGATAGAGCGGGTAGCAAAGGCCTTCGTGGTGTGCTTGGCAGGAGCAATCTTATTCCCATCCACGGAGGACTTTCTAGAAGAGGCCCAATTAAGCGCTATAGTGAGCTTATGGGAAGGAGATAGAGTGGGACCGGCGATTCTAGCCTATCTCTATAGCGGGCTAACCTCGGCGGTGATGGGAAGGCCCATCTACGGATGCATGCTAGCACTCTCTAGTTGGGTAGACCTTCACTTCAAATTCGATCCATGTGATGAAACCCAACAAACCTCCAGAATCTTCTCAAAAATCCCACTCTCTTATATGACCGGTTCACTTGGGATAAGCAATAGAGTGACGAACCGGATTCCTCAAATCAAGAAGAGAGCGGAATGGATAGAGCACCTCAAAGTAATGCCAAAGAATCTCTTCACTTGCGCCCCGGGAATACTCAAGACTCAAGAGCTTCGTGCAAGATTCTCTCCCGGGACAGACCTTCGACTCATCGGCGCTTCGGAATTCATCTTGTACAATTCATACCGGTGCCTCCCTCAACTCGGGCTTCCACGGCGAGTATTCGAGGACCCATCACACCTCCCTCCTATCAAGAGACGGTATCTTGGCAGTAATGAAGATGGAGAAGAAACAACCACAATCCAAGCTCTGTGGAGAATCAATAAGGTTCACCAACCTGTGGAAAGCTTGAATGAAGACAGAGATGAATGGAAACCTTATGTAATTGCTTTGAGAAAATTGAGGCCCAAAATGGCTCATTGAAGCATTGTAATCTTTTTCTTCATATAAATCAATGATATTTCCTTTATTGAGCCATCTTACTGTTTTCTGAATAACTCTTCCAACGTTCTGTGATTCTGTTGCAAATAGCGCCTCAAGAAATGTCGTTAATTCTATAAACGACGCCCCAGCACAGGTCGTCTTCCACATTCCAGCTCACAAATTTGACGCCTCCACCAATGGGCGCTAACTGAATAACGACTCAGGACAAGGCGTTAATTCGATTCATATTCCAAAATATACTCGTTGAAATTCTAAAAGTAACGCCTTCAGCAAAGCCACGTTTCATATAAATAACGCCTCAATCGTAGTCGTTACTCAAAAATAGTAATGATTATTCCCATCAAATCAATCGATCGTCATTAAATGCGTCTGACGACGGTTATCATTCCCCATGCAAACAAAAATAACACCTTAATAAATGTCATCAATTATTAAGAAACGCCTTGATGTCAGTCGTTGATTCCACAAGATGCGGCCTTCCTTAAGTCGTTAATTCTTTTTGACCGTTCGACTTAACTTTCCCTCCTTTCTTCTTCTTCCTCCGTTCTCTTTCCCTCTTTCTCTCTTCTTCTGCAACCCTAACCGAGAACCCCCTCCCCCAATCTCTCTCATTCTCTCCTCTCTCATCCTAGCCCTAAGCTATGGCCGGTGGCGCACCCAAACGGCAGCGGGTCTCGGCTCCGGAGGTTGTTGACTTGGGCGAGGACGAGCCCGCCCATGCCGGCAAAGATAACACCATGGAGGAAGCTCCAATGGCGGCCGAGGAAGAACATGCCGTGGCGGCCGGCGACGAGGCCGAAGGAGGCCAAGAGGCCCACGAAGGGGGTGAAGAAGATGAAGCCAATGAAGAAGGACAAGACGAGGAAGAAAGAAATGAAGAAGAACAACCGAGGGCCATCGTCCCACGCCCCGGCCAACTCCGGCGGCCACGTCATCCACGCCCCCAACCGGCAGAGCCAAAGCACAAGAAGGTAGGCCCCCAAACCCTATTCCCATTTTTTTTATTTTTATTTTTATTATTATTCCTGTAATTTCCATAGCTCTCGGGGTATAAACCCTGCAACCCAGAAAGAAGACGCCCTCAGGGGCGTCACGTTTCACAAATGAAACGCCCAACTCAAGGGCGTTAATTAAATTATTTCCCTGAAAAATAATTAACCCCCTGAGAACACGCCCTAAAGCATGTCGCCCATTTAAATTCATATCATGCTGTTAATTTCTATTAATTCCATGCTTTAATTATTTTTCATGAATTATTCGCATGCTGTTATTTTTATTTTATTTTATGAAAAACTTGAAAACAACGCCCACCTGCCAGGGCGTTAATTCAACAATAGACGACCAAACCAGTGGTCGTCCATTCATTAATTCCTGATTAAATTAACGGACCCATCTTAGAAAACGCCCCACCCAAGGGCGTGACTTGAAATATTTTTTAGGAATTTTAGATATTAACCATAGAATCACGCCCAACACAAAGGCATTTCTTAGATGAACAGCGACCTAGGATAGGTCGCAAATTCAAAGCACTCTTAGAACAACGCCCTCCTCAGGGGCGCTAATTTAACAAACCACGACCTGAGGATGGTCGTTAATTAAAATCAAACACCAATATAATCCAAGGCAATCAAAATGAGACTCAGCATGAATAATCAACATAATTAAGTGAAAATTCTTTTCTTTACATGCAGGGATTGATGAGGACGCGCATCTCCTGGGTCATGGTCCGGGCAGCATACTACGGCCTCCCCGAGTTTCAGAGAGCGAGGGTAGATGCTATGGGGTTCGGGGCCTTCCTTAGCATAGAGCCAGTCACACCCGACCTACCACTTATCCAGGTTCTACGGGAGAGATGGGACAGGATGAGCCGGACATTCTTGATGCCATGGGGGCATATGGTTCCTACCCTAGAGGATGTAGCCAGGATCACGGGACTGAGGGTAGACGGTGAGGCTGTGAGCGGGATCTCCTACCCTGACTACACTGAGTTTGCCCAGAGGTTGTTAGGTCTAGAGATGGTCTACGAGACGCCTAGCGAGTGTAGGACTATCTTTCGCACCGACCTGACTACAGTGATGGGCTTAGGGAATGCTAGGCATAGGTCCGGGGAGACCCTAGAGCAGTTCTCGCAGAGGTTGATAGACGGAGCTAGGGCGGTCTACTGCCAGGACCCAGCTGACAGGGAGAGAGCGGACCGAGACCTGAGGAGGTTCCTACTGCTGCTACTCGGGACGAAGGGCGACATCATCAACTGCCGATTCCTGGGGATACTCGAGGACCTGGAGGCAGTTGGCAGCTACGCCTGGGGAGCGGCACTACTGGCGCATATGATGGCCGACTTGTCCACCGGGACAGGTCGAGAGACGACCGTCAGTGGCTTCTCACCTTTTCTTCAGGTATGTATTTTTCCTCTTTTCTTTTCTTTTTATTATGCTGGTGAATGCCTCACTAATATGATGCATGGATGCAGGTTTGGAGCCATCTATACATGCCGATGGGGCGCTTTGACCCATGGCCTGGAGGTGAGGGAGCTTTTCCCTTAGCGCGGCGTTGGCTGCCGGTGGTGTTTGGAGCCCCACTGGGCTACGAGTTGTGGGTGCTGCGGAGAGAGTTCCGAGACTTCCCTCCCTCGCTGGTATGCATGAATGTTATGCATCTTTCTTTTGCATTTATTTTTAATTTGTTATGATGATGATGAAATGATGACATGTATGTTTATGAATGCGGGTGCAGTGGAGACCCTATGAGGGGATGACAGACGAGGGCCAGCCGTGGGTCGTAGCGGGCCGTCCTCGCTTTGAGCATGAGCTGTGGGTTCATTGCCTGAGCGAGATCGAGCCGTTACGGCTTAGGTTGGTGATGAGGACGCTGGGCCTCCACCAGGAGTGGGTAGAGGTCGGCGAGCCACATGACATTGGGAAGAAGACGCGCGGTCGCACGAAGGCGACCGACTGGAGAGTGCGTTTCGGGGAGCAGTACGCCGACTGGCAGCGAGGCGGGACCAGGGTCACCTCCCGGGCGACTGACAGCTCCGAGTACCTCCGGCGCTACTGGGAGGTATACGCCGGCCGACCCTAGATGAGGGTCCTAGGGGTATGTATGAATGCAATTACTTCTAAATTAAATGCAAATGCTTATGTTTCTATCATGTGACTAACATGTAACGAATGCAGGATGCACGGGACATAGTGGCGATGGATGCCCAGGCCCACCTACACAGCCTGGAGGACCAGCTGGCCGCCACACGGGCTGACCTGGAGACCCTGGTGAGTGTTTAAATTATTTCTATATGCAAATGTATTATTTTTTTTTGTTTTGTTGAATTATTGATGATTAGCCACTGACGATCTCAATGAATGCAGCGTGCCCAGCAGGGAGCAGTGAGGAGAGACCCAGGGGAGGCCTCCAGCTCGAGAGGGCCCAGTGCAGAGGTGACTGCACTGGCAGAGCAGCTAGCTAGAGCAACCGCACGAGCTGAGGCAGCAGAGCGTGATCTCGCTTCACGGGTAAGTTCCAAAACACAAATCCATTCAAATATTGATTATATAATTGTGCACTGATGAAATTCATTTTACAGACTGAGGAGCTTCGAGCCGCTCTTACCTGCGTTGATGAGGGCTTCCGTGCGACGAGCACACAGGTGAGTGGTTCAATCATGTATTGCTTGAATTGCTAAATTACTGAATCATTGCATTAATTGTGGAATTGATGATTTGCTTACCTGTTTGCATACGACTCAGCTTCAGGCGGTACGTACCAAGTTGGCGATCCGCGATCAGCGGATCTTAGAGCTAGAGAGGTCCCTGAGGCGTCGAGAGGAGCTGCCTCAGGACGTGGCTGAGCTGCGGCTGGCTCTTGAGCTGGAGAGACGGGAGCGTGCCCGGGAGCGCGAGGAGAGTGCTCGTGAGCGGGAGGAGTACCAGGCGGAGTGTGCTCGGTACCAGGAGCAGGTAGCAGCACGCGAGCGAGAGCTGGCAGACTCGAGGACCCAGTTGATCCTTTCTCAGGAGCGGCTATGAGTGTCTGAGGAGTGTCTCCAGCGAGGGCGTGAGCGAGCACGGGCTGCAGGGTACTCCTTCACCAGCTCCACCTTTGTGGCGGGCTCTTCTTTCCGAGAGAGGAGCGAGGCAGGGGGTCAGGTTCGGGTTCCAGCTTCTTCTCGGGGGCCCATGCCTCCTCCACCAGCACCAGCTCGGGACGGCGAGGAGGAGGTTGAGAGTAGGAGAGAGGAGGGTGGAGGCGAGAGCTGAGGGACTTACTTGTACTCCTCCACCCTCACACTTGTACATGATAGACATTCATGATGTATATATATATGAGATTGACATCTTTGGTACCTGAGCACTTTGTGTGGTTGTGGCCTTTGTGTTTGTGTACTTTCCTCTTTCCACGTTCTTCATTTTTTTGCTTTGCTTTGTCCTGTTTCTGCAACTGTAATCAACACCTCGAATAAACAGGTTAATTCATCTGTTCGACTTGGCCCCTTGCTTAATAAGCAAGGGGTGCCTTTACTTTTGACCTTAATAGCGGGTCAAGGGGCCAAGCCTTTAATCAAACAAGGTAAAATAAAATATCTGATAACGGGGAGATGCATCATGCAAGCATGCATATGCAAACCATAAATAAAAGATGTCCATGCAAAAGAATGCAAGCACACATCGTGAAGAAATGCATTTTTTTTCTTTTTCTCTCATTTATATATTTTTTTTGTTATTTTTCTTGAAAAATGCGCCTTAGAGTAGGTCGTGGTTCGCATAAAGACGCCCTAGAAGATGGCGTGAATTTGAAAAGGAAATCTGATTTTTGAAAAAGTAACGACCTGCTCAGAGACGTTATTCAGAAAGAGACGACCTAATCGAGGACGTTAATTCTATAAAAAGCGCATTAGCCAAAGGCGTTAATTGAATTATTCTGCAAAAAGGTTGACAAGGCTATCAAGACCACGGGTCCTACACGGTCACCATCTAAAATTCATTAACCTTTCTCGAGTAATTAAAAGGGGGTTGACGTGATCATAGTTGACTTGTATTCGAGACTTCGTACAGTGCAATTTCCCAAGTCGGTCTTGACCATCCTGCCAGTTCGTGACTTGCCACATAGAAAGGATGGAAGAAAATATAAGGGAAGCCCATAAGGGATTCTGAGATGCTCAAGGTAAAGTTACCTCCCCTACCCTATGCCTGTTGGGGTTCGGTCTTTGGCGTAGGGAAATTTGTTACCTTTTGCCCCTTTTATATTCCACGCATACGCCCAAGGTTTTCCTTGCGGGGACTTTGCCCTCTTGTCATACTTTTCTTTTCACAACTTGACTTTCACTTTATAATTTGATTTGCATTGATGAAAATAAACCTAATTGTACTTGGGCTTTTGTGGCATTTGCTCCCTTTTTGGGCCCTGACTTCCACCTACTAGGGCGGCGGATAGGCTTGGCGGATCTACCCCGAGACCTCCCTTCCTCCCTTATGGGCCGAAGAAGAAAAGAACGGGTATTGTCTTTCACTTTTAGTCAGGTTTTTGACTTTCCATCGGATTTTGCACTGCTTGAGTTCAAGAATAAAGCGTGTAGTGTGTGCGGGAGTCAACCCCCTTTTGAGTTAGCAAGACTGATGAATGAATTCTGAATTTTGACCTTTCGGACCTTGATCCTTCGTGTGCCATGGCACCAATTTTGATCTCTTTTGATTTTGAAGAACTTCTATTTTTTTATTTGCTTTTGGTATTTCTATATTTTTTTGGTTTTTGGAAATATTCCACTTTGCTTTGGATTTTTGAAACAACATTTATTTTTTTTGGATTTTGAAAATTTCTCCATATATATATATATATATATATATATATATATATATATATATATATATATATATATATATATATATTTTTGGATTTTTGAATCAAGGGTAGTATTTCTTAAGATACAAACCATTCCAAAGGTGAGTTAACTCTTCTCCTTCAGCATTAATCAGTTTATAAGCATTGCCTGGATAAACATCTTTTATAACGAACGGTCCTTCCCAATTGGGTTGGAGTTTTGAGCGGGGGCCACCCGGCTTTACGAAAATCCTCTTAATTACCATCTCACCGATTTTAAATTTTCTCTCAATTACTTTCTTTTGATAAAAATGCGAGAGCCTATTTTGATAAACGCGTGCATGCTCAGCGGTGACCAGACGCTTCTCATCTAGGAGTTCCAATTGGGCGAGGAGTGAATCACGACGCTCATCAATAGAAAATTCCTTATCCAATTGTTCTCGTAGAGAGGGAATGAGAATCTCATAAGGGACTACCGCCTCCATTCCATAAGTAAGGGCGAAAGGGGTTTGCCCAGTAGGGGTACGAATGGAAGTTCGATAGGCCCAGAGAGCTTCAACTAGCTTGTCTGGTTAGTCCGAAAATTTATTAGCCTCACACGTCTTTTTGACAATTTTTATCAAAGTTTTATTAGTTGCCTCTGCTTGGCCATTGCCCTGCGGATAATAGGGAGAAGAATGATGCAATGCAATGTTATACCTGTTGCAGAGATCCTTGATTTCTTGAGAGATAAATTGAGGTCCATTGTCGATGATGATGGTGCTCGGGATGCCAAACCTCGCGATGATGTTCTTCATTATAAACTTGCAGACGGTTGACGCTTTGATCTCCACGTAAGCTTCCGCTTCTGCCCACTTGGTGAAGTACTCCGTTGCCGTGAGGATGAACGATTTTTGCTTGGTCAGGAGGTTCGAATCACCAAGAGGTCCAATGATATCAAAAGTCCACATGGAGAAAGGCCATGGGGAGGACGTAGGATGGAGTGAAGAAGCAGGAGAATGAATCTTGTCGGCGTGCAGTTGGCACTTAACACACCTTCGAACATAGATGGAACAATCCTCTTCTAGAGTTGGCCAATAGAAACCTAGCCTAAGAATCTTCTTAGCTAACATCTGGCTATTCACATGAACACCACATACTCCTGAATGCGCCTCTTCCACAACTTTCCATGATTCATCATCGTCGAGGCATCTTAGTAAAACATCGGTGAGCCCTCTCCTATAGAGCACACCTCCAACCAAAACATAACGTTGAGTCACTCTTCTAATTGTTTTCTTTTCTTCTGAAGTGGCTTCCTCGGGATAGGACTGATCATTGCAATATCTGGCAATCTCATAATACCAAGGCTTCTCTTCGTCAGCCAATTCTTTTTCCCAGTCTAAAAGCATGACCTTTTTGCCTTTAAGAGATTCCTTCTGCTTGTCCTTCTCAAGCACCTTATCCCTAATATCGAGGAATGCACGATCCTTAATAGCTGGCGTGTCACGCTGATGAATTAGAGGAACATGAAAATCACGCTCAGGAGGGAAGACTAAAGCAGAGGCTAAAGAAGCAAGAGCGTCAGCCAAGATATTCTGGCTTCGAGGAACATGGATGAAAATCAATTTGGTGAAGAGCTTGGCATAAGCTGAAGCAAGTTCCTGGTAGGGTTTGAGCTTAGGATTGATAGTGCGGCACTTGACCAACACCTAGCGTAGAATGAGCTGACTATCACCCACAATCCTCAAATGGGTGACACCATATCGATGGGCGGTTTGAAGACCGGCCAAAAGAGCTTCATACTCAGCTATATTGTTTGTGACGGGAAAAGTGAGCCGAGCAGCAAATGGGATGGTGACCCCTTCTTGTGTTAAAAGAACCATGCCGATCCCTCTTCCCTGGGAATTTAGGGCTCCATCAAAATGTAATGTCCACATAGGATCAAGAGGTTGATTAATGGACATCAGTTCTTCATCTGAAAACTCTGAATTGACAGGATCAAAATGGGGGAGAGGGTGATGAGCAAGGTGTTCGGCGATGGCGTAACCTTTGATAGCTTTCTGTTGAATGTAAGTGATGTCAAATTGAGAGAGGAAGCTTTGCCAGCTGTAGACACGCCATTCCTGACGTCTCCTGAGAAAGTCTCATATTACTATACGACGCCCCGCGACGGCTTACGCATTTTGAATCACTCGAGTGCTTCCTTTTCTCGGGTCTTCTTCTGCCTTTTTCGGCATCCGGAATCGTCTCGTCACGGCATTCGGACGGCATCAACACCAGTCAGACGCATCAAGAGGTTCCGGAACCAAGAAGGGTGTCTGCCGGGCGCCCGCCGATGCCTGATCTAAGGACCCGGGTGGGTCTTAATGGGGGCGTCCAGGCCCCTGGACGCCCCCATGATTTTAATTTATTTTATTATTTTCTCGGGGCCCAAAACAAAATAAACAATATATATATTAATGGAGGCGTCCAGGCCCCTGGACGCCTTCATAAAAACAAAAATAAAAAATATTTGTAGAATGCCACTTGGCATAAAAAGACAAAAAATAATTAAAACAATATATATATTAATGGAGGCGTCCAGGCCCCTGGACGCCTCCATAAAAACAAATAAAAAAATAAAAATGCCAGCCTTGGCATAAAAGATAAAAGAAAAATAAAATAATATATTTATGGAGGCGTCCAGGCCTCTGGACGCCTCCATCAAAACCCTCACGGGCGCCGGCCACCGAACGACGGTTTGTCGTGTGTGAAAAAATCCAAATTATAGAGACGTCCAGTCAGCTGGACGCGCCCATTTCTGAATCACGAGGAGCTGCTCACAAAACCACGCGTCGTGCCAAACTGCGTGCGGCCGTCGTCGGCTTTCGGTGGACCTGCTTGAGGCGTCCGGGACCCTGGACGCCCCCACAAAAGTATTCCAAAAAAATCAATAAAAATAGAATAAAATATTATTTCAGCCCTGATGGAGGTGTCCAGGGTCCTGGACGCCTCCACCCTCCGGAGCTCTATAAATAGAGGCCCCCCCCCTCAGTTCTAAGGGAGCTTCTAAGTGATCCGATAGGCTGCCGGAGCCCAGAGGCTACGGAGTCATTTTCTAACCCGTGGGTTCTTTTGTAGGTGGAGGTTCTGCCGGCTTCTCGGGTGCTCACGCTCGCGAGAGGAAGGTCGTCTTCATCCACCGCGCTTCCACGTCGTCCCCACGCTGCCGGAGCTCCGTCGGATTTCACCCTCGGCTCATCCAATAAGCCTTTTTTCCCCTTTTTCTCCATAGTTCTTTACATTCATCATATTGCATCCTCTATCCCCCTTCACAAGGGCGCCTCTTCTCTTATACTTCTTGCATCCATCATCTCATTTTCCTCCTACTCGAGTCCGAGAGGGGTTTAAAAGATAACACCAACCAGGTGTGTGTCTTGCCATCATTTCGTTATTTTTATCACAAGGATTTGAATACTACACCTCCATCTTTCTAATCCACTTGTCATTTATTTGTCGTTGTTTTGCAAGGGTACCCGAGGAAAGCCCTCTCCGTCGGCCGGCCGGAAGGAGTGGAAGAAGCAACCCGCCATCTCCCGCTCTTGAGGTAGGCGCGATCACTTTCTTATTTTGGGGTCTTTCGGCCCCTGGCGATCACATCTTTTCATCGAGGCCGCGGCGAGTCACTTCCCCAATGGCCGTTTAAATTTCTATTCTCATATTCTCTTTATATCCTGTTATATTTTGCTCATATCATCGAGGCCGCGGCGAGTCACTTCCCCAATGGCCGTTTAAATTTCTGTTCTCATATTCTCTTTATATCCTGTTATATTTTGCTCATATCATCGAGGCCGCGGCGAGTCACTTCCCCAATGACCGTTTAAATTTCCGTTCTTATATTCTCTCTATATTCTGTTATATTCTGCTCATATCATCGAGGCCGCGGCGAGTCATTTCCCCAATGGCCGTTTAAATTTCTGTTCTTATATTCTCTCTGTATTCTGTTATATTCTGTTTATATTCTCGAGGCCGCGGTGAGTCACTTCCCCAATGGCCGTTTAAATCTCTGTTCTTATATTCTCCTTTATATTCTGCTATATTCTGCTCATATTCTCGAGGCCGCGGCGAGTCACTTCCCCAATGGCCGTTTCAATTCTTGTTATTTAATTTCTGCACCATTCCCGTCCCCCCGAGGTCGCGGCGAGTCACTTCCCGCTATGGCCGTTTGAACCCCATATCTTGCTATATTATACTTGTCCCGCTCGCCCCGCCGGAGCAATCTCCCGTGATGGCCCCTTCTCTCTTCTCTATCATCTCTGTGTTGCAGCAAAACAAGCAAACAAACAAAAAAGAAGGAGCCCGCGCGCTCTCCGCTTCCTCTTCCCCGCTCTTCCCCGAACCGCGTGACGTCGCTCACAGATTGGCGATCACGGTGGGACCACTACTGCTTCCTTTCGGCTACCCTTGCAAGTTCGGCACCACCCGTGCCTCTCCACCTTCGCGCCCGCGCGCGCCCCCGTTGTGCTCACGGCAGCACTATCAGTTGTGATTCGTTGTTTGTTTCTTATATGTCTGTTATTTCTGTTGTTTTCTTACTCTATATATCTGTCAGCATTCCATTGCATACATCCATTCCTCTTTTCTATCCTTTTTTATTTCTTTGAGGATCACCCTTTCCCGGTGAAGGAAGGACTCTCCGTTTGGGAATTCCTCTCAACGGACTAGAATCTCCTACACTGGGACCTCTGTAAGTCCCCGACATCGAAGAATCTCCTCTTCGTTCACTGGGCTGGTTGTACCATTGAAGTTCCCCGGAGTTAGTCATTTCATTCGTGGTGAGACGAGAGACCCTAGCTGACACGGCGGTGAAACAAAAATAAACTAGGGTCCCCATTTTGTGTGAACTTCGGATCTCGTTAAAAACACACAAAAAAATCATCAAAATCAAAACACAAAAAAGGGCGTAAAGGCATCCACTTGTTTGATAATCTCTGCTACCTACTTGCTAGTGTATGTTTTTGCGTTCTGGGAAAACTGTGAGCATGTCTCACGAGTCTTTTGAGGAGAACCACCCTAGCCGTGGTTTGACAGCCGACCCGCGAGTCTATGCTATGGACTCGGGTCCTTCTCATGACCCCTCGCATGAGGTGCAGGTTATTGCCGGGGACACGTCCCCGCCACAGGATATCACTTCCTTACTGGGCGTCCTCGCCAACACGGAGCTTACCTCTGAACAGCTCCGGGCCTTCCAGGCCATTCTAAAAGGGAAATCTGTTTCCCCCACGCCCCAGGAATCAACTCCGGCCATCGCACCTCTCCAAGAGTCCGTGCAGGCCATTCCATCTCCCTCATTGGCGCAAGCCATCCAGTCTCCCTCGCTTCAAGGTCAAGCGAGCCAACAACCACCCTCATTCCAGTTCCCGTCACAATCTCAAACTCCCGTTGTTCCCCACACACCGCTTCAGCCAGGGCCAACTGTCGGTGGTCCGACAGCTCCCTCTCATTCGGGGTTTCCCCCTCAAGTCTCCGGGAGACAGTTTCTCCCCCAGTGGCAAGTGCCACCTTCACCTCCAGAGGAGCTCGCCCAATCGCTCCTCAATAGGTTCAACCGCATGGACGAGCAGTTTCAAAATCTGAGAAGAATGGTGGACGTGAAAGCCACCCCGGAGGTTGCTTTGCCAATCCTTCCCGTCATTCATCTTCCCCCCTCCGAAATGCCCACGTACCGCAGGTACAATGGTACCGGCAACCCCTTCATTCACCTCAAGGACTTCATGTATGAGTCCTCCTACTGGCAAAACGATCAGAGGTCCCTGGCATACCTCTTTCGGAGATCATTGGATGGTCCCGCGCTTGAGTGGTTCTATTCTCTGGAGCCCCGCGAGGCCGAGAATTTTGAAATAGTGCAGAGAAGGTTCTTGCAGAAATATAGGGATAGGGTCGGTCCCTCACTCTCCATTACCGACCTAGTGGCCGAAAAGATGAAGCCCGACGAGGATTTTATCCGCTATGCTGATAGATGGAGGTCTCTGGCGGAAAGAATAAGGGATACCCTCTCTGAGCCCGAACAAGTGAAGATGATTGTGTCTAATGCAACCCCACAGTTCAGACACGTCCTGGCCATGAATAAACTTACTACAATGGAGGAACTCTATGAAAGAGCCCGATACATCCAAACCCAGCTAAAAGACTCCCCCATCATGAACATGTTTGAGTCACCGAAGCCCAAAGTGGTCAGAAAGACAAGCGCTGGTGTCCCGGGCGGAGCCACAGAAGGGGTTGTGACAAATGAGCAAGTGGGTGTGGTCAACAATGCCAATTACGCAGTCAACCCAAGGCCTCCACAAATGCCCCGACTTCCCCTTCAATCGGGTCCTTTCCCTCTTCGTCCTCCACCCCAAAATAATCCACCCCAGGATAATATGCCTCCATTACGTCAACCCCAGCAACAACAACCACAACCTCAGCAACAACAACCACCGCTTCAATACAACCAAGTTCCACCCCCGGGGAACTATGGTCCCCAACAGCAACAAAAGAGGCCGCTCGGTCCCAAGAGAGCCTACTATCCACCATTGCCAGAAACCTTAACAGACATTTTTAATGCCCTCATGGCATCAAACCAACTCGCCCTACCCAGAGAAAGGCCCGTGTGGCCCCCCAATGTTGATACCTCCAAATACTGCGTCTACCACAGGCAGCCGGGACACACAGTAGATTACTGCTTCCATTTCAAAGATTACATCCATGATATGAATGATGAACATCAAATAGATTGGGATGAGATGAGACGGTACGTCGCGGCTCTCAAGGCTAGGAGACCTCCTCAGAGGCCACAGCAGCAGTTACAACAGCAGTAGCAGCAGCAACCACAACAACAACAACAACAGCCTCAGCAGGCCCCACAACAACAACCCGACATGGGAATAATCCAGAATCCATTACCGGAGCACCAACAGCCCAATCATCAGGTTAACCCCATCTCCTCCTTCCCGGAAGTCGGGAGAGAGCAGGTGTGGTACCAGGAAAGTACCTCCATTCTTTCTACCTCCAACCCTATCGTCATGCACCCCCCTCACCTTGCCCGGGTAGCACCTCTCTCTCATCAACCCGCGTCAGTATCACCATCACCATTTCCACTACCATTACGCCCACTCATCCGCACCCCGACCTCCTATCAACCGACACTCTCCACTACGCCTTCACACCCTCTCATCTTCTCTCACTCCCCCACTTTACCACCCACCTCTACCACATTTACCCCTACGCCTTCTAAACCCCTTGTCATCCGTCAACCATACATAACCCCGTCTTTCTCCACCACATCACCACTAATGCCTTCAAAACCACTCATCAACCACCATCCACCTCAAAACCATCACCCGTTTCAAACCTTACCCACTTCCACTTTGCCTCCGCCGCCACCTTCTAAACCCCTTATCCTTCATAATCCGCGCAATATCCCCTCTACCTCCGCCATGCCTCCACCTAACAAACCCCTCATTAGAATCCCTGCTCCCGTCGTCACCCCTGCTTCATCAACCATTCCTCCACTACTACCCCTCAAACCCCTGTTAAGATCCACTGCTACCCCCACAGAGGTACAAAAGCCGCAGGCAATGGTGCTCCGGAGTGGAAGGATTTTCCACAGGATTTTCCCCCACAACAGTCAGAATCCCGAGCAATCTCAGCCAGAGAAGGATGATGCAGAACAACCAGAAAGAGCTATCCCTGGAACACAGTATGATCTATTGAAACACCTGGATAAGACACCTGCCCGGATCTCCATCCTGGAGCTTCTTCAAAGATCCACATCCCACCAGGCAGCCTTAATGGAATACCTTCAAAGAGTCATGGTTAATGAAGACCTCCCCGTGGAGAAGATTTCGACAGTCCTGACCCCAACAGACACACAACCAGCCATTATGTTTCACAACTACGAGCTCGCTCCCAAGGAAGCTCGAAAATATGCAATGTGCATTTCAATAAAAATCAATGGGGTATCCATAAACGAGTGTCTTGTGGATACGGGTGCATCCATAAATGTGATCTCCATGAGCACTCTTCAGTTGTGTGGGGTCAACGAGGAACAAATAAGACCTTCCTCGATCACGGTCACGGCTTATGACAATAGCAAAAGGCCGCCGCAGGGGATGATTATTCTGAAGGCAGAACTAGGCCCCATGGCAATTCCCACGGAATTCCATGTCCTCGACATGGACCCCACATTCAAGGCTATACTGGGTCGCCCTTACATCGAAGCCATGGACGCTGTGCCTTCCACCAACCATCAGTGCATGAAGTTTCCTTACAATGGGAGAATTATTAAAGTGGTCAGTACACCTGTCCTTCACACAGTGGATGCTATCAACACCTCTCTGCCTTCTGTTTGGCCGTCTCATCGGCCCATATTGTCACTGCTGGACGTACGTGATCCGTCTCATGTTCCACTAGCACCAAAGGAGCCGGTCAGGGCAACCACAACATCATGTCTCCCTCTTCACTCCAAAGGTTGGGAGATTATGAGGAATATCGGCTATCAACAGGGAAAAGGTCTGGGCGCACAATTACAGGGTATGCTCAAACCGCCAAAGGAAATTAGGCCGAACCGCAGGTTTGGCCTGGGCTTCAAAGGACCGTTCAAGGCAGATTGGAAGCCCCTCACGTGGACTCTATCAAACCACTTCAACAGAGGGCCCGTTGTTCAGATGGGAGATCACCCACGAGAAGCATATGGGGGATCACATGCTGTATATTTGGCTGAAAAATGTCCGAGGATCACCAAAAGAGGCAAGATCAAGGATCCGGAATGCGAGTGGAACAAATGGTTCGACATACGGGACATTTCCGTTGCACTGGAAAGGATGTTCTCGTCTCCGCAGCTTGAAGGACCACCATTGATCTCCGAAATACCAGAGAATATTACCACTCTTGCCAAGGTTCCAAACTATCCTCGTCCTCGCCAGAAGGACTCTGTCATCGACGGATCTTCATCCGTCTTCAACATTGCCGTCGACGGCTCACTAGCCGCCATCCTCTCCATCCACTCGTCTCAGCCTTTGCTGATATCTTCTTCCTGGGCCAGACAATTGTCTGATGATCTTCCCAGGTCCCCTTCTTTGCTTACATACCTGCGCGGGCTTTTCAACCCGCGCCAGGTCTTCAACCATGATCTGCTCTATGAGCCTCACAATCCTCTAGCCATAACCCCTTTTCTCTCTCCTCCAATCTCTTTTCACTGCTTTATCATTAAAAATGAAAACGAAAAAAAAACGTCAATTTTCAAACTCCCCAACAACACATCTTCGTTGAGGAAACCTCCTACATCTCCCACGGGTGCGTACCGCCTTGCGGACCACCCGTCCAAGGTCTGATGAGCGACCTTTTCTACCCCTCCTCTGAGGGGTCTTCTCCTGTACATTCTACACCATCCTCTTCGTCTTCCTCTTCTTCTGTAAATATTGTCAGTCAATCTAGGAATGATAGGCCAAGGGTAATACCTAGGAAGAAATCCAATGGTAGGCAGATCCCTCGTCGATTCCTTCTGGATTTGGCCGCCAGGTGTCAGGCCCTTCTTGTCATCCCCCAGTTGTTAGAAAATCCCATCCAGCTACCCGAAATAGAATGCGAGGGCGACTGTGCATCTGATGAAGGGTATGGAGTCTACGAGATCACGGATGAAGAATGCCCCACTGAAGATGAGGGTGAAGAATATGAGGATGCGGCGGGCGCATACGCTAGTGGAATGAGGAGATTCGACGAGCCGTCAACCACCGTAGAAGAATCCACCAAAGAAGTCAACTTGGGAACTGAGGAAGACCCTAGGATCATCCTCATAAGTGACAACCTACCACCCTCTGAAGAAGAGGCATTAATTGAGGTTCTCAAGGAATATAAGGACACGTTTGCATGGAGCTACGAGGATATGCCGGGTCTGGATTCAACCTTGGTCGAACACCGTTTAACCCTAAAACCAGGGTCCGTCTCGGTAAAACAAAGGTTAAGGCGTTTCCACCCTCAGATGGCTTTGAAAATGAAAGAAGAGGTCGATAAGCTCCACAAAGCCAGGTTTATTAGAGTCATCCTTTATCCTCAATGGGTGGCGAACATTGTCCCGGTCATGAAAAAAGATGGGAAAGTCAGGATTTGCATCGACTTCCGGGACCTTAACCGTGCGTGTCCAAAGGATGATTTTCCCTTACCTCACATTGATGTGCTGATTGATAACACGGCAAGCTACGAAACCCTCTCTTTCATGGATGGATTTTCAGGATACAATCAAATCCGTTTGGCAGAAGAGGATCAGGAAAAGACGTCATTCACTACCCCTTGGGGAACATATTGTTACGTGGTCATGCCGTTTGGGTTAAAGAATGCTGGAGCTACTTACCAAAGAGCTATGATGGCCATATTTCACGACATGATACACATATATCTGGAAGTGTATGTGGATGACTTGTTGGTAAAATCAAGGACCAGGATGGAACATCCAGAAGTTTTGGCTAAGGTCTTGCAGAGGTCAAGGGAGTTCCAACTGAAAATGAACCCGAAGAAGTGTGTGTTTGAAGTGTCGTCAGGTAAGTTGCTGGGGTTCATTGTGAGCAAAAGAGGGATCGAGATTGACCCCGACAAAGCCAAGGCTATCAGGGATATGCCACCTCCCAAGAATTTGAGGGAAGTTCGAGGTTTAATCGGGAGGTTGTAGTTTATTCGTCGGTTTGTGTCTCAACATTCACAAAGGTGTGGACCTCTCTACGAGTTGACCAAGCCAGGAGTAGAATTCCACTGGAATTCTAAATGTCAGAAAGCTTTTGAAGGGTTGAAGGAATATCTGGCTAGTCCACCCGTTCTCATTCCACCCAAACCATAAAAACCTCTGATCCTTTACGTCTCAGTCTTGGATGACTCCGTGGGAGCCGTCCTCGCACAAGCTGATGAAGAAGGCAAGGAACGGGCAACCTATTACTTGTCTAAACTTCTCAATCCCTGTGAGCAGAAGTACACCGTCATGGAGAAAACCTGTGCTGCCCTCATTTGGGTGGTGCAGAAATTGAAGCACTACTTCTTGGCTCACGAGGTCCACTTGATTGCTCGAATGAATCCTATCAAATTCCTTCTGGAGAAATCCGTCCTTACGGATAGGCTAGCACGCTGGCAAAGTTTTCTCTCTCAGTTCGACATCACCTACATCCAGCAAAAGGCGATTAATGGCTATGCCATAGCCGAGCACCTCGCTCACCATCCTCTTCCCAAGTTCGATCCCGTCCAATCAGAGTTTCTAGATGAGGAACTAATGTCCATCAACCAATCAGATGAGCCAATGTGGACACTATATTTTGATGGAGCTCTGAATTCTCAAGGGAGAGGAATCGGCGTCGCCCTACTGTCGCCTGAAGGTCTCACATTCCCGTTGGCATATCAGCTCAAATTTTCAGTCACCAACAATATAGCTGAATATGAAGCTCTTCTAGCTGGCCTAGAACTCGCCCATTCTTTTCGTATCACTGAGTTGCGAGTCGTAGGTGATAGTCAACTCATCCTTCGCCAGGTGCTCACTAAGTATCGCACTCGCGATCCCAAACTCAAGCCATACCAAGAACTCACTGCGGCCTTTGCCAAACTGTTCGCCAAACTGATCTTTGTTCATGTCCCTCGTCATCTGAATATTCTCGCCGATGCCCTCGCCTCGTTGGCATCATCCATAAGGTTCCCTCTAGGAAGATGGTTTAAGTCCATTTCTATTTACAAACTTCATGCTCCTGCAATCGATGATGCTTCCTACGTAAACATCAAAGACATGATAGCAAGGAAGATCCTGCAGGAAGATATCCTTGAAAAGAGGGAGATCATGTTGGCAGAGGCCGAAGAAGAACTGGCTGATGAAGAGAAACCATGGTTCTATGAAATTATCAAATATTGCCAAAATCAGTCTTATCCTGAAGGGGCCACCGCAGAGGACAAGAAAGCCATAAGAAGGGTGGCTCAGAAATATACATTGGTTGGAGGTCTACTCTATAGGAGGAGCCTTACTGGTATTCTGTTAAGATGTCTTGGTGACGATGAGGTTTGGAAATGTGTAGAAGAGACGCACTCGGGTGTGTGCGGTGGCCACGTGAATAGTCAGATGCTCGCCAAGAAGATCATTCGTCAAGGCTTTTATTGGCCCACCATGGAAGAAGATTGTGCCATCTATGTCCGTAGGTGTGTCAAATGTCAACTTCACGCCGATAAAATCCATTCACCATCTTCCTCACTTCATCCAATATCCTCCCCGTGGCCTTTCTCCATGTGGGCATTCGACATCATTGGTCCCCTAGGTGATCCCAATTCCCTCACCAAGCAGAAATCTTTCATCCTTACTACGACGGAATACTTCACCAAATGGGCCGAAGCCGAAGCTTACGCGGAAATCAAGGCGTCAACAGTCTGCAAGTTCATCATGAAGAACATCCTCGCCAGATTCGGCATCCCAAGCACGATCGTCATCGACAATGGGCCACAATTCATTTCTCAGGACCTACAGGACCTCTGCAAAAGGTACGCAATTGCATTGCATCATTCATCGCCATATTACCCACAAGGTAACGGCCAAGCGGAGGTGATGCGAAACCAACATCCGGATCCGAAAATAATTTGATGTAGAACAAAATCTCAAAATTTGTGATTGTCCTTTTTCCTTTTTTTTCTCACTTTTTTTTTCTAAAAATATTTCTCATCACTTTTTTTGAAACAAATTCGTCACCCTTTTTTTTCTTCAAATAACATAACGAGATAGAGAGAAATGGGAAGAGAGAGAATTGAAGGGATGAGAGGGTGACGTGAGAGCATGGCAAAACCATGCACATGCACCTCACGTAATTTGCTCTTTACACTTTTTTTCCCTTCATGGTTCTGCTACGGAATTTTCTCTTCTTTACATGTTCTACACTCCTTTTTTTTTCACTTATTTTGACTAGAAGATGTCTTAAATATCCATACAGTCCAGCATCAACCCCACGTTCAAATGACTTCAGAACATAATCAAAGATTTGACTGTCTAAACAATCTAGCATAACCTATAGTCACCTGTGTAGAACATAGCTCATTCAACACTTGCCACCGGGATCCACACAATGGAGCTAGACGTTTTCCTATCCCCCAAGTCTGCATGTGCCCTTGCTGTTTTCAAAAGTGGGTAAGTGTGGTTAACACGAACACGCAGGAAACCCGATGCAACATTGGTGAACACCTCCAAGTCTGGGATTTTATTTTCTTTTCATTTTTTTCCCTCCATTCTTTCTTTTGCCAGAGTACTAAATAGAAGAAAGCCCGAGAGAGAGAAATGGTAGAGAGAGAGAGAGCAGAGAGAATGAGAGAGAAGAGAGGGAATGGGACGATTTCTCTTCATTTTTTTTCTTTTGCTAGAGTACTAAATAGATGAAAGCCTGAGAGAGATAAATGGAGAGAGGAACGGTAGAGAGAGAGAGAGAGAGAACACAGCGAGATAGGGAGGGTGGCTGGCAGTGGTCTCTGCGGTGGGGATGTGTGACCACAGCGGGTAAAGGGAGAGATCGAGGACGGCAGGAGTGGTGGCAGCCCAACGACGATGGAGACCGAGCTGGGTATGCTCACGCCCTGCAAGATGCCAATGTGTGTAGCTGCAGGCGGGTAATGTGCTCGGCGACGGTGACCGGCAGGGGACCTCGCAACGGTTGACGGCGCTGGGTGCCGTGCTCGGACGAGGTGATTGCCGCGCTCGCCTGTGGTGCTCGCCAAGCTCGGACGCGGGGGTGCTCGGGTCGCTTGGCGTGCTCGACGAGGCCGTTGGCGACGTTGGCGAGATGGGCACTAAGCATGGGTTGCATGGGGTGCCATGCTTGCCATGTGATTCGTGTGTTTGCCGTGTTGTGGATTTTGCCGAGCTCGGAGGGCGGTCGTGCTGGTGAAGGTGGCGGACCTGCTGGCCTTCGCGTGCTTGGATCGGCAGGGCTATGCGCACGTGGTGGCGAGGTGTCTGCTTGGTGCGGTTGGGACTGCATGGGCGCGCCATCTTCACGCTACGGCTTCCCAAGATGGCTGGGTGGTGGTGGCTTGAGGTGATGGGAACGGGGAGCGGCGAGGGGTCTGCTAAGAGGAGACGACTGTCGTCACACTTGGATGGCTTCCAGCTCTACGAGGGGTGGCGTGAAGGAGACCAGCAGGGGAGAGGTCGACGGGAGGAGGGGAAGACGAGGTTAAGAGAGAGAGAGAGGGAGGGGTGGAGATGTGGGGGGGAAGGGGGGTAGGAGGCACCTGCGGTGCCCCTGTTTCAAACAGGGGATCGCATGCGGGGTTGGAGAGAGTAAGGGGGAGGGAGAAAGGGACTTGTGGGGGAAGAGAGAAATGGAGAGAGGAGGGAGAGGGACGTGGGAGTTGTATGTGTAGATGGGCTGTGCCTTTTCTGGAGAGGGTGCTTGTTGGGGAGTGGAGGTAGCAAGGGGTTGGAGGGACAGTGAAGGCAGTGGGAGAGAGGGGCAAGGTGGTGATCGGTGGTGTTGGCCCTGGAAGATGAACTTTAGAGGGAGGGGAGGGGGAGATAGACTACAATTTGCAGGGAGAGAGGGGGCTGAGGGCTGGAGGAAGAGGGGGGGTAGGATAGTGTGGCAAAACTTTGGATGTGAGGGAGGGGAGTTTAAGAAGCAAAAGGAAGGGGGGGAGGAGAAGGCCTGCGGCCAAGGGGAATTAGCAGGAGGATCTAGAAGGAGAGAGAAGAGGATAAAATGTGTGGGAAGAGGTAGAAGACAAGAGAGGGCTAGAGGGGGGGCCTGCGAAGTGGGAAGGCTGGGAGGAGAGAGAGGAGATAACGTGGGAGAGAAGGGATGGGAAGAGGGAAGAGAAAGGTGGGAGGGCAAGGGCCTACATTTTTCAAAAATTAACTTCACTTCATTGCTTAAAATAAAGGTTACAGGACTCTTTTTATAGACTCCACAAGGAGACCAAAAGACAACTCATTAAAACTTCAACTAATACCTAACACTCATTATACCTCTAATTGGAAGATTAAATATCACTATTAAAAAAAGACTCTTTCATGGATATAGCTTAAATCCTATAAAAAGAAAACACACATATTAGGCATATACATGTGGCCCAATTAACATAAATATTTATTTGATAATTTTGTTGAAGCCGTTTGCCGATCCCGTCAGGTTCAACCATGAATCTTGAATCTCGAACCGACGATCCCGCCAAACCCCTCTGCTTGGAGGAGGTTCGACCTCGAACATCGTAGCTCAGGATCCCGGTCTGATGGAACAGCCCGGTTCCCTAAGCTCTGATACCATTTGATGCGAAACCAACATCCGGATCCGAAAATAATTTGATGTAGAACAAAATCTCAAAATTTGTGATTGTCCTTTTTCCTTTTTTTTTCTCACTTTTTTTTTCTAAAAATATTTCTCATCACTTTTTTTGAAACAAATTCGTCACCCTTTTTTTTCTTCAAATAACATAACGAGATAGAGAGAAATGGGAAGAGAGAGAATTGAAGGGATGAGAGGGTGACGTGAGAGCATGGCAAAACCATGCACATGCACCTCACGTAATTTGCTCTTTACACTTTTTTTCCCTTCATGGTTCTGATACGGAATTTTCTCTTCTTTACATGTTCTACACTCCTTTTTTTTTCACTTATTTTGACTAGAAGATGTCTTAAATATCCATACAGTCCAGCATCAACCCCACGTTCAAATGACTTCAGAACATAATCAAAGATTTGACTGTCTAAACAATCTAGCATAACCTATAGTCACCTGTGCAGAACATAGCTCATTCAACACTTGCCACCGGGATCCACACAATGGAGCTAGACGTTTTCCTATCCCCCAAGTCTGCATGTGCCCTTGCTGTTTTCAAAAGTGGGTAAGTGTGGTTAACACGAACACGCAGGAAACCCGATGCAACATTGGTGAACACCTCCAAGTCCGGGATTTTATTTTCTTTTCATTTTTTTCCCTCCATTCTTTTTTTTGCCAGAGTACTAAATAGAAGAAAGCCCGAGAGAGAGAAATGGTAGAGAGAGAGAGAGCAGAGAGAATGAGAGAGAAGAGAGGGAATGGGACGATTTCTCTTCATTTTTTTTCTTTTGCTAGAGTACTAAATAGATGAAAGCCTGAGAGAGATAAATGGAGAGAGGAACGGTAGAGAGAGAGAGAGAGAACACAGCGAGATAGGGAGGGTGGCTGGCAGTGGTCTCTGCGGTGGGGATGTGTGACCACAGCGGGTAAAGGGAGAGATCGAGGACGGCAGGAGTGGTGGCAGCCCAACGACGATGGAGACCGAGCTGGGTATGCTCACGCCCTGCAAGATGCCAATGTGTGTAGCTGCAGGCGGGTAATGTGCTCGGCGATGGTGACCGGCAGGGGACCTCGCAACGGTTGACGGCGCTAGGTGCCGTGCTCGGACGAGGTGATTGCCGTGCTCGCCTGTGGTGCTCGCCAAGCTCGGACGCGGGGGTGCTCGGGTCGCTTGGCGTGCTCGACGAGGCCGTTGGCGACGTTGGCGAGATGGGCACTAAGCATGGGTTGCATGGGGTGCCATGCTTGCCATGTGATTCGTGTGTTCGCCGTGTTGTGGATTTTGCCGAGCTCGGAGGGCGGTCGTGCTGGTGAAGGTGGCGGACCTGCTAGCCTTCGCGTGCTTGGATCGGCAGGGCTATGCGCACGTGGTGGCGAGGTGTCTGCTTGGTGCGGTTGGGACTGCATGGGCGCGCCGTCTTCACGCTACGGCTTCCCAAGATGGCTGGGTGGTGGTGGCTTGAGGTGATGGGAACGGGGAGCGGCGAGGGGTCTGCTAAGAGGAGACGACTGTCGTCACACTTGGATGGCTTCCAGCTCTACGAGGGGTGGCGTGAAGGAGACCAGCAGGGGAGAGGTCGACGGGAGGAGGGGAAGACGAGGTTAAGAGAGAGAGAGAGGGAGGGGTGGAGATGTGGGGGGGAAGGGGGGTAGGAGGCACCTGCGGTGCCCCTGTTTCAAACAGGGGATCGCATGCGGGGTTGGAGAGAGTAAGGGGGAGGGAGAAAGAGACTTGTGGGGGAAGAGAGAAATGGAGAGAGGAGGGAGAGGGACGTGGGAGTTGTATGTGTAGATGGGCTGTGCCTTTTCTGGAGAGGGTGCTTGTTGGGGAGTGGAGGTAGCAAGGGGTTGGAGGGACAGTGAAGGCAGTGGGAGAGAGGGGCAAGGTGGTGATCGGTGGTGTTGGCCCTGGAAGATGAACTTTAGAGGGAGGGGAGGGGGAGATAGACTACAATTTGCAGGGAGAGAGGGGGCTGAGGGCTGGAGGAAGAGGGGGGGTAGGATAGTGTGGCAAAACTTTGGATGTGAGGGAGGGGAGTTTAAGAAGCAAAAGGAAGGGGGGGAGGAGAAGGCCTGCGGCCAAGGGGAATTAGCAGGAGGATCTAGAAGGAGAGAGAAGAGGATAAAATGTGTGGGAAGAGGTAGAAGACAAGAGAGGGCTAGAGGGGGGGGCCTGCGAAGTGGGAAGGCTGGGAGGAGAGAGAGGAGATAACGTGGGAGAGAAGGGATGGGAAGAGGGAAGAGAAAGGTGGGAGGGCAAGGGCCTACATTTTCCAAAAATTAACTTCACTTCATTGCTTAAAATAAAGGTTACAGGACTCTTTTTATAGACTCCACAAGGAGACCAAAAGACAACTCATTAAAACTTCAACTAATACCTAACACTCATTATACCTCTAATTGGAAGATTAAATATCACTATTAAAAAAAGACTCTTTCATGGATATAGCTTAAATCCTATAAAAAGAAAACACACATATTAGGCATATACATGTGGCCCAATTAACATAAATATTTATTTGATAATTTTGTTGAAGCCGTTTGCCGATCCCGTCAGGTTCAACCATGAATCTTGAATCTCGAACCGACGATCCCGCCAGGAGGCCACCAATAAAACATTGCTCAAAATCATCAAAAAAACCTGCGAGTCTAGTAAGTTTTCAAACTGGCCAGAAAAGCTTATCGAAGCTCTATGGGCCTATCGCACTTCAATCCGTACCCCCACCGGGCAGACTCCATTTGCCCTTACTTATGGTATGGAAGCGGTAGTCCCGTACGAGACTCTGATCCCTTCTCTCAGGGTACAATTGGACGAGGAATTTCCCCTCGACGATCGTCGTAGTTCACTCCTCGCCCAGTTGGAACTCTTGGATGAGAAGCGGCTGGCCGCCGCCGAACACGCGCGTGTGTATCAAAATAGACTCGCTCGCTTTTACCAAAAGAAAGTCGTTGAGAGAAAATTCAAAGTCGGTGAGATGGTCGTAAAAAGAATTTTTGTCAAACCTGGAGGGCCGCGTTCTAAGCTCCAACCCAATTGGGAAGGACCATTTGTAATTCAAGCCGTGTACCCTGGCAACGCCTACAAACTAATCAACGCCGAAGGGACCGAGTTATCCCACCCTTGGAATGGGCTTTATCTTAAGAAATACTACCCTTAGCACAAAACAAACAAAAAAAATGATGAAAAGATAAAAAAACATCAAAAACAAAGAAATACTGAAAACCACTAAAAATATGGAAAATTCAAAACGCCGATGCCTGGCAGTCACCATGTAGTTAAGTCCCTGCATCTAACCTTCATGTTAGGATAGGGCCCATTAAGGCTTGGTAGGCACCGGGTCTTGGTTTGCCAGAACCGTGGAGATCCCTGTCCGGCCACGTCGGCCTATGCTCGCTCGAAGGAAGCTAACATGTGCTCACTTATGTATTTTATTCAAAAAAAGTCGGTAGCATCACCTACGGTGGGGCTCCACCCAGAAGATCTCCGGAAGCTGTAATCTTTATTCTTTTCTCTTCGACCAAATGAGACAGTCGGCGCCCTTAAAACGCTGAGCATGAGAAACCGAAACTCAAACCCCAAAGGCAAGAGTAGGACCCATTTCCTCGAGCATCGATCAGAGCACGAGAAGAGGGCAGTGTCCCCGCAGGCATACGAAGAGGGAGCCCACAAACGTCAAATGACTATATCTCCCTCACAGAAAGAAATACAAAATCAAAATCAAGAGAAAAGCCTGGTCGTGACCGTGCCTGGTGCGATAAACGAAACCCCTCAAAGCAAAAGTCTGAATCCACAAAGGGGGGCCGTGGAATGTAAATGCTCGAGATTTGGTCCGAAGTTGTCCGAAAGGAAAGAGTTAATGGGCCCTTATTCGCTCGCCGGGTTAACGGCTTTGCCGGTCCTCTCAGGAGGTTTATCCCCTACACTCTTCCTTCTCCCTCTAAAGATGAAGGTTCGATGGAGTTTCTGAAAGGTGAAAACTGCCCAGGGTCTGCGACCTTATTTTAATATACACATTTTGGTTGCCTACTTTGAAAAGCAAAAGCTATCGCCGCGAAGGAGTCTCCGTGTTTCTGGCTGGTCAAGACCCCTGTTTACCACCTTGATGTCTTCTTGCTTAACCTCGGGCTTAGGCCAATGCAAGCGCGTCACCTATGGGTGCGACGGCGTCTGATTCCGGGTCAGCGTCGCGCGGTTAGTCGTTAGGGTTCCAGGGTGTTCCATCATATACCATCTAGAGTTGTGAGGAAACAGACCCGGGTCGGGCAAATCTTTTACCTCAAACACCTTTTGGGTGAATCCCTGTGGTCGGAAGCAACTGGGAGCCTAAGCATGGCATGACGGTATTGTCATCAGGGTAAGTCTTAGCCGGCGGGATCGTCATTCGAGGGGTCTAGAGGCCCAAATCAACCTAGATGTGCACTTAGGATACCCGGGAGGTTAGTAAGAAACCCCTGTCTCACGTAGGTTAGGTGCCATTTGGGTGCTTGCCGGGCGTTAGCAACAAAAAAACAATCGAAATGATAAAAGCAAAAACAAAAAAATGGAAAAGAGAAATGTACATATTTGCAAACAAAAAAATCTTTTTATGATAAAACAAAAAAATATATCAAATATAAAAAAGAAAACAAATCAATTTTGCATGATTGCATTTACGTGCATCATCTCATTTTTAATATCGCTTGCATTCGTGTGCTTGCCTGTCGCATTTATCATCACCGCATCTTTCCCTTGCCTTCGTTAAATAAAGGCTTGGCCCCTTGACCAGTTATCAAGGACAGTCACAGTGACCATTTGCTTATTGAGCAAGGGGCCAAGTCAGAACAGAAATTCTGATTTGTTTGTTTCAGTGATATGTGCAGGGATTCAGGTAACTGAAGCAAAGGTGAAAAACAAACAAACCAAACCTTGTGTTTTATTCCAAAAACCAAAAAAAATTACATCAAGTTCCGCCCTCTCTCTCTGCATTACTCGTCCCACTACTCTCCGGGCAAAACACTCTCAAAGGTGCTACCCAACTACGAAAAGCGGTACTCCTGCCGCTCTGTACTCCTCTTCCTATTCCCACATCCCGGCGTTGATCCACGGAAGCAGCAGAGAAGCTACCAACACGAAAGCCACGCTCTCGTGCTTTTCGGTAGCGCTCCTCACCATCTCTCAGCCACTGTTCAGCAAGACCAAGGCCGATTCGGAGTTCGAATAGTTGGGCCTCCATGGCCCTTCGCTCCTCCCTTTCAGCCAAACTGTTGGCTCTTTCTCTCTCTGCGTCTCTTTCCCTCTCTGCCCGTTCTCTCTCACGGTCTTCCCTCTCCAACTGGAGAGTGATCCTCAGTTCCATAGCATCCCTGGATGAGTCGTCATCAGGATGACGCCGCAGTTCCCTCTCCAGTTCTGCTATCCTAGCCTCCTTCTGCGCAGCTTGGGCAAGCGCTTCTTCCGTCTCCTTTTCCTGCCGAGTGTACCATCTCAGATACGCGATAAGGCGTAAACAAAGAGAACTCAACGCTGAAACTTTTACCTGTATACGGAGCATCCCTTCTGCCTCCGCAGCACGCTGCGTGGCGTGAGCAAGTTGCTCATGAAGCGAGTCAAGTTCTGAGGTGGGAATCCACAAGCTGGAAGAGGCACCACCTACTCCCATCGCTGGGGAGGCCGCGCCAATCTGGGCATGCTACGACCATGTGAATTAGCAGCCAACATCTGGAATCTGGGGATTTAATTAGGAATGTACTATACACCTACCAAGGCGCTCGTAGCTCCGCGGGCATCACCCAACTGTTGTTCCATCTCTGCCAAGCGAGTTCGTAAATTCGCTATCATGGCATCCCGGACATCCTGCAGCCTTACAAGTCAGCATTTTCACCAGAAAAACCAAGAAAAGGAGAAAGAAGAGAAGAGAAAAAGGGGAAACCTACCTCCACAAGTCCCCGGGGTTGGAACCGTTCTGCGTACTTTGTCCTATATAGACGCAAGTAGTCCTCGCTGTCCCGCGCCTGTGATTCTACAATCGTGCCACCCCGTTGCCAGTCTTCGTACTGTTCAGGGAACCGCACGCGCCAGTCAATGCAGGTCGCCGGTCCTCGCGTCTTTCTCCCGACACGAGGTGGCGCAGCTGAATCCACCCATTCTTGAGCCAGTCCTAAAGTCCTCATAACTAATCGTAGCCGAAGCGGCTCGATTTCATTCAGGCAGTGCATCCATAGTTCCCGTCCGAACCGGGCACGACTTGCTAGAACCCACGGCTGGTTGGCATCGACCATGTCTGAGTAGGGTCTCCAGTTTACCATCGCTGCAGGGAACTCCTGTAGCTCCCGCCTTAACACCATCAGTTGGTAGGTTAGGGGTGCCGCACTCATGATGGGTTCCCACCGCCTGGCTAGCGGCACCATCACGGGTCGCCAATGTCGAGCTCTCCCCATGGGGAGGTAATAATAGCTCCATAGCTGCTCGGCGCAGGTCATCAGCACCTTGCGAAAACAACAAAAAAAATACAAAACAAGCAAAACCAAAAATACCTGGATGAATGGTGTGAAACCACTCACAGTCATCTCACGATCCATTTCTTGGAATAGGCCTGCAAACAAGTGCGCCAGCATGGCAGCTCCCCAGGCATAGTACCCTACTCTTTCAAGGTCTGACAGCAGCTCCAGGAAGCAACATTGGATACCGTCCCCTTTCGAGCTCAGTACCAATCTCCCCAAAAGGAAGAGGAGAAATCTCCTCAAATCTATGTTACATCTTTCCCAGTTGCCGAAATCTGTGCAATACACGGCACGGCATCCTATTTCCATCCTTTCCATGAACTCTTCTGAGGATTCGTCATCCCGCCGACGAGTGTCGGTGAGCCCTAATGCATCCATGAGGGACGCCCTAGCTACCGACCTGTTTTTCCGACCATCTAGGTCCAAACCCAGTAACTTCTGGGCACCTTCTCGGTAGTCCGCGTAAGTGACTCCGGTCACTGCCTCGCCATCCACCTTGAGACTCGTAATTCGGACCACATCTTCCAAGCTGGGCACCATGTGCCCCCAGGGCATCAGGAATGCCCGGCTCACTGGGTCCCATCTCTCACACAAGGCTTGGATCAGGACTAGGTCAAGCTGGATCGGCTCGATCCGAAGGAAGGTACCAAATCCCATCACGTCTAGCCTCGCCTTCTGAAAATCTGGGAGGCCCCTGTACGCTGCTACTACCAACTCCCATGAGATTTGTGATTTCATCACAACCTACACATACAAGGAATGGGGGTGAGGTTTGGTCAGAAGAAAGGAAGAAAAAATGAGAAAAGGGCAAGAAAACTTGGCTTACGAGTTGTGATTGGGCCCTTTCGCTGAAGTGCCCTTCAAGGTCTGAAAGCCTCCTGGAACTACTACCACTGGACCTGCTTCTCTTCGAGGAATGGGAAGATTCGCCCTCCATCCAACTCTCAGAATTTTGAACTCCTCCTCTCCCGTAAGAACTTGTGCTCCTCGAGTTAGCTCTCGATATACCTGGGAGGATAAAAGGGACAAGAATTTATAGAAATGGAAGGAGTGCGGGCCAAGATTGCCTCCATCACCTGTCAATGATAGCCCTCGCAATGAGGCACCGCCCAAGTGGTCCCATGTGTCGCTTCACCGCTCGCACAGGGTGATTGACTGGACGAAGAATAGGACGAATAGCCCCTATGTTGTCTAGGGATACCCTATCATGATTTGGAGGACGTCCGCAAAATTTGACACAGCATTCGGGAAAAGGAACTAGGGCCGCCATTATTGACTTCGACGGCAGATTCCCGTGGAAAATGGTCACAACAAGACGCAATTCTCCGCTTAGAGCGGAGTCTCGGCAGACTCATCACATGGGAACAGTGCAAAGGAGAAGAAGTGTAGGGAAGAAGGAACGCACAAAAGAATAAATAAACAGTAGAAAATCAAATCACTCCATTCATAATTCTACATAAGCTGTCATAAGCACTACAATCATAGAGAGGTGGCGGGCCCACTAGCCCGCCAATCCTCACCATCACTCATCTCTCCGGGCACTCTCCTCCTCTCCCCCGAGGTGAGGGTCCCTCAGAAGCCTCCGGGATCCCCGTGCAGTAGCACCTGCCTCGCCTCTGGGCGCCTGCTCCGCAGCAGTGACTCGCTGCTCCTCCCCTGGCGTGGCGAAGAAGCCACTGGCAGCAAAGCGACCGGACTGGCGGAGTCGCTCCCCGAACTCTCGCGCTCTCTCGTAGCGCGTCTCCATCCCTCCTAGCCTCTGCACGACGGCCTGAAGGCCCAGCTGGAGCTCCCTCACTTGGGCCTCAAGGCCCTCCTCTCGGTCAGATCCCGCTGTCGCTCGGACCTTCTCTCGGCTTTCTCTCTCTCTGCCTCTCTCCTCATCATCTGCAGAAGAACCCTTAACTCCAGGATGTCTGGAGAAGGTCTCTCCTCACCACGATGCCGCAGCTCCGCTACAGTCGCCACCCAGGCGTCACGCTCCTCTTCCGCCCGGGTCGCGCGGGCCACCGCACCGGCAAGTTGCTCCCGGAGGGAGGCAATCTCGAGAAAAGGGGCCGAGGAGCTGGAAGATCCGCCAGCCACTCCCACCGTCGCTGTCTGCTGGGCACGCTGGAACGAAATAAACAACGGCCGTCAGTGAAACTCCAAAATCTGAAGTTAAAAGTGCGGCACGTAACTTACCAGGAGCGACAACTCATGTTGAGCGACGGCCAGCTGCCGCCTAGTCTCTGACAGTTGGGCGCGCGAGCCGCCGATGCCACGCGTGTCCCCAGCTTGGGGAAGCCCCGCGTAACTCTCTCTCTGCCGCCGCAGGAAGTCGGCACTGTCCTGCACCAGTACACCCCCTTGCTGTCCAGGGAGACGTACGGGCCAGTCCTCGAGCCTCGCCTTGCCGCGGCTCTCCCTCCTGACGCGGCTCGGCTCGTCCGCACTCGCCCACTCATCGGCCAGGCCCAGGGTCCTTGCCATGTCCTGCACCAAGAAAGGGGTCCCACATCAGTCAAAAGGAACGCGTCCCCTGTCTAGGACGCGTCCATCATTTGAGTGCAACACTCGCCGAACCCTTTCCTCCTCGCGCGGCTCGCTTCAAAACCCAAAATGAATTAAAAGAGGAAGAGATCGGAGGACCTACCGGACCGTGTTCACCTCCTCCCACGCCATCAGGCCCCTCGGGTCCCTCGGGGGCCCGAAGCGGCCCTTCCTCCTCCATGGACGCCGTTCCGTGCTCGGGCGCGTCCCTCCTTGGGCGAGGAGTTCCTCGTCCCTCTCCACCTTCACCATGGTCGGGCCCACCGAACTCCATCGATCAAAAGAAGAGGAAGACGGAAAGGGGGGCAAGCGAGTTTCGGCAGAAGGCGGGCTCGTTTGCGGGTAAGGCACGGGAGAAGAAGGACCACCCGTCGCTTTAAATTTGAAATCAAGGATTAAGACGCGTCCTCGCGCCTGGACGCGCCCAAAAGGGGGAAAAGGAAACAAAATCCCCCCGTGCAAAGCGTAGTTCCCCGCTGTTCAGGGCAAGGTCTCGCGAAGCATGCCTCAAAGGACAACTCAGTGCAAAGAAGAAAGTGTGGGAGAGAGAAAAGTACACACAACACAAAAAAGCCATTTCCATTTCATATAATAGCCGAAAGTACATCATACAGTGAGAAGGGTGACGTACAAGCAACTCTCTAACTCTCACCGTCACCCTCCTGGTCATCTCCTTCCTCCCTCCTCTGACGGGGATCCCTAGGGGGCCTCCGCGACCTCTGTGAACCCTGAGAAGCCGTGCTCGCCTCTCCAGGTGGCACCATGCCAGCCTCCAAGGTACGGCGACGCTGCTCGGCCGAAGAAACTAGAAAGCTGCCCACAGAAAAGGAACCGGACTGACGAAGTCGCTCCCCGCGCTCCTTCGCCCTCCGATACCGCTCCTCACTCTCCCGGAGTCTCCCCTCCGCCGTGCCAAGACTCAGCCGGAGCTCCGACACCTGGGCCACCAGAGCTCTCCTCTCGTCCCAATCTCGATATCGCTCTGCCATCCTGTACTCCCTTTCTTTCTCCATGGTCTCCCTATCCCTCTCCCTCTCTCTCTCTAGGGTCTCCCTATCCCACTCCCTCTCTCTCTCCATGGTCTCCCTATCCCTCTCCCTCTCCTCTCTCTCTCTCACCGCCTCCCTCCTCGACAGCTCGAGGGCGATCCGCAGATCCAGCACGTCACGAGGGAGCTCCTCAGCCTCCCGTCGACGCTCCTCCTCCAGCTCCGCAATCCGGGCGTCACGCTCTGCCACCCAGGCATCGCGCTCTGCCACCCAGGCATCGCGCTCCTGCTCAGCACGAACAGCATGGGCCAGGGCCTCCCGAATCTCGGCCACCTGTCAAAGCACGCATGCACCGTGAGAGAACAGTGATAGAAGGAAAGCAGCTAGAAGAGGGTCAGGGCCAAGCAAGCACTCACTCGAGCCTCGCGGTCACGCTCGGCCTCCTCAGCCCGAGCCACCGCGTGCGCCAGCTGCTCCTGGAGGGCAGAAACCTCCGGAGGAGGGCCCCGCGAACTGGAACCCGCTCCACCAGCCATCCCGGCTGCCGCTGTCTGGTGGGCCCGCTGAAACACGAAGCAGACGTCAGTCAAAGGCTAAGCATCAAAAATCCAGGTCACAAAAAATGCATTGCATAGACTCACCAGGATCTCCAACTCCTGTCGGATGGCCACCAACTGTCGCCTGGCGTCCGCCAACTGGGCCCGCAGGTCGGCGATCATGGTATCACGAGCATCCTGCATTACACATAAGTTAGTATCCCATGCATATACATATAGAAAGGTGGAGCAATTTCATTTCACTTACCCCTGCCATACCACCCAAGGAGAGGCGGTCCCCGTACGTAGCTCGGTACCGTCTCATGTAGTCTGTGCTATCCTGTACGTGGGACACCACTGGGACCCCGCCCTGCTGCCAGTCCTGGTACTGTGCTGGGAAGCGCGTGCGCCAGTCCACGATCTTCGCCTTCCCCTTGGTCTTCCGCCCAATGCGGGCCGGCGCATCTACGTCAACCCACTCTGGGCCAGCCCCAACGTCCTCATGACCAGTCTAAGCCGCAGCGGCTCAATCTCGTTCAGGCAATGGACCCACACGTCCCGCCTGAAACGAGGAAGACCCGCTACAACCCAGGGCTGGCCAGCGTCGCCCATGCCCAGGTAGGGTCTCCACACCACCTGCATCACCATACATACATCATGTTAGTTACCATTCAGTCACACGCATAAAACTCATACGCATCATACCATGGCCTCGGGATACTCGCTCAGTTCCCGACGAAGTGACGCCAGCTGGTAGCCGTGGGGTGCTGCAACCACGACCGGCCTCCACTGCCGCGCCAGAGGCACGGCCCTCCTGTTCCCATGCCTAGCCCTCCCCATCGGGAAATAGTAATAGCTCCACACCTGCATCCATCATACGTCATTAGTACAATAATTGCATATTTAACTGTAGTAATGCATAAATAAAATGTTTACCTGGAGGAAAGGTGCGAAGCCACTGACTGTCGTCTCCTTCTCCGAAGTCTGGGAGAGATCAGCAATCAAATGGGCAAGCAGAGCCGCCCCCCACGCATAGTGCCCCACTCTGTCCAGATCCGCCAAGATCCCGAGGAAACGGCAGTGGATGCCATCCCCCTTCGTCCCCAGCAGAAGGCGGCCCAGGAAGAAGAAAAGGAACCTCCGAAGGTCTAGATCCACCAGCTCCCTCTCGCTCGGATCCTGGGTGAAAGCTGCACGAGCATCCCCCTCCAGTCGAGCCAAGAACTCCGCTCCAGTCTCGCTAACCCGCTGGCGCGGGTCGACGAATCCGAGCGCCTCCATGATCTCCACCCGGCCGACTACCCTGCTGTCTCTATCAGTCACGCTCGTCTCTAACCACAGCAGGTCCAGGGCACTCTCTCGGTAATCGGGGTAGGTGACCCCGCTGACTGCCTCTCCGTCAACCCGTAGCCCGGTAATCCGAGCCACGTCCTCTAGTGTCGGCACCATGTGCCCCCAGGGCATCAGAAACGCCCGGCTCGGTGCGTGCCACCGCTCCCTCAATGCCTGGATAAGAGGAAGGTCGAGCCGGAAGGGCTCGATCCTAAGGAAAGCTCCAAAGCCCATGGCGTCCACACGCGCCCTCTGGAAATCCGGCAGCCCACGGTATGCTGCCACCACCAAGGACCAGCTGATCCGGCCCTTCATCACGCCCTGCACACCACAAAAACCAACAACAAAGAACACATCAGCATCATGAACAGTAATAAACAATAACACTGTATATATACTACTTATTCTTTTTATTTTATTTTTACTTTTTTTAAATATTTATATTTTCTTGTGGAGGCGTCCAATGCCCTGGACGCCTCCATACAATTTTCCTTTTTCTTTTTTTTTAAAAAAAATACCAAAAACCCAAAACAAAATTTATTAATAATATATATATTTTTATGGAGGCGTCCAGGGCCTAGGACGCCTCCTTATTTTTATTTTATTTTATTATTTACGTAAATAAATAAATAAACAAAAGTAAAAAGAAAAAAGTGGAGGCGTCCAGGCCCCTGGACGCCTCCTTCTCTCACTACCCGGCCTTCTCTCACAGCCTCTCGCACGCCCGTTTTAGCCTATTGAACCACAGAGTGAGGATTCCGAAGTACTTACCGGGTCGTGATCGTCCTCTCCCGCGTCACCAGCATCCGCAGCGGCCTCCGCGGCCAGGAGAGGCACCTCCATCCCCTCCTCCGCAGCAATCTCCTCTGCTGCAGCCTCCTCTGCATCATCCCTCAACCTCCTCGCACGACGAGCCAGTCGTTTCCGCTTCTCTGGACCCTGGCTCGATCCTCCTCGCTCCATTGGGACTAAGAATGGGTCGTTTGGAGTGGCTGGACGGTCAGAATGAACAGTATAAGTGAGTAGGGGGGAGCCCCCCCCCTATATATAGATTGACCTTCTATTGGGGCGTCCAGGCGCCTGGACGCCCCCACACTTTTTATTTTTTTTCAAAAATTCAAAAAAAATAGGGGCGTCCAGGCGCCTGGACGCCCCCACAAATAAAAAAATAAAAAAAATCAAAATAGGGGCGTCCAGGACCCTGGACGCCCCCAAAAATAAATTGTCAAAAAAATAATAAAATAATAAAAATAAAATTAGGGGCGTCCAGGCCCCTGGACGCCCCCATAATGAAAAATTTTCAAAAAAAAATATTTATATATAATAAAAGTAAAAAAAGATAAGAATATGTATATAATCCAAACAAAATAAAAAACACAAAGAAAAAGAAAAACCATAAAAAAGATAATAATTAAGGGGACGGGGGTCCGAAACATCCAAATGCCAAATTTTATTCCATCAGAAAGCAGAGTGAACTACATCAGGGGTTTAGGCACCTTAGGCCTTAACTTCCCCAGTTCGGTTACATAAGCCCTCCACGGCTCGCATTCCTCCACCACGTGCGCTAAGGCCTTTCCCGCAACACTTGTCTTCCAGGGAGCTTTAATGGCCTTCGCTTCCTTCGCGTCCGCTTCAGTGCCCAACTCCCTTTTCTTCAAAGGAACAATGCCAGTCGGTGGCGGGAACGAATGGCGTGGGATGCCAATCTGGAGGCAGCACCGATGCGCATTATAAAGGACGAACTCGGTCGCGCCGATCAGTTGAAGGTCAACTTCGGGAGAAGACCTCATGAGGAGATCTAGCGAAAGCAAACATGCCGGTGCGCAAGTAAAGAAGCCTTGTGTCACGGTGCGGAAGTGAGACCGCCAGTCTTCACGTTTCTTCAGCCACGGAACGCGGTTCACTACGGTACCACCGAAGCCTAACACGTCGGCTATGTGATGAAGAGGGCTTTGTTGGAAGAGCTTCGAAGCAGTTGGCATTCCCTCGCGGTGGTCGAATTTGAAATGCAAATCCAGCCAGCAATTCAAGACAAGTGCACAACCAAAAGGAGGCTTACCCATACTCGAGGCGGTAAGGCCGCTGTAAAGATAGGCAAGGACGGCGGGTCCCACCCTCTTTCCACGCCAGATCCCGCAGATAGCACCCAGTTGGTCTTCCTCCACCATGTTGTCGGTATAAGGGAACAAGAGAGCACCCGCCAGACAGATAGTGAACCCCTTCATGATTCCCTCCAAATAGTCATCGTCTGGTGACCCTCTCAGGGCGTCCATGACCCACTCCGCGAGCTTTTGAAGATCGATCCCCTTTTGAGTACGGACCTTTCTGGCTGCGTCGGGCGGCATGAAGCTTCCAAGGACGCTTTCAGAAGTCCCCCGTGTCAGCATCCGCATAGCCTTCACCTTCCCGTCACTTTTGAATTTCTTCAATCCGAGTAGAAGTTCCACCTCCTCGAGGAGGATGGTCACCTCGAAGGTCGGGAAGATAAAAGTGTGGGTCTGGGGATGCCAGATCTCCACTAGCGCGCCCATAGCCGCCCAGTCCATACGAATCTTCTCGTAATGTTTGGCGTGAATAAGGAGCCCCTGCAGATGCCACTTCGAGAGTATGGCCCTCATGCCAATGGAGATATTGGAAGTCAGCCTTGAAAGCCATGGCAGCTTGGAAAACTTCCTCGGGCCTGGGAAGAGTGGATATGGCTGGAAGAAGAAAGAAGAAGAAAGGAAGGTAGTAAGAAGAAGGTTCACGTGGAGAAATTTGAAATGAATCAGCTTACCATATGCGACATGATCGTCCCACTCAAATGACCCTCGAGGTCGGAGAGTCGCCTGATCTCGCTGCTAGGCCTGCTCCTCTTCATAACGCGGGAAGACTCTCCTTCCATCCTGAAAATCTCTAGATTCTCCTCTCTTTCCTCTCCTGAGCTTCCAAAACCCACCTTGGTGCATTTGAATGAACTAGCCTAAGGGGAGTTCTTATAGGAAGGGAAGGGTGCTACAGGACAGAACATGTCACATCAGTGGTCATTGTCAAGATTTTGGTCTGGATCTCCTTTATACTATGGTGCGATTCTGTTGTGATTCTGCTACTTTCCGATGTTGCTAACCTTTGCTAGTCTGTGCAGGTTTTACTAACGGACGTCTTTGTCCTATCTCCTGTCCCACCTTTCATTGGTTGGTCCCACCATGTCATGCATCGTAGTATATGATACATGCGCTACTAGAACATGCCGAGGACCGTGCGGCCCGAACGAATCTGGGATCTGAGTTCCCCTTCAACAAAAATGGTGATGATCCCGGAAGAATTTGGGTTGTACGGATAGGCCGTCAATTTGTGATAGAATGGGGACGACGGTTCCATTCAGTGAGTTGGTGCGCGGATAAACGGGCCCCAGCCCAGTATCAGCTCACCGGGTCGGTATCCTGACCCGTTCTTCACAAGTTGACAATATTATCCTTGGCTATTTTCTATTTTAGTTTGTTTTAAATTTTTCTTTAAACCCAGCATGCATTCATATAGGACTTTGATTTATTGCGGAAGATCATTCAAGTGATTCGATTGTGAAAGCCGTTGTGTTCAATTCCCACAAATATGAGATATTCCACTCCGAATGAAATACTGAGTTTCCTTGAGACAGCCCTACGCTGCTCTTCCAAAGGAGACCCTTGTTTGGACAGACCCTCAGATATTCCTTTACCTTTTTTTGACCCACCTTGGCCGCAGCACTTCCACATTGGCTGGTAACCGCTCCCCAAAGGTGAAACCTCCGATTTATGACCCAGGTACTTCCACACCGAGAAGTTGGTCTCCTTTTGTTTCGTGCCTGAGCGCACATCTCACCCTCCCTTATTTGATCTCCGTCCAAGCAATCGTCAATATTTGAAAGACCTTCTTCAAGGTCGCCTTATTGAAACTCCAGGAAAGATTCCAAACAGTAACGTCAAAAGCGTGTCTCATCACACCTTGGCATCAACTTATCAGTCCGATCACTCCACTCCACTTCGATACCATTCCACTACGCGTCGCTCCCTTGCAAAGCAGACGCCAAGGCGGGACAGCTGTAGACACGCCATTCCTGACGTCTCCTGAGAAAGTCTCATATTGCTATACGACGCCCCGCGACGGCTTACGCATTTTGAATCACTCGAGTGCTTCCTTTTCTCGGGTCTTCTTCTGCCTTTTTCGGCATCCGAAATCGTCTCGTCACGGCATTCGGACGGCATCAACACCAGTCAGACGCATCAAGAGGTTCCGGAACCAAGAAGGGTGTCTGCCGGGCGCCCGCCGACGCCTGATCTAAGGACCCGGGTGGGTCTTAATGGGGGCGTCCAGGCCCCTGGACGCCCCCATGATTTTAATTTATTTTATTATTTTCTCGGGGCCCAAAAAAAAATAAAAAATATATATATTAATGGAGGCGTCCAGGCCCCTGGACGCCTTCATAAAAACAAAAATAAAAAATATTTGTAGAATGCCACTTGGCATAAAAAAGACAAAAAATAATTAAAAACAATATATATATTAATGGAGGCGTCCAGGCCCCTGGACGCCTCCATAAAAACAAATAAAAAAATAAAAATGCCAGCCTTGGCATAAAAGATAAAAGAAAAATAAAATAATATATTTATGGAGGCGTCCAGGCCTCTGGACGCCTCCATCAAAACCCTCACGGGCGCCGGCCACCGAACGACGGTTTGTCGTGTGTGAAAAAATCCAAATTATAGAGACGTCCAGTCAGCTGGACGCGCCCATTTCTGAATCACGAGGCGCCGCTCACAAAACCACGCGTCGTGCCAAACTGCGTGCGGCCGTCGTCGGCTTTCGGTGGACCTGCTTGAGGCGTCCGGGACCCTGGACGCCCCCACAAAAGTATTCCAAAAAAATCAATAAAAATAGAATAAAATATTATTTCGGCCCTGATGGAGGTGTCCAGGGTCCTGGACGCCTCCACCCTCCGGAGCTCTATAAATAGAGGCCCCCCCCCCTCAGTTCTAAGGGAGCTTCTAAGTGATCCGATAGGCTGCCGGAGCCCAGAGGCTACGGAGTCATTTTCTAACCCGTGGGTTCTTTTGTAGGTGGAGGTTCTGCCGGCTTCTCGGGTGCTCACGCTCGCGAGAGGAAGGTCGTCTTCATCCACCGCGCTTCCACGTCGTCCCCACGCTGCCGGAGCTCCGTCGGATTTCACCCTCGGCTCATCCAATAAGCCTTTTTTTCCCCTTTTTCTCCATAGTTCTTTACATTCATCGTATTGCATCCTCTATCCCCCTTCACAAGGGTGCCTCTTCTCTTATACTTCTTGCATCCATCATCTCATTTTCCTCCTACTCGAGTCCGAGAGGGGTTTAAAAGATAACACCAACTAGGTGTGTGTCTTGCCATCATTTCGTTATTTTTATCGCAAGGATTTGAATACTACACCTCCATCTTTCTAATCCACTTGTCATTTATTTGTCGTTGTTTTGCAAGGGTACCCGAGGAAAGCCCTCTCCGTCGGTCGGTCGGAAGGAGAGGAAGAAGCAACCCGCCATCTCCCGCTCTTGAGGTAGGCGCGATCACTTTCTTATTTTGGGGTCTTTCGGCCCCTGGCGATCACATCTTTTCATCGAGGCCGCGGCGAGTCACTTCCCCAATGGCCGTTTAAATTTCTGTTCTCATATTCTCTTTATATCCTGTTATATTTTGCTCATATCATCGAGGCCGCGGCGAGTCACTTCCCCAATGACCGTTTAAATTTCTGTTCTCATATTCTCTTTATATCCTGTTATATTTTGCTCATATCATCGAGGCCGCGGCGAGTCACTTCCCCAATGGCCGTTTAAATTTCCGTTCTTATATTCTCTCTATATTTTGTTATATTCTGCTCATATCATCGAGGTCGCGGCGAGTCATTTCCCCAATGGCCGTTTAAATTTCCGTTCTTATATTCTCTCTGTATTCTCTTATATTCTGTTCATATTCTCGAGGCCGCGGCGAGTCACTTCCCCAATGGCCGTTTAAATCTCTGTTCTTATATTCTCCTTTATATTCTGCTATATTCTGCTCATATTCTCGAGGCCGCGGCGAGTCACTTCCCCAATGGCCGTTTCAATTCTTGTTATTTAATTTCTGCACCATTCCCGTCCCCCCGAGGTCGCGGTGAGTCACTTCCCGCTATGGCCGTTTGAACCCCATATCTTGC
The DNA here is from genome assembly GCA_022559845.1 of Amorphophallus konjac. Classification (NCBI taxonomy): domain Eukaryota; kingdom Viridiplantae; phylum Streptophyta; class Magnoliopsida; order Alismatales; family Araceae; genus Amorphophallus; species Amorphophallus konjac. Next base: position 25,317,874 of record CM040120.1, read on the forward strand.
TATATTATACTTGTCACGCTCGCCCCGCCGGAGCAATCTCCCGTGGTGGCCCCTTCTCTCTTCTCTATCATCTCTGTGTTGCAGCAAAATAAGCAAACAAACAAAAAAGAAGGAGCCCGCGCGCTCTCCGCTTCCTCTTCCCCGCTCTTCCCCGAACCGCGTGACGTCGCTCACACCAGCGTGCTAATCGATCAGTGAGGACAGATTTTTCAAGGAGGAATTTAGTCGGATTCATACGAGCAATGAGGTGAACCTCGTGAGCTAGGAAATAGCGCTTTAACTTCTGAACTACCCAGACTAAAGCAGCGCAAGTTTTCTCCATGGCTGAATACCTCTGCTCACAGGGGTTAAGAAGTTTAGACAAGTAGTATGCTGCCCTCTCCTTACCTTCTTCATCCACTTGAGCTAAGACAGCACCTACAGAGTCATCTAGGACTGAGATATAGAGAATAAGCGGTTTGCCTGGAATCGGCGGCCTCAGGACAGGAGGATTGGCCAAATAATCCTTCAATCTGTCAAAGGCTGCCTGACACTTGTCATCCCAATTAAACTTGACTCCCGGCTTGGTAAGCTCGTAAAACGGCCTACATCTTTGTGAATGCTGGGAGACGAAGCGGCGAATAAATTGTAACCTCCCGATTAATCCTCGAACTTCCTTCAAATTCTTGGGAGGAGGCATATCTCTAATGGCCCTTGCCTTGTTGGGATCAACTTCAATTCCCCTCTTGCTAACAATGAAACCAAGCAACTTCCCTGATGAAACACCAAATACACATTTCTTGGGGTTCATCTTCAATTGATACTCTCGCGATCTTTGCAAGACCTTGGCTAGAACCCCAGGATGCTCAATCCTTGTCCTTGATTTCACAACCAGGTCATCCACATACACCTCAATATAAATATGAATCATGTCATGAAAAATCACCATCATAGCCCTCTGATAGGTGGCTCCAGCATTCTTAAGTCCAAAAGGCATGACCACATAACAATAAGTACCCCATGGTGTAGTGAATGATGTCTTCTCTTGATCTTCTTCAGCCAGACGAATTTGATTGTAACCTGAGAAGCCATCCATGAAAGAGAGAGTCTCAAATCCTGCCGTATTATCGATCAAAACATCAATATGAGGGAGGGGGAAGTCATCTTTAGGACACGCGCGGTTGAGGTCCCGGAAGTCTATACAAATCCGAACTTTTCCATCTTTCTTCATAACCGGGACGATGTTAGCCACCCAATTGGGGTAGAGGACAACTCTAACAAATCTAGCCTTATGGAGCTTGTCGACCTCTTCTTTCATCTTTAAAGCCATATTAGGGTGGAAACGCCTCAACCGTTGCTTGACCGGCACAGATCCTGGCTTAAGTGTAAGGCGGTGTTCAACGAGCGCAGGGTCTAAACCAGGCATGTCTTCATAACTCCATGCGAACGTGTCCTTGTATTCTTGCAGGACCAAAATGAGCGCCTCCTCTTCGGGGGGCGGTAAATTCTTGCTGATGAGGACAATCCTAGGGTCTTCCTCGGTACCCAAATTAATTTCTTTGGTAGGTTCTTCTACAGAGGCTGATGGTTCGTCAAATCTCCTCATGCCACTAGCAAAGGCATCAGCCTCGTCCTCATATTCTTCATAACTTTCATCCCCCTCTTCAATAGGGTCTTCGTCATTCATAATTTCATAGACACCCAAACCCTCATAAGAAACAACAGCATCCTCATATTCTAACTCTGGCAGGATGATTGGATTCTCTATAAATTCAGGAAGAGCTAAACAAGCCTGGCATCTGATAGCTAACTCCAACAGAAACCTATGGGGAATCTGCTTACCCTTGGACTTCTTGTGTGAATCTACCCCTTGAATTTTAGCGTTAGCGGAAGATGAGGAGGAGCAACTAGCTTGATCAGAAAAGGGAAGGGAATGAGGTGAAAAAGTGGATACAGGAGGTAATACAGAGGAAGTCCCCTCACCAGAGGGGGAGAAAAGATTTAGCAATGAATCTTGAAGGAGCGGCCCCTGGGTCGGGACGCACTCAGAAGAGAAATAGGAGGTCTCCTCGACAGAAATGGAGGATTGGAAATTTGGGAATTTGGCGTTATTTTTTCATTTTTGTCTTTGTCTTTTTCTTCATTTTTATTTTCTTTTTCAAGAAGAAAGCAGTGTGAAGGGAGGATAGCAGGAGGAGTGGAAATTGCCAGATCAGAGAAAGATTGAATCAGTGATGGCCCGCGTGGGGGCGTGATGGAGAGTTTAGAAAATCGCTCGAGGAGCGAAGAAGGAATTGTGAGAGAAACTTGGATTGAATCTGGAGATAAATTGATTATAATCGGAGGCGGTCTTGGCACGCTACCAAACCGATGAAAATATAGAGAAGCAAGCACTGATGGATGCATGGAAGTGAGAGAAAAGAGTCCGGCCCACAGCCTATCCACGGTGAAACCTTCTTCAAACGGAACATCTGGCTCTCCAGTATCAGTGTAGTCACTCAGCAGCTGTCTCTTATCTGTAACTACGGCTGGCATTTCAATCAATTCATGAATAAGTGGTGGCCATTCCGGATCAGTCGGCATGAAGAGGCGGCTCAAAGAAATAGTAATATCCTGCATATCGAACCACCTGTACCAGTAACATTCTGGATCATCCATTTTCCTTCGCTTGTCAGGCCTTAAGGACTCCAGGGCTTTGTATGTGGCCAACGGGGCAATATGACGAGCAAACTGTCTAGCATGAACATCCTGACAGTCTAATATGGAAGTAATTATGGTAGTTTGCTCCTTATTTTGAAAGCCACCTGTGACAAAATGTGTCTTCAATGTCCAAGTGAGCGGTTGGCAATCTGTTTTTAACGTAGATGTCATAAATGCCCATGGTTCATCTTTATTTTTGCCTGGCCCTTTGTAGCCTAGGCCACCTCGTGTAATCAGCTTCTGAGATTTAACAGGCCTAATCCTACCTTGATATTTGGCACCCAGACCTTTGCCATTTTGATACCCCATTTTCATTAAGATGTTCCAGCCAGAGGTGTTCATCATTGTTTTCTTCTTTTTCCCCTTGGGAGGCAGGGGTGTCATAGCAACTGTTGTGACTTTTCCTGGCATTGGTCGTGGACAAGGGACGTCCAGCACAGATAATAGTGGCTTGTTGGCCGGCCACATGGATGGAACTGATGAAGCCACATGAATATCTTCCTCTGGTAGAATTGGCATACTAGTAACTTTAATAATGCGGCCCTTGTGTGGGAATTTAAGGCATTGGTGATTTGTGGAGGGCACCGCATCGAGTTGCTGAATGTAGGGGCGTCCCAGAATGCCATTAAATGTCGGGTCCATATCCAGAATGTGAAAATCTGCTGTGATGGCGGCAGGACCCAAACTTACTTTTAACGTAATCATGCCTAGAGGAGGTTTCTTCGTGTTATCATATGCAGTGACTGTGATAGTAGACGGCCGAATTTGGCTTTCCGGAATGCCACACAACTTCAAGGTGCTAGGTGGCAAGACATTGATGGATGCCCCAGTGTCCACCAGACATTGCTTAACAGCCACCTTATTAATGTCAACTGTGATGCATAGAGCGTACTTTCTTGCTGAGAGTGGCGCCAGTTCATGTTCATGGAAAGTAATTGCCGGCTGACTGCTAGCGGGCGTTAAAACCGTGACTATCTGCTCAACTGGAATGTCCTCATTGACCATCACCTTTTGCAGATATTCTTTCAAAGCTAGCTGATGAGTGGTGGACCTTTTAATTAATTCCAGGATTGAAATCCTTGCTGGGGTTCGGTCCAAGTGTTTTAGCAAATCATACTGAGTCCCTGGCACTGACTCTTGTTCTTGTTCTTGCTCTTGCGGCCCCTGCACGGGCTCTGGCTCTCTCTGTGGAAAAATACGGTGGAACATCCGTCCACTGCGGAGCGGCGCCACGCCTTGACGTGCCTCTGTCGGGGCAAGTGTGGGAGGAGGATTAGAAGAAGAAGAAGGCATGTCGGTGTTAAGAGGTGCTGGAGTGGGAGTTCCCGCAGAGGGAATCCCTGTAGGGGGTGTTGGTGCCCCGGTAGGAGGCGTAGGAGTAGAAAGGGATACCCGGATGCGGGGGGAATTGGTGGGGGTGGAATGAGAAGAGTTATGGGTAAAAAAGGTGGTGGAACCGATGGTGGGGGGATCCTTGCCGGTGAAGGAGTAGTGGTGGCGTGTGCAGTGGGCGTTGGCGATGGGCGGATGAGGAGTGGCCTAGATGGCAATGGCGAAGGGTTGGTGGTGGATGGGTTTTGTTGTGGCGTAGGCTGTGGAGGTGGTAAGCGTGTAAGAAGGGGGCGAACCGGCAAGGTCGGAGAATAGGCGGAGGTAGATGGATTAACGGGGCGCAGAAGAGATCGGCCCAATTGAGGGGTAGGAGAAGAAGAAGGGGTGCGCAAGAGGCGCGGAGGTTGATTTTGATTGTGATGCAGTGCTCTGACAGAGGCGTTTTCTTCATGCCATCCCTGCCCTCTCTCCACCTCATAGAGAGACGTGACAGGGTTTACGTGCTGGTTTGGCGGGTGCTCCGACAGTGGATTGTGGACGATCCCCATATCGTGCTGAGGCGCTGGAGCTTGTTGTTGCTGCTGTGGAGCTGGTTGCTGTGGCTGCTGAGCCTGTTGCTGCCGAGGAGACCTTCTTTCTTTCATGGTGGCGATGAATTGTCTCATCTCATCCCAATTGATGTCACCCTGGTCATTTAGGTCATAAATGTAATCTCTGAAGTGGAAGCAACGATCAAGGTTGTGACCAGGTGCACGATGGAAAGCGCAGTAACGGGATGTGTCAACATTAGCGGGCCACACTGTTCTTTCCCTTGGTAACATGAGCAAATTGGCGGCCATTAAAGCATTGAAAATATCCGGGAGACTTTCTGGTAGTGGAGGGTAGTGGTCCCTTTTGGGGCCAAGTGGTGGTCTCCGTTGTTGTTGTTGGCCATAGTTGGTAGGTGGTGGTACCTGGTGGTACTGTTGCGGAGCTGGAGGGTTAGCGCGGGGCGCTTGGTTTTGCGGTGAAGCAAAGGAATGTTGGGGTGCGAATTGGCGTTGTGGAGTGGAGTTAAAATGGGGGCTTTGTGGTGGAGGAAGGTTAGGTCGTGGGTTAGATTGATGGGGGTGGCCAACTACGCCAACCTGCTCATTTGCAATAGTGCCCTCCGTCGTGGGCCCGCTGTTGTTGACATTTGTGGTTTTCTTGAATAACTGTGGCTTCGGCTCAAACATGCCCATAATGGGCGAATCCTTCATCTGCGTCTGGATATAACGAGCCCTTTCATAGAGCTCCTCCATGGTGGTTAACCTAATCATGGCCAAGATATGCCGGAACTGAGGAGTTGCGTTGGAAATTATCATCTTGACTTGTTCTTGTTCCGATAGTGTATCTTTCAACTTCTCGGCCATCAACCGCCATCTATCAGCAAACATTATGAAGTCCTCCTCGGGCTTCATTTTTTCCGCAACCAGGTCTGTGAGTGAGAGGGAAGGTCCGACCCGGTCTCTGTACTTCTGCAAGAACTTCCTCTGAACGATATCAAAGTCACCGGCATCAGCGGGATGCAATGAATAGAACCATTCAAGGGCTGGCCCCTCCAGAGATCTCCTGAATAAGTAAGCCCAGGAGGCCTTGTTGTCTTGCCAAAAGGAGGTCTCGTACATAAAATCCTTCAAATGAATAAAAGGGTTACCAGTCCCATTATATCGCCAAAAATTCAGCATCTCAGATGGTGGTAAGTGGAAGACTAGCAATGTAGGGAGCGAGATCTCCGGGGCATTCTTAGCCGTAATGACCTTCTTCAGTTGCTCTTCCATGCTTGCCAACTTCTGAAGCAGGAGAACATTAGTGTCGGACTCGACTGGGGCCGGATTTTGAATAAAAGAATGTGGTATAGGCGTCCGTAGAATTCGGGGAGGTTGGAGAAATTGGTGCCTAACCGCAGAGTGGCTCGCCTGTTGGGCCGGCATGGCCGTACCGGGCGTTGGTGGATGGGAAGGAGGTTTATGCAGGACCGCTTGGTCATTAACAGGTGATGGCCACTCTCGGCCGGAGGGGGATTGGAGGATGAAGAAGGAACGGACTTCCCTTTCAAAGCGGCCTGAACTGCCTGCCGCTGGGAATCATCCAACTGAGATAGTGCATTAATTAAATCCGTGACATTAAAGGATGGGGAAGGGTTCCCCGAAGTGTTGGAGGGCAAAGTCTGAGAAGAGGGCACAACCTCTTGAGGAGTGGTATCAACCACATGGACTTGAGGATAACGAGACTGAGGAGGAGGGTAATTTCCCTCATGATAGATGGAATCTTGGAGGGGACTTTCATATTGACCAAAAACATTCTCATCCTCATCATCATAAGAATATCCGTAGCCTGCCATGTTGATGATTTTACCTGAACGGAGTTGCATGTTTAAGAGGAGAGACGGCCTTATAAAGGAACTATCAAACAAAACCCACTCAATCCAAACAAGCCAAATCAACCCAAGCAAGTTTATGCAACCAAGTTGAGATGAACGCAAGATTTTAGTGTTCCGCTTGAGATTAGAGTGGATTAAATTGCAGAATAATTCCCCCTTTTGCAAAGTGAAACCTAGTTTATCCAAGTGTGATCTCCAGATTAACTAGATTCTTTTTCTCTCCTCACCAACGATAGGTTCTCTATACTCCGGGTACTTCAAGGGTACAACCAGCCCGGCGTCCGTGAGGGAATCCACGGGTGCGGGGACTTACGGAGGTCTTGGAAAAGGGATTTTCGGTCCAAAGAGACGGAGTGCTCAATGGAGGGTTGTCCCGATTCCAAGAGAGGTGTGTGGAATCCTAGTGTAGAGAGAGGAGGTCTCTCAACCAAATGCCACAAGATGCAAAATAATATGATCAGATCACAGCAATATAGGCAAGCAATGTAATAATCAATCCAACAATCACAGACAGCAATAGGAAGCAGGTTTATGTAAAAACGCAGGAAAGAGACGACCTGGGGCAGGTCGCTATCAACCAAAGAGACGACAGAGTCACTGTCGTGAATCACTGTGAAAGCCCACGAGCCAGCAGTGAGAAAACAAAACACACCTCTGGGTGAGGCGCTATAATCTCAAAGGACGCCTCTGCAAGAGGGCGTCAAATATGAAAACGCGCCTTGAAGTGAGGCGCTATGAAATAAAAGGGCGCCCTGGGGCAGGGCGTGAATCCACAGATAGTGTGATAAAAGTAGTAGAATAATGAAAGACACCTTCTGGGAAGACGTAACATAGAAAATAGACGCCCTCGATGAAGGCGTTAAACGAAAAAAGCGTCTCTGGGTGAGGCGTTAATTCAGGAAAATAATCAAACAATCGTAAACTGGCTGATCCTGGGAGTGTGCAGTGTGCACGGTGGAGGGTGCCCGTGGGGCACAAAAGGAGGGGTACCGTGGGTACCGAGGGGAAAGGGCACACGTGGGTGCCAAAGGGGAAAGGGCACACGTGGGTGCCAATAGGAAAGGGCACACGTGGGTGCCAATAGGAGATGGTAATCAAAAGAAAAACAGTGGATGTCCCACCGTGATCGCCAATTTGGAGATCGTGATAAATCCACACATGAAGAAGAGTTTAAATACGAGAAAGCATAATAAAAATAAGGGGAGATGATATAATAATAATAAAGAAAAGAAGCACGTGGTGCTACTAAGGAGGGTGATCGCCAGAGGGGTTACCTCAAGAAGAAACAAAGAAGATCGCGAATACCTGGTGAAAAATAGAACGCAGGCTGGATTGTGAATTCCTCCTCCTCCTTCAATCGGCCGGCCGATGAAGGGGGTTTTCCTTTATTGATTACCTTGCAAAAGAGACAAAACAAACAAGCAAAAGGAGTGGATCAGCCAAGTGAATGTAGTATCAATCCCAAAGATGATATGATGATGAAATAAGAACAAAACATGCGCACCTTTTTTTTGTTTTTTTTTAAAACCCCTAAAGAATTAGGGAAGGAGGATATATGATGAAGCTAATGCAAAAGAAGGAAAAAAATACAGTGGACGTAATGATGATCGATGAAAAACAAAACAACATAAACAAAGTAACAAAGACCCCTGCTGTCCCCGACGACAGTAAAGGGGAACCGACGTCGATGCTATTGACAGGAAGAAGAGGAAGCAGAGCTCTTCTAAAAAGATCGCACAGGAAGAAGATGAAGAGCCTCTGTAAACCAAGTAACCTCCGACCTCAGTAAACTCTGATCTCGTCTAATCTCGTAACCTGCCGACCTAACCCCTACCAACCTTCTCTCGTAACCTGCTAACCTCGCGCGAGGTCGATCGAGACATCCCTATATAGGGTTCCAGATCCAAGATAACCTCAGATTCGGAAGGATAAGAACGGGCAATGATCAAAAGAGGCAGGACTCTAGTTCCAATTCGAGCAAGGAGACCATTGGAGGCAAGGAACTCCCCAGGAAAGACGAGTTTAAGCAGGACACTGAAGGATAAAACACGACCTTCAGAAGGGCGTCAAATCACAAATTGACGACCTACATCAAGACGTTACTCAAAAACACGACCATGACCAAGGGCGTCACTTCTTGGATTAAATTTGACAATAAAACTTACCTTATTTGAAAATTATGAGAAAACGCCTGAGATGAAGGCGTTACTTGAAAACACGCCCTGAGGAAGGACGTTAATCAATAATTTGAACTTATTTTGAAACCGGATAATACCAGGAATTGACGCCCTGACATTTGGTCGTCCTTTCTTTTGAACACGGCCTAGATAAGGTCGCTTTTAAAAACACGCCCCTCTTCAGGTCGCGAATCACAAAAATGCAAAGACCATATCAAACACACACACAAAATAGAAAAACTTCATATTATGAATGTATTGAAGTTCACTTTGGGGCGTCAACATAGTGACATGAGATTTGATCAACATAGCGTCAATTTTGGCGTGTCTACACCCGTAGACCCAGGCTCTCCTGGAGTCTCGATCGTGACAGATGGGATGATGGATGTCCCAGTCTCACCAAGTCTAGCCCTAACAGCTCCTGGGCTAGCACTCTATAATCGCCGTATGTCCAGTCGGTCACTGCTACTCCATGGACTCGCAACCCTGTAATCCTGGCCATGTCTTCTAGTGTTGGGATCATATGACCCCATGGGAAGATGAATGCTCGGCTGATCGGGTCCCATCTCTCGGGCAAGGCGTACAGTAACGGGGTATCCATCCGTATCACCTCTATGCTCGGGACTTCCCCGAAGCCCATAGCAGCTAGTCTCTCCCGCTGATACTCGGGCAATGCTTGGTACACCGCCCTGATCTGCAGCCAACATATCCTGGTTCTTCTTTTCCCCTACACACATGTAGAGCATAAGTTAGTCAGCTTGTTAGTTTCAAATCATTGCATTTAATATGAGTAAAACAACAAAAAATTGAATAAGCAAAAAAACCTAAAAAAATCAGTTCTGTCTCTGGTTCATCTGACGGTCGTACCCTGGTGCGTCAGAGTTCTCTAACGCACTAAGGGTGGTGCGTCAGGTGTTGTAACGGTCCCTGGAAGGACCGTTACGTGGTTCCGAAATGGACATCACCCCCTTTGGTCCCCCAGTTTATGGAAATGGCCAAAATGGCCTACAAATTGATTTCAATGGGTCCCCAGACCCATTTTTTTCCCTCAATCACACATACATGCACATAAAAATTGAAAAAATTGAATTTTTAGGGTGAGGGACCTACCTCACGGTCCTGCCCTCTTTTTTTCTTCTCTGGTGCCGTGGATCCCTCTTCGCCACCAACGTCCTCTTCTCCCCCTTCCTCGGCCGTGGGATGGTCCTCCTCTACCATTTGTTCCGCTGCCGCTGCCGGTTGCTCGGCCGCCACCGGGGTGACCTCCTCTTGGTCTACCCGTGCTCTAAATCCCCTTAGGGCTTTTCTCTTGATCGCCTTCCTCTTCTTCCCCTTCTCCCTCTCCATCGGTGGCCGGGGGAGCTCGTCGCCGGACATCGTCGTCCGTTGTTTTGGTTAGGTGGGGTTTGGGCGTTCTTTGCGTTTGGGGCGTTTGAACAAATGAGAGAGGGAGGGACCGATTGATTTGTTTTTTTTGAACACCCAGGAAATGTAACGGTCTATCGAAGGACCTTCACAGTACCCTAACGCATGATCCTTAGACCGTCTGGTGATCCAGTCATTTATTTTTGAAAAATGTGAACCGACGTTGTGTGGCGCGTCTATCTCAGACCGTTACAATTTTCAGACGCACCTTCCATGGACCGTCAGAGGTTTTAAAACATTTTGATGAATGATAATGCCCTATTTTATGATAGAATGATCATTATGCTTTCATATGTTATCAATGAAGTTCATGCTTATTCATGATTAATTGTTGTTGGCTAACCTCTCTTTTTTATGGATGAAATCACGAGAACCATTGAATCATCATGTTCCGCCAATTCGCCGCACAGGTAAGTCAGGTACAGTATCTCGATCCTTTATCCCTTAATGCATTACTATATGTTGTATATAATATATTATCTCGAGAACCGGTTGGTCATTCATGTGCTCTGGGATCTGATGTTCCCCTTAAACAAAAATGATGATGATCTAAGTACACGTGTTTAATCGTTAGATAGGCCGTAAGGTTGGAAAAACTTGGGGACGATAGTTCTGTCTTGCACGCCGTGGTTGCAGATAGTGTCTTGACCCTGGTTTCTCCGGTCTAGCAATGCTATTCTCGAGTATCTTATTATTTTTATCCTTTCTTTGCATTTGTTTTGACGGTTTCTTTATTTTAGCCCAGCATGCATCATACGCATCTTTGAGCATTCACGAGTTTCATCTGTCCAGGTGTTTCAATAATGGTGAATAACTATGTGTCAATGATCTCAGATAAGGAGAGTCATTCCACTCTGAATTGGAAGGTTTCCTTCGGTCTACTCGCTTGGTCTGGTTAGCTGAAGATTCATGTCTGGAGTTTAGTTAATTGTCTCTTTCCTTTCTGTTGCTCCGGCCGTCGGCCGTGTTTTCCTTTCCTTAGTTGTTAGTTCCTCCATACATGCGTCATTTGGTTGGCTATTTCCTTGTGATTGGTTCGAAGTTTTTCGGAAGATTCCTATCGCTCCTTGGTTGAGAACGGGTGTCGTTTACCTTAACGCCCACTTTTCAGTCCGCTCCGCTTCATCTCCGCTTCATCTCCATGTTCCCTTTTACATTCGCTTCACCTCCGCTCGCTCCCCTGCAAAGAGGACGTTAAGGAGGGGCATCTGTTGACACCCGTTTTATGACCAATAAGTTGGGTCATCTCCTTATTCATTTTTAATGATGCTCCGAGTTGTTCACCCTTATGGGGATATCTTGGTCAATTTGAGGTCTATTTCATGGGTCATGTCTCCTTGGTTGGGTCTGGTTCCTTACCTCTTTCCGCTGGACGAAGCTTAGCAACTTTTATTTCATTTTGCACTCCATTGTCTCTAACGGTCCTTTGATGGCGCGTTACAATCATCTAACGCATCTACCTTGGTCTGTTACATCATGCCAGAGTCCTTAAGTCAAAGGCTTCTTTCAGAGCTTATCTCGTATCCTATCCGTTGAGTGTGATGGCTCATCGTGCGGCCGTTACATTCATTGTGACGCATCTATCCTTGACCGTTACATTCATCTAGAGTCATGTGTTTGAAAACTTTGCCCGTTGGCCTTATCTGTTAAGGGATAAGGTTGTGTGACTGTCTCTTTCTGGGGCGTTACATCCGTGTGGCGGTCTATCGTGCAGCCGTTACGTTAAACAGGGAGTTCTAGCAGAACTGCTCTTTCTCTGCTACTCCGTTGCCCAATTAAGAGTTTGATCTGAGGATTTTTCCTTCAGATCTGATCCTCAGAACCTTCTGTTTGTTTCTATGGACTCTTGGGAGTATTATCTTCAAGAGTTTGCTAAGAAACGTCCTACTTTCTAGCTAGATTATCCTCTACTCGACCGGAGAGTTGGAGGGTCTATAAATAGAACCCTTGACTTCATGGCTTGAAGAGGAGACATCTGGAGTTTGCGTCGAAGTGCTGCCGCATCCTGGAGTTAGAACCAACCAAGGAGAGCTGCTTTCCACATCCATCTGCTTCCAAAGTCCAAGGAGTATCAATTCCAAGGGTTTAGTTCAGTCAAAGTTTTCTTCTCTAGCGTCTTTTCCCTCTTCCAAGCATCATAGCATTGTCCCTCTTCTTCTACCACGTTCTTGCATCTTTTGCATCCATTAAATCATCCTTCCTATCTTTTAAAACGCCCCAGAGGGGTTAAAAAAAACCAACCTCCCCGGTATTTCCTTCTCCTTTTGCATGTTCTTAAGTTTCTTTGATTTATTGATACTACTTTGTCCAAGGGTTAATTTGGGGTTGTTTTTCTTGTGATCTACACTCTTTTGCAGGTTTACAGAGCTCTTAGCACGAGGCCCAATCTTCCTGGCCGGCTGGAAAGCTTAGAGATCAAAGATTCCCAGTTTTTATTCTGCAGAAGCTCTAATGGTATACCATAGACGCGTTATATTCCCATAGCGGCTTATCGTGAGGCCGTCACAGTTCTGTGACACATCAGTCTTCAGCCGTTACATCTGACAGAGCTGCACTTTTCCTGGTTGCTTTCTCTCTCCCGTGGGCAGGCGCATCATCCTCCTATTCTAAGGTATTTACCAGGTCTTTGGCTTGTTTTTACCTTAGTGGCGATCACATCTTTCCTTAGTTTGGGCATTAGCTCTCTCCTTCTTCATATTTTCTCCTTATTTGTTTGTTCCACCTATACGGTGTGTTTTTATTTATCTCCTTATTCCACGCCCCGGCGTGTGTTTTTCTTTGTTTGCTCGGCTTAGTTACGATTGAGATAGCATGCCCATGCTAGCATTCATGCTGGTTGCCTAGGTTCATGTTGCACATGTTCATGGGTTGATTGATTCCACTATTTGCTCATACTTTCATCATAGCTGGCCTCATAGCCCCTCTTGCAAAAGAAGGAACACATTACAACCAACAGAGGGACCTCTTGACTGGGGACCTCCGAATGGGATGGGCCTATTTTCTAATGACCCATATTCATTTGAGGGAGGACAGATGCTCCTCCTTGGAGTTGCCCCCATTGTTTTGGCTTGGAAGGCTGGATACTGGACCAGGGTGATTGCCCCCGGTGTGATACTGGCACATCGGCTTCTCTGAGCCTCGCCTTGTCTTCGGGAGGTAGGGGTGGCGGCGGTGGGTCGCCCATTTTTACAGCCACCATGGCACCCCTTTTTTGTTTGCAGGGCCGAGGTTGACTCAGCAGCAATGTGGTGGACCGAACGAACCCGGTCCGGGGTTGTCGGGAGCCTGGCATTTTTGGTGAGCGTTGGTGCAGTTGGAACTCGAGAGTTTGATGCCCAAGCTGGGGCCGACAGAGTGGCGACCGGGAGCCTGGGATTCGCTTAGGCCCTCGGAGTTGTTGTCGAAACCCGGGGCTTGTGACCCACGTTGTGAGCTGAGGATGACAGAGGGATGGTGACCCAGGTCTTGATGCCCGTACTGGGTGTTGGCGAAGCTAGTGCCTGAGGCTGAAAGCCTGTGTTGGGAGTTGATGAAGCTGGGATCCGGGACTGGAAACCCAAACTGAGTGCTTGATGACGTTGGGTTCCAAAACTAGAAGCCCGCCTCCAGTGCCGATGATGCTAGGACCCAGGACTGGATGCCGATCTTGGGCGTTGCCGAAACTGGAACCCGGGGCTGGAGGCCCGTCTCGGGTGTTGATGAAGCTAGAACCTGAGGCCGAATGTCTATCTCGGGTGTCGATAAAGTCGGGACCCGGGGCTGAACGCCCATCTTGGGTGTGGCTGAAACTGGGACCCGGCTTGAACGCCCGGTCTTAGGTGTTGGTGAAACTAGATCCCAGGACATAACACCCGTCTTGGGTATTGATGGAACTAGATCCCGGGGCAGGTGACCCGTCCTGAGTGTTGATGGAGCTGGAACCCGACGCTGAACGCCCGCCTTGGGTGTTGTTGGAGCCGAATCCCTGAGTTGGACGGTCCGTTCCTTTTTTTTTGTGGTGTCGCTGGAGCTGGAACCCGGGGCTGAACGCTCGTCTTGGGTACTGGTGATGTGAGAATACTGGGACCCAGGGTGGAGCGCCCATCTTGGGTATTGATGTAGCTGAGACCCAGGGCGAAAAGCCCATCTTGGGTGTTGATGTAGTTAGGACCCGGGGCTAGATGCCCGTCTCGGGTATTGATGTATCTGGGACCCGGGGTTGAACGCCTGTCGTGGGTGTTGCTGGAGCTGAGACCCGGGGCTAGACGCCCATCTTGGGTGTTGCTGGAACTGAGACCCAGGGCTAGATGCCCGTCTTGGGCGTTGTTGGAACTGAGACCCAGGGCTAGACGCCCATCTTGGGTATTGCTGGAGCTGAGACCTATTGACACCCATTTTTTGCCGATAAGTTGGGTCGTTCCTCTTACTCCCATTTATTGATGCCTCGAGTTGTCCATCGCTCGTTGGGGCTATTTTCGGACACGTTTTGGGCCAGATATATGGGTAGCCTCCCTCCCTGGCTGGGCTTGCTTCAATTATGGGCTTAATGGGCCTTGGTTTTGGTTGATTGGGCTTTGCTATAAGTTTCAAGCGCCCATATACATGTACGGTTCATCCCTGGCCGCTCAATCATTGTGCGGTTGCCTGTGGGCCATCCATACATTCATGGATATTTTGGTTAATTTTCTGAATTTCCACCAACAAGCATTCATGCGGTCTCATTTTAGCAGTTCAAAATAATGGACGGACTACTAGTAGCCGTTCTTCTCCCAGAATCCTACCCTTGGTGGTCTTCTCAGATAATTACCCAATTTATCTATTTATCACCGACAAGGCTAGAACGGCCGGCCTTCGGCCCCTCTTCCTCTTGAACGGACTAATCCTAGCCGTTCATTTATGAGAGTCCAACGGCGAACTATTCGGCCGATTCAATGGATAATTTGGATTATTTTGTGAATTGTTGAATTTCCACCGACAGGGTTGGACGGCCCAGAAGGGGCCACCCATATTGATGAGTGGTCTATCGTAAGACCGTTCATCTGCTCGTTTGCTGAAGATTCAACAGATTTTCTCTCTCTCATCGTGGATTTATCCCAAACTTCCTCCGATGATTTCTCCGCGAATCTTAACCATTTTGAGTGCCGTTTCTTCCAGATGAAAGATAATTGAATTATCGTCATCTTTTATTTAATTATCTCGACCTAAAAATGCATGGAAACCCTAATTTCGGAGTTAGCATTTGGGGGTTCTATAAATAGACCATAAAGGCTACCTATGAAAGGTGGGAGATTTTGGTCGACGGTGAAGCCCTGCTGAATTCTTGAGCGACCTAGCACCAAGGAGGGATGCCTTCTACGTCCACACAGGCCCCCGGTTCAGGGAGTAGTCCTAGTCTTGAGTCTTTTGCATTTGATAGTCCCGTTTCTTCTCATTGCATGCTTGTTTCTACACGTCCATTCGCCCACGTTTTTCTTTGTTTGTATTGTCATGTACACACCCTCCCATGTTTTCTGACGCCCTAGGGGTTTAAAAATCCCTAGGTATTCCCCATTCAATTAATTATGTTCATTTCCCTTCATTCGAGCATTTGCTACACTCCACGTTCCTAACTTGGGTTTTATTTTCTTGTGTTCTACACTTTGTTTCGCAGGTCAACAGCACACTAACGCGAGGCACATCTTCTCTGGCCGGCCGGAAAGGGTGGAGGTTGAACTCTTTGCAATTTCTGGCGTGGTGGCATTGCGCGGTTCCCAACTACCCGTTCAAGGAGACGAGCGGTGCAATCTGGACCGTTCTTCTACTTCCTGCTGTCGATTTGGAGCCGTTCATCAGCCAGGAATACCTCATCCCGCGTCTTTTGCAGCGTTCATAGACGGTCTGCACTTCGACCGTTTATCTCCATAGGCGGTTCCTCCTGAGCCGTACATCATTGCAACGCTGCACACCAGGCGAGGGTCTCTCCCTTTTCCCAAGGTACGACGTGTCCATCACGTTCGGCACCTTGGTGGCGATCATAGGTTTCCACTCTTCCCTTTCCCTCTGTCTTTGTTCATTTCCCATGCTGGATGTGGTAAGATAGGCATGGGAGGGCATTAAAGAACGGATGGGAGGAGAAATATATCTACACCCTTCTTTTGTTTCGATCACGGTGGGACTCCTAGTACCCATCGTGTTAGTGATTTACTGACCTTTTCTTTTGCTGTGTTAGTCCTCTCCTTGAAGTGGCTGCAGGTTGGGTTGCGTTCTCTGTCCTTCGAAACTTGCGCAGTTTTTGCAGAGCCGTCCATCGTTTCTGCAGTTGGAAGTCCACCGCCCTTCTCTGTGAACAGCGACATATCTTCTGCAAAGCCTATTGTTATAAGCGGTCCAATACCATCCGTTCAAGTCTTACACGGTCTATTCTTGGCCGTCCATCTTGCTGGGACAGGTACGCCTCTGTCTTTTGATTGTTGTTTTGATTGCTATTACACGGCTTCTGTAGGTCTGTTCCATACCTTAAACGGTCCAGGAGGAGACCGTCCAACCTGGTACGTCTCTGATTTCTGCCTTCTCTCATTCCAGAGTTCTCTGATTTTCTGTTAGTCCGTCATTACTCCCTGTATTATACGGTCGTCTACAGACCATCTATATCCTTGAGCGGTCTAACAGAGACCGTTCTTGTCATGCTACAGTGCACCGTGATTCACTTTGATTGTCTTGTTATTTCATGTTCATGATGATTAGTGCTGATTGGTGATCTCTCCCTGCTCTTATATCATTGTTGCATGGTTTCTTCCATTTTCTTACGTATTTGATTGATCATTGATTGTTAGTTACTAGGCTAGAGTTCGCATGCACTCCGGTGCACATAGGGGCATACATTCTTTTCACAGTAGTTGCATTCCTACCGAGGTAGGGTCTCCTCTCGCCTCCATACTCCTTGGAGCCGACTAGGGGATCTTGTTGAGGACCTCTGTAAGTCCCCGTGAGCCGTGGATTCCCACACGGACGCCGGGCAGGTTGTACCATATCCACCCCCAGTCTAGGGATTGCATCTGTGAGAGAGAGAGTTCCATAGAGTCACCCAGTTCTTCATCTCCTACCCTGGTTAGGTACCTTGTGGTTGAGTGTATTTATACATTAATTAATCCACTAAGGTCCCAGAAGAGGAATTTAAAAAAATTGCCGTGCATCATTTGACAATTTGGTTGCTTAAGTGGTTAATTCTCCGCTCATCTCTCCCCTCCATTGGATGCTTGGTTGTTTGAGGTTTTGCTTATTCTTTGGTTAGGATTGTTTGCCTTAGTCTTGGAGTGCTTAGTGTATGTGGAGTTGTTTCTCCTCCTCAGGATCACCTCCTAGGGTCAGTTCTCATTTCCATTCTTACCTCAATCCTTTGTTTGATTCGTCATCCCCCATGTCGTCATACGACTTTTCCCATTCCCACGAGGATTCTCTTCCTCGCAGACTTCTTGAGGACCCATCTAGGGTCACCCATATGCAGGGAGGAGATGGGACTGCCCCTCCACTCCCGACCCTTCTTGGCGAGGGTTCCTAACCCCCTCTTTCCGATCCATCCATTCAGAGTCCGGCCAGTCAAATTCTCAGTATGATGGCCCAGCTGGACCCTACCCAACTCCATCTTATCCAGCAAGCTTTGTAGGGGGCCGATGCCCTGATTTCAGCTCCTTCCCGTGGTGTGACTACTGTCGCCAGTACATCTCCTGTTGCTGGGACCACCTCTGTGGCCCCCGTTGACCTTACTCCCATCCGTCCTCAGATCCCTCGGTTCTCTAGCATGGAAGCGGGCCGGGCTTCTACCTCGGCCCATCAGCCTATCGATAAGGGGAAGTCTCAAATCCCTTCTATTCCTTACCTTGATCCCTATGTCACAGTTTCTCCATCGCCGCAGGCCCTTGTGGCCCCGGCAGACTTTACTCGGTTGCAACCAGGGGCCGCCCAACTAGCTCATGCGGATATGGGCCCTTCCCTGGCCCATTAACTGTCTTACGGGTTGCCCTCTCAGTCGGCTTTTCCTTTAGCTCCGTATCCAGGTCCTGCTCTTCCTGCTCCTTCTCCTCTATCCCGAGAACGGGAAATTCTTGACAAGTGGGCTGCTATGCAGTAGCAGATCGACCTCTGATAAGTGTGTATTTTTACATATTAATTTATGTTATACACATTTGTTATGAGCTTTAATACTAATAAATATGCACGCATCACACTTACTTTTAATTTAGAGTCAAATATTTAATTTTATGGAATTAAATAATTTTAATAACGATATTTACTTATTTATGCAGGCACTCGGTACGAGGGAAGCGACAAGAAACAAATATAAAAAAAAGAAAAATAATAATAAAAGTCAAAAGCCCATGGACTTGTTCAAAAAAAAGAAAAAAAAAGAAAAAAATAATAAATTTATTTGATATTTTTAAGGGCTTTTATAAGATATATATACATAATATATATAGATATACATAATATATATATATATATATATATATATATATATATATTGTGTGAAAGTGTGTGTGTGTGTGTGTGTGTGTGTTGTTTTGTAGGAAGAGGTGCGCCGCGCCTTCGCAGGCGGGCACGGGCGACCAGGCGGAGGAGGGAGGCGCAGTCAACGCGCCTCTCACGCGTCCACGCGGTCAACCAGTGGGGGCGGCGCACGCGGGCGCACCGCGGCGCCAGCGCGGGCGGCGCACGTGCCCACGTGGGGCGGCGCACACGCCACGTGGGGCGGCGCACGCAGCAGAGGAGAGAGGCAGCGCGGCGGCGGCGCACGGGCGGCGCACGCGGTCGGATAGAGAGAGAAAGGAAGAGAAAGGAAGAGGAAGAAGGGAAGAAAAAATAGAAAAAAAATCAGAAAAAAATGTAAAAGTATGCAACACATGTTGGCACACAATTCTGAGTCAACAATGGCACAATGGGTTGCGTTTTTCAACAAAAGAGGTATGAAATGTTAAAGTGTTCACATAGGGAATGGGGTGGTGTTAACCCTATAAAAGGGGCTTCTACTGTAAGGAATTGGGAGGTGAGGAAGTTGCAAAGAGTTGTAAGGGATTGCTTTGAGTTTTTAAAGTTCATTCTTGTTGGCCTTAGATGAGCTACATAGCAGAGTTAGAGGGTGTTGTTTTGAGAGCTTTTGATATAAACTTTGTAAGTTGATGTTGTTATAATGAATGTTTTGTTTAAGCATTTAGTCCTTTCCTAGTCCCATTACTTGTTGTTCTGATCTCCATTTCATTTTCCTATCTTCACGAAAGTTGTTCATCTTTAAGTGTTCTCCAATTTCTATTTCTATCATTTCCCTTAATTCCTTCTAGTTTGAAAGTTATTTCCCGTTTTTCTAAGTTCTGTTCTATGTGATTACTGTTCATCCGAGGTGATACCTTCTAGTATTTCTCTGTTTTGAAGCCTTTCCAATCCTCTTTTTACTCTGAGTTCTTCATAAAAGTTGTTCTTCTTTTATAGATCTAGATTTTGTTCTTCTATTACGTCTTTGAATTCTTCTTCGTTTGTGAGTTATAATTAATTTTTCACTGTTCTATCTTTAACGTTGCACTGTTCATCCGCACCAATAGATCTTGATTCTTCACATTTTTCACTATCTTCCTCTCGTTTTCTATCTCTGTGGTCTTTATCAAATTTCTTCCTCTTTTTATTTTCTACAACTTTCATTTTTTCCACTTCTTCTAATTCCCTCTAGATTTTAAGTTATTCTCTTCCTTCCAACCCCCTATTTTCAATATAATTCTGTTGTGTTTTCAACTTATTTTTGTTCATATTTCTATCCATCTCCATCTCTTCACAATTTCTTCACACACACCGAAGGCGGTTAGTCATCTTCCGGTCATCTCATGGCGTCGACTTCTAAGGCGGAGTGATCTTCATCCAAGGCTCGGCGAGGAAACGGCGGCGTTCTTCATCCATTGGCTAAAATTTCCTTCACTTTTCTCTTCTTATTCAAAGTTGCAATTTAATTTCCTTTAGTGTTAATCGCACTCAAAAGATAAAAATTGGTTTTCAAAACATAAGGATATTTTCCAACTTGATCTATAAAGATTTTTCTCCTCGTGGGATCGACCCGTATTTACCATTGTACTCGTATTTCCAAAATCATTTAAGTGAGTGAGTGCGATTTTATCAATTTTAAAATTTGTGTGGCACGACATTTTTAAACGACGGGTGTCGAGCGCATCAAATTTTTGGCGTCGTTGCCGGGGAGAGAAATTTTTGAATGTTGGGATACTATTATGTTTGATGTGTATACTTGTATAATAATTTTTCTATTTTTATTTTACAGGAAAAAGAAAACAAATCAGAAAATCAAAGAAAGAGGAAAATCATACCTGAAATTTTAAGAAAATGAAGCGTCGCTGAAAGCCTGGTACTGTAGCAGTCAAGCGTCGCTAAAGGGCAGAAACGTAGGAACATGTTCTGTTTCTCCAATTTCTGAAAAATCTTTTTAAAAAAAATCTAAAAAATTCTTAAAAAATCTATAAAAATAAAAAAAATCAGAAAACATAAAAACATAATTTTAAGTTTCATGTTGTACTAAATTTGCATATCTTTGTTATTTTATTATTTATAGTCTCTTGCATTTATCTCTTATTGAAAAATTCAAAAAAAATCAAAACATCAAAACAAAAGAAAATTTTGCTGACTAGATAGGTTAATTAATAATAATAATAAAAATATTTACACCAAAATAAAAAAAATTCATTCCAAGAATAGAAACCACACACATCATGTTTTAGGTCATGCATCATTTAGCATAGAATTTTTCTTCGTTTAATTCCTGTCATTACATTTTGAAGATGGCGAGGGGTAAGGTACGTTCTACTTATGCTATTCTGGTATGCATATTGCATAAGAACCCCTTGTTTGAAATTGTGGTGTGCATTTCATTTCAAAATATTCTAAGGGCACTACCTTTAAATAACATAAGGTGGGGAATTCATCACCCTTCCTTAACCCACAAACAACATTTCCCTTGCATATCTGCATGACTTACGCCATAAATAAAAGTCAATAGACGTTGGCCCTAGGATCACACTGTGGTTCTTGTGTTATTTGGGTTTACCCTCTTATGAAAATCGGTGCCTAAGGCAAGACGGTCGGACGGCAAACGCCTTAAGCGGGCTAGTGGTTTGACATAATTAGGTCCCTACTAAAGTAGGGGGAGCCTCCAACTACCCCACCCCTTACCTGGCTGGTGGAAATACTAAGGGTGAACTTAAATTTCACTTTAGTCATTTTGTGAAACCCTATTTGTAGGTTTAGGTCACATCTAGGTCGTTAGGTAATTTGTGTTAACTTGTTTGTGTTTGCATAAAAAAATTTTAAAAATTAAAGAAAATAATAAAGAAATATCATCTTCTCTCTCTCTCTATCTCTCTCTCTCTCTCTTCGTCTTAGTGAAATTAAATAAAAAATAAAAAATTTAAATCAAAAAAAAATAATTATGGATTTCTAACTAAAAAAAGAAAATAAAAAAATGATACATGGAAGGTTTCTAAAATAAAAAAATAAAAATTCAATAAAAAATAACTAAATCCAAAATAAAAAAATTTAAATAAATAGATAAAAACCCAAAAAATGAAGAAAAAAGAATTTAAAAAAGGGATATTAATAAAGGGAAAATAAAATTGACAAAAAAATTATAAAAAAATACAAAATTTAAAAATAAATTTGAAATACATGATAAAAATAACATTTGAAAAATTGAAAAACATACAAAATTTAGAATACTTGAAAAAAATTGTCAAAAAAATTTTAAAAAAAAATTTCGTTCTGTGATCCAACTCGTTTTTTATGGCCATTCATCTTGGAGGGAAATCTACGCCTATGAAGGAGCACTTTATTCCTTCTACTTACAAACCCTCAACCTGTATTCAACTCCCTGACATTCTCGTTGATCAATATGAGATTCGCCCTAGTCTCATCCAGATGCTCCCATCTTTTTATGGGAATCTCAATGAAAATCCTTATAGGCATCTAGTTGATTTTCTAGAAGTTTACTCCCTGATCAAAATTCAGAATTTTATTAATGATGCCCTGAAATTGATCTTATTTCCATTCTCATTGAAAGACAAAGCCAAATGTTGGTTAAGGGGTTTTGGAAAGACTATCAGGACTTGGGAAGATATGCAGTTAGAATTTTTGAAAAAAATTTACCTCATAGTCCGGACCAACATGATGAGAAGGGCGATTATAGGATTTACTCAACGTCCGGGAGAGTAAATTCATGATTCTTGGGAGAGACTAAATGATCTAGTAAGTCAATGTCCACACCATGGGTTGCCCAAATGGCAAATTATATTTACCTTTTATGAGGGGTTATCCGATTTTAATAGGCAAAAGGTGGACATATATTACGGAGGGGTATTTATGAGCAAAGGTGAAGATGATGCATATGATTTGTTTAAAATTTTGAGTGAAAACTCGATAAATCGTGCCTCCGTCTCATCTCATCAACAATCCGTAGGACATGTCAAACAGGCTGAAAACTCAATCCACACTTTCATGGAAGTCTGTGAATTCTGTGCCAGTCTCACTCACCATGTGAGTCAGTGTCCTACTATAGCCCAACTCCCACTGGTCATCCAAGCTCAAGTTCAATATGCCCTAGGGTTCTCTCAGCTCAAGCATGCTACATTTTCATATGATTATAATCTTGGCTGGAGTAATCACCCAAATTTGCCTTAGATGGATCCAACATTTCAAGCTCATCTGTCTAAACTTTCATCCCAAGCAGTCCACGAGCGGCCCATGTGTACTCAACCTCCGCCCGACTCATCTAACCCAAACTTCAGAATCAACATTGATACTAAGGGTGATTCACCGGGCCACTGCTTTGAACCTCAAATCATGTACTCTCAATCTACTTATCGTGACCCTCCTTCACTATTCAACCAACCCCCTTAATATGTGAATGATGATGATGATGATCTTCTGCCTGTCATTTTGGCTCAAGATATCACTATTGGGAGTGAGGGGGAGTGCGCACGTAATACCATGATGAAGGAAGGGAAGGAAGAAGGGGGTGGCTTCAAGGCTAATGATGATCATATTGATATCATCACCCCATTCTATGAATATTTTGAGATTGAGAATATCACTGTGCAGAATAGTGACCCAAACAACTCAATCGAGGATATACATAACAAGGAGGATTGTTGTCTGGTAAATAATCTTGTTGATTTAATAAAATGAATTCTGAATATCCTCCTTCTCTTGATGAGTGTGATGAAGGGGTCCTAATGGAGAAATTTATTTTTGATCTTACCTATGATGAAGGGACCGAGTTGGAAATATTTACATTTGATCTTCCCACTTTATTATTGGAACAATCGATTGATAATCTTCAATTGGGTGATGAGTTTGATGACGGGGTCATATTCGAACATTTCACATTTAATCTTACCCCTGAGCGCTATCCCACAATGTTTAAGTCATTGGATCAATTAGATTCTGGGCTCACTCGTCCTTCTAAATTGATTCCCCTAGCAGTACAGCCTCTCCAATTTGACATGCTAGGACGCGAGGGGGTTGTGCCAACCACATTCCCCTTTGATTTGAATTCCTCTCAGGAAGACAAGTTGATCAATGCCCTTAATGCTCATGAGGCTATTACTGAGAGGAATGTGGCTAATAATGACAATCTTATTCATAAGCCACAAGTACCTAACCAAGTTCCTATAGAGGAAGTAGTCACTAAAGGGTTCGTCAGGAGGGACGATATCGGTGAAGGGGACCAATGGATTGATATGGTGCAAGGGTTCTACCTTGATCTTGTCAATTTATTGACCAGGGATCATTTTTGGATCCCTAAAGATGAAAACTGGCTCACACACATGGTTAACGTTAACATCAATAATGTGCGAGACCCACATATTTCTGGTCCCAATCCGTACATACTTCCTCTTGTCTTCCAATAGTATGAGGGCTGAAATTTGAAGGAAGACAAGATCACATGGTGGCTCATTCTGAATGTCACCCGTTGATTAATGAGCTACATTGCGTCTAGCTGAAGACGTAAAACTTAACGCTTTTTGGGAGGTAGCCCAATATTTTTGATTTCTTTGTGTGCTAATAAATGGCTTCTTGGGAGATAACCCAAGTTTTTCTTGTGTTTGTATTTTTATTTTACAGGCGTGAATAAAAGATAAGTTGGGGAGAGAGAGAAGATTGCTTGCATTGTTGCCCTAATTTTCAAAGTCAAGTACCTCCTTTAGTCAGCACGGATGCCCGTCGAAGTTCACTTCCGTCAGGTTGTACCGTTCCTTCACAAATTTCATGTCTACATTGTTCATTATTCTCTATTGTTCATGCCATTGAGGACAATGTCATTTAAGTTGGGGGGACGGAAATCATATTGCACATGTTGCATTCATATAACCTCATTTTAAAACCTCATTTTAAAAAAAAATTGGAAAATCACCACAATAAACCCATTTTGAGTTTCCTGATTCATGTCTCTATTGAAAGTAATTCTTGAATAAAAATGACCAGATAAGGATGATGGAAAATTTATGTCATCTAGCCATGGAAAACTGATCTAAGACTCTCTTTAAAGTTCATGTGCACTTTAGAAAAAATAAAATCACTTTGCACGCTAATGAAACAAGTAGGACAAGCCTTCTACTATTTTAGACATACTGTCTGATATTCTGCACTTCTTGAAGAAGAGATCTTTTATAAACTTTCTGCCACATTATCTATTGAACACTTTTGAGAAAAACACCATGAAAAATGCTCCGATTCTGAGTAACCGGGCCTAGTTCACCTAAGACGTGTTGAGGTTCGCGTCAAAAGGAAAAGGGAACTTTGATCTGTGTAACCGGGCCTGCTTCACCTAAGACGTGTTGAGGTTCGCGTAAAACAGTGAAGGGTAGTGCAGCATCATGTGTGTATATTAAAAAAAAAGTAGAAAAAAAAACAAAGGAAAGAACAGAGATCCCAAAAGGGACATAGCAATAAGGCAGACAAAAGCTAGTATTCTTAATGCTCTGATTAAGAAGTGCAGAGTTAAAAGACACTTGTTCGGAATAGCAAATGGGGGACGCAATTATCTTCACTGTGGACTTAGCATTACACATGCACCAGTGCTACTAAATTTTGATTAGAATTCTTAATCATGTACCTAATTTCTAAATCTAAGGCTAGTGTGTGGTAATGAGTCCAGATTGCTAATCCCTAGTTGACTCTATGAAAGATGCTCTGGAAATGAGACATGGATATTTTAAACTCTTGTTGGTTCTAAAATTTTTAATTATTTATATTACTAAGGGACTAGCAATGAGTAAGTTGGGGGGTGTGATAAGTGTATATTTTTACATATTAATTCATGTTATACACATTTGTTATGAACTTTAATACTAATAAATATGCACGCATCACACTTACTTTTAATTTAGAGTCAAATATTTAATTTTATGAAATTAAATAATTTGAATAATGATATTTACTTATTTATACAGGCACTCGGTACGAGGGAAGCGACAAGAAATAAATATAAAAAAAGAAGAAAAATAATAATAATAAAAGTCAAAAGTCCATGGACTTGTTCAAAAAGAAAAGAAAAAAAATAATAAATTTATTTGATATTTTTAAGTGCTTTTATAAGCTATATATACATAATATATATATATACATTATATATATATATATATATATATATATATATATATATATATATATATATATATATATATATATATATATATATATATAGTGTGTGTGTGTGTGTGTGTGTGTGTGTGTGTGTGTGTGTTGTTTTGTAGGAAGAGGCGCGCCGCGCCTTCGCAGGCGGGCATGGGCGACCAGGCGGAGGTGGGAGGCGCGGTCAACGCCGCCTCTCACACGTCCACGCGGTCAACCGGTGGGGGCGGCGCACGCAGGCGCACCGCGGTGCCAGCGCGGGCGGCCCACGCGCCCACGCGAGGTGGCGCACGTGGCAGAGGAGAGAGGCAACGCGGCGGCGGCGCACGGGCGGCGCATGCGGCCGGAAAGAGAGAGAAATGGAGAGAAAGGAAGAGAAAGAAGGGAAGAAAAAATAGAAAAAATTGTAAAAGTGTGCAACACATGTTGGCACACAATTCTGAGTCAACAATGGCAGCAATGTATTGTGTTTTTCAACAAAAGAGGTAAGAAATGTTAAAGTGTTCACATAGGGAATGCGGTGGTGTTAACCCTATAAAAGGGGCTTCTATTGTAAGGAATTTGGAGGAGAGAAAGTTGCAAAGAGTTGTAAGGGGTTGCTTTGAGTTTTTGAAGTTCATTCTTGTTGGCCTTAGATGAGCTACATAGGAGAGTTAGAGGATGTTGTTTTGAGAGATTTTGATGTAAACTTTGTAAGTTGATGTTGTTATAATGAATGTTTTGTTTAAGCATTTAATCCTTTTTTAGTCCCATTACTTATTATTTTGATCTCCATTTCATTTTCTTGTCCTCACGAAAGTTGTTCATCTTTAAGTAGATAGAAACAACCCCGTACAAATGTATGCCGAGTTCGCGGTAATTTCAATGAAAGGGGGGAACAAATCCCGATAGGGTGAATCCGATTTGATGAGCTATCGGCTCAGAGCAATACCGGGTTACGACCACGTCGGGGTGGGAGCCGTCGGCCATGTTGGTTGCTCACGGGTCTTTTCATGTTCAGACACAGGTCCGTAATAGAAACGCGGCGGAAATCGAGGTGAACCCGTTCAAATGTCTGCCGAACGTACGGCAATTTTCGTAGTGGCTCGGAAGGGATTCGGCCTGAGAAACGAGTCCGATTTAATCGGAATGTCGGCCCGAGGCGAGGTCGGGTCATGGCCAGTTCGGGATCATTCCCGAGACTCAGACCCAACCTAGAAGGGCGGCATCATTGTTCCTTCAGCACCGGGCCACGGGAGAGTCGGGGCTGCGATATAGATTTTTACCATCTTCTTTATCTGAGATTTTTAGTCGTAAGATTTGGTGCTGTTTATTCCCCTTTATGTATTTGTTCTGGATGATTTTTGTTTTATTTTGTTTTATTTTTTATTATTATGTTCTTCTTTTCTACTATTATTATTACTATTTCACATTTTTTGTTTATTTCTTATGTATATTCAGATTTATTTATTTATCATAATTTTTATTAATTTATTATTATTATTATTATTATCATTATATATTTTTTGGAGAGAGAGTGGGCCGCTAGAGGGCTAAAAAGGGTGTACCGCTGAAGGGCTGAGGGAGTGTGCTGCTGAGGGGCTAAAAGGGTGTACCGCTGAAGGGCTGAGGGAGGTGTGCCGCTGGGGCGCTGGCTGGAGAGTGTATCGGCGAAGGAGGGGAAGGGTGGCGCAGGGTGTCCCAAAGGTGCACTGGAGAAGCGCCAAGAGAGTGCCGGGGAAGCCCACAGATAGTGTACCGGTGAAGAAAAAGGGGGGGGTGGCATACTGATGAAGACATTCCAAAGAGCACCGGCGAAGGGAGGAGAGGAGCGTGCCGGGATAACTCAAAGTCTGTACATCATCTGCTAGAGTCTGCACATTATCCATTTGCTACGACTCGAAGTCTGTGCATTGACTGCTAGCACACACGCAGAGTCTGTACATTCCTCAGCCCAAAGTCTATACACTGGCTGGTTGCTGCAGCATCAAGTATGTACATCGGATGGTCGCATGCACACAAAGTCTGTACGTCCATCAGCTCAAAGTCTATACATTGTCTATGCGACCAACGCACAAAGTCTATACATCCCTCAGCTCCAAGTCTATACATTGGCTATGCAACCAGCACACAAAGTCTATACATCCTTCAGCTCAAAGTCTGTACGTTATCTATTTGCTGTAACTCAGAGTCTATACATTGGCCAGCTCAAAGTCTGTGCATTGTCCATTTGCTGCCGCTCAAAGTCTATACATTGGCCAGCTCAAAGTCTGTACGTTGTCCATTGGCTGCAGCTTAAAGTCTATACATTGGCCAGCTCAAAGTCTGTATGTTGTCCATTGGCTGCAGCTCAAAGTCTATACATTGGCCAGCTCAAAGTCTGTGCATTGTCCATTTGCTGCCGCTCAAAGTCTATACATTGGCCAGCTCAAAGTCTGTACGTTGTCCATTGGCTGCAGCTCAAAGTCTATACATTGGCCAGCTTAAAGTCTGTACGTTGTCCATTGGCTGCAGCTCAAAGTATATACATTGGCCACGGCTCAAAGTCTGTACATCGTCCATTTGCTGCTGCAGCTCAAAGTCTATACATTGGCCAGCTCAAAGTCTGTACATCGTCCATTTGCTGCTGCAGCTCAAAGTCTATACATTGTTTGTTGTTGTGTTCGTGCATCAATATGCCAAGTCTATACATTGTGTTCCACTTCGGAGAGACGGTGGAAGAAGAAGTGAGACGGTGAGAGGAGTGTGCCGCTGAAGGGCCGAGAAGGTGTGTCGTTGAAGGGCTGTTAGAGCGTACCGCTGAAGGAAGGTTAGAGGTGTACCGGCCAACGAGGGTGGAGGGCGTACCGGTAAAGGCTGGGACAGACGTGCCGATGAAGGCCCACTCCACTGTTACTTGTTTTTAAGGCTTTTCTTTTCTTCTTTTCTTTGATTTTTACGTAGTTTTATACAAATCTTTTCTCCTTCTTCTTGCAATCTGTTGTTGCTCTATTTATTTGTTGCTTTTGTTATCTTTTGATGTGTATTTATTATCCCATTTGTTTGTTGCATCCTTTTGCCTTTTAACGTCTTGTTATTTTCTAACAAAAATTCGGCAGCATCTCCCCTTGACCCGAGCGTAAGGGAGATAAAGGGAACGCGCCCACATGGAGTGGCGGAATCAGACAACTGGAGGTGGGCGCCTGAGGGCGGCAACACCTTAATAAAACCTCAGAAAACACGGGGAAAATAACGAGCCGAAGACCTCTAAGACTGGACAGGGTGTACTGGAGAGGGGGGGTTAGCCAAGGCTCCCAAAAGGGTTGACCTGCTAATTGGGGGCTGGGTGTTAGACCGATCGAACCCATAGGGACTTCCAGCAAGAGAGAAAAAGGTTCAAGGGGGCAGGCACAGATGAAGGCACTGGACTTTACAAGAGGAGGTTCGCGACCTCAAACCATTCAAGATGATGCCACATCCGGAGGAAACCATCGGCATGAGGGATGAACACAAACACCGGAAAGTGAAGGGAAAGACGATCAAACGCACAGTGGCCCAAAACACCGAGACAAAGAGGAAACCCACTGAGGGGGACGATCTTCGTTCATGGGGAACAAAGGGCCGTAGCCTTCCGTATACATTACAAAGCATGCCCGAGCTAAGGCTACAGGCAAGAAAGAAAACTAAAGAACAAAAGAACGGAGAGGGAGAAAAAGGAACAAAAGAAGAGGAAGTGTTGGGGATCGAAGCAGGGACGACCGTCCACTGCTCTTTCCCCCACCTTCTCCTACTACATCAAGCTCTCTCTCTCTCTCTTACTCTCTTTTCCTTGCCTGGTGGTCGTCGGAAGACTCCACGCCGGAGCCCTCTCCCTTTTCCTCACTCTTTTCCTTCTTCTCGTAGGTGGCTCTGTGTCTGTTCTTCTCTGTCTGTGGGTCTCTTCTCCGTGTATGGGTGTTCCTTCGCTTCGCCAGGGTGGGAGTGGTTTTATACCCCCAGCAGCGGGAGCCCTCGAGCACGGCAGTCGGAGGCGGGAAGTGCTGGGCCATCATGGGGTTTGACTTCCCCTGCCCTGGGTGTCAGGGGAGTAGCCTGTGTGGCCCAACCTGTCGGTCACTTGCGGACCGTTTGATATTCGGACAAGGGTCCATATTGAAGGTACGATGTAGATGGTAAAAATATACATCGCAGCCCCGACTCTCCCGTGGCCCGGTGCTGAAGGAACAACGATGCCGCCCTTCTAGGTTGGGTCTGAGTCTCGAGAATGATCCCGAACTGGCCATGACCCGACATCGCCTCGGGCCGACATTCCGATTAAACCGGACTCGTTTCTCATGCCGGATCCCTTCCGAGCCACTACGAAAATTACCGCACGTTCGGCAGACATTTGAATGGGTTCACCTCGATTTCCGCCGCGTTTCTATTACGAACCTGTGTCTGAACAGGAAAAGACCCGTGAGCAACCAACATGGCCGACGGCTCCCACCCCGACGTGGTCGTAACCCGGTATTGCTCTGGGCCGATAGCTCGCCAAATCGGATTCACCCTATCGGGATTCGTTCCCCCCTTTCATTAAAATTGCCGCGAACTCGGCATACATTTGTACGAGGTTGTTTCTATCTACGTCGTACCTTCAATATGGACCCTTGTCTGAATATCAAACGGTCCGCAAGTGACCGACGAAATCTGAATAGAACAAGATGGCTCCCGTCATCTCTGGACCCTCTGCATGGGAATATCAACAAGGCCTTCGTGGGCTATGCTTGGACCTCGGGTCCGTCCCGACTATAGTCGTTGTCTGACCCACATCCTCGGCCTACAGCCCGCTCCCTTCGAACACGTTCTCGATTTTGGAATCTAGTCCCGGGACTCTTCCCCGTTGCCCTCCGACACCGAAAACATTAATAATGCCCATGCAAGCCCCGCTTGGACCGCGGGAGGCGCCCCCGATATGGTCCTGACTCGATCTTGCACCGGGCCAACAAATTCATTGGTTTCCTGCTACACTAACAGAGATTTAACCGAATGTTTTCAGTGTCTCAGAATAGTATATGTGACGTATCCCGGCATACATATGTTCCAGGTCCTCCCGCGACGATTACGATATTCTCAAGCCGGACATCCGTCCTAATATTGAACGGTCTCCCGAATGACCGACATGTTTCGAACGTCCGCTTCCCTAGACACAAGGCTTTTCAGCCGATTCAAGGGACATTCCCTCGTTGCCCCTTGGCACCGAAAATATTAATGACGCTCATGCGAGCCAAACTTCGACCGCGGGGGGCCCACCGCAGTATGGTCGCAGCTTGCTCTTGCACCGGGCCAACAGATTTATTGGTTTTTGACTGCTTTAACCGAGGCTCAGCCGAACGTTTTCCGCTCTTCCGAACAATAAATTTGCCGTACCTCGGCATACATGCGTTCCAATTTTTCCGTAACAACCGTGATTTTCTCGAGCCGGACAT
Source organism: Amorphophallus konjac (assembly GCA_022559845.1). NCBI lineage: Eukaryota > Viridiplantae > Streptophyta > Magnoliopsida > Alismatales > Araceae > Amorphophallus > Amorphophallus konjac. The sequence goes on from CM040120.1 coordinate 25,348,944, forward strand.
TGGTCCGAACATTAAATGGTCAGTACACGACCGACATGACCGCGAATGGTTTTCTTCTCGCCCTCGCGTGAGGATTTCAATACCTCTTAATAGACCTTTCATGCAATTAATTTCTTGACCATGAGGCCCTGAATCCCGGTGATTAATCAAGGGTGTTCCCTCGTAGGGGGGATGTAAATGACGCCGTGACCTTTATGGCGCGGCGGGTTTTGGTCCCAGCACGAACCACACAATCGTCTGACGAAGTCAGATCAAGCGCACCATGGGCTCTTCGGAGCCCGAATAAATTGTCACTTCGGTGACTGGCACGCCCACGCACTCAATAGACGAACCGCCTGAATGAGCGAATTTTAGTGCGTCCACAAGTCTGGCATGCCCGCTGGGACCTAAACCACCCTTCATCTCTTCGCCGGGATTTGGGGCCTCGTGGCCTCCTAATTAACGATGTTTGCCTGCTTTGATGAATGGCAGGTGCTGTCTTCACCAGTCCTATGGGGAGAAAAGCCAGACTCGGTGCAGCTGCCTTCGTGGCCTCGAGGACGCTGCTTCGAAGCATATGCAGCTTCCAGGAATCATGGGGGCTGTTATAAAAAAAAGAGAAGAGAAGGGAGGGAAAATCAAAGCCCCCCCCCATTTTTTTCCTCAAGAAGAAAGAGAAGAAAAGAAGAAAAGAGGAAAAGAAGAAAAGAAGAAGAGAAGAGAAGAAGAAAAGAAGCAAAAGAGAAAAGAAAGAAGCAAAAAAAAAGAAGAGAAAGAATTGGCAGGAGAGGGTTGTACGGCCACGTCCGTCGAGACCCGTGCTGAATGAAGATTACCACTGTGGGGTTGATACGGTGGAGCGAACCACTCATCCCCTCCCTGAGGGGGTGAGCGCTCTCCTGCACCTCCACCCTGGTCAATCATACAAAAAAAGGGAGCAACAGGAAGGAGGAACGAGCGGGGTCATTGCACCGCGGACTCGGGACCTCCTAGAGTCGGGCGGGATACCGGGTTTCTTCTTGCTCTTTCAGTCGGTGATGCTGGCCAACTTTTCTTCCTTTCTTCTTTATTTCTCTCTTTTTTTATATGATTGACCAGGGTGGAGGTGCAGGAGAGCGCTCACCCCCTCAGAGAGGGGATGAGTGGTTTGCTCCACCGCATCAACCCCACAGTGGTAATCTTCGTTCAGCACGGGTCTCGACGGACGTGGCCGTACAACCCTCTCCTGCCAATTCTTTCTCTTCTTTTTTTGCTTCTTTCTTTTATCTTTTTCTTATTTTCTTCTTTTCTTCTCTTCTTCTTTTCTTCTTTTCCTCTTTTCTTCTTTTCTTCTCTTTCTTCTTGAGGAAAAAAAAGGGGGGGTTTGATTTCCCCTCCCTTCTCTTCTCTTTCTCTTCTGCAAGAAGAAACCCGGTATCCCGCCCGACTCTAGGAGGTCCCGAGTCCACGGTGCAATGACCCCGCTCGTTCCTCCTTCCTGCTGCCTCCATCCGGCACAAAACGGCCCCCGAGTGGTTGTTAAAAGACCCAGCGAGCCACAATTGTAGCTTGGTGAATGGTTGCCCGCTGTGGGGAATGCTTTATAGCAATGAGGCCAAGCACGGCCACCACTCCCGAAGAGAGCGTGCACATACCCCGCCATGGGGGATGAGAAAGAAGATATATACCCTGCTACGGGGGCATAGGAGGCAAAAAAAAAGAAATACACCCCATTCCCCGGGGCACATGAAGAGAATCCGCCCCGACTGAGGGGCACACAAAGCAAAAGCTACACCCCGGCTTCGGGGCATTTGAAGAAGAATTCACCCCGACCTGGGGACATAAGACGAAATAGAGTTGCACCCCAGCTTAGGGGTATTTGAAGAAGAAATACACCCCGATATGGGGGCACCTGAAGTAAAAGACATACCCCGCCATGGGGGCATATGAAGAAAAGAATTCACCCCGGCCTGGGGACACACAAAAAGAGAAACTCACCCTGGTTTAGGGGTATATGAAGAAGGAACGTACCCCGGCCTGGGAGCATATGAAACAAAAGTACACCCCATACTAGGGGCATATGGAGAGGAATGCACCTCGCCCTGAGGGGCGTAAAAAGTATAAGAACACACCCTGGCTTAGGGGCATTTGAAGAAGAAACATACCCCACCAAGGGGCTTAGAAGTCATGAAGAATACGCCCTGGCTTAAGGGCATTTGAAGAAGTCACATCCCGCCTCAGGAGCATGAGAAGCAGCAAGGATACACTCCGGCCTAGGGGTATTTGAAGAAGAAATATACCCCGCCTGGGGGCATAGAAGCCGTAAAGAACACGCCTCGGCTTAGGGGCATTTGAAGAAGCTACATCCTGCCTTGGGAGTATAAGAAGAAAAGAGTCCACCCCATCTTAGGGGTATTTGAAGAAGAAACGCACCCCGCTATGGGGGCATAGAAACCATAAAGAATACGCCCCGTCTTAGGGATATTTGAAGAAGAAGGATACCCCGCCTCGGGGGACATTGCAAGCAGCGATACACCCTGCTAGGGCGAACATGAAGCAAACCACACCCCACTCCTGGGGACACATAAAGAGAGTACACCCCGCCATGGGGGCACATGAAGAGAATCCACCCCGACTCGGGGGTACATGATGCAACAAAGAATACACCCCGCCATGGGGGCACATGAAGAGAATCCACCCCGACTCGGGGGTACATGAAGCAACAAAGAATACACCTTGTCTTAGGGGAGTCTGAAGAAAAAGCATACACCCCACTTCGGGGGCACAAGAAGCAAACATTCCCCAGCGTGTCGGGGCAGAAGAAGAAGAATTCCCCCCTCGGGGGCATATAAAAAAAAGAAAGAAAAGCAAAGATACACCCGGTGCCCGGCGCACATGAAGAGAAAGGCACCTCCCTTTGGGGGCACAACAAGCAACAAAGATACAGCCCGACTGAGGGGCACAGGAAGAGAAATACACCCCTGCGCTAGGGGCATATGAGATAAAACTATACCCCGATTTAGGGCATTTGAAGCAAAGACTTCACCCCGCCTCAAGGGGGGGCATAAGAAGTGAAAGATATATCCCACCCCAAGGGCACAAGAAGAAAACACACCCCACCTTAGGGGCGTAAGAAGCCAATAGATATGCCCCGCCACGGGACAGTAGAGGCAAAATGCATTCCCCCCGGGGGGCACATGAAGCAACATACCCCTCGCCTCGGCAGCATATGAGACCAAGAGGCTACATCCCAGCTCGGGAGCATAAGAAATAAAAGATATATCCCACGTCGGGGGCATATGAAGTCAGGAATCACACCCCCGTCTTAGGGGTATTTGAAGAAGAAGCATACCTCGCCTCGAGGGCCTAGAAGCTATAAAGAGCGCGCCCCGACTCAGGGGCATATGAAGAGAAGTCCACCCCGGCCTAGGGGTATTTGAAGAAGAAACATACCCCGCCAGGGGGCATAGAAGCCATAAAGAACACGCCCCGGCTTAGGGGTATTTGAAGAAGATACATCCCGCCTCGGGAGCATAAGAAAGAGAAGAATACATCCCGTCTTAGGGATATTTGAAGAAGAAATATACCCCGCCGGGGGGCATAGAAGCCATAAAGAATGTGCGCCGGCTCAGGGGCATTTGAAGAAGAAACATACCCCGCCTGGGGGACGCAGAAGCAAAGAGACAGAGTACACCTCCACCCGGGGCACCGAAGTAAAGAGGCATACATCCCGACCTGGGAGCACATGAAGAAAGAATATACCCCGACCTAGGGGCGTCAGAAGAAGAAACATACGTCCCGATCCAGGGACATGAGAAACAAGAGAATACGCCCTGCGAAAAGGGTATGAGAAACATGAAGAGTGTACCCCAGCCTAGGGGCACAGAAAGAGACACACTCCGCCCTTGGCGCATAAGAAGCAGAAGCACCTACCCAGCCTGGGGGCATAAAAATACACTCCGCCCTTGGCGCATAAGAAGCAGAAGCATCTACCCCGACCCGGGGCACAGAAACAAAGAGACATACATCCCGATCTGGGAGCATAAGAAGAAAGATATACTCCGCCCAAGCGGCATTTGAAGAAACAACATACCCTGCTTCGGGGGCACAGAAGCCATAAAGAGATACACCCCCACCTCAGGGGGGCGTAAGGAGCAAAAGATTCACCCCGGCCTCAGGGGGGCATAAGAAGCAAAAGATACACCCCCGTCCCGGGGGCATTTGAAGAGAGCTACGCCCCGTACCAGGGGCATATGAAGAAGAAACATACCTCGCCTGGGGGCATAGAAGCCGTGAAGAGTATACCCCAGCTTGGGGGCATTTGAAGAGAGCTACGCCCCGTACCAGGGGCATATGAAGAAGAAACATACCCCGCCTGGGGGCATAGAAGCCGTGAAGAGTATACCCCGGCTTGGGGGCATTTGAAGAGAGCTACGCCCCGTGCCAGGGGCATATGAAGAAGAAACATACCCCGCCTGGGGGCATAGAAGCCGTGAAGAGTATACCCCACCATGGGGGCATTTGAAGAGAGCTACACCCCGCCTCGGGGGCATTAAAAAAAAACACACCCTGGTCTGGGGACATAGAAGCCAAAAAAAAATACACCCCGCCAGGGGGCACAGAAGCGAAGAGGCAAAACACACCCCCTCAGGGGGGATGCATACCAAATGAAGCTACACCCCAACCTGGGGGCACATTAAGAGAAATACACCCCAGCATGGAAGCATCAATGAGAAAAGAAGATCATAATAAAGAAAGAGACAGGCATGAGGCAGACGTGGTCCTCGAGCCCGTCTCATCACACAAAAGAAGAGAAGAAAAAAAAAGAGACATGAGGCAAACATGGTCTTTACACCTACCTCTCTGCAAAAGAAGAAGAGAAGAGAAAAAAGCATACATGAGGCAAACATGGTCTTTGCACCTGCCTCTCTACAAAGGAAGAAGAGAAGAAAGAAAGAAGTGTCACGAGGCACACGTGGTCTTTGCACCCGCCTCTCCACGCAAAAGAAGAAGAGAAGAAAAGGAAGAAAAGACATATGAGGCAGACGTGGTCCCCGAGCCCGTCTAATCACACAAAAGAAGAGGAGAAAAGAAAGAATACACATGAGGCAGAGGAGAAAAGAAAGAATACACATGAGGCAGACGTGGTCCCTGAGCCCGCCTCTTCCCATAAAAGAAGAAGAGAAGAAGAGAAAGAACAGCCGTGAGGCGAACATGGTCTCCGCACCTGCCTCCCCACACAAAAGAAGAAGATAAGGAAAAAAGGAGACATGAGACAGACATGGTCTTTGTACCCGCCTCTTCGCACATAAAAAAGAAGAGAAAGAAGAGTCACGAGGCACACGTGGTCTTTGCACCCGCCTCTCCACGCAAAAGAAGAAGAGAAGAAAAGGAAGAAAAGACATATGAGGCAGACGTGGTCCCCGAGCCCGTCTAATCACACAAAAAAGAGGAGAAAAGAAAGAATACACATGAGGCAGACGTGGTCCCCGAGCCCGTCTCATCACACAAAAGAAAGAAGAAAAAAAAGAGACGGGAGGCGAACATGGTCTTTGCACCTGCCTCTCCGTAAAAGAAGAAGAGAAAGAACAATCATGAGGCAGACGTGGTCCTCGAACCCGCCTCATCGCACAAGAAGAAGAGAAGAGAAGAAAGAAAAGACACACGAGGCGAACATGGTCTTTGCACCCGCCTCTCCTCACAAAAGAAGAAGAAAAGAGGAGAAAGAAGAGTCACGAGGCAGACTGTTACCCCCGACCTTCGGTCATCCAACAAATAGAAACCAACTAAACCTTCCGCCGACGGGGCGTTAAACCGAATAGACCTTCCGCCGACGGGGCGTTAAACCGACTAAACCTTCCGCCGACGGGACGTTAAACCGACTAAACCTTCTGCCGACGGGGCGCTAAACCAACCAACTTTCAGCCATCGGGGCTTCAAGCCGACAACTACCCCTTCATCGGCCTTCGGGTCGATGGCTATCTAATTATCAGCCTTCGGGCTGACAGCTACCTCATCATCGGCTCCTAGCCGACAGCTACCTCATCATCGGCCTCCGAGCCGACAGCTATATAATCATCGGCCTCCGAGTTGACAGCTACCTCATTTTTGGCCTCCGAGCCGACAGCTATATAATCATCGGCCTCCCAGCCGACAGCTACCTCATCGTCGGCTCCTAGCCGACAGCTACCTCATCATCGGCCTCCAAGTCGACAGCTATATAATCATCGGCCCCCGAGCCGACAGCTGCCTCATCATCGGCTCCTGGCCGACAACTACCTCATCATTGGCATCCCAGCCGACAGCTTCCCAGTTAAAAAATAGACCTCTCTCTTTGGTTCGGATCCTTCCCCGGCCAGAGAACAATAGAATAAACCTTCCGTTTTGGTTCGGACCCTTCCCCCGGCCAGGGAACAAAAGGGGACCCTTCTCTTCGGCTGCTTCGCCGGGGTGGGAGTGATTTTATACCCCCAGCAGCGGGAGCCCTCGAGCACGGCAGTCGGAGGCGGGAAGTGCTGGGCCATCATGAGGTTTGACTTCCCCCGCCCTGGGTGTCAGGGGAGTAGCCTGCGTGGCCCAACCTCCGGCTGACACCTCGGACAGCTCACTGCGCGCCGAAGATCCGTAGGGCATGGGCATCACGTCGTTCGGCCGTTGAAATGCCTTAACATTGTGCCGCTGGCGGGCTCAAGAAGTGTGCCGCTGGGAGGGCCAAAGGTCGTGCCGCTGAAGGGCTGCCCAAGCGTGCCGTTGAAGGGGGCAAAAGGCGTGCCGCTGAGGGCCAAAGGGGGCGTGCCGCTGAAGCCCCAAATGGGCGTGCCGCTGGAGCCCCAAATGGGCGTGCCGCTGGAGCCCCAAATGGGCGTGCCGCTGAAGGGTGTGCCGCTGAGCAGGGCAAGAGGCCTGCCATTGAACAGGGCAGAGGGTGTGCCGCTGAAGCCCCAAGGGCGTGCCGCTGAAGGCCATTGGGGGCGTGCCGCTGAAGGCCGTTGGGGGCATGCCGCTGAAGGCCTAAATGGGCGGTTCTGAGCCCGTTGTGAGCGCGAGTTGTGGCCCCTTTGATTTTCTCCGAGGTCCATGGATTGTGGGGCTCTTGGTGGTTGATTTCTTTTCACTGTCGTGACTTCGGAGACAGCCTCATGGCAGTGTGTGCATGTTCGGGGAATCCGGATGACCAGTCTCTCCCGGGCTTCTTCACTCGACTCTGTTGTTGATGCCGGGCCGAACAGGATATCTGGGTGTACAATTTTTGGTGTCCACAGCTGTCCAATTTCCCCACCAAGTCGCTCCGCCTCGCTTCTCGCAGCCTTCACGCAACCCCCAGTTCGCCGCTCCGCAGGCTCCCCAACCCACTTTCCCGGCTCCTCAACACCCGCAGCAACCACCACCACCACCCCAACAGCCTCAGCGGCCGCCGCAATATCATAATGTTCCTCCACCCGCCGCTTACGGACCAAGATGCACACAATAGAGCGGTGCTATCAGTTTAGAGATATGGTGTATGATTTACACGAGGGCCAGAGGATTGATTGGGCCTAGATGCACCAGTTGATCGAGGACATCAAGCAGAGGCAGAGACAAGCCCGGCCGCAGCAGGCGGCGCCCCAGTAACAGCAGCAACAGCAACCCCCACAGCAACAGCAACCCCAGCAACAGCAGCAGCAACAACAAGACCTTGGGATCTATCAGAATCCCATGCCAGTACACCCGCCCGCTCCTCAACAACAACAATAGTCGACGGCGCCGGCACCGGCCCAGGTAAGCATTGTTCAGCACCCAGCCCCCAACGTTGGGTGGACTTTTGATGATGAAACCCCCGCACACCTCTTGGCCTTCCACCACAACCATTCCCCCGCACCTGCTATTCCCTCCGTCCTCAGGCCCTCTGTTCTGACCACCACTCTACCCATTATTCCATCCACATCACCCATCAGGCCCACCGCATTCCCCTCCATACCGCCAGTCCTTACGCCATCACCCACCATACCCTCCATCATCACCCCTCCACTTAACCCTTCGCCCATTTCCCCTTCACCAGGGCCCATTAGACCAACCACCGTCATCCTTACTCCCACTTCTACCCCTTCCACCTACCCCACTGGGCTAAGCGGGGGTCCCTCTCAGGCCGTGCCGGCCCGACATTGCGCCCTTCGGAGCGGGAATTAATTCCACAAAGTTTATCCTTCTACTCGTGCACCCGCACCTATCCCTCAGGCTTCTCCCTCAACAGCTGAAGATGCAGACCCCGTGCCGGGCACGAAGTACGATTTGTTACAGCACTTGGACCGGATGCAGGCCAAAATTTTAGTTTTGGAGTTGATCAAAAGGTCGCCGCTACACCAGGATGCCTTGAAGACTTTTTTGTAGAAAGTAATGGTGAATGAAGACGTGGCGGTGGACAGTTTATCGACGGCGTTGGCAACAATTACAAGGGGGCATTCTATTTCATTTTCTGAGTCAGAACTAGCTCCCCCAGAGGCACGGTAGATGCCACTCTGTATCACCATTTCATTGAATAAGGTGGCGGTGGAGTCAGCCCTCGTGGACACAGGAGCATCGATAAATGTGTGTCCATTGAGTACCCTACGTGCCTGCAACATTTCAGAAGACATTCTTAAGCCCACACCGACCACAATAGTAGCGTATGACAACTCGAGGCGTGCTTGTCACGGGGTCGTGACTGTACAGGCCGAGCTAGGGCCTTTGGTTATGGACGTGGAATTTTATGTATTGGACATAGACCCAATGTTCAAAGCAATTCTTGGCCGTCCATGGATAAACCGTTTGAATGTCGTGCCCTCGACCGCCCACCAATGCCTAAAATTCCCATTCCATGGCCGGGTGGTTAAAGTGAAAAGTATCTCCACCATCCAATCGGTTGATGCCATTACAGATAAGATTCTCCCTACATTGTGGCCAAGCAATAGGCCGGTTTTGTCAGTAATTGACTTAAATTATTCATGGGCATATGCGTCACGCAAGCCCGCCACAGCACCAACTAATGTCAAGATTAAGTCCAAGATTAGAGATTCCAAAGGGTGGCACATGATTCTGAAATTGGGTTATCAGCTGGGCCTGGGTCTCGGCGCACAATTACAGGGACGGACCAAGCCCGTCCCTAAAGGCAGGAAGACGGGCCGCCGAGGCCTTGGCTACCGTGATTCAGTAATGTCGATACTTGGACATTCTGGGCCGTTAATGTGGGACTATCGACAACATTTTGTGAAAGGCCCTCTGCAGCCCGGCACTTTGAAGAAGCCACCGCCATGTGCTGCTGTGAAGGTTGATGCCTCCTGTGATGTTTCTGACCCACCACCGCCGCTGAAGGGGCTGGTGGGTGATATGGATGATTTTTGTGTTTGCTTTGAAAAGCTGTTCAGCGAAGAAGAAGACCGTCCGAGGAAGAAGGAGATGCAGCTGGTGAAGCATTCTCCAACGTGTTGTGCCCCTGTGGTTTTGATGTCAGCAAGCACTATGAGTATGAATGAGTTTGATGTCAGCAAGCACTATGAGTATGAATGAGTTTGATGTCAGCAAGCACTATGAGTATGAATGATTTATCACCATGTGTCTGCACTTGTTAGTTCTTCTGCACATTGCATCAGTGCATTATCTGCCATATGCATACACTGCATCAGTGCACTCATCAGTCGATTCAATTCAATGTCGATGCGTGTTCATTATGCATACAAAGTCAGTGCAGGGTTAATTGTCTAGACATGTGCATTTCATAACTGTGTTTTATGGTGGCTATAAGCCTGTACAGAGTTTTGCCTAGACTGCATCAACTCAAGTCTATACATTACTTGGTGGCTAGTCTGTACAACCTCTGGTGTCTCACTCTACTAGTCAGTACAGCCAGTGGTCTTCATGCATATACATAGTCTATGCATTGTTTTGTCTCGCACATACACCAAGTTTGCACACGGTTGCTTTGATGACTGAGCAAGTCTATACATTCATGAGCATAGTCAGTGCATTCGGTTGTCTCATGCATATACAAAGTCTGCACATTCTCTGCTGATATGTTTGTGCATCCCATGTTACTACTCTCGACATAGTCAGTGCATCGTCTTAAGTCATGCATATATATATAGTCGGTGCATTAACTGTAGCTTGCACACACATAGTATGTGCAATGTTAGTGATAAGGCATAATGGCATCGGTACATACCACGTTGTTTGGAAGATGATTTTAGTGCACTACTTTGTTTCACATATACACATAGTCCGTGCACTGCTTCACAGGTTTGTGCAACCGTTGCTGGTATGAAAGTTTAAGTCCATGCATCATTTCATCAGCAAGTCTGTTCATCGTCTTGTCGCATGCATGCAAAGTCTATACACTCTTTACCATGCATTCAAAGTCTATACATTCCATTGCTGGTACGAGTGGTTAAGTTCATGCATCATCACACCAGCAAGTCTGTACATCGTTGTCGCATGCACACTAAGTCCATACACTCATTGCTGGCATGTCTGTACATCATTCATTCTCGTTGTACATACTTTCTTATATGCACATTGCATTTTGTGCATTAAGTCTGTACAATTCTCGAACTTACTCGATGCATCTCCTTCCTTGTTCTTCAGATTAATTCGAACTGATAATCGAGCCTGATCCAATAGAACTACTGGCACGTGATCCCAAGTAAATGATAGGCACGTGATCCGAGGAAAGGAAGCTTCTATCCCCTAACACGTGGACCAGTGGAATTTCAGTAGGGCTTTGTTGTTTGATCCATACGAAGCCCATGTTCCTATATAAAGTCACATCACCTTTCGAAGAAGGGCGTTGGTGCTGGAAGAGAGGCCGTCAGAAGTAAAGAAAGGAGAGCCAGCAGAAGAAGAAGAACAGAAGACATCTGAGCACAGCCAGAGAGAAAAGAGAGCAGCATAGAGAAAAAGAGAAGTTGCAGAAGAATAGAGAGAGAGAGTTCGTGAAGAAGAAGATAGAAGACTCCATCAGAAGATCTGTCTTCACTGGAATCTGGATCAAATCCAATCCAGTCAGCTCCATGGGAGCCACATTTGCATTTCATTGATTACAGCTTTCAGTCGCTGTTATTTCTTGTTTCATGCTTTCATTTTTAACCCTTCTTCAAGCTGTTTGTCAGCGGGTGAGGTGGATACCTCAGACAGTAAGCTGTGAAGCTCAGCGGTTTACAGAGGAGGATTCCTCTTGACGGGTTAAGCTGTAATCCCCAGTGGTTGCAGAGGTGTGGTATCCTCTGGTCGGCAAAGCTGTAATGCCCAGCTATTCAAGCTGTTTGTCAGTGGTTGTAGGTAAGCTGTGAGGCCCAGCGGTTTAAGCTGTGTATCAGCAGGAATCCACACCCGGGTTGAGTGTGGGGTGGATGTAGGTCTGGAAGACCGAACCACCTAAAAATCTCTTGTCTACCATGATTTGATTGCTCATCTGATTGTCGCTAGATGAATGGATAGGTGCGTTTCAAGTGAGTATTCTGTCTGATTGGTTTAAGGCACATGCTGTTCTGATTTGATTCTGTCTACGACTTAGACTTGCTCAGGTGCATGCATTGTTGCAGTTCAACTGGTTGATCACGTGTTTCTTGGAATCTCTTCTTAAAGATCCCAATTGATCTTTATTCCGCAACTGTGTCTAGTTACAAGTTTTAATTAGGCAATTTTTGAAGTGGAGATTCATTCACCCCCCTCTGAATCCATAGCACCAGCTACAACAATTGGTATCAGAGCGGGTTGCTGTGCATTGGATCCAACGATCCACAGCAGATCCTGAATATTTTGTGGTGCATTTCAGAGTGGGTTTCTTGTGCTTGGTGTTTTGATTCACTGATTTAGTGCCTTGCTTTGCTCATCTGTTTACGGTGCATTTATCATCTCTCGATGGCTCATCCCCCAATATTCAGAGGTAATGACTTTGATTCTTTGCTAAAAAACTTCCATCGGTATGTAAAATCAACCGATCCTGACCTTTGGAAGGTGATAACTCACAGTCTACATAAATTATCAAGGGATAAATCTAAATGGACTGATAAGGATAGATTAAAAGACTCTGTCAACTCTAGAGCATTAAATTTAATGAAAGCATCACTTGACAGAGCTCTAATTTCATGTGTTTCTTCTTGCAGGTCTGCCAAGGAGATTTTGGAGAAACTAAACCTTACCAGGAATCACAACACATGTCTGATGGTTGACGATGATGGACAGCAAGAAGAAAATGAAGAAGAATATGAAGATGAGGTACCTTCTGAATTTGATAATTATAATGTGGATGATTGGATTGAAGCATATCATGATTTGCTTGGTTCTTGCGAACAGTTGAAAAAATGAAATAAATCTCTGAAAAAGAAGTTGAATGATCATGTGAATGCTAATTCTGGAGGTGAGGACATGGAACTCCTGAAGATAGAAAATGACATATTTAGAAGATAATTAAAAGATTTTGATTCTGTTAATTCCGATTTAGATCATTTGAAATCTGAAAAAGAAATACTTATGAAACAAATTGGTTTACACAAAAAGGAAAATCAAGAGCTTGTTTGTGAAATTTCTGAACTAAAGGAAAGACTTAGCTTGATTGATGATGATCAGGGTCATAACAATAATGTAGTTCAGAATGAAAAACTGATGAGAGATTTAGAGTGTGTCAGTTCTGAATTGGAAGACATGAAATCTGAAAATGAAAAACTCAAAAAACAGTCCAAGGAATTTGAACACAAATCAATGAATCTTGAAAAAGAAAATAGACTGATTTTTGAGAAGCTGGAGGCTGACAGAGTAATAAATCTAGAGGTTCAAAAAATCTCAACAAACTTCAATCTGAGAAACAACAAGAAATGTTTTATGAATGTCAGTTTTCCTTAGATGATTGGATGCTTGATGATGAACTCCTAGAGCAAAATAATAAATTAAAAGAGGAAATCAACAAGCTGAAACATCTAAACACCACACTGTCAGATAGGTTATTGACAATTGAAAAAGGTAAGTGCGTGAGCATGGATAATTCTGATAGGTTGGTGGATGCAGAACAAGAAATTGAGAGTCTAAAAACCATCAACCAAATGTTGAGTGGAAATGTCACTTGCTGTGAAGAGAAGATAGCTGGATATGAGCTTACAATCACATCCCTTCAACAAGAAGTTGATGATCTTAACAAGTCCCTATTTGAAGCTGACAATGAAATAAAATTAAAACAGGAAGTTGAAAAACTCAAAAGTCTGAATGATGCCTTGCATCAACAAGTCATTTCTTGTGAAATAGATCTGTCCAGATATGAAGCTAATATTGTTGTCTTAAATTCTGAGATTCAAGATTTTAAAAATTCTCTATCAAAATTTGTCAAAGGTAAGGAAAATCTGAATAAGCTTCTTGGAAATAATGTTAATTTTCAGAGAGAGAGACTGGGTTACAGTCCGACAAACAAAAGGATTAATGGGAATAAAACGTCCACTGTGTTTGTAAAAGCTTCTAATCAAAATAAAACCTCTGCTCCTTCTATTTTTCAATTTACTGCACAAAAATCCACTATCAGTTCCAAAACTATAGAACAAACTCAAAAATTGAAAAAGAATGAAAATCTACAGAAAAAGGACAAAGACACTCATGTGGTACGAAGAATGCTGCACACAAGTCACATGATCTCTCACACACTCATACTAAAAAGGGGTCATGTTATTATTGTGGGAAGGTAGGTCACGTAATGGAAGATTGTAGATTGTTGTTAAAGGATGAGCATGCAAGTGAAACATTACATTCTTGAAATTCTTTTGGTAGAAACCATGCTACTAGGAAGCTTGATGCTTCATGTTACTATTGTGGTAAGCATGGTCATCTCATGAATGCATGCTTTATCATGAAAGAAGACAATAAACTGCATGCCAAGTCTTCCATGCATTTTCATGGCCCATACGGAACTAAACTCAAGTCTAGTCAGCACACTGTGTGCTTTAACTGCAACAAGCCTGGGCACAAGGCTGTTGAGTGCTGGTCAGAAATTACTGGAATGATTCTGAATCAAACAGCAAGCATCTCAGGTGCTTTGAATGTGGTAAGTACGGGCATACAGTCAGGAATTGTTGGTATGTTCAGGGAAGCCTTGTAAATGCAAAGTTTTCAAAATCTTCTGCAAGGCTATCAATGAATAATTCATACTTCAATTGTGGTAAACTAAGGCATAAATCTACTGATTGCTGGTTGTCAGATAATAAGAAACAAACTGTTCATGCATACAACAGAAAATCTTATGATCATGTTTATAGACCTCATACTGCTGTTAATATGCATCATAAGAACCAAAAACCAGTCATTTTATGTAGATACTGTGGTAGAAATGGACATTCTATGGACAATTGTTACATGATGGATCATGATGATAATGTTGCTAAAAGACTGTTCAGAACACCTGTCAGGGTTAACGTAGGACCCAAGGCTGCTTGGGTCCCTGCAGGATCAAAATGATCAATATGTTGCAGGTGTGCCTTGGAATGAACAAAGAGGGGTAAATTAACCAAGGCACCTAAGTTGATAAAACCTCATTCAAGCACTCTTCAGGTAATACTTGCACTCTTCACATGTGGTTAATTGAATTCCTTAGTAATCTATTTTTAACTGCATATCATGTTTCATGCATACATGCTCCTTTATTTGTTTTGACACTTGCATTGAGCTTCATGGGCTTACTTGTTTGTACTTTGAGCTGTGTGTGCATATATGTGAATTGCATATACATGCATTTGACATATAGTCACTGAAAATCTAATAGGACTACATATGCCCCCGATGCATCCATAAGCATAGTTCATGACTTCCCATACATAAAGTCCCATGCACCATCTTCATGACAAGTATGATAATTCAATGCATTTAGTTAGGGGGAGTCAATGCATAGCATAAATGTTGCCAAATGCATACACTTATGTCATAATTCATTGTACATCACTCATATTGAAAATAACAAGATTGTGTTCTGCTGGCTGTTCATCTAGCTGTTTTACTATCTCATTCAATCAACCATTGCTCCCATCTTCAGCTTGAGCTCACCCATTTCACGAGTCTGAATTTACTGTGTTCTGCTTATGCATCTACTGAGGGGGAGCTGATCGTTCTTGAATAAATCTGCCTGATGATCTTCTCAGTATTTCTGACTCACCTTGACACATCCTTTGCTGCACTTCTTGATAGTTTTCTTTTGGAAGTGTCGACACCATGAGCTGTCACTTTTGATTGTTCTGAAGTGTGGATATTGTGAGCAGATGTCGACACAAAGAGTCGACACATTCTAGGATGATCTTCTGATCATGTTTCTGCACTTGCTCTCTTGATTGTAATACTTGTCATATTCTTAAACTTGTTTTTCGAAACACTGCATATCTCCTAGACCTTGGAGATCTTGAAACATGCATGACCTCCAGTTATCTTGCATGGTGTGCATATCTGAAAACATTGAGCTTCAAAATCACTTATTCTTGCTGGATCTCTTCTGTCAGTCATTCATGAAGATTTCAATGGGCATGTCTCGATCATAAGTCTGAAAACACTTGAACTAGGAATCTTCTATTATACAATTTTATGAATGTCTGAAATAACTCAGCTGGTTTAAGTTTAATGTATTCATTGAGTTTGACTTTAAATCTCTTAAAAGTATCTGAGTCAACTTTAATAAACTTTAACCAACTAATTCATGTTGAATCTTGTAAAATCTTCTGAAATCTGAAAATGTTAAAATCATGGCTTTATTCGGTTAAATTATATGAAATCAGTATTGTTTTTAAACATCTGATGAACCTGAAATGCTCCTAAGGATAAATTCTGTCAGAGCAATGATTGTGGTCACTGAGAAACCATGTCCATTGACCATGAAGTCTAGAGGACTGTGTCATGAAGTGCCATAATTAACTCTGTTAAATAAAATTCATGGAAAATGCAGGCAGAGCAATGGCTTGAATACTGAGAAATATACCTCACTTATCAATGAAATAAGGTGAAGTATGTCATGAGGTGACAATGCTATCTCTGAAGCATGACAGTCAGTCATACTAAGTGCTTAGGGATACTGGCGTCCAAACAACGTGTATCATCTAGTTACAAGGTGTGCACTGAACTTAATTACAACTGGTAAACTTGCTGGAAAATGCGTACAAAAAGAAAAAATCTGAGATTATTTGAAGAAGTATGGCTAATCCTCAGGAACCAAATTTGAATTCTTTCATGATGTTTAACCTCAATACTAATGATTGTAATTTCTGAAGAAGTCATTGAAATTGACTGAGTAAGATGAAGGGAGGTTAATCAAGATATAAATATGAGGGCTTTGTTCACTTTTATTAAACATTGATGTTCAGATATGAGTACAGAATTTTATTGTCAAACTATGTATACATCATATTTAAACCATGATGTTCAAATAAAAATTCATAAGCCCCTATAATGGAAGAGTCTGAACCATCCGTTTATTCAGATTTATGAAATAAGTATCTTATTGAAAATCTTCTATTTCCTTGAAAGATCTTGTAGTCTGCATGCTGCCATGTCAACCTTCCTTACACCCTTGAAAGCCTTGCTTCATTCAGATCAGGGAGCATTGGATTGTTAAGGTCTTGTAAAGGAGGAGGATAGATTGATTGGTTCTTGTCTTGTCTGCATCATGTAAGCATCAGGTTCTCCATGAATTGCATTCATTATTCTTAAGCATCATGTAATCATATCATGCACACTTTTATTTCTCTCTCAAACTTTTCTCTTTTTGATGAAGTCAAAGGGGGAGAATAGTTTGGGTCTGTGTGACTCATAGTGTTGCCATCATCAAAAAGGGGGAGATTATTGTGCCCCTGTGGTTTTGATGTCAGCAAACACTATGAGTATGAATGAGTTTGATGTCAGCAAGCACTATGAGTATGAATGATTTATCACCATGTGTCTGCACTTGTTGGTTCTTCTGCACATTGCATCAATGCATTATCTGCCATATGCATACACTGCATCAGTGCACTCATCAGTCGATTCAATTCAATGTTGATGCGTGTTCATTATGCATACAAAGTCAGTGCATGGTTAATTGTCTAGACATGTGCATTTCATAACGGTGTTTTATGGTGGCTATAAGTCTGTACAGAGTTTTGCCTAGACTGCATCAACTCAAGTCTATACATTACTTGGTGGCTAGTCTGTACAACCTCCGGTGTCTCACTCTACTAGTCAGTACAGCCAGTGGTCTTCATGCATATACATAGTCTATGCATTATTTTGTCTCGCACATACACCAAGTCTGCACACGGTTGCTTTGATGACTGAGCAAGTCTATACATTCATGAGCATAGTCAGTGCATTCGGTTGTCTCATGCATATACAAAGTCTGCACATTCTCTGCTGATATGTTTGTGCATCCCATGTTACTACTCTCGACATACTCAGTGCATCGTCTTAAGTCATGCATATATATATAGTCGGTGCATTAACTGTAGCTTGCACACACATAGCATGTGCAATGTTAGTGATAAGGCATAATGGCATCGATACATACCACATTGTTTGGAAGATGATTTCAGTGCACTGCTTTGTTTCACATATACACATAGTCCGTGCACTGCTTCACAGGTTTGTACAACCGTTGCTGGTATGAATGTTTAAGTTCATGCATCATTTCATCAGCAAGTCTGTTCATCATCTTGTCGCATGCATGCAAAGTCTATACACTCTTTACCATGCATTCAAAGTCTATACATTCCATTGCTGGTACGAGTGGTTAAGTTCATGCATCATCACACCAGCAAGTATGTACATCATTGTCGCATGCACACTAAGTCCATACACTCGTTGCTGGCATGTCTGTACATCATTCATTCTCGTTGTACATACTTTCTTATATGCATACTACATTTTGTGCATTAAGTCTGTACAATTCTCGAACTTACTCGATGCATCTCCTTCCTTGTTCTTCAGATTAATTCGAACTGATAATCGAGCCTGATCCGACAGAACTGCTGGCACGTGATCCCAGGCAAATGATAGGCATGTGATCCGAGGAAAGGAAGCTTCTATCCCCTAACACGTGGACCAGTGGAATTTCAGTAGGGCTCTGTTGTTTGATCCATACGAAGCCCCTGTTCCTATAAAGTCACATCACCTTTCGAAGAAGGGTGTTGGTGCTGGAAGAGAGGTCGTCAGAAGTAAAGAAAGGAGAGCCAGCAGAAGAAGAAGAACAGAAGACATCTGAGCACAGCCAGAGAGAAAAGAGAGCAGTAGAGAGAAAAAGAGAAGTTGCAGAAGAATAGAGAGAGAGTTCGTGAAGAAAAAGATAGAAGACTCCATCAGAAGATCTGTCTTCACTGGAATCTGGATCAAATCCAATCCAGTCAGCTCTATGGGAGCCACATTTGCATTTCATTGATTACAGCTTTCAGTCGCTGTTATTTCTTATTTCCTGCTTTCATTTTTAACCCGTCTTCAAGTTGTTTATCACCGGGTGAGGTAGATACCTCGGACAGCAAGCTGTGAAGCTCAGCGGTTTGTAGAGGAGGATTCCTCTGGACGGGTTAAGCTGTAATCCCCAGCGGTTGCAGATGTGTGGTATCCTCTGGTCGGCGATGCTGTAATGCCCGGCTATTCAAGCTGTTTGTCAGTGGTTGTAGGCAAGCTGTGAGGCCCAGCGGTTTAAGCTGTGTATCAGTAGGAATCCACACTCGGGTTGAGTGTGGGGTGGATGTAGGTTTGGAAGATCGAACCACCTAAAAATCTCTTGTCTACCGTGATTTGATTGCTCATCTGATTGTCGCTAGATGAATGGATAGGTGCGTTTCAAGTGAGTATTCTGTCTGATTGCTTTAAGGCACACGTTGTTCTAATTTGATTCTATATACGGCTTAGAAGCTCAGATGCCTACATTATTGCAGTTCAACTGGTTGATCAAGTGTTTCTTGGAATCTCTTCTTAAAGAGCCCAATTGATCTTTATTCCACAACTGTGTCTAGTTACAAGCTTTAATTAGGCAATTTTTGAAGGGGAGATTCATTCACCCCCCTCTGAATCCATAGCACCAGCTACAACACAACGCAGCTAGTCTGCCGGAGGCCACGGAAAGTGGGGAGCTCTATCACAACCTTTTCTCTGTCCCCATCCCGTCTTGCCTCTCTGTTTCAACAATTGGGGTTTGTCCCCCGTTCCCCTCCAATTCTGGTCGACCCGTACTTCACGGAGAGACCACCTGAAATTCTGTTCGTGCCGTGTGCATGTGGGCGCTGCCCACCTATTGATCTTTCAACTTTGTTTACTCCTCCTCCCCCCAATGTCCAACTCCACGAGATGTGATTTCGATCCTCTGATCCATTCTTCGATTGCATCTTCCCTGATTTTTGCCCCATGCAACTACCTCCTCCCCCATCTTCTTCCCCCTTTTGTCTCGTGATCACCTCCGACCTCCAAAAAAAATGCCAATTTTAAAACGGAGGTTTCAATGGAAGATTACGTTGTTTTCAGTCCGTCCTCTCCCCAGGGGCATGAGACCCCTGCTTCTTTCCCATTAGACTTCTTATCTTCTAGGTTAGATGTACAGTGTGCAGAGTCTCCTAGGATAGTCGAGTCAGTTGGGGTAGAGTCTAGTTCGAGTCTAGTCACCCCATCCACGTCTGCGGCGCACCCTATGATGGGTCATTCTAAATCCATCCCTGATAGGTTTCTGTAGGATTTGGCCGAAAGATGCCATGCCCTCCTTAGGTGCCCGGAGTTTGTAGAGACCGCAATTTTCTTAGAGAATGATGAGGAATTGGATGGGGTGTGGAGCAATGACGGATTGGGAGTATATGAGATTGTAGACGAGAAGGATCCAGCTGATGATGAGGAAAGCAAAGTGGACGACACTGCCGATTTGTACGCACAAGGTTTGAAGAGGTTTGACGAACCGTCCTCGGCATTGGATGAGCCCACTAAAGAAATTAATCTTGGAACAAAAGATGACTCCAGGCCCATACTTATTTCTGCTAATCTCCCTCCTCATGTTGAAGAGGAGCTAATCAAGGTTTAGAGGGAGTACATCGATTCTTTTGCCTGGTTCTATGAGGACATGCCGGGTCTTGACCCCACGTTGGTTGAACATCGATTGATTCTTAAACCAGGGCAACACCCGTTAAGCAAAAAGTAAGAAGATTCCACCCGTAGATGGCCTTAAGGATAAAGGAAGAAGTCGATAAATTGCACAAGGCCAGGTTTATTAGAGTTGTATTGTATCCGCAATGGGCAGCAAACATAGTCCCAGTAATGAAGAAAGATGGCAAAATTCGGATTTGTATTGATTTCAGGGACTTGAATAAGGCATGTCTGAAAGACGATCTCCCGCTTCCTCACATTGATGTATTAGTTGATAACACGGCTGGGTATGAGGCCCTCTCATTCATGGATGGTTATTCTGGATATAACCAAATCCGTCTTGCTCCTGAGGATCAAGAGAAGACATCGTTCACTACGCCCTGGGGCACATACTACTATGTTGTTATGCCATTTGGATTAAAGAATGTAGGTGCTACTTATCAGAGGGCAATTATGGCTATCTTCCACGACATGATGCATGTGTACTTAGAAGCTTACGTGGATGACATTCTGGTAAAGTCGAGGTCCAAAGAAGAACACCCCGCCATTCTAGCCAAAGTGTTGCAAAGGGCTAGGGAGTATAAATTGAAAATGAATCCAAAGAAATGCGTGTTTGGAGTCGCATCAGGGAAATTGCTTGGGTTTATAGTTAGTAAACGGGGGATCCAGATCGATCCGAATAAAGCAAAGGCCGTTATGGAGATGCCGCCGCCTAAGAACATCACCGAGCTCAAAGGTTTGATTGGGCGCTTACAATTCATTAGGAGATTTATATCTCAACATTCGCAAAGATGCCACCCATTCTATCAATTATTAAAGGCGGGAGCTAAATTTGAGTGGAATGAACAATGCCAAAAGGCCTACGAGGATCGTAAGGTCTATCTTTCTAATCCCCCGATTTTGCAACCACCCGTCCCTGGGAAACCCCTGATCCTATACATTTTTGTTATTGAGGATTCCCTAGGAGCTGTCTTGGCTCAGGTGGATGATGAAGGAAGGGAAAGGGCAGCATACTACCTTTCGAGGTTGTTTAATCCCGATGAATCCAAGTATACTGCCATGGAGAAGACCTGTGCAGCACTAGTATGGATGGCTCAGAAGCTCAAACACTATTTTCTTGCCCATGAGGTCAAGCTGATCTCTAGAATGGACCCCATTCGTTATCTTTTAGAAAAACATGTCCTTTCTAGCCGTTTAGCTCGCTGGCAGAGCTTTCTTTCCCAATTCGATATCACCTTCATCGTCCAGAAAGCGATCAAGGGATATGCCATTGCCGAGCATCTTTGTAATGCCCCGGATTTTTTGGATATTTTTCGGATCATTTTAGTGGGTCAAGGAGTGTATTTTATGCTTTACACGTGTTTTTCCCTGATGTGCCTTCGGAACTCTTTGCAGGGCAAACCGTGGCGTTCTACGACTCCGGGACAGTACCACTGCGTTGTGTTCCTTCCGAGGATCGCGGAGGTAATTTTTCGTAATTTTCTGAATTTATCAAATTTTCAGGTTTTCCTATATATACTAACCCTTTTCTCTCTCCCCCTCTCATTTCTCTCTTCCCTCCCTCTCTCTTCTCTCACGCTCTCTTTCTCCCCTCTCTTCTCCGGCGGCCGACGGAGCGAGGCGGGGGCGAGGTGGAGGTGGCGCGGGCGAGGATGCGGGTGAGGACAGGCGAGGATCGAGGCGGTGGAGGCGCATGGAAGCTCGGCCGTGAGTTCGTGGAACGGCGAGGCTTCAACGGCGTTTTCTTCATGGATCGGCGTCCACGGTGCGCAAAATCTTCGGTGGAGGTAGGGTGATGGACCCTCAGCCCGTGTACTTCCTTTCCCGCGAGTTTCGTAGGCCGTGGTGAGCCGAGCGGGCTAAACGGGGCGTTTTGGGCAAAATGCATGTTTTTGGGGTGTGAGCCGGATCTCCCGTTTTATGGTATTTTTGGGCGATCCAGGGGTTTAGATGCATGCCTAGGGGCTTGGGGAAGGTTTCCCCTTTTGTTTCCCCTTCACCTGGGGGTGAACGGGGCGTGGCATGGCTTTTCCCGCGGTTTCTACCGTTTCGGGCGCGGACTGAGAACGCGCTATACTCCAGTAGCGCGTTCTTGAAGGTCGCGCTGCCCCGACAGGGCGCGTTCATCGGAGAAGATGAACAGTAAGGCGGTTTGGGTCGCGCCTTACGGCCCCAGCACGTTCTGGTTGTCGCGCTATAGAATCATAGTGCGACCTGGCCTGGTCGCGCTATGGTTACGTAGCGCGTTCGTGTTGAACGCGCTAGGCGCGTATAGCGCTTTCTGGCTGAACGCGCTATGCACGTATAGCGCGTTCTTGGAGGTGACCAGCCGGGCTGCCCGGGGCGGGCGGTCTGCGGCTGATCGTGCTCCTCGTGGGCCGTGTGTGCCTTGGACACCCAGTGGAGTTCCGTGACCGTGTTTTGGGGTGTCTGGAGGTTCCGTTTACCTCGTTTTACGTGCCCGCGTGCTTAAGGGTCCGGGTGACCTTTTAGCGTCCGTTCGCATTGTGTTGGTCTCCGGTCGACCCGGTTGGGACCCAGTGGTCGACCTCCGGCCTTGTGAGTATCCCGGACACCCCATGGGTTCTGTGACTGTGTTTTTTTGGGGTGTCAGGAGGGACCGTGTTACCTCGATTAGCGTGCCCGTAGGTGTGGTGGGTCCGGGTGACCCCACGTGTTCCGGGCTTTTGTGTTACGCATGATCGAGTCACCGTGCATCGGTGTGCGTGCGGTGGGGTCTTTCCCCCCCGCATATCGTGGGTTCCTTTGGAAGGCGATTCCCGTGTGGGCCATGTGTTTGGCCTTGGACAGTGAGTCCAGTTGTCCGGCCTGGGGCTGGAGGTTCCCCGCTTGTTTCAAGATGGGAAATCGTCGTGGCGGCTTGTGTGCTGCCTTGGGGATCGTGCTTCTGTGTTTTCCGTGTGGCCCGTGTGAGTGGCCTTTGTCCCTTGCGTTCCCTTCCCAAGGGAATGGTCTTGGCAACTCGTGTGTTGTCTCGTTATTCCTGATATCATGGTTTTGGACCTAGAGATTGGGCTAGATCGATGGCCTTGTGCTGTTGCGTGCAACGGTCTTGACCCCGAGTCTTGTGACTCAAGGACCGTTGGTTGTAGTGTGTCTAGAGGACTGTCCAGAGTCCAGTGGCTTAGCGCCACTTGGGTTTTCTCGACTCTAGTGCACGGTGCGTGCGTGGCCGTGGACTGTGAGTCCCGTTTCTTCTCCGACTGTGGTCACCGTGAGACGGGGCCGGTACGTGGGGTGGTCCCCGTACGTCGTCGGATTCGGACGTTGTTCTCCGTTGAGAGTCTACTCCTTCAGTGACCCTCCACTAGTCGTAGCCCACCAGTACGAGGTGCTGGTCTCACCTGGGAGTGGTGTACGGGCACCCACCTTTCGAGACGGTTTGTGGACCGGTTCCCGCAGGCCCCTCGTCGGTAGCCAGAGTCCGGCTACGGGGGAAAACCGGTCAGAGGACCAGACCTAGTGACGCAAGGTCTGTGTGTGCACACGTGGTTGGGGGCGGTTGGACCCACGTCGATGGGCGTGACCCCAGCTAGTTACTTGTTTGTGGTTACTTGTACGGTGTTCGCGCCTCGGGTAGGACCTACCACGTCAGGCGGTTCACCTGCGGTGCGGTGTAAGACGTCAGGGGACGCTACCGGCTGTGCTTCTAGTGGGTGGTACTCCTGTCGAGTACGGAGTGTCAGACTGTCAGTCTCTGTGTCTTTGACCTTCGGGTTTTTGGTCGTGTTGACCGGTGAGTTCGGTTGTTTCATCTTGGCACGTGTGTCGGTTCTTGCACCGTGAGATTAGTGCTAGTGGCTTTACCGAGGTTGGGTCTTGTTGTGCGGTACCCGCGATCGGATGGTCGGGGTTGCACCTTGGACAGCATGTCCAGGTCGGCTGTGTCCGGGGGACAGGCCTCTACGGCGCGGTTGCCGTGTGTTCTTACTTCGGTAGGTGGTACTAGCGTGGTTCGGTAGCTTCGACTGTGTGGTCGAGGTCTACCTTCTGGCAGTAGGAGTAGCTGTAGTGCCGAGTTTTGACCGGCCACCGGTTCGCTGTTCCTGCTGTAGTCGTAGCTCTCCTTTCCGCTACCGCCGTTGTTTCCGGTTGGGGTTCCGCGGGATCCCTGCTGAGTCTCTATTTTGGAGACTCATTCCCTACTTTTCAGGTGTTGTTGTTCTTCCTCGAGGTTCGAGGGTGCGGAGCGGAGGTCCTCAGTTGCCAGCTTGTCGGGCCGAGTGTTCACTTGGCATGTGGTACGCTTTACTGCTTTAGACTGTACTTTCGGTTGGACTGGACTCTGTTGTAGTTGTTTATTTATTTCTGTTAATTGTTGTATTGTCCTGCTTTATTTCCTATTTCTTTGTGCCTCCACACTCCTTTTAGCCCTTCCGAGCCCTCCCGGCTCGTGGACGGCGGTGCGAGTCTTGGGTTATCGGGCCTTCCCGGTAATCGGATTCTTGGGTCGTTACAATCTTGCTCATTCTCCTATCCCTCGCACTGATTCATTCCAGGATGAATTTCCTGATGAACACTTGGCAGTAATCACTCATCTTCCTTTCTGGTCTCTTCATTTTGATGGTGCTCTCAATTCCTAGGGCCGTGGAATCGGTGCCGTTCTCCTCACTCCGGAAGGAGTGACCATCCCTATCGCTTATCAACTCTCTTTTCCTGCCACAAAAAATATAGCCGAGTATGAGGCTCTCCTTGCCGATCTGAAGCACGCCTACCTCATGGGTGCGCGATACCTTAACATCATAGGAGACTCTCAGTTGGTGCTGCGTCAAGTTCTGTCAACTTACCGCACCCGTGACCCCAAGCTTAAGCCCTATCAAGATCTAGTCACGCTCTTGGCTAGGCAATTCCGGAAGCTCATCTATATTCATACTCCTCGTTCTCAGACCAACCTGGCTGATGCACTTGCATCACTCGCTTCTTCTCTTTCATTCCCCCTCAGTCGCGCCACTGAGACCATTGCGGTCCAGCGACTAGATGCTCCTTCTCTTCAGGATCCCTGGTTTGACAACCTTAGGAAATCTGTAGAAAGGAAGGCAGAAAGGGAAGATGTGAAAGAAGTTTCGTTAACTGAGCTTGAGGAGATCATAGAAGAAGAAGAATTGACGTGGTATTATGAGATTGAACAATATTGCAGGGATGGTTCCTTTCCCGAGATGGCAAACGCCGAGCAGCGTAAGGCCATTAGAAGAGTCGCTGCAAGATACACAATTGTTGCTGGAGAATTGTCTAGGCAGGCTCTCAATGGAGTTCTGATGAGATGTTTGGATGACGATGAGACTTGGAAGGTAGTAGAAGCCGCTCGCTCCAGCTAGTGTGGAGGGCACGTAAATGGGCAGGCGTTGGCAAAGAAGATTCTTAGGCAGGGCTATTACTAGCCAACCCTAGAAGAAGATTGCTCCACCTATGTCCGTAGGTGTCTTCAATGCCAGCTCCATGCTGACAAGATCCATGCTCCTGCTTCTTCTCTCCATCCTCTCTCTGCTCCTTGGCTATTCTCCATGTGGGCCTTGGATATCGTCGAACCTCTCGGTGACCCGAATTCCGCAGTCAAACAGAAATCCTTCATTCTAACGGCTACGGAGTACTTCACCAAGTGGGCGGAAGTTGAAGCTTATGCAGAAATCAAAGCCACCACAATATGCCGCTTCATGTTGAAGAATATCGTCTCGCGGTTTGGAGTGCCAAGTGATATCGTCACCGACAACGGGCCTCAATTCGTTTCTCAAGAACTCTGGGACCTCTGTAAGAAATTTAATATATCATTGCATCATTCATCACCATACTACCCCCAAGGTAATGGCCAGGCTGAGGCCACGAACAAAACCCTTCTTAAAATCATCAAGAAAACATGCGAGTCACACAAATTTGCTGATTGGGCTGATAAACTGATAGAAGCTCTATGGGCTTATCGCACCTCCGTCGTACTCCCACGGGGTAAACTCCTTTTGCTCTCACCTATGGGATGGAGGTGGTACTCCCGTACGAGATCCTGATCCTTCCCTAAGGGTGCAGCTAGACAAAGAACTTAATCTCGACGAGCGTCGAGAGGCGTTGCTAGTCCAACTGGAACTCTTAGACGAGAAGAGGCTTAACGCGGCCAATCACGTCTCGTTTATCAAAAACGTGTCTCGCGGTATTTCAAAAGAAGGTTATTGAAAGAAAATTCCAAGTGGGTAACATGGTTTTGAAACGCAAATTTATCAGATCAGCAGGTCCCAGGTCTAAGCTGCAACCCAACTGGGAAGGGCCGTTTGTAGTTAAGGAAGTCTATCCAGGTAATGCGTATCGTCTAATCAACGTGGAAGGTGAGGAATTGCCAAATCCGTGGAATGGGCTATATTTAAAACGCTTTTATCCATAGAGTCAAGCCAGCGATAGCCCGGCGGCGGGGTGTGCCTTCACCTGATCGCCAAGGGGGATCCCCGGTTCAACATTTCACACACTACACGACCCCCCGTGGTTCGGTTTTCATCTTTTGCACAACACCGTTTCTCCCTTGGCCATGCTTAGGGGAGGGTGAAAATCCTTGTTTTTGTTCTTCTCTCTCGACAGAATATAGGGGCAAGTGGTGAATAAGGGGGCGAGAATTGATCTAGACCCCCGATAAAAGAGGTCTCAAATAGGGACAGTCCGTTATGACCTTATTCCGCAGGACAAAAGAGCAAGAAAAAGACTAAGAAAAGAAATGGAGAAAGAAAGGGGCAAAAATCAAAGCTAAAAGCTCACCCAAAGCTCGAAGCTCTCAAAAGTTTGAAAGTCCCCAAAATGATAAAACTAGGCATGGCAAGAGTGGCAGTACAGTTTCCCCACGGGATGTTATGAGCCCGGTCGTATGCGTGCCTAGAGCGGATGTAGGTTCGATGACGGACACAAAGCCCCGGCGCAACAGACCAAATTCTTTGAAAAGGGGGTGTCGTGAGAAGAACTCAAGCCCTAAAAACCTCTATACCTACCGCCAGCTTTTCTGCTAAATCTTGTTTATTTTCCAAGGAATGGATCCCACCCCGGGTATGGCCTCGGTAGAGACACCGTTAAGCGAAATTGGCCCCGGCCACGGGCGGTCCCTTTTAGCACGTGTTGTACTTGGGAGACCCCTAGTGAGATGGGAGGTTTCCCGTTGTTAAGTTTAAGCTGGTTTCAAAACCAACAAAAAATCAAATATTTTAAAACTTCAAAAAATCAGATATTTTAAAATCCAAAAAAATCAAATATTTCAAAACCCAAAAAAAGTAAATATTTCAAAACCTGAAAAAGAAAAAAAATCAAATATTTTAAAACCAACAAAAAAATCAAATATTTTAAAACTCCTAAAAAACAAATATTTCAAAACTTGAAAAAAATTAAATATTTTAAATAAAAAATTAAATATTTCAAAAATCCAAAAAAAATCAAATATTTCAAAAAACTCAAACAAAAAAATCAAACATTCCAAAATCTAAAAAAATAAAATTATAAAATTATAAAAAAGAGTTTTATGATTTGCATTCATCATCATTTCATTTGCCTATTTAATAAGGCTTACCCCCTTGACCAAAAATCAAGAACTGGTTATTTCCTAACTTGCTATAGGCAAGGGGTTAAGCCTAAAACAGATTTAATCTGTCTTTTTTGTTTGTGTTTGTGTGTGTGCAGGGACAGGTTGAAGCTCAAGGCTCAGCACTTCAGCCTTCACGCGGCTAGTTATCAATCATTTTATTTCAACGGTCTTGGTCGGACCGTCCACCCATTCACACTGTTTTAAATCAACACCGCTCAACTCCCTTCTACCAAACCTGCTGTAAATATGATGCACAGCTCCGAGAGAGCTGTCCTAATCTCTGAGCGGTCTATGTGTGACCGCGTAAATGCTGAAATCATATCCCAACTCACTCATTCACACCAGCAAAGCCCAAACTCAACTCAAATCAAATCATTAGCTTTATTCATTCATATCAAACTCTCTAAGCACAAATCTCTACATCAATACCATCGTGAAAAAAAGAAAAGGAAAATCACTCAGTCCTCCACTGGGCATCCCCGCGGGGACGTATCTCTCTCAGCTCTCTAACGTAGGCCTGGCGTGTCGCCGGAATCTCTGCAACCTCTGCTGGTAGGGTAAGCACCCTGCTCACCTCCCACATGATCAGGGCACTCCTGACCGCCTGCTCGTCCTCCTCTGTACCGATACTCCTCGCCTAGAGTGCGGGAAGGTGGGGTAGTGCTGGTAGAACTGTCCGGGGTAGTCCAACCTGTAGGAAGCACCGGTGTGGGCTGTACATCACCAGTGCGGTGTCGCTCACGAGCCTCAGATCCAGACCTGGCCTCCTGGGAACTCTGACAGTGGTGTCACGGAGGAAGTCCGGGCGCATCACGAACCAATCCAGGGGCAGCCTGTTGATGTGCAGTCGCCACTCGTCCCTGGTCTTCATCTCAGCTGTCCTGCACTCTACCTGTGGAGAGAACCCGAACGCGCCACCTATGAAGAAGAGGGGGTGGCTCTCGAAGATCCTACTAGCTGAAGTGACATCTTCCTTGTAGATGAATTTCATCCTCACACCCATCCAGCACTCTAAGAGGATCATAGAGCCAAACAGGGGACCTCCTAAGGCTGCTGAGGTGAGGCCCTCGTACAAGTAGGCAAGGATTGCCTGGGAGTTGGAAAGTCCATGCCATAGGCTGCTGATGGTACTAAGAAGGGGAATCTCTAGCACATGGTCAACTGAAGGAAACAAGATAGCCCCGCACAGGCAAATAGACGCGGCCTTAGCTATAGCCTCATCCCACCCACGCCGATTCCTACAATGCTCCACTACCCACTGACCAAGAGGAAGAAGGTGAATCTGACGTGGGCCTATGAAAGTGTGGACATCCCTGCTGTCTGGTATGAACCCTCCCAAGATGAGCCTAGGATCTACAGGGGCAACAGTGTGACACACCGAGTCCTCCTCTCCGACCTGGGACCTGGGTAAAGAGAAGTAGGTCTCTACCTCCTCTAGTAGGATAGTGGCCTCAAATGATGGAAATACGAATGTATGGGTCTGAGGGTGCCAGATTTATACTAAGGCTGAGATGCTATGCCAATCAAGGGAAAGCTTTGGGTAGTTCTGACTCAGTACTAGGAGAGGTTGTAAGTGCCAAGATCTCAGGATAGATGTCACTCCTAGGGGCAAGGCGCGGACCATGGGAGCCAGCCACTTCAAAGTGGAATATCGCCTAGGACCAGGAAGAAGCTGAGGTGGAAGGATGAAAGAAAGAGATAGAAAAGAAGAGCACGTAAGTAAATGTAAGATTTGAACTGAAAGAAATCACGATTAACTTACCTCTCTCAGAGGGCTCAAGCTGAGATGTCGTAGGATCGCGGTCAGTTGTTGGAGCACTTCCCGCTCCTTCCTGGCCGATTTGGCCCTTCAAAAGATGCTCCCTCCATGGAACTCCCCTCTAGGGCCCTCTTCATGATGGTTTGGTGAAGTATGGCAAAGGTTTCAAGGCTTAGAAAAGGGAGGGTGTGTGAATCACGAATTTGGACCCCCTTCCTACTTATAGGGCTTGGTTAGAGGCCTAGACCCCTTAGGAATGAGATTGGATAAATTTAGGAAGGGATAAGATAACTTTGGATTGGGTTAAAGTGGTTTACCCTCGGGTTAGGACTCTCCAGGAGAGTCCCATTCAAATTCGCAGGACGCCCATTTGGCCAGTCTCACGATAGACCGCCTATCTTATTGAGCGGCCACAGAAGGACCGCTTATCATCTTCCAGGGGGTTCAAATGCTGAAGTTTGAGCGGCCTAAGTCAGACCGTTCTTGTTATCAAGCGGCTGGTTATAAACCGTTCTACTTTCTGAACGGTGGTCAGAGGACCGTTTATCATCCTTCTATACAGTCTAACGAATGACCGTATGTCTCCTTCGGCGGCTCGATTGAAACCGTTCTACTGACCTGAGGCCTTCATTCAACAGTTGTGCACATTTGCCACTAGTAGTCATGTCCGTCACTCATCTCACTCACTTGGCGTCCCTCATTTCACTCATTTGGCGTCCCTCATCTCACTCATTTGGCATCCCTCATCTCACTCATGTGGTGTCCCTCTTCTCACTCAATTGGCATCTCTCTCTCACTCTGGGTCGGCCTCTCTCTCACTCACACTCGGCTCTCTCTCACTCACTCGAGTCATCTCTCTCTCACTCTGTCACTCACTCGTGCCGTTTCTCTCTCTCTCACCCGTGTCCGTCTCACTCGTGTCGTAGTCATAGTTAGTGTCAGTCATTTGCATTCATTCATACATTTCATACATCCACAAAATCAAAACAAAGAAAGGCATATCACTATCATATCATATCATGTACAAAAGTCGGGCCCCGAGTACAAAAGTCAGGACTGTCCCTCTCCCTGGCCCCCGTCACTGTCTCCACCGCCCTCATGTCTCTTTGGTGGAGGCATCGCTAAAGTCGCATCGTCACCCTGACGTCGCCGGCGCTGCTCGTCCTCCTTGTTCTTCCGGTGACGGGAGGAACCTGTGAAGTAACTCCTCACAGAGCCGTGGGTGCCGTGGCTGCCGCTCGGAGTCCCGCTGCGTAATCGCCGGCTCATCTCCTTATAGGCCCGCAGCTCTCCACTCAGCCTGGACGCCTCGATCAGAGCCCGATCCCGCTCCGCTCGGACCCGCACCAGCTCCTCCGCTCCAGCTCGGAGTCGCTCTAGCTCCGCTCGCAGAAGGGCCGTCTCGAGGGTGTCGGCTGGTCGGCTCTGTGCTGCCTCCTCCCGTACACGGGCCACCTCCTCCCTAGCCGCTGCCCGGCTCTGCTCTAGCTCTGCTCTAAGACGGGTCAGCTCGGACGTCTGCATGCACATATCATTGTCAGTCAACTGCATTTCATAAGCATAAATAACAAGGGAAAGTGTCGTGATTTGCGTACCCTCCCGGTGAGCGCCACCTCGGCCGCCTTGGCCCGCGCTACCATCCGAGTGAAGTCGGCCTCTCGCTCGGCCCGATCTACAGGAGTCTGGGTAGAAGAAGAAGAAGGAGCATCGGCCCCCTGTCGCTGGGCCCCCTCGGCACGCTGCATCCAAAACTCCTAGGTCAGTCACATGCATAACCATAATCATAAGCATTCGCATAATTTAGGAAGTATATGGTCTAGAAAACTCACCAGTAAGGCCAGGGCCTGCCGGGCCTCGTCCCGCTCCCTGATGGTGGAGTGCAGGAGCCCCTGCAGCTCCGCAAGTCGTCCCTCAGGGTCAATCTGCATTTAGGAGTCCCAGTGTCAGTGCATCATCATATAGAAATAATAAGCATAATAGGTAGAGTTTAAGTTTAGAAGTCGTACCAGTCGGTGGGCACCCCGGAACACCTGGTCCCAGTAGTGTCTAGCGTACACGGTGTAGTACGCTGAGTCACCGTCGGCTCGGGCGGTCACCACTCGCCCAAGAGCTGTCCAGTCGGCCACCTGTGTAGCATTCCTCGCCGTCCAATCAAACGCCGCTGCCAGGCCTCGGGTAGTCCTCGTCACGCGCTCCCCCGCCTTCTCAGGCGCCGGGAACTCCACCGTGGGCTGATGGACCTCGATGGTCCTCATCACCAATCTGTAGTGCAGTGGCTCCACCACATTCATGCAGTGAAGCCACATGTCTCATCCGGTAAAAGCGAGGGCGCCAACCACCCAAGGCTGACCCTCCTGGCCCTCCTCTGTGTAAGGTGTCCACCGTACATGCAAGAAATGAGAGTCGCATCAACATCATCATATAAGAATTGCATTTAATTAAAGAATCTAAGTTTAGAAGCATACCGAGGCAAACGGTAGAGCATCCAGGTCGTCCTGTAGCTCTCGGACCTGTCGTCTCAGGGCTGCAGTCTCTCGAGGTGTTGTCCACCTCTGTGCAATCGGCAGGAGCCCAGGACGGGTCTCCTCACCTCTGCCCAACCCACGTAGGTACACATAGGCCAACATCTGCATCATAGCATCGTGTCAGCATTTAGGAAACATATAGAGTTGCATAATTAAGTCTTGGATAGGAGTCGTACCTGGAGTAAGGGGAGAATCCCCCGAGCATGGTCCGACGGGCCGTCGAACTCAGCGTATCAAACAGGAAGGCGAGGACCGCCGCTCCCCACGCATAGTCGCCCATGTGACTGAGCTCCTTGAGGAAAGGAAGGAACCGGCAGCTCATCACGTCTGCCCTAGTGGAGAAGAGGAGTTGTCCGAACATCAGCATCAGGAATCACCGTAGTACCCTGTCTGCCTCTGCTCCCGGCTCCGCAGCTACTCTCGGTCGCGCCAGCTCCACCAGCCGCTGCAGGTGCTCCTCCGGCTGCTCACCAACTGCAACTCCCGACCGTCGTAAACCCAGGCTGTCCTGGAGACTAGCCCGGGTAGGAGGGTCGACTGCCTCTCGGGGCGCCGCAGCTCTAAGCCCAGCAACCCCCGAGCCATCGCCCGATAGTCGGGAAAAGTGGTCCCGCTAACCGGTAGCCCGTGCACTCGAAGACCAGTGAGTCTGGCCACGTCCTCCAGCGTGGGGACCATATGGCCCCACGGGAAGAGGAACGTACGACTCACTGGATCCCTGCGGTCGTGCAGGGCATAGAGCAGAGCTATGTCGAACTGACACACCTTAATGCTCAGGAATGGGGCGAACCCCATGGCAGCCAACCGCTCCCGCTGAAATTCGGCAGTGCTAAATACACTGCGCGGACCTGCAGCCACGAGGTGTGGGTCCTGCGCTTTCCCTGCATTCATTCATTCATTTCATACATTTAGTAATTAAGTTGGACATTTTATTTCATAAATAAATGAAAATAATCAAGGTTCAATTCTCTGTCAGAAGAACGGTCCACCTTGGACCACTCTTCCTTATAAACGGTCCCATATGGGCCGTTCCAATTCTCGGGTTCTTAGTTTTGAACGGACCAATGTTAGCCGTTCTTATCTTGAACGGTTGATGATGCACCATTCTTTCCTTGGGTTTCTTCGACTTAAGCGGCCATTCCAGGGCCGTTCGAAGGTTGGGCGGTTCGAAGTGGGCCGCGTGGTTCTGAGTCTCCAGGGTTCGAACGGCCCATTTAGACCCGTTCTTAGTTTGAGCGGTGGGAACATCACCGTTCATCCTCAGGTGTGGTTCTGTTATTCTATGATTTTGGGCGGCCATCCCTGGGTCGTATGGGCTTTGGATGGTCCTATGTGGGCCGCATGTCTTGAGTTGTGTGGTCTCTTGGAGACCGCCCAACCGTCATCTTCCCCGACGACGGTGAGGGCTTGCCCCACCGGCGGGGAGGCCACCGTTGCCCCCACGCCGGTCCCTAAGCACCCTAGTCCCCCTTGAACATCTAAAACTAACATGCATGCACTGAAATTAAGCAACGGCTAGAGGTGAGCCTACCTCGAGGTCCCGGGCCGCTTTCCCCTTCACCGCCGGTTCGCCGGCGTCTCTTTCAGGCGCCACTTCGTCTCCTCCGACGTCAGCGGCAACGGCTGCAGCTTCTTCCACCACCGCGGGCGCAGCATCTTCCTCGACGGCAGACGTCTCCGCAACCTCTCCCTCCGCGGTGGCCGCCGGTGGCGGCGGCGGTGGCGCTTCGTCGGCAGTCGGTGGCGGCTTCTCCTCCTCCGTGGCCGTAGCGAGGCGGGCGGCTTGATGTTTCATCCGCATCGGAGAATTGAATGGGAGAGTGAGAGAGATTGAGAATGAGAGGGATCGAGAGAATGGGGGGGTTGTGTGTGGGTTCCCCCTTCGTTCTCCCTCCCACCGTCGGTTACGGTGGAGGGAGGGAGACGAAGGGTTTAAGCCTTTCGAAGTTGCAGAGATTATACGGTTAAACGATAGACCGTCCTTCATTTGAGCGGTTTGGATGTAACCGTTCATCTCCAACGGTATGCTGTCTAAGTCGGTCTGAATTCCAGGTATTTAGACGGTTAATATCTAGCCTGTCCGTCCATTTGGGTGGTTTGTTCTTGACCGTGCATGTTTTGAAGAAATGATCTTTCTCTTATTTCTTGGTATTCAATTGATGAATTTTGGCTATTTCGTGATATCATTGGAAATCTTGCTAACAATCTCATGTGCAGCATCAAACTCTCACTTGCCGTTTCACCTGCACAGGTAAGTCAGGTATAGCATTCTAACCCTATCACCCTTATTGCATTACTATATGGTATTATGTTATATTATCTCGAGAACCAGTTGGTTATCTACGTGTTCCAGGATCTGATGTTCCCCTTTAATAAAAATGATGATGATCCAGGTTCACGTGTTTAATCTTCGGATAGGCCGTTAGGTTGGGAAAGCCTGGGGAGGATGGTTCTATCCTGCACGCTGTGGTTGCGGATGGTATCTTGACTCTGATTCTCCCAGCTTAGCAATATTATTCTCGAGTATTTTATATTTTAATCTTTCTTTGCATTTGTTTTAACGATTTCTTTTATTTTAGCCCAGCATGCATCATACGCATCTTTTGAGCTTTCATGACCCATGGTTTGCCTGTAAAATGTCCCGCCAGTGATGGTTAGCTATGCGTTCAGTGTTTGGGTAAGAGGAACTAATTCCACTCTGAGTTGGAAGGTTCTCTTTGGTCAATTCGCTTAGTTTGGTTGATTAAGAGGTCCCCGTCTGGAGCTTTAGCCTGTTTCCTTTACTTTTACTGCCTGCTTTTGGCCTCCTCATTGGACCGCGGGATTGTGTCCCCCATGAGGTTGGTCTTATCGACTTGTTTCATTTCGTTTAGTTTAGTTCCTCCAGACTGGTGTCACTTTTGGTTTAATCATTCCTTGCGTTTGGTTCAGAGTTTTCCGAAAATTCCTGTCGCTTGTTGGTAAAAACGGGTGTCATTTTACCTTAACGCCCGCTTTTCGGTCCACTCCGCTTCATCTCCATGTTCCATGTCACTTTTGCTTCACCTCCGCTCACTCCCCTGCAAAGAGGACGTTAAGGAGGGGCATCTGTTGACACCCGTTTTTTGCCAATAAGTTGAGTCGTTCCTCTTACTCCATTTGTTGATGCCTCGAGTTGTCCATCGCTCGTTGGGGCTATTTTCGGGCACGTTTTGGGCCAGTTTTATGTGTAGCCTCCCTCCCTGGCTGGGCTTGCTTCAATTCTGGGATTAATGGGCCTTGGTTTTGGTTGATTGGGCTTTGCTATAAGTTTCAAGCGCCCATATACATGTACGGTTCATCCCTGGCCGCTCAATCATTGTGCGGTTGCCTGTGGGCCGTCCATACATTCATGGATATTTTGGTTAATTTTCTGAATTTCCACCGACAAGCATTCATGCGGTCTCATTTTAGCCGCTCAAAATAATGGACGGACTACTAGTAGCCGTTCTTCTCCCAGAATCCTACGCTTTGTGGTCTTCTCAGATAATTACCCAATTTATCTATTTATCACCGACAAGGCTAGAACGGCCGGCCTTCGGCCGCTCTTCCTCTTGAACGGACTAATCCTAGCCGTTCATTTATGAGAGTCCAACAGCGAACTATTCGGCCGGTTCAATGGATAATTTGGATTATTTTGTGAATTGTTGAATTTCCACCGATAGGGTTGGACGGCCCAGAAGGGGCCGCCCATATTGATGATTGGTCTATCGTAAGACCGTTCATCTGCTCGTTTGTTGAAGATTCAACAGATTTTCTCTCTCTCATCGTGGATTTATCCCAAACTTCCTCCGATGATTTCTCTACGAATCCTTAACCATTTTGAGTGCCGTTTCTTCCAGATGAAAGATAATTGAATTATCTTCATCTTTTATTTGATTATCTCGACCTAAAAATGCATGGAAACCCTAATTTCGGGGTTAGTATTTGGGGGTTCTATAAATAGACCCTAAAGGCTACCTTTGAAAGGTGGGAGATTTTGGTCGACGGTGAAGCCCTGCTGAATTCTTGAGCGACCTAGCACCAAGGAGGGAGGTCTTCTACGTCCACACAGGCCTCCGGTTCAGGGAGTAGTCCTAGTCTTGAGTCTTTTGCATTTGATAGTCCCATTTCTTCTCATTGCATGCTTGTTTCTACACGTCCATTCGCCCACATTTTTCTTTGTTTGTACTGTCCTGCACACACCCTCCCATATTTTCTGACGCCCTAGGGGTTTAAAAATCCCCAGGTATTCCCCATTCAATTAATTATGTTCATTTCTCTTCATTCGAGCATTTGCTACACTCCACGTTCCTAACTTGGGTTTTGTTTTCTTGTGTTCTACACTTTGTTTCGCAGGTCAGCAGCACACTAACGCGAGGCCCATCCTCTCTGGCCGACCGGAAAGGGTGGAGGTTGAACTCTGTGCAATTTCTGGCGTGGTGGCATTGCGCGGTTCCCAACTATCTGTTCAAGGAGACGAGTGGTGCAATCTGGACCGTTCTTCTACTTCATGCGGTCGATTTGGAGCCGTTCGTCAGCCAGGAATACCTCATCCCGCGTCTTTTGCAGCGTTCATAGACGGTCTGCACTTCGACCGTTTATCTCCATAGGCGGTTCCTCCTGAGCCGTACATCATTGCAGCGCTGCACACCAGGCGAGGGTCTCTCCCTTTTTCCAAGGTACGGCATGTCCATCACGTTCGGCACCGTGGTGGCGATCGTAGGTTTCCACTCTTCCCTTTCCCTCTGTCTTTGTTCATTTTCCATGCTGGATGTGGTAAGATAGGCATGGGAGGGCATTAAAGAACGGACGGGAGGAGAAATATATCTACAAGACCCAGGGCTAGACGCCCATCTTGGGTGTTGCTGGAGCTAAGACCCAGGGCTAGACGCCCGTCTTGGGTGTTGCTGGAGCTGAGACCCGGGACTAGACGCCCGTGTTGGGTATTGCTGGAGCTGAGACCCAGGGCTAGACGCTCATCTTGGGTGTTGCTGGAGCTGAGACCCAGGGCTAGACGCCGGTCTTGGGTGTTGAGGTGGCCTTGTCCCGAAGTGGAAACCCTTTGCTGGGAGTTGGCATTGCTGGATCGTAGGGGTAAAGATCCCATCGTAGAGCTGGGAGGCTAGGGGCCCAATGCGAAGAGTCCGCATCGGAGACCGACCTTGATGAGACCCGGGGTCATCTACCCGAGCCAGATGCTGGGGAGCCTCGAACTCGAGGTTGAAAGCCCGTATTGAGTGCCGGCTCGTCGAAGACTCGGGTCAGAAGGCCTTGACCCCGGGGTGGGAAACCCGTGCTGGGGGTAGGCTTGGCTGGGACTTGGAGTTGAGAGCCCGAGTGAGGTGCTGAGGAGCCGGAGACCTGTGGCAGAAAGCCCGTGTCGGGTGCCGGCGGAGCTGGGGACCCAAGGGTCAATGACCACATGGGTCTCTGTTGCTAGAGGAGCAGAGGGGCCAGCTGCCTGTATGGGCAGTCGCCGGACTGGGCTGCTTGTCGGCCACGGCAATGGCGTCCGAAGATCAGGGCGAGTCGAAAGTCGAAGCAGCGTTACCGAACACGATTGGCGATGCCAACCGTAGGTGCCCAGCGTGGATGGCGATGACGATTGGACCGTAGGTCACTATCACCACCAGTTGGTTGTTGCTATTGCTGGTGCAGGTTGGCCGCTCGATGACGACTGGTCGCACATTGCATGCTGGACGGGGGCCCTCCTCTTCCTTTCTAATAAGAAAAGGTGAGGGCATTGCGGCGTACACTTGACAGGTGTGACGCTTCTTCGGCAGAAAGAAGAAAGGTAGAAGAAGTCCCACCGGGCGTGCCATCTTTGTTTGCGACCGCGGGGAGTCACTTGTCATTTTGTCCTCGCGGCGGGGGTGTACACTCGCCTTTTTACGGAAGGTCGAGATAGGTTGACTGGACACGCGAGGATTCTGGGGGTATTGAGAAGAAGGCAGAGAGAATGATAGGAATGTACTGGAAGGAATGGCGTATGGTTCATCATTCTGGGAGACTGGGACAGGGATGGCTGGGTGGAATGCGGGCGTGTCGGTCGATTTCTTGACAATCACCTATGGAACCAAGGATTGACTGGGGAAGCGTCGCCAAGACACGGCACGTGGCTCGAGGGATCGGGTGACACGTGGATAGAAGGGGTTCCACGGGTGCAAGTGCGCAGGCGATTGTGGAGATTCGTATACTGGACATCTTTCCCCACCGGTCGCACCGGTGTTTATTTTACATCGGATTGAATCTGAATACCTTTGTTTCTTCTACCAAAGAGAGAGTCAGGGACCTTGGTAGCCGCAACGTCGGGAGGGCTTAGTCCATGCAACAGCGACAGGGTAACAGCAATACAACAGGGATAACTGGGGGCAGAGAGACTAGTTCCAGCGAGGCGGGGAATCCGCTCCCTGACTGGATTACATGACTTATATGCCATGAAAGGTATTTATATGAGGGCATGAGAGCCCGATTACAATTGCTTGCAAGCCGCGGGACAATTCCGACATTCATGACGGTCCCCGGGTCATTACATTATTGTGTGGGTAGTTCTGTATTTATACATAGTGTCAGTCAGAGGACCTGTAACTCAGCAGGATGGCACTCGAGGGGCGTCACAATGTATTCCCGACATGAGACAGTGTCGAGGTCGGGGTAGTAGGGGTGCCGGAGGCACCGTTGTGCTGGAGGAGTTGAGTGGTCGGGTGCCGCGAGCCCCGATGTGACTGGAGTAGCTGGCAGTCGGGTGCTGGGGGCACCGTTGTGACTAGAGTTGCTGGCAGTCGGGTAACGAGGGCACCGTTGTGACTGAAGTAGCTGGGTGGTCGGGTGTCGGCGGCACCGTTGTGACTGGGGTAGCTGGCAGTCGGGTGCCGAGGGCACCGTTGTGACTGGAGTTGCTGGCAGTCGGGTGCCGGCGGCACCGTTGTGACTGGAGTTGTTGACAGTCTGGTGCCGGAGGCACCGTTGTGACTGAGGAGGCGGGCGCCGTAGGCCCCGATGTGACTGGAGTAGCTGGCAATCGAGTGTCGAGGGCACCGTTGTGACTGGAGTTGTTGATAGTCGGGTGTTGGAGGCACCGTTATGATTGGAGGAGGCGAGCGCCGGGAGACCTCGATGGTCGTGCTCGGGGCCCGGTGTGACTGGCAGTCGGGTGCCAGAGGCACCGTTGTGACTGAAGGAGGCAGGCGCCATGAAGAGGCTGAGGCCAGAGTATAGGTACGTGTATTTAACTGGTTTCATGCAGTATAAGAGCCACGTGGGCTTTACAAATGGGTCGAGGAGGCCGAAGTACAATGGGAGCAAGCCGCGGGACAATTCCGACACGTGGGTCGGTCCCCGCGTCAATGCTGGATAAGGCGGATATCCGCGTGTTTTACAGAGGGTCCCTCTCGTGGCACGGGCCATGTTTGCTTCGCCAAACGAGGGGCTATGACTGGATAGCTAGAGAAAGCATCGAGCTGATGTCTGGGCGAGGTTCGATCACGCCTCGAGTCGAGCGGTCGGACATTGCCTCATGACTGTGGGGAAGCGTGACGTCATAATGCGTGCATAGTTGCAGTCGGCGGGCACGCGAGGGGAAGTCTCGGCATGAGGGGGCGTTCACCCTTGTCATAACGTCACACATGTGGCGGGGGTAGACTTGTGTGTCATGGAGGGACACCGTGTGAGGGAAGTACAAGCGACATACCCTCGACGTCCTTAGCCGACGACCAAGTCACCCACACACAATTCTCCTTGCTCGTTGCCTGGAGCCGGTTGAAGCTTGGAGATCACTGGAAGCCTTGATGCATGTCTCTTCTCTCTTTCCATTGAGCCCCTAGGGGGATTTTATAGGGAAAGATGAAGGGTCATGGGGGGTTTACCCCAGAGCTGGTCCGCGTAAACCCCAGTGAATAGTGGTGCTTGGGGTTACACGGGTTGAGAGAGGGGGATGGGGTTTACGCGGACCAGCCTAGGGGGGGTTTAGGCGGTCCAACCCCAGTGAATAGCTGGTCCGCCTAAACCCCACCCCAGGGGGGGTTTAGGCGGGTTTGACCGGGGGTTTACCGCGGGTTTGACCGCGGGTTTGACTGAGTGTTAGACTGGGATTTGACTGAGGGTTTGACTGGGGTTTGACTGAGGGTTGATTGAGGGTTTGACTGAGGGTTGACCGAGTGTTTGACTGAGGGTTTGACTGAGTGTTGACTGAGGGTTTGACTGAGGGTCTGACTGGGGGTTGACTGAGGGTTGACTGAGGGTTTGACTGGCTATAAACAAGTCGATCCGCGTGCGAGGCCGCACGATGGTGGTGCATGACGCGGTGGGTTACTGAGAGTCCCGAGTTGAGCTCCGACTTGCTGTAGAGTGGCTGGAACATACGCGCCCACCAGGTGCTCGTGGAAATTCCCGACACGCATGTGTGGGCCGTATGAGGGCGCTGGGAGCTCCTGAAGCTTGTGGTTGGCCCAGTCGGGTCTTCCTTTGACTTCAGAGGGCTGGAGGGAGGCGACTCGAGGGTAGACCCCGGCCTCATTGTTGGGCGCCACGTGGCGTGGCTTATAGTCAGGGTGCCCCCAGGTCGGCTCGGGTAGCTATGTTGAACGCGGACAAACCTGCAAACTGAGTGATCGGGGGTAGGCCCGATCGATCGTTGATGTTGCCGTGGGTCACGGCTAGCTGGTTAGGACCCTCGGTTGGGCCCGGTGACTGGGGCGTCGACATGACGATGCAGTTGGTCTTGTGATCGAGGTGACCCTCGCTCCCTGGCGAAGAGCCGTATGAAGCGGCATGCCGTTCTGAGTCCTAAGTTAACTCGGTTGTTGAAGCGTCGGCGGTGTGATACCGCATGCAGAGTGTCCGGGGGTGATCCCCAAATCTTTAGAGAGTGCCGTAAGGTACGGCAGGTTGTCCTGAATACCGAAACTAACCCGGTTGTCGGGAAACTGGCTGGCACAGTGCCGTTTGCTCGGGGCCGATCCCCGATTATTATGTTGCGCCGCTTGACCCGGTGAAGTATCTCGATTTTTGAGCTCAACTCAACTGGTAGAGTAGCTTTGGTGATGTGCCGTTTTGCTCTATTTAGGGAGTATTTCCCGATTCTTAATCCTCAATTAATTCGAGAAAATAAGCCGGTGCCAACAATCAGTCAAGCCTAATTTACACATAGGCATCGACCCTAGCACATGTCACATGGTAGAATCCAGGTCCTCAATATTTGACACACAAGTCGAATAATAAAAGGAAGAAAAAGAGACGATCTTCGTCAATAACGATCCAATATCGCATAAGCAACCCATGCTTATTTTTGTCGGATCTCTACAATGCCAAATGTCGTAACCAATTTTAGTTAAGTTGTCACTCAAAGTGAGATTGACAAACAAATTGTCAGTGGTCATCACATTAAATCATTACATTCTATATTGAGAGCAGTGGACATCATTGTTACACATCGTCCAAATTTACTACCAAAAATTCGAACCAATCACATTCAACTTTCTTATGCGGTGACATCGAAAGTAGACGCTAGGCAACCTACAATCATCTCCCACTCACATAAGATTATTGAATGGAATTAGAACGACTTCGAGCAAATTTTCTATTGAGAGATAAACACGTAACTTCTCATATCAATAAGCTGTAAAAAAATGCGATCACATCACAATAGCACTCAACCATGTGGCACTAAATAAACATGCTCATCTCTGCATGATTGTAAGTATAACTGCAAAAAAAATTTGCACAAAAATAAATAGATAAATATGACATATTATCATGAAACATATTCATGAATGAAATCTAAATCCGACTCCATGCTTACAAGAGTGTAAATTCAAACATATTAAAAATACACCTTGAGCATGGTCTAAATTGTCCAAATGCAAGAAAAGTCAGAAATTAATAGCAACAATCCACCACTCCCTTTGTAATGCCTGAGAATTTTCTACGAAGTTTCTGGGATTTAATATAATTATTAAGCATTTAAGTAGACTAAATGGGCTATTTAATGAATATAGGTCTATTTAATAGTTATTTAAAGGCCTAGATATTATGATAGGTTTAAATCCACCCAAATATACCCACAAGACCCAAATCCAAGCCCTATAGGCGCATGCCCAATTATAGAAACGTAATTTGGGCAATTTATGGATTTAAAATAGGATATATACACCAATTAGGAGATAAATCAGAAATAATAAAAAATCTGACTTTTTTAGATTTAATGTCAAATGACGGTCTATTGCGAGACCGCCCCTTCATCCTAGCGGTCCCGCAATCACCGCTAATTCCTTCAAATTTCGTGAATGGAAGAAACGTGAAAAGCTTGAATTTTTGACAACCAAATCGCCTTGGATCGAAGCTATCTGGCATGTGAGACTCTCTAGAATACTCTAGGGATCAATTCTACCCCATTTTAGGACTCTAAGTTCAATCTAATCCCCAAACCCTGGGTAAACTCTATAAATAAGGTTTAGGTTCGAACTGCGTGAACCCTTACTTTGGCTCTCGAAGTTCGACGGTAAGGAGGCATTACCTCATGTTGGTTCTTTAGAAGATTTTGTTCTCCTTAGATTTATCAAACTCCCTTCCAATTTTTGTGCTAGAAGACCCATTCGTTGAAGAATTAGGGCGTCTGGAAGTCGTTGGTTTGCTACAGGCTGCACAAGAACCAGTACGCCAGTCCAGTGAAGATCATGAGATTAGAAGCCCTAAACGAGGTTAGTTCATGTAGTGTCTTTAGAACTTTTTATTCCCCTTTATATCTTCTACCTACCCTCCAATTTTCACGAATATAGGTCAAGAGAACCAGAAGATAGAGGGGCGGGAAGTTGCTGATTTGGCACAGGACGTACATGAACCTGAGCGATCTTCCAGTTAGAAATTCGAAGTCTAAAGCTTGTCCTAGAGGTAGGTTATCTCGTGGATGACTAAAATATCAAGTTAGGAATAAAAGCCCTTTGATTTCATGAATTTTCATGCTTTCTACATGGAGTATTTAAGGTTTTATTGGCATTGAGCATCTAGGTTATTTCTACATGCATAATTTCTACCCTTAATGACAAAGATGATGATCTTAGCTTAATTCATGACAACCTATGCATCTTCATATTTTAATATGGTTGTATCAGGCCTTACTTGCATGTTGGCATATTTTTCCATGCATCTAGTTGCCCTAGATTAGCATGTACTTCGGTTTTACTGCTATCTGCCACACACAAGAAGAAACAATCTTCCTGTGACCGCCAATGGTCTATAGCGGCCTTGCGACAGACCGATAAGCCCTGGTAGGCAGCCATCATCTAACCGCTATTCTCTGTTGCCTGTTAACTCTAAACAGATTGCAGACTGACCTTAATAACTATATGATAAACCTAGGTAGATAGGTTTTATTCCTAGTTTTGACTTCATATTCGTAATATTGGTTATATTGTGCACCATCCTTGATAGATTGCATGTCTTACATGGGTTTAAATGCTTATTTTAGCCTATGTTAATTTCATGCCAAAACATATACTTTTGTAGTAATGATCATGTTTTCACATACTCATTTTGATTTGATCACTGTTTTTACCACGATCCCTTCTCATCTATAGTCTTTTCTTAAGTACATGGTGCGTACTCCGGTGTGTAGCCATTAGATACACTTTTACACTTATAAGCACACCTCTTGGACTTGTGATCCTCTCCGTTGGATATTCCTTCCACCATACTAGGTGATCTTATTTCAAGGCCTCTGTAAGTCTCCATGAGCCTGGGATTCCCACTATGACGCCGAGCTGGTTGTACCCTCAAAGCTCAATTGTCTAGAAAGCACTCACAAGAACGACGTTTTTCTGTGTCCTGGTTAGTAGCGGCCCTCAGGAGACCGCCAATGTCAATTAGCGGCCATCCAGTAGACCGCCACTGTTAGGTAACGGTTCTTTCTCTGACCGCTATTTCCTCATTAAACGGTCTTGACTTGGCTGCTATATCATAGAAGCGGCCCAGATTTGACCGCTAATTCAAGAAATGGCCCCTGAATGATCGTTTCTGTCTCAAGTGTTCTTAACCCGAGGTTTGACCTAAGGATTGATTTTCCTAAGTTTCTAGATGGTCTATTGATTATCTAGAACCTAACACTTTGTTCCAAAGCTATCTAATGAAATATGAAAGTTAAAGAATATGCCATTATGCTGTCGGATTCTTTCCGTAGCACGACCTTGTCTTAAGTCATCTTTGGAATTCTTATGATCTCTTATTGTGCATTCTCTACCTTGGTTACATTCTCATGAAACTATTATTGAATTGAATATTATTGGCTGAACTTTACTATATTCTCATGGAAGTAGCTTGATCTGTAACTTGAAGATGCAAGAGCGAGCATGGATACTATCCAAGGGCTCCACACTAGCCCCCTCGGCAGATAGCCGGAAACGTGCTGAAAACCATGAGGTACGATGAACACTGGCGTCGTTGTGCGCCCGGAGTACTTTTTTTATAGACGGATGAAAACCATGAGGCAAACTTGTGATAATTTACATGCTTGCTAGTACATTCTTGTTCATGACTTTCTAGTGCATAGCCTTTATGGTTATGAAGTACATTCTTGTTAATGAAAGGCCATTTTACTTTATAAATCTTGCTTGATCATACTCTATTGTCCATACGTATTCTTCGTATCTTTATAATTCATGTCTTGTTACTTGGTTTCGTTCATGTATTTTATCACATTTTCTTTACCTTATTCACTAGAGC
This sequence comes from Amorphophallus konjac, assembly GCA_022559845.1. Classification (NCBI taxonomy): domain Eukaryota; kingdom Viridiplantae; phylum Streptophyta; class Magnoliopsida; order Alismatales; family Araceae; genus Amorphophallus; species Amorphophallus konjac. The sequence continues at coordinate 25,393,522 of CM040120.1, forward strand.
GAAAATGTAATTACTTAAAGCATGCATTCATGTTGATGCGAAGATACCTACTGGGCAAGTGTGCTCATTACCCTACTTTTTCAATCTTTTTAGAAGTTCAAGTGAGTCGGATTCGGATTATTCTAGCAACGGGTCCGAAAGTGACAATTGATGGTCGAGAAGAGACTTAGAATGTCAAGAGTTTTCAAGTAGTCTAGAGTCATGATGTAATTTTCACTTTATTGAGTCATATTATGCAATTTCTATTTTTATTGAGTCTAGTTGCCTTTATGTCAAAGAGTCAGATATTCATGTACCTTGGATCATTATTATCAATAAAAGTTAGAATTCTTGTCAAATATTGTGTACTCCATCTTTGTGTGAATGTTTATGGCGCTCTGATTATATTGCTAGCTTGAGGCGTATTGTCGGCTGCTCACGTTCCCCGATATAACTTCCGTTGTACATATGTCTCGGGGCGTGACACCATTTCCCTTGGAGGTTTTCTGTACAAGGTATGACAGTGGTGCACAGTGGAACTACATATTCCATCGTGGTGATCAACTGCCAGAGTCTCGCAATGTCCAACATGCAAAGGCACTAACAGACTGACCCCATGAGTCCACAAACATCGTATAGCTGTACAAAACAGTGTACTGAACTCATTAAATTATCGAAACCCATCTGTGGTATGATTTACAGGATGTCAGTCGGGTCGTCTCAACAGCTCTACTTGTTGTTGCCATGGTCACTACCACTAGAGAGGGCAATCAATAGCAACCGTTATGCTAGTTCCTCTTTATTTATTAGTCCGAGGGATAAACGTCGCAATACATACATGCTCGTGTTAGCCCAAGGGAAAGAGGATACTAAGCCTGCTAACAAATCCACCGTAAATTAAACCGCGACAAAAACCTCACTCTGATACCACTGTTAGGAAAACCTCACAGGATATATACAACAAATATATATAACCAAACGAGTTCAGAGTTGGAGGACGTACCCCGCGGCGGAAATGAGACGTACACACGTAACAACGGAAGGGGAAACAGAAATACGTGTCTACCTTCAGTATCCGGGTACAAGATCGGCTACCAGAGTCGACCCATACCCGTGAATCGTCACGGAGTCACAGAGTCCGCTCCGAGAGTCCACACTCCAAATCTAGGGACTATGGTGATGATTTCCCCAGAGATGTAGACCATACACGTCACGGGACTAACCCACGACTAATATCGTGCAGTCGGCACACTGATGCACTACCTTTGTCATTGTCTCTAACATATAGAGGAGAATGACGAGAAGAGAGAAGGGATAAAGAGAATCGAAAGACGAGGCTGCCGCAGCTATGACGGGCGCTATGCTCTCTAGTTCTCTCTCTTTACACACATGCACACACCCTCTCTCTTATACACTTCTTCGTCACCTCATAAACATACATTGGCCAATGGAGACGAACTCTCACCATGGTACATCTCCAGGCGTCCTCGTACTCAACGGACCAACTCGGGCAGCGTGACGTCATCCATCGACACGTCATCTCCCTTGCCTCGCACACATAGTGCCACCTCTCTTTCACACACGTAGTGTCTTTCTCCCCTTTTTCTTCCCCTTTTTCCTTGTTTTTTTTCTTACATTTAATCAACCCCCTTCGGGGGTATTTATAGAGGGGAAGTAGAGGGAGAGAGGAGGAGATGAGATCAGGGGAGAGAGGGGCGATGAGAGGGATAGGAAGAGGTGGCAGGAGGTGGATAAGGAGGAAGAGGAGGTGGGGCCCAGTGGCTCCCTGCGAGCGCGCCACGTGGTGCATGTGCGAGCTCACGGGCGGGCGCACGCGGGTGCGCGTGAACACGCACCCCGCGTGCGTTCGACCGCCACCGCGGCGGGCCCAATGGGGCATAGCCCATTAACATCCTTCAAAACACTCGAGACTTATAGTTCATCGTGCCTCTCCGTCATTCACAATCCATATCAAGTCTGTGGCGAGTACAAAATGGAATTTTTTTAAAATCCAGCCATTGCGGTTGTGTTATCAAACGCGGCCTTAGATCTTGAGTTAACTAACAGAGAAATATTGAAACGGAGACTAGCAGCCAAGTAGGTAAGATCGCAACAGATGAAGTGGGAACGCTTGTATGTAGATGAGATAGGTGGGAAGAAAACATAGGGTCGTGGGTTATTGGTGGGGCTTTTAGTTATTCTTTTCGTTAGCTTTCTCTTAATCATTGAACATATTTCGAGAGATTATGAGTTCAGATGAAGGTCGGTCGATTTTTTTAGTTTAAAACTCTTTAACTTATATGTTTTAGTAAACAATCTTAGTCGGTTCCTCTCTAACTGCTTAAGACATAAGAGGCTTGCTAGTTAAGAGAAAACAAGCACAAAGTGAGATTAGAGCAGCTTGACCAACTACCATGAAATCTATGAAGCATATGAATTCTTGATAAAATATTCACATAGGAGAACTAGAGTGGTGCGGACACCCGAGCACATGCGAGACACGAGCCGGCGAGCCACCGGTACCGCATGAGGAGCACGACTCGAGCCACCTCAGCATCCCTATGGCTCGGAGACAGTCTGGAGGTTCCCCATTGAGTCATAGCATTTATCATATTTTTGGGGATTTTTATTTGTGTGTAATGTATTTTATTTTCTTTTCATCAGTGTGTAATTTAGATAGTTCGAGGGGCTTATGTGTAAAATGGGGATCCCTGGGTCCCACAGGCCCCCACTCCACTCCCATTGGGCCACCTCAGCTCTAGGGCCCCTGTGGGGTCAGTCAACCCTCCATGGAGACTTCTAGAAGGGTGGGCCAAGGGAGGGGGACAATGGACTTGAAAAGTCCACATGGGAGGCCACCAACCCCACCTACCATGTCCCCCCCTTGACCCTCATGGGTCAAGGTGCGCCCCCCTCCCCTTTTTGTTTAATATTTTGTTGTATTTTGATCAAACTCCATCCTAGCCATCCACCCCCAACCCCTAGATCTAACGGTGGAGGATGAGTTTGGTGGGAGTCATATATAAGGCATGTAATTACCATTTTCTTGAGTTAATGCCATTTTGAACTTGAAAATTGTTGGAGCATGGCCTAGGCCGCCCCCTTCCTCTCTCCCTCTCCCCCTTGCAGCTGTGAAGGTTTCTTCTTGGTGGTGTGACTCCACCCTATCAGTTCCGGTCGCCGCCGCCGCCGCCACGAACTGCCACCGCACCGCCATCGCCATCAACGGAGTTCTGCCTGCACAGTACCACAGCAGCTTGTTTGAAATTCACATGTCTTCCCCGAGCTTATTTGGCTACCAAATTTGGAGGAGTTGTTCCTGGGATGTTCCTCTCCACTCACAAAAATCAGGCCAGCATTTAGATCACGTTTCCTATATTTTGATTTTCGTCCACTCTTCCATTTTGGTTCTGCCAGAGTTCTGTCCAGGTTCACCTTCGTCTTGAGTTTCATATCTTAGAGCCACTTTTTGATTTTTTTTAGTTCGCCCAATTTTACTGGGGGTTCCATCCATCCAGCCCTTCATCCAAACTTTTTCTCAATTTTTGATTCGCCCATCTCATATTTTCTAAAAATCGTTCTCAGACCCATCTACAATTCTGTCCACCTGTCCCCAGATCTGACCACTAGTCATCCCAAAAATCATAACAAATTGGGGCCACCTCCAAATCAAATTCTAAAAATATCCCCCTTTCCGTGGTTTGATTACCTATAACTTTTAAGATGAGCTCGAAGTCTGAATCCAACTGTACGTAGGCGGTCAATGGCCATTTATAGGAAACTGATATGCTGATCTGAGATTTCGGGAGCTATGGAGCAGAGAATTGAAAAATAGTTACAGCCCAGGTCCGTGCAGGTTCAGAAGAGTACACTGACCCTAGATTGAAGGATTTCGGATCCTCTTTCCAACGGCGCTGATTTCGTCGCATTCTGGCGACGGGGCTGATCACAGTGGCTGTTTTCGCAGGAGCGCGCGCTGCTGAAACAGCAACATCAGCTCGTGGACAGCACTCTCTCCACTTGGGAACCGGGACACCCGGCCTCCGGTGAGTGTCGCCGGCTGACCGCCGTCCAGGGAAGCATGCTGCCAGGGGTCCCCATTACAGTGGGACTCACCCCGCCAGACCCGGAGGACATGACAGCGTGTGGGCCCCACGGCCCATTGATTTTGCCGTCCGGAAAGCACGAGAACGCGGAGTTCGGCGCGTCGAGACGACATCAAGATGCTGCCCGTCAACCTGATTTGCATGATCCCCGAGGCCCACATGTGACCTTTTACCTCTCTGCGTGGAGTGGGTCGAATCTCTTTGTACCGCTGTGAATTATGTTAACCGGGGGCCCGTAAGTCAGCCGGGGTGTCTTCGCCACGCCGGGTGCGTGGAGGTAAATGTCTTAACTCCTTGGCATTACATTGCTTAGCTAGTATACGGTCTTAGGCCGCTGCCGAGAGTGTAGGTACTAGCCCGTGTGTCCATGTCACCGCTGTGAGAGTGAGAGTGACCCGTCCCGCGACTCGATCCGAGTCCGGAAGTTGAGTCGGACTACCCTTGACCTCCGCCGGTTCCTTAACCGCGCACGGTCCGCGCTTTCCCTCGCTTGGGACGACGAGTGAGCTTCCACTTCTGTTAGCGACGTTTCGCCACTAGGAGCTCGTAGTGTCGGGCTTAGTGTCTCCCTGGTGTGTGTTGCTGGTCGTGTCTTCATCTAGAGTCCGAGGGTGGCAGCATATAGTGTCGTCTCCCGTGTCCGTCCCTCATCAGTTTGGTATCAGAGCAGGCTGAGTCTAGGGTAGTCTTGCATAAGTCTTGCATGCATCATGGTCTAAGTCGAGTCTAGGATCATCATTAGTTTTCAAAACAAAAAAAAGGTGTTTTAAAATTGTATTTCATCCCGATAATTCGGTATCTTAAAAGGTGTTGTCCGAACGCTAGGCTACGCCTATCGGGAAGGCCGCACACTTACGGGAGTGATCTTCGGATCGATTAACTCCGCCACGTACCGGATATTGGTTTAGGTCTAGGTGCATTAGTCGGTGTTTGCATTAGTTAGTGCATTCCAACCTTGCATTGTCTAGTGTCTGTCTCCACGTGTCGGCATGTCTAGCATGTAGTTCCGCCAAATTCACATGGAATCCCCATCACCCGGGCAATATGGCCGTTGGTCCACCCATGGGCTTGGCAACCACCCACTCCACTTCCGTAGGCCCGAAGCCTCGAATTTTTATGGCCCCAATGGCCCGGTCTACTACCTCAAGTGGGAGGCCACCATGGACACATACTTTGATTGTTATACCATGTCCGAAGCCGGGCAATTCTATTTTGCCGAGGAGAGGCTTCTACATGAGGCCGCCGAAAAGTGGGACCACATTGAGCGCTTGAGAGAGGTTAGGAGGCAATGGCCCATCGAATCATGGTGGGACATGAAGAGAGAGCTTAGGAAGGTCTACGTGCCCCAACCGGTCACCTCCAACCGGCCCCACCCAATCACTTCCAACCAAGTGGGTCCTAGTCGGAGGTAAAGAGCCCCACACATAGATGAGCCAAGACCCAATCCTAGGACGGTTGACTACGGGCGAGTCCACCATGATATCCCTATTCCAACCCACTCCGTTGCCGAACTTATGCAAATGATTTTGGACCGGTTGGATGGGGTGGATAGGACACATACTCCTAGTGATGTACTCCTACACGAGCCTAAGGAGGTAGCAATCGGTAGCCCCAACCCGTTGCCATCTATGGTTCCATCCCAAGGTCCTCTCCCCATCATAGTGGATCCTTTTTCCCCACCCACGAGAGCCCCATTGCCTACACCCCCTGTCCGTCAGGAGGATAAGGGTAAGGGTCCACTTATCAGGGAGCGTAGTGGGTCACGACAGCAGTGTTATCGCTGCCAGGGGTTCGGCCACTTTACCGGACAGTGTCCCACTCGGACATCTCTAGCCCTAGGGGACAAAAGGGTTGGAGAAGCCACACTCTCCGATCTTTATTCGGAGCCACCTCAGCCACAGCTACCCATGTTTCTAACGGGAAAGCTACTTATAGCCGAGCCACTCCTTAGCTGGCTTAAGAATGGCCTGGTCCCACTTCCCTTCCAATCTATGGACCCTATCCTACCTCTGGTGCCAATCAACTCATTCCATACCACTTTCCGGTCTAGTCACCATGTGGATACATTGGATGACCTTCTTAACGGATTAGACCGGCAATTGACATTTACGCACTTGTTGGCTCCAGGCTTCGACCGACCCACAAGTCGTAGTTTCACTCATCCCGCTTTAGGGTCCATCACCTCCGTGTACACCGTGGGTCATGTTACCACGGAGGTTCTTCTACTCCTCCCTATGTCGGCCGAGTCCGACTTCATTCCCCTTTGCCCAAGGGAGGAATCTTACTTTCTACCTATGACTGTCGTCCCATCTCTCACAATGAATGAAGGTGATCATTTACACCTCCAAGATTTCCAAATGTGGGACAGTGATTTGTGGAAGCCTAGTCCGAGGGGTCATACCTTCTTTGATCCCTTCGACCCATTCTCTTGTGGACCCCGTGACCCACCATATTTACTCCACCTTTTCGAGAGAGTCCACCATCATACCCCCACCGTCTCATCTCCCTTCATGGATGAAGGAGATCAACAACACCTTCTAGACTTCCACACATGGGATCTTGAGATGAGGGAATCCATATCGAGGGGTCACACATTCTTTGATCCCTTCGATCCCTTTCTTAGTGGGCCCCTTGGTCCATAATCTCCATTCCACTTCTTTAGGGGAGGTCACCATTATACCCCTCCCCCATGGACCGGGCCATCGGCACCCACCGAGTCCGTTCACGGGCGAGAGACACCCGACCCTCCTGTTCCACCCAAACCTCCCAAATCCAAAGGACCGTCTTATGGTTGTACCGACATTCAGTCACACTTAGGGTATGCATGGCACACCTTCGGATGTCCTGGACCACCTTGCATATGATTGGGTCGAACTAACATTAGGTTTGTTTAGGGTCGTGTGTGCATCTGTGTGTTTTTCTTTTGTTAAGCATGTTAGGAGTCTGCATGACGACGTCCGTCGTCACAGTAAGGCCAGCAATGCACGGTACAAGGAGTTAGCCGGTGCCCATAGACACCACCGAGAGTTCCACGAGGGCGAATATGTCATGATCAGGGTAAGACCTGAACGGTTTCCCTCTAGAACCGTTAAGAAGTTGCAAGCTCACGGAGCCGGTCCCTTTAGAGTGTTGAAACGCGTTGGATCCAATGCGTATGTTGTGGACCTGCCCGAGGAATATGGTATAAGCTCTACCTTCAATGTATCGGATCTTGTTGCATATAGGGACCCAGCGGTGATCCCTAGTGAGCCTTTTGAGCCATCTCCTCCCCTTGAGAGTGATCCCACACCTGAGTGTCCACTTCCACCTCCAGCCCCTTTTTCACGGCAGCGTGAGCATATAGATCGTATACTGAACGAGCAAGTGACAGTTACCAGGAGTGGATCTTACCCGCGCTACCTAGTGCGATGGAGAGGACGGCCCGCTACTGAGGACACATGGATCACACATGGAGAGTTGCAGCGGATTGATCCGGATCTTCTGGAGCGATACCGGAGCGATGCAGACCCTTACTCGCCAGGGTCGAGTTTCTCCCACCCGGGGAGAATTGGTGCGGACACCCGAGCGCATGCGAGACACGAGCCGGCGAGCCACCGGTACCGCACGAGGAGCACGACTCGAGCCACCTCAGCATCCCTATGGCTCGGAGAGAGTCTGGAGGTTCCCCACTGAGTCATAGCATTTATCATATTTTTGGAGATTTTTATTTGTGTGTAATGTATTTTATTTTCTTTTCGTCAGTGTGTAATTTAGATAGTTCGAGGGGCTTATGTGCAAAATGGGGATCCCTGGGTCCCACGGGCCCCCACTCCACTCCCATTGGGCCACCTCAGCTCTAGGGCCCCTGTGGGGTCAGTCAACCCTCCATGGAAACTTCTAGAAGGGTGGGCCAAGGGAGGGGGACAATGGACTTGAAAAGTCCACATGGGAGGCCACCAACCCCACCTACCATGTCCCCCCCTTGACCCTCCTTGGTCAAGGTGCGCCCCCCTCCCCTTTTTGTTTAATATTTTGTTGTATTTTGATCAAACTCCATCCTAGCCATCCACCCCCAACCCCTAGATCCAACGGTGGAGGATGAGTTTGGTGGGAGTCATATATAAGGCATGTAAATACCATTTTCTTGAATTAATGCCATTTTAAACTTGAAAATTGTTGGAGCATGGCCTAGGCCGCCCCCTTCCTCTCTCCCTCTCCCCCTTGCAGCTGTGAAGGTTGCTTCTTGGTGGTGTGACTCCACCCTATTAGTTCCGGTCGCCGCCGCCGCCGCCACGAGCCGCCACCGCACCGCCATCGCCATCAATGGAGTTCTGCTTGCGCAGTACCACAGCAGCTTGTTCGAAATTCACAGGTCTTCCCTGAGATCATTTGGCTACTAAATTTGGAGGAGTTGTTCCTGGGATGTTCCTCTCTACCCACAAAAATCAGGCCAGCATTCAGATCACGTTTCCTATATTTTGATTTTCGTCCACTCTTCCATTTCGGTTCTGCCAGAGTTCTGTCCAGGTTCACCTCCATCCTGAGTTTCATATCTTAGAGCCACTTTTTGATTTTTTTTAGTTCGCCCAATTTTACTGGGGGTTCCATCCATCCAGCCCTTCATCCAAAATTTTTCTCAATTTTTTATTCGCCCATCTCATATTTTCTAAAAATCGTTCTCAGACACATCTACAATTCTGTCCACCTGTTCCCAGATCCAACCACCAGTCACCCCAAAAATCATAACAAATCGGAGCCACCTCCAAATCAAATTCTAAAAATAGTCCCCTTTCCGTGGTTTGATTACCTATAACTTTTAAGATGAGCTCGAAGTCTGAATCCAACTGTACATAGGCGGTCAATGGCCATTTATAGGAAACTGATATGCTGATCTGAGATTTCAGGAGCTATGGAGCAGAGAATTGAAAAATAGTTACAGCCCAGGTCCTTGCAGGTTCAGAAGAGTCCACTGACCCTAGATTGAAGTATTTCGGATCCTCTTTCCAACGGAGCTAGTTTCGTCGCATTCTGGCGACGGGACTGATCACAGCGGCTGTTTTCGCCGTAGCGCGCGCTGCTGAAACAGCAACATCAGCTCGTGGACAGCACTCTCTCCACTTGGGAACCGGGGCACCCGGCCTCTGGTGAGTGTCGCCGGCTGACCGCCGTCCAGGGAAGCATGCTGCCAGGGGTCCCCATTACAGTGGGACCCACCCCGCCAGACCCGGAGGACATGACAGTGTGTGGGCCCCACGGCCCATTGATTTCGCCGTCCGGAAAGCACGAGAACGCGGAGTTCGGTGCGTCGAGACGACATCAAGATGCTAACCGTCAACCTGATTTACGTGATCTCCGGGGCCCACATGTGACCTTTTACCTTCCTGCGTGGAGTGGGTCGAATCTCTTTGTACCGCTATGAATTATGTTAACCGGGGGCCCGTAAGTCAGTCGGGGTGTCTTCGCCACGCCAGGTGCGTGGAGGTAAAGGTCTTAACTCCTTGGCGTTACATTGCTTAGCTAGTATACGGTCTTAGGCCGCTGCCGAGAGTGTAGGTACTAGCTCGTGTGTCCATGTCACCGCTGTGAGAGTGAGAGTGACCCGTCCCGAGACTCGATCCGAGTCCGGAAGTTGAGTCGGACTACCCTTGACCTCCGCCGGTTCCTTAACCGCGCACGGTCCGCGCTTTCCCTCGCTTGGGACGACGAGTGAGCTTCCACTTCTGTTAGTGACGTTTCGCCACTAGGAGCTCGTAGTGTCGGGCTTAGTGTCTCCCTGGTGTGTGTTGCTGGTCGTGTCTTCATCTAGAGTCCGAGGGTGGCACCATATAGTGTCGTCTCCCGTGTCCGTCCCGCATCATAGAGGATCGAGAGATTGAAATAAGAACATACTAAAGCTGGTCAATTAGCTTACACGTTTTGTTGTGAGCGTCTTAACTCAAGGTGTCTTTTCGTTCAACTTAAAACACCACGAAATATGGTACTCAGAAAAATCTCTAGCCATGGTTACACAATTCATTTGAAAATGAGTTTTCGAGTGAGACTAAGAGTTCATATTGAACTTGCTATAAGTAAGAAGGGTTTGACAGTATGACTATACTCTTAATTATGGCCAGGGACATTGTGTATGAATGAAGAACCATAACTATGTGGTAATTGTGGATGGAAAGGTTCCAAAGTGATTTATAAACCCCATTTGTCTTCTAAGGTCACAGAATCTTGCTTGGTACTTATCATAGCCTGAAAGTCCAATAGAGAAATAATTATGAGATAATTATCCATCATGAGATAATATATTAATTATTTAAGTCACAATATGATTAAAAAACTAATATGTGTTAATGATAAGTTAAGAAAGCGTTCTTAAACTTAATGGACCTAAAATCAGACTAACATTGGGCCTAGAGGGTGACATACATAAGGGTTATGAACCACGGAGGTATTTATTCAATTATAGACTCATGATGGTTTTTGTGAAAAATTTGACGGAGTCTATAAATAGTTGTATGACGGGAACTCTTGGGAAAGCATTTAGGGTTCCTCCAGTCAAAGCCGCCTCTTCTCTCTCTCCTCCTCAGACCCAGCACCCCCTTCTTATAATGCCCCGGATTTTTCGGATATTTTTCGTGGGTCTCGGAGTGTATTTTGTGCTTTATACGTATTTTTCCCTGATGTGCCCTCGGAACTCTATGCAGGGCGAACCGTGGCGTTCTCCGACTCTAGGATAGTACCGGCGCGTTGTGCTCCTCCCAAGGATCACGGAGGTAATTTTTAGTATTTTTCTGAATTTCTAAAATTTTTGAGTTTTTCTATATATATAACCTCCTTTTTCTCTCTCCCCTCACTCTCATTTCTCACTCTCTCCTTCTCTCTTCTCTCATGCTCTCCCTTCTCACCCTCTCTTCTCCGGCGGCTGATGGAGCGGGGCGGGGGCGCAGCGGGGCGACGTGGGCGGGGAGGACAGCGAGGATGGGTCGAGGATCGGGGAACGGAGGCGCGGTGAAGCTCAGTCGCGAATTCGGGCCCCGGCTAGGGTTCAATGGCGTTTCCTTCGTGGATCGGCGTCCACGGCGCATCAAATCTTCGGTGGAGATAGGGAGATGGATCCCCAACTCGTGTACTTCATTTCCCGAGAGTTTTGTAGGCCGTGGTGAGCCGAGCGGGCTTATTTGAGCATTTTGGGGAAAATCCATATTTTTGGGGAGTGAGCCCGATCTAGAGTTTTGACCACGTTTTTGGGATCTAATTGGGTCCTCTCGGTGCTAGAGAGGTTGGGGACTAGTTTCCCCTTGTTTCCCCCTTCACATGGGTGTGAATGGGGTGTGGAATGGATTTTTCCATGGTTTATGCTGTTTTCGCGCTCGGGTCAACCTAGCGGTCGTTCCAGCGACCGCTAGGGTGCTAAGCGGTCATGAAGAGACTGCTTGGGTCCCCTTATGTCGGTTCGATCCTTGCGGTCTCGCGATAGACCGCCAAGGTTCCTTGCGGTCTGGTGAAGACCGCTTGGCTTTGCTTTACGGTCCAGGGGTGACCATTTGACTATGTTTTGGTCATTTGAGGTCGATGGGGTAGCGATCTCGCGACTGACTGCTCGGCTACGCCAAGCGGTCAGGGGGACGACCGCCACCCTTCCAGGCGGTCCTGTGGTGACCGCTTGAGGTTTTTGTTTTGGGTTCCTTGTGGTCTCGCGATAGACTTCCAGGCCAGCCCTTGCGGTCCAGGGGTGGGCTGCTAGGCTGTGCCTTGCGGTCCAAGGGTAGACCGCTAGGTACTGTGATGGTCTAGGGAGGACCGCCACTTCGTTTTCCTTGTTAGATGTGTTTTGTTGCGTTGTGTTGACCCCGGTCGACTCGGTTGTGACCTAGTGGTCGACCATCGATCTTGTGGATGTCCCGGATACCTCGTGGGTTCTGTATCCGTGTTTCTGGGGTGTCTGGAGGTGGCGTGTTACCTCGATTAGCGTGCCCATAGATTTAGAGGGTCCGAGTGACCCTGTGTGTGTTCCAGGCTTTCGTGTTACGCTTGGTCGAGTCACCGTGTATCGGTGCGAGTGCGGTGGGGTTTTCACCTCACGTCGTGGACTTTTCCGGAAGATGGTTCCCGAGTGGGCCAAGTGTATGGCCCTGGACTGCGAGTCCAATCATCTAGCCTTGTGGAGGTTTCCCGCTTTTCACTGGGATGGGAAATCGGCGTGGCGGCTTGTGATCTGCCTTGGGAATCATGCTTGGGTGTTTTCTGCGTGGGCCGTGTGTGTGGCCTATGGACTGTGAGTCCAATTACCTAGCCTGGGGCTGGAGGGTTCTCAGTTCCCTTTTCGCGGGAATGATCTCAACAATTGTGAATTGCCTCGTGAGTCATCATGTCGATGTTTCTGACCCTAGGGTTAGGGCATATTGACGACGTGGAGCCGTTCGGTGCAAAGGGCTTGACCCCGAGTCTCGTGACTCAAGGACGGTTGGATTTAGTAAGTCTAGAGGACTGTCTAGAGTCTAGTGGCTCGGTGCCACTTGATTCTTCTCGACTTTTGCGTAGGGTGCGTGTGTGTTTCTCGGAGTTCTCCTCGGAGAATGGTCACATTAGTGACTCCCCACTCGTCGTAGCCTTCCGACACGCATGTGGTCCCACCGGGGAGTGGTGGTGAGACTTTACCCGAGAGGGACGGCTTTAGGCTGGTTGCCGTAGGGCCTCCCACTGTGGCGGCTCGAGTCCGGGCCGAGAGGAATACCAGCTAGAGGGCCTGACGTAGCACCGTCAGTCAGTGTGTGCACACGTGGTCGGAGACTTCGGACCCGTGCTGACGAGCACGACCCCGCCTAGACCCTTGTTTTGTGTTCTGTGGTTACTTGTACGGTGTCTCAGTCTCCGACTGGGGCGCCACAGCGAGACACCTGAGGTTGTGGACTAAGTCGTCAGTGGACGCATCTGGCCTTACTTCTAGTGGGCAGGTACTCCTGTCACGTGAGACGTGACTCTCCTGTTTTCGGGTTTTGTTTCTTGTCTGCGAGATGTGGTTCCCCCGACAGTTTCAGGGAGTGTTCTCGAGGTAGAGGTCTAGGGGTTTTTCCGGTGAACATCACCGAGGGTTTTTCTAGACGGTGTTAGGTCCAAGACTGCGAGGTCGTAACGGTTTCTTCTGGCGGCATAGCTAGAGGTTTTCCCGTTAGTTCGATAGTCCCCCGACTGTGAGATCGGGGTGTGTTTGTCCGGTATAGTAGGAGTAGCTGTAGTGCCGAGTTTTGATTGGCCACCGGTTTGCTGTTTCTACTGTAGTTGTAGCTGCTTTCCTTTCCGCTACTATCGTTGTTCTCGGTTGGGGTTCCGCGGGATCCCTACTGAGCCAGTGACAGGAGGCTCACCCCTGCTTGTCAGGTGCCGCGGTTCTTCCTCGAGGTTCGAGGGTGCTATGCGGAGGTTCTTGGTTGCCAGCTCGTCGGGCTGAGTGTTCATTCGGCATTGGGTACGTTCTCTGCCTTAAACTGTACTTTGGTTAGATTGGACTCTGATGTTGTAATTGTTTATTTATTTCTGTTATTTGTTGAATTATCCTGCTTTATTTCCTATTTCTTTGTACCTCCACACTCCTTTTAGCCCTTCCAAGCTCTCCCGGCTCGTGGACGGCGGACCAGGATTCGAATGGTATCGGGCTCCTCCCGATATCCAAATCTTTGGTTGTTACAACTGGTATCAGAGCAGTGGTTGTGGACGTACATAGGAATTCAAGATATTGTAGTGATTAGAGTCCATAAGGTCCAGTACATGGCCTAGGGTTTTGTGGTTGTTTTCCACTTGATTTCTCGCCTGAGAGCTTAAGGGCGCTACGCGGCGTTGGCGCTGTGAGGTAGTTGATGTTCGCAGCTTTCGTGCCGATGTGGGGCCCAAGAGATGTGATAGAGAGATTTCTTCCCGATGGGTGGTGGCCCCGGTTGTGCTGCGTTGAGCAGAGGTTGTCGGTAGGCGTGGATTTGCGGTGCAGCGTTCGAGGAATTTGCAGCGAGGTCAGATGGGTGGCGAGGATTGGTTGTTGTTAAGTGGCCATGAGCGTGCTTTGAGGGAGCTGTTCTTGAGTCTGGCCACTCCAGTTTGAGTTTTACCCAGCCCCTGATGTGTTACGATTGTGGTTTAAGGTGGCAGAGCGGGTGTTCTGATCGAGAGGTGCGCTCGGGTGAGCGGAGGATCTTCTCGGTGAGTTGCTGGTATTCGAGCCTGATGTCCTCGTCGTGCTCTGTGGCGTCTGAAATGACGTGTCGGTCCCTATTATTTTATGGATATCGAGGCAGAATTGGGCGGAGTTGTCCCAGTGAGTTCTAAGTCCTGCGCTTCTGCGGGTGAATGGGTTGTGTTCGCCCTAGATTTGGCTTGAGTTGTGAAGGTTCTACAGCGAGTCCGAGACTCGAGGATGAGTATTGACGGTTGTCGATTATGGCTCATGTGCGGCTCTTGGCGTGGCGTGTTGCAGTTCAAGAAATTGTAGTGGTGGTGTATCGAGAGATGCTGTGATTGTGGTCCGACGTGACACTCGCCGAGTGTGTCGGAGGCGCTGACCTGATGGAAGCGATAGTTTTCTCGGTGCTGGAAGGTGCTGTTCCCAACATGTGCGAGGTTTGAGGTCAGGTCGAGCGTGGAGATTTTTTGTTGGTTGAAGGTGTGTTGGTTTCTCCCTTGGTTGGAGAGATTGTGTTTGGCTAAGGCTCGTCGTCTTGCATTATGTTCCCGGATTTGGTTGGCCTCAATGTGCCATAAAATCCGTGTCAGACGTGTCCTGTGTTTTGGCAAGGCGGTTGCCTGTGAGAAGTCGTGCCCAATTCTCTGGTTGCGTGAGGGTGTGTTGGCACTGCTTCGAAAGGATGAGTGCTGGTTGGGCGATGTTTGAGAGAATTCTTGGCGGGTGCTAGAACTTTCCGATGTGTGACAGTTCAAAGCCCGCAGAGTTGCAGAGGATTGCCAGATTTGGGAGTGAATCTGTGCTTGGGGTTCGAGGTAAGGGAGCTTTCCTCACCCTATTTTCTAAAGTTGGCCAACCGAGTTGTGGATTGTCGGGATGGTGAGTCCCGAGTTGCCGTGTTGGCTGTGCGTGTGGATCAGAGTGCGCAGCGGAAGCCTGGTGGGCCCATGACCCACAGGTTCAGGATCGTAGCATTGGGTGCTACGTGCGGATTCTTGAGGTTGCGTTGAGCATTGGAGGATTGGTTCCTCTGTGTGAGACGTGTTGTTGCCGTGCCGTTGCTCGAGGTATTATGGTTCTTGGCACTAGCAGGACGGAGTGTTGGGGGGAAAATGTTGGCAAGTGTGCCGCATGAGTACCCTGTTCATGTGATGAAACCCGTGTCAGGCGTCGGTGTTTGACCAAGATGGGGTTGCTGAGGATGTCACCTGACGGAGGTCGAGGACGTGTTGGTCAGAGTCGGTGGCTTGGTGCCCGACTTGTATTAGAGGTTGGGTCATCTGATGAGATCGTGTTTTGGAGAAGTGATCTCTGACAGATTATGGGTCCCAGTTGGCAGCTGTGAGTGGCTGGTGATCCTAACAGTGTGATCGACCACAGTAGCGTCTGTAGGTTATGGTCGTGTCGGATTGTGACGACCCAGAGCGCCGGATACCGATATATCAATAACATCGATACACCGATACCATGAACTGGGGAAGCCACCCAAGAGGCTGATGAGGCCCATGAAGGGTTAGTGAGGTTTGTCGAGGGGATGCATAACGAATTGCAATCACAAGCGCGCATATTAGAATTAATTTAACAGAAGTGCGGAAGCAATTTAAAATAAACAAGTGCTAAATATATATACTAGTCCAGAGGCACAAAAGTGCTAGTCCAAAAGTACAACTACTCGGGGCATACCCCAGTAAAAGTACAAAAGAGGGCCAAAAAGGCGACCCGACAACAGCTGGCTGCTAAGAACGGTCCCCAAGCGCACGGGAAACACCGGGAGACGACGGGCGCGGCTCACCTAAAAAGAGAAGGGTGAGTCACAGCCAGACTTAGTAGGGGTCACGCAGATCCCTACCTCGCACTAAACAAGCATACATGCAAAAATAAAGGCAATTAGAGCATGCATTTAATTAAATAACATGCAATGGCATGAATAACTAATCACAATAAAGCTGTAAAATCTAACTAAACAGATATAACAGCTAATACATGCCAAAAAAATGAGTAAGTCTAAACGATTGAAACTAACTCTACCAGTAGAATATGCCTCAACTAATCAAGCCACAGGGAACAGGACAACCACTGGGAACAGAAACCAGATGCGTCCACTAACGGCTTACACTACGTCTCAAGCACTCGTAGTCAGTACACGACAAGCTGAGCGCGTAAACAGTACTAAACCAAGTGACCAGTCAGAGTGACACTCGTCAGTGTCAGTCCACAGCCTCTGACCACGTGTGCACACACTGACTCTCACCTGAGCCAGGCCCTCTAGCTAGTTTTCCCCCTCGGTAGGACGCTACCGTTGGCGGGGAGCCCACGGTACTAGCTTAAAAACCGTGTGATGGGAACACCCCTCCGCCATCCCCAGGCGGGTCAGTACTCAAAGACCTTAGGGCTACAACAGTGGTTCCATCGCAAGGAAAGTAAAGCTATTCTATTGGGATCTAAAAACATGCCATTACTTCATAAAATAACTCATACATGGCGTGTAATTATTATTGAACGCATTAAGAATAGGCCAGCAGCTTTTTGAAACTAACAGGCATGTGGCGGTCTGCTGCCACCGCGTCAGGGAGTGTGACGGTCGGGGAAGGGCGCGTTACATTGACTGTGACGCGTCCGCCCCTGGCCGTTACAGCCACCCGAAGCTCCAGCTTCAATCGCTCAAACGAAGTGTAACGCGCTCCCTGAGGCACGTTACGGCATCCTGACGGTCGGGAAAGGGCGCGTTACATCGACTGTGACGCGTCCGCCCCTGGCCGTTAGAGCCACCCGAGACCAAAATCGACCCACAGTTTTTCAAGCCGTTTAAACACGGTGTAACGCGCTCGCGCAAGCACGTTAGGGCACCCTGATGGCCGCCCGATAGGCCGTCAGGCCAACCGCCAAACCCGGTCAACGAAAATCAACAGAAGTGTAACGGTCGGAAACCTGACCGTTACACACACTGTGACGCCTCTCCAAAGGGCCGTTACAGTTCTGTAACGCGTCCCCCATGGACCGTTACGGGTGTGACGGTTCCTGGAAGGACCGTCACACCGTCTGGGTTACGGACGGGTTATGTTTGAAAATGGGTTCCCTCCCGGGCGATCGGAATCGCCGGGTAACGACGAAAACCTGTAAAACCTGTCAAACCACACGTTCTAAACAACATAATACCAACAAAAATAACCACATGCAATGCCCACAATGGATTATACATGAAGAACAAAGCTTAACCCCCCAAAAATGGAAAATAACCATTATGCATGCTACGGGAGTCTAATCAAGCAAACAAGCTATAGGAAATGATCCTAGCGAGATCAAGATTCCATCCCCCTACCTCGTGCAAGCCGGAACGGCCGATTAAGCCGCATGCACCGAAGAGGGTTCACCGAGCCTTCTCGCTCGTCTCGCTCCCACGAGCCACGAATCACGCCGTAGTGGGTATCAATGCGTTCCTCTCGACGCGAGGAATCCACCGGCACCTTCCACGCCTCGAACCGTCGTCGTTTCGCCTGAATCCCAAGGAGAGGGGAGATGGGCGATCGGACGAGAGAGAGAGGGCGTGAGGGTGAGATCGAGATCGACGAGGGAGAGAGAGAGGGGGTGAGGGATTAAAGGAAAAAAAATAAGATTAATATATATAATATATTCATTATATATAAAAATTTTATTATTTCCATATAAAACCTCAATTGATTCCAATTAAATCTGGAAAAATACCAGAAAAATTTCTAAAAATCCAGGAAAATAGCCAGAAATTCCAGAATGAGTTCTAGATCCGAACCACTAAGGATCCATTAAGGCACGGGCCTCACAGCCCCTCCCTCCTAATAAAAATTTTACCCTCGAAATTTACAACAAAGGATAAGGAGGAAACTGAGAAAAGAATTATACCTCACTGGAATAAGAAAGGAAAAAGCTGACGCATCTCATCTTCACGTTCCCAAGTAGACTCATTACCGGAGTAGCGCTGCCAAGCAACTCTTACCAGAGAGATAACCTTATTTCTCAACCGCTGCTCACGACGGTCTTCAATTCCAATAGGGAACTCTGGCGTAGATAAATCAGCAGTCACTTCGGGCCAAACTGAATCATCGAGAACATGGGATGCATCTGGCACATATTTCCTCAACTGAGAGACGTGGAACACATCATGAATAGCTTACATAGCCGCTGGTAGTTGCAGTCGATAAGCCACCTGACCCACAGCTTCAACAATAGGAAACGGGCCAACATAACGCGGACTAAGCTTTCCACGCCTCCCAAATCTGGAAACACCTTTCATCGGAGATACCTTGACAAAAACCATATCTCCAGGCTCAAATTGTAGTGGACGTCTGTGTTGATCTGCATAGCTTTTCTGTCGACTCTGAGCTGTCAACAATCTCTGTCTGATCAGACGAACCACATCAGAACACTGCTACACCATGTCGGGTCCCGTCAAAAGTCTATCCCCAACATCAAACCAGTTCAGGGGAGTACGACAAGGACGACCATACAGTGCCTCATAAAGAGCCATGCCAATATTGGAGTGAAAACTATTATTATAAGCAAATTCAACAAGTGGCAAATGTTGGCTCCACGAACCCTGCCAGTCAAGGCAACACGATCTCAACATATCTTCCAGGGTCTGAATAGTCCTCTCCGACTGTCCATCTGACTGTGGATGATACGCTGAACTGAAGGCTAACTCAGTGCCCAAAGCTTTCTGAAAACTGCGCCAGAAGCCGGAGGTAAAACGTGGATCACGATCTGACACAAGTGAAATAGGAATTCCATGCAGTGGCACAATCTTTTGCACATAAAGTTCGGCCAACCTCTGCACATTCTAAGCAACTCTTATTGGCAACAATCTGGCAGTCTTAGTCAGTCTGTCAACAAGCAACCAGATGCCATCAAAACCTTGAGAAGTCCGAGGCAAACCCACCACAAAATCTATAGTAACATGGTCCCATTTCCACATTGGAATCTCTAACGGCTGAAGTAATCCACCTGGCTTTTGATGTTCAGCTTTAACCTGCTGACAAGTCAAGCACTTGGAAACAAATATCGCCACATCTTTCTTCATACTTGGCCACCAAAATTGCTTTTTCAAATTTTGATACATTTTGGTGACACCTGGGTGAATAGCAAAGCGGGATCCATGGGCTTCACTCAGAATTGCAAATCTCACTGCATCCTCTGCACGGACATACAATCTGCCATGGAAACTGATGACCATCTCATCATCAAATTCCTCATCATATCTTGATATAATACGGGCCAAATCAGGATCAGCTTGTTGGGCTTCTTTAATCTGCTGATATAAAGCTGAACCCAACGCCAAACTAGCACAAACTGCTATCCTCGGATCGGCAGGGATCTCTACACTGAATGCCTCACTCGGAAGCTGTTCCCACAATTTCCATTCATGAAGCAACAGATGACTGACTTGCACCTTCCTGCTCAAAGCATCAGCCACTACATTCATTTTACCCGGCTGATAGGAGAGTGTAAAGTCATAATCTTTCATGTATTCTATCCAGCGACGCTGCCTGAGATTCAGATATTTCTGGGATAATATATACTGTAAACTCTGATGATCAGTAAAGATTTGAAACTTCTCACCATACAGATAATGTCTCCAGATCTTTAAAGCAAAAATAACTGCAGCTAGCTCCAAATCATGCGTGGGATAATTTTCCTCATGCTGTTTCAATTGTCGAGATGCATATGCGATAACCTTTCCATGTTGCATCAGCACTGCACCCAAACCTACTCGAGAAGCATCTGTGCAAACAACAAATCCACCCGAGCCGGAAGGCAAAGTCAACACTGGAGAAGAAGTCAAGAGCCTTTTTAATTCAACAAAGCTATCCTCACACTGATCCGACCAGACAAAAGGCACATCTTTACGAGTCAGTCTAGTCATTGGTGCTGCAATCTTTGCAAAATCCTGGATGAATCTTCGATAATACCCAGCCAAACCTAGAAAACTTCTAATCTCTGTCATAGTTCTCGGTCTCTGCCAATTCAGAACATCTTCAATCTTTACAGGGTCCACTGCTACTCCATCACCAAAAATCACGTGGCCAAGAAAATGAATCTCCCGAATCCAGAATTCACATTTACTGAACTTCGCATAAAGCTCGTGATCTCTCAGAGTTTGCAGAACGATCCTCAAATGCTGCACATGGTCTTCGTCAGAAGCAGAATAAACCAGAATATCATCAACAAAGATCACCACGAACTGATCCAGATATGGACGGAAAATACGCTGCATTAGGTCCATAAAGGCTGCTGGAGCATTCGTCAAGCCAAACGGCATTACCAAAAATTCATAATGACCATAACGAGTACTGAAAGCTGTCTTCTGCACATCAGATTCCCAGATTCGCAATTGAAAGTAGCCAGACCGAAGGTCAATCCGCGAAAAGACAGTAGCAAACTGTAACTGGTCAAACAAATCATCAATCTGGGAAGCGGATATTTTCTCTTGATAGTCACCTGATTCAATTGTCTGAAATCAATACAAAGTCTCATGATTCCATCTTTCTTTTTCACAAATAACACTGGAGCACTCCACGGAGAAAAACTGGGGCGATTATAGCCTTTTTCCAATAATTCAAGCAACTGTGCTCGCAGTTCTTTCAATTCAGCTAGAGCCATTTGGTACGGTGCCTTTGCTAACGGGGCTGTACCTGGAATCAGTTCAATCACCATTTCAATTTATCGCATTGGAGGCAAGCCTGGCAACTCGTCAGGAAACACATCAGGGAACTCACAGACAACAGGAATATCACTGACATCCTGTCGTGGTTTCTCAATAGCAACCACAGAAGCTAAGAATCCCTGGCAACCTGCACTAAGCAACCTATAGGCTCGAATAGCAGAAATAATCAAGCGAGAATAACGGGATCAAATACCTTGAAAATAAAATGCCGATCTCCCCTGTGGCTGAAAATAAACTTTCTTCGATCTGCAGTCAACCACAGCTCCATATTGCTCCAACCAATCCATACCCAGAATGACGTCATAATCTGCCAGCTGCAACGCATACAATCTTGCCGGCAACTGATGATTATTAATCATAACAGGATATTCTTCCAAACACAGAGGTGTAATCATGAAATCTCTAGAAGGCAACTCAACAAAAAGTTCACAAGTCACTTCTCATGTTGGCTTCTCGATGCATGCAATGAAATCCTCAGAGATAAAAGAGTGAGAAGCACCCGAATCAAATAAGACACGAGCTGAATGACTATAAAGCATAATCGTACCTTCAACCAGATGAGATGCAACCGCTTCAGCTCGAGTAATGTGAGAAACCTTGCCCTTCTGCTTCTTAGATCCGGCTGAAGACTGCTGGGAAGACGCTGAAGCTTGAGAATAAAATTGCTGTTGAGGTTGAGGTAACGAAGGAGGTTTGAATTGCGACTGCTGGGGCTGAGAAAACAGAGGAGCCTGCACCGGCCTCGGCCTTAGCGGGCAATCTCGAACAACGTGACCAGGCTGGTCACAATAAAAATAGACCACAGGAAGAGAACACGGCTGACCCTTATGGTGACCACAGCATCTCCGACAAGTCCACGGCTGACTGACAGCAGAACTCTGACGACTCTGGGAAGAAGGCGCTGTCGGCTGCTGAACAGTACACGTACCAGGTGATTCTTGCTGAAAGAACTTCTTCTTCTTCTTGAACTTTTTGAACTTGGGCTTGGAAGAGGAAGAAACACCACTAACATCTGGCTGAACCGAGGGGACTCCTGACACTGGCGGTCGGTAAGTCTGCTGAAACTGCATCGTCGGCTGAACCAACCCCGTTTGTGGATACCCTCCTGGTCACGCCATCTCCAGCTCAAGTGCCACAGCTGCCTGGCACGCACCATCAAGATCAGCAACATGACTCGCGATCAAGGGCAATTTCAACTCTGGCCTCAACCCTCGCAAGAATTGCTGAGTCTTCAACGCCTCATTACCAAGCACATGGGGCGCATACTGACCCAATTCCATAAATTTATTCCGATATTGAAGTACAGTCATATCGCCCTGAAGCAATTCCATGAACTGGTACATCTTTGCCATTTGCAAACAGGCAGGAGTATAGGCACGCTCGAAAGCTGCCACAAACTCTGCCCAAGTGATCTGCCGAAGGGGCCTGGAATGAAATGCAATCTGCCACTCGGCTTTCCACCACGTAATGGCTGTACCTAGGAGTTGAAATGCTGCAAGCATCACTTTCTCGTCCTCCGCGCACTCCATTGATAGGAACACGCGCTCAATCGCATCCAGCCACTGCCTCGCTACCTCTGGATCTGGCTGTCCGTCGAAAGCTAGCGGATTGAATAGAAGAAATTCTTTCAAAGCCTTGCCTCGACTACTAGGCGCTTCAACTTGAGGAGCAACGACTGGCGCTGGAGGAGGAACTACAGGAATAGCAGGAACAGTAGGAGCTACAGGAGGCGGTGCAGAGCCACTCTCTTCTTTAGGCGCACGCCTAGGAACTCGAGGAGGTCTTCCTCGACGAGGCGGCATCTTGCAACTGCCGAACACATAAAACAACGGCAAATCCGTCAATCATACGGAAAACATCCTAAGCCAGCAAAAGACAACACGAAGGGACCAGCTCTGGACAAGTGCAAATTCCAATTCCTTATACAAATCCTCAACTCCGCTCTGATACCAACTGTGACGACCCAGAGCATCGGATACCGATATACCGATAACATCGATACACCGATACCAGGAACTGGGGAAGCCACCCAAGAGGCTGATGAGGCCCCTGAAGGGTTAGTGAAGTTTGTCGAGGGGATGCATAACGAATTGCAATCACAAGCGCGCATATTAGAATTAATTTAACAGAAGTGCAGAAGCAATTTAAAATAAACAAGTGCTAAATATATATACTAGTCCAGAGGCACAAAAGTGCTAGTCCAAAAGTACAACTACTCGGGGCATACCCTGGCAAAAGTACAAAAGAGGGCCAAAAAGGCGACCCGACAACAGCTGGCTGCTAAGAACGGTCCCCAAGCGCACGGGAAACACCTGGAGACGACGGGCGCGGCTCACCTGAAAAGAGAAGGGTGAGTCACAGCCAGACTCAGTAGGGGTCACGCGGATCCCTACCTCACACTAAACAAGCATACATGCAAAAATAAAGGCAATTAGAGCATGCATTTGATTAAATAACAGGCAATGGCATGAATAACTAATCACAATAAAGCTGTAAAATCTAACTAAACAGATATAACATCTAATACATGCCAAAAAAATGAGTAAGTCTAAACGACTGAAACTAACTCTACCAGTAGAATATGCCTCAACTAATCAAGCCACAGGGAACAGGACAACCACTGGGAACAGAAACCAGATGCGTCCACTGACGGCTTACACTGCGTCTCAAGCACTCGCAGTCAGTACACGACAAGCTGAGCGCGTAAACAGTACTAAACCAAGTGACCAGTTAGAGTGACACTCGTCAGTGTCAGTCCACAGCCTCTGACCACGTGTGCACACACTGACTCTCGCCTGAGCCAGGTCCTCTAGCTAGTTTTCCCCCTCGGTAGGACGCTACCGTTGGCGGGGAGCCCACGGTACTAGCTTAAAAATCGTGTGATGGGAACACCCCTCCGCCATCCCCAGGCGGGTCGGTACTCAAAGACCTTAGGGCTACAATAGTGGTTCCATCGCAAGGAAAGTAAAGCTATTCTATTGGGATCTAAAAACATGCCATTACTTCATAAAATAACTCATACATGGCGTGTAATCATTATTGAACGCATTAAGAATAGGCCAGCAGCTTTTTGAAACTAACAGGCGTGTGGCGGTCTGCTACCACCGCGTCAGGGAGTGTGACGGTCGGGGAAGGGCGCGTTACATTGACTGTGACGCGTCCGCCCCTGGCCGTTACAGCCACCCGAAGCTCCAGCTTCAATCGCTCAAACGAAGTGTAACGTGCTCCCTGAGGTGCGTTACGGCGTCCTGACGGTCGGGAAAGGGCACGTTACGTCGACTGTGACGCGTCTGCCCCTGGCCGTTAGAGCCACCCGAGACCGAAATCGACCCACAGTTTTTCAAGCCGTTTAAACACGGTGTAACGCGCTCGCGCAAGCACGCTAGGGCACCCTGACGGCCGCCCGACAGGCCGTCAGGCCAACCGCCAAACCCGGTCAACGGAAATCAACAGAAGTGTAACGGTCGGGAACCTGACCGTTACACACACTGTGACGCCCCTCCAAAGGGCCGTTACAGTTCTGTAACGCGTCCCCCATGGACCGTTACGGGTGTGACGGTTCCTGGAAGGACCGTCACACCGTCTGGGTTACGGACGGGTTATGTTTGAAAACGGGTTCCCTCCCGGGCGACCGGAATCGCCGGGTAACGACGAAAACCTGTAAAACCTATCAAACCACACGTCCTAAACAACATAATACCAACAAAAATAACCACATGCAATGCCCACAATGGATTATACATGAAGAACAAAGCTTAACCCCCCAAAAATGGAAAATAACCAGTATGCATGCTACGGGAGTCTAATCAAGCAAACAAGCTATAGGAAATGATCCTAGCGAGATCAAGATTCCATCCCCCTACCTCGTGCAAGCCGGAACGGCCGATTAAGCCGCATGCACCGAAGAGGGTTCACCGAGCCTTCTCGCTCCGTCTCGCTCCCACGAGCCACGAATCACGCCGTAGTGGGTATCAACGCGTTCCTCTCGACGCGAGGAATCCACCGGCACCTTCCACGCCTCGAACCGTCGTCGTTTCGCCTGAATCCCAAGGAGAGGGGAGATGGGCGATCGGACGAGAGTGAGAGGGCGTGAGGGTGAGATCGAGATCGACGAGGGAGAGAGAGAGAGGGGGTGAGGGATTAAAGGAAAAAAAATAAGATTAATATATATAATATATTCATTATATATAAAAATCTTATTATTTTCATATAAAACCTCAATTGATTCCAATTAAATCCGAAAAAATACCAGAAAAATTCTAAAAATCCAGGAAAATAGCCAAAAATTCCAGAATGAGTTCTAGATCCGAACCACTAGGATCCATTAAGGCACGAGCCTCACACGTATTGTGGCAGATAGGACCCAACTGTGATGAAAATTTGTGTCGTTTGAAGACTTGTGTGCATTGGTCGTGGTGTTGGCGACTAGGTTGCCGAAATATTGGATGGCACTTTCCTCCCCCAGAGATGTATGCCATGAATTGTTCCGGTGGTGTCCCGTGGCTCCGTGATAAGGGCAGAATCGAGATTGGCAGGTGTCCACTTGGATTAATTGAGACGAAGGTTTCAATGAGACAGGACGGAAGAGTGACGCCTGTGGTTGGAGGTCCTTGATGGGACGTTGGCATTGGAGTGGTTATCCCTGGTTTGGTGACCAGCATGGGATGGTTCCCTTGTAACTCTGAGTCAAGTGAGGTGATGACTAAAGACTCTTGAGTCTTGTCTTTGGTTTCATCGTGCTCCCCTGAGAGGGTTGAGTTGGCGCGATGATCAGGATCGGATGCGGTGTCCGAGAGGAGTGCAGCTCGAGAAGTGATATCGGTCTGTGTGTGAGTCAGCGGGTGGCCCCATCGAGGTTTGGAATGTGCCCTTCGGATCTGGTGTAGGACCAGGAAAGAAGGAAGAAGTTAAGTAAGAGGAGGGTTTTCCGTTGACGAGCAGTTGGTGATCAGCGTGTGGTCTTTCACAGATAGAAGATGCTGGTGGTTGCTCATCGAGATTGGCGGGAGCCATGTGCAGGTGAGGCCTTTGGTGGTCGTTTCTGTGATGTGCCTTCCGGATGGGATCTGGGCTTTGTCGAAGTTTGTCTTTTGGCAGAGTTGGCACAATGCTATGGTTGGCCTTTGGCTTGCCAGGTGTGAGCTGGTGGAGACTCTGTATTGGTTGTTCCCTGGAGCAGGGTGTGAAACCAGTCAGCTGGTTGTGAAGGTGATGGGTAATTTATCTACCGACCATAGGATGGATCGTGTGACGACCCAGGATCCGGATACCGGGAAAGGAACCCGATACCATTCGAATCTTGGCGCGCCGCCCACGAGCCGGAGCTCGTAAGGGCTAAAAAGGAGTGTGGAAGTACAAAGAAATAGGAAATAAAGCATGATAATTCAATAATTAACAGAATTCAATAACAACTACAATAGAGTCTTGTCCAACAGAAAGTACAGTCTAAAGTAGTAAAACGTACCAAATGCCAAGTGAACACTCGGCCCGGTGAGCTGGCAACTAAGAACCTGCACGCAACGCCCTCAAACCTCGAGGAAGAATCGCCGCACCTGAAACGCAGGGGTGAGCCTCCTATCACTGGCTCAGTAGGGGTCCCGCAGAACCCCAACCGGAAACATGGCGGTAATGGAAAGTAGTAACAACAAGAACAACAGGAACAACAAACCGGTGGCCGGTAAAACCTCGACACTACAGCTACTCCTACTGTACCGGAACACACACACCCCGATCTCACAGTCGGGGGACCATCAGATGACGAACCACCCTAGTCACGCTACTAGGAAAATGACCACATCGTCGAGAACTAAACGCTGTCTAGGGGGAAAGCCCTCGGTGACGCTCACCGGAACCCCTAGATTGTGGCATCAGGAAAACACCTGAAAACCTCACGCAAAACCACGTCTCGTAGATGTGAAGCGGAACTCGACTCTCGAGAAAACTCACGTCACGTGACGGGAGCACTCCCTACCAGAAGCAAGGCCGGATGCGTCCATTGACGACTTAGTCCACAGCCTCAGGTGTCTCGCTGCGACGCCCCAGGCGGAGACAAAGACACACAGTAACCAGTACCACGAACAAGGACTAGCTGGGGTCGCGCTCCTCAGCGCGGGTCCAACTGCCCCCAACCAGCCTAAAAACCGTCTCTCTCGGGTAAGCCGCTCCACCACTCTCGGGTAGGTGAGCACACGCGTGCCGTAAGAATGCTACGACTAGTGGGAGGTCACTAAACGTGAACACGGAAAGCCATTCATGCACCCATCGTGAGTAACATGGAGTAATAGGTGGCACGACGCCACCAGACTCTGGACAACCCACTAGACCAACTAAATCCAACGATCCTTGAGTCACGAGACTCGGGGTCAAGACCGTTGTACAGGGACAGCTCCACGCCGTCAATCTGCCCTATGCCTAGGTCAAAGACCATAGTAGCACGAATATCAAGGCAACTCACAAGCCAACACGTTGACTTCTCATCTAATGGACACACGAGAAACCTCCAGCCCCAGGCACGTTGATTGGACTCACAGTCCTAGGTCATACACGTGGCCCCATCGGAAGCCACTTCCGAGAAAACCCACATCGTGCGAGGTAGGCCCTCTGCACTCAACCGACTCACGAGGACTCGCCCGAGCACCTCACAGAATCCCAAAGCACATACAGGGTCACCCAGACCCTTCAAACACATTGGCGTGCAAATCGGAGTAACACGGCACCTCCGGAATCTCGAAGAACCCCACGGACACCTTGCCCACACATATGTATAGCATACGGACACTCCGGGGTGAAGGACACACAAAACACAGTCGCCCGGGACCTCACTGGGCTGGGCGGCCACTCACCTGGCCGCCCAAAGGGCTGGGCGGCCAACTCGATGGCTGCCCAGTCCAGGGCTTGACCAGAGGTCGGTCAGATACTTGGTCGCCCTCCCCCCTGGGCGGCCAGACTGCTAGCCACCCAGTGACGTGGGGGGCCAGGGTCATGGCCGCCCAGACCAGGGCACCGGCGACCACAACTGTGGTCACCTCCTGCGGTTCCCGTTGACGAACCGAGCTTCGCCGTGAGCTCGGTTCCACGCCCCATTCGATCCCAATCGAAGGGGAAAACATAGGGGAACCTTCCCCTGACCCTAAAAACCTAAAAATGGGGGGGGGCAAGCAGAGAAACCTCACTCGATCGGGGCGAAATCGT
Source organism: Amorphophallus konjac (assembly GCA_022559845.1). NCBI lineage: Eukaryota > Viridiplantae > Streptophyta > Magnoliopsida > Alismatales > Araceae > Amorphophallus > Amorphophallus konjac. The sequence goes on from CM040120.1 coordinate 25,421,630, forward strand.
CCCACGCCCTAAAAACATGATTTTTCCCCCAAACGATAAATAATCCACGCTGGGCTCACCACGGGCCACAAAACTCACGGGAAATGAAGTACGCGGGTTAAGGAACCATCCCCCTACCTCCACCAAAGATTCCTCATGCCGTGGACGCTGATCCACGAACAAACGCCTCATGAAACCTCGTCGGTGCCCCACGCTCGCGAATCGACTGCACCACGCCCCCGTCCCTCTATCCTCGACCCATCCTTGCCGTCCTCCTCGCCCGCATCGCCCCGCCTCGGTCCGTCGGCCGCCGAAGTGGAGAGAGTGAGAGGAGAGCGTGGGAGAAGAGAGAGAGTGAGAGAGTGAGAAATGAGAGGAGAGAGAGGGGTGGGAGGGTTTATATAGGAAAATCCAGAAATTCCAAAAAATTCCAAAAATTAGGAAAATTTACCTCCGCGATCCTCGGAAAACACACAACGCACTGGTACCATTCTGGAGTCAGAGAACGTAACGGTTCACCCTGCACGGCGTTCCGTAGGTCCGATAGACAAAAATACGCGTAAAGCACAAAACGTGCTCTCGGACTCCGAAATCGATACGAAACCCACGGATCTTAATGCGATAAATATCCGAAAAACCCGGGGCGTTACAGCCCTCCCCCTTAAACAAATTCGATCCTCAAAATTCAGGACTAGCACCAAGCCACAAGGGGAGAACGCCATAATCAATTGACGACGCTGTCAGAGCCCCAACCAAACCTCGATATTCGCAAAAATCACGGTCGTGAGGGACGCAGCTAGATAATGATCATTGTAACGACCCGAGATCCAAACACCGGGAAGGCCCGTTAACCCAAATCTCGAACCACCACCCACGAGCCCGAAGACTCGGAAGGGTTAAAAGGATGGTGTGGAGATACACAAGAATCTAAAATAATTACATAATTACACAGTTAATATGAATGAGCAGGAAATAAATAAATTGTATTAATTAAATTACATGGTCCACAGTAATAACAACAGCAGTCTAAAAAGATAGTAGTCCACAACTAGTACAGTCCAAAGGGAAAAGTACAACTACATAGGGCATACCCCGGCCTGGCGACTGGCAACTAACCCTGGGCACCTGAACCACGTGGAGCCTCTGAAGCGCTCCCCTGAAGCCGCGTCTCACCTGAAACACGGAAAACACGCAGGGAATGAGCCTCAAAACATAAGGCTCAGTAGGGATCATCCGGTCCCCACCTCACAAACCGAGAAACTGCGTGGAAAGTAATTGCAAGCTATGACTACGGCTAGTATCGAACACACGGCACGAAAATCGAGACAACTCGTCAAAAATCAAGAAAAACCCAAGAGTCGCAACTGACGGCCACTGTTCATCTTCTCTGATGAACGCGGTGACAAAGGGTAGCGCGATCTCAAGATCGTGCCCCTGGATAGTAGCGCGACAACGGGCAGAGCCCGGTTCGCGAAGTACACATGGGAAAACCAAAAACCACGCCCATTCACCCCCTGGTGAAGGGAAAACAAAAGGGAAATCAATCCCTTAACTCCCAGCATGCTAGAAACCCCAAAAATCTAGCTAGAAACGCATTAAATCGATGAAATCTGGCTCACCCCTCAAACATGGAGTTTCCCCATCCCGGCATGAAATCACACCCGTCTCGGCTTTCCACGCCCTACAAATCACGGGGAACGTAAGGGAAGAAGTAGGGATCCGTCACCCTACCTCAAAGAGGCCCAAAAACGCCTAGATCGCCTTGTTCCTCAAAATCCGTTCGTTCTTCCTCGAGCTTCCCACGAGCCACGCACGCCACCGAGATCACCTCGCCGCCGCCGCCACGTCGTCGCCCACCGCCGTCTGCAGCCGGAGGGGCACGCCGCGTCGTCGCCGGTTCTCCAATGGGAAGAAAAGAGAAGGAGGAAGAAGAAAGAGAAAGGAGAAAGAAAAAGGGAAAGGGTTAGGGTTAGGGATTTATAGAAAATCTGGATTTTCAAAAAAATACGGAAAAATAGAAAAATATACCGCCGCGATCATTTGAACGCACTGATCGACATGGTACCACCCTTGCCTAGGTGAACGACCTGGTTCACTCGCTATAGGGTTCCGTAGGTTTTGCCGAAACACACACGCGGGAATCGGAAAACACGCGGAAAAGCTGCGGAAGACGTTCCGGGACCTCCAAAACTGATCCGAATCGCACGGATCCGAACACGAAAGATGCTCGAAATATAATTTCAGACACAACAGAGTCAAACTCTCATAGAAAATAGATTTGGGACCCGAAAAGAAGGATCCGAAGGGTTTGAGATATTACAGCCCTCCCCCCTTAAACAAATTTCATCCTCAAAATTTAAAACAAAGCACATGGGAATGAAAAGGATACTCACTCAAACAGGTAAGGGAACTGCTGACGCATCTCATCCTCACGCTCCCAAGAGGCCTCACCGCCAGAGTGCCGCTGCCACACCACCTTAACCAAAGGGATAACCTTGTTCCGTAGGTGCTGCTCTCGCCGATCCTCAATACGGATAAGGAACTCCGGTAGAGACAGATTGGGAGTCACCTCGGGCCAAACCGAGTCCTTCAACACATGAGAAACATCGGGCGAATACTTCCTTAACATCGAGACATGGAACACGTCATGCATCGCTGTAAACTCGGAAGGTAGCTGCAACCGATAAGCAACCTCGCCAATGCGCTCCACGATGGGAAAAGGACCAACATAGCGGGGACTCAGCTTCCCACGCTATCCAAATCTCATCACCCCCATCATGGGAGAGACTCGCAAAAATACACAGTCACCGACCGCAAAACAGAGTGGCTGCCTGCGCCGATCGGCATAGCTCTTATGCCGACTCTGCGCTGCCAACATGTTCTGACGGACCAGATGCACCACATCAATACACTACTGCACCAACTCCGGTCCCGTCACAACACGCTCACCAACCTCTGACCAATCGAGTGGAGTCCGACACGGACGCCCGTACAACGCCTCATAAGGAGCCATCCCAATGCTCGAATGATAGCCGTTGTTGTAGGCAAACTCCACTAATGGCAGATGGTGAATCCAACTCCCTTGCCATTCCAGACAACATGATCTCAACATATCCTCTAACGTCTGAATGGTCCTATCTGACTGACCATCTGACTGAGGATGATACGCTGAGCTAAATGCTAACTCCGTGCCAAGAGCTCACTGGAAATTCCCCCAGAACCCAGAAGTGAAACGCGGATCTCGATCTGACATGATGGAAATGGGAATACAATGCAAAGGCACGATCCGCTCCACATAGAGACAAGCCAACTTCGTCACGCTCCAGCTGACTTTGATCGGTAACAACCGAGCCACTTTCGTCAGTCTATCCACCAACAACCAAATACCATCCTGCCCACTCGGAGTCCTCGGTAATCCCACCACAAAATCCATGGTCACGTGGTCCCATTTCCACGCGGGAACATCCAAGGGCTGAAGAGTACCTCCTGGTCGCTGATGCTCCGCCTTCACCTGCTGACAGGTTAGGCAACGGGCCACATACTTGGCAATATCTCTCTTCATGCCAGGCCACCAGAACTGCCTCTTCAAGTTCGGATACATCTTCGTCGCATCGGGTGTACAGTGTACCGACTCCCATGAGCCTCTAGTAGCACCGCACGCCTCACCTGCTCCTCGGCTGGGACGTACAGCTTGCCACGAAATCTCACAGCTCCGTCCTCACCGAAGTCCACATCAGCTAAAGCCAAAATTTGGGGCAACTCAGGGTCTGCACGCTGAGCATCTGTCACCTGACGATGAATCACAGGTGTGACAGTCAAGCTCGCAAGAATAGCTTACCCCGGCTCATGGGGAACCTTGTGCCTAAATGACAGAGATGGCACTTGTTCTCAGAGCCTCCACTTCCTCATCATCATGGCGCTGACAACGACCTTCCTACTCAAGACATCGGCAACGACATTCATCCTGCCCGGCTGATAAGATAGGGTGAGGTCATAATCCTTCATATACTCCATCCATTGCCTCTGCCTGAGGTTGAGGTCCTTCTGAGTGAACACATACCTCAAACTCTGATGGTCTGTGAACACCTCGAACTTCTCACCATACAGATAATGCCTCCAAATCTTCAATGCAAAGATCATAGCCGTCAACTCAAGGTCATGGGTAGGGTAGTTCTCCTCATGGGGCTTTAGCTGCCGAGATGCATAAGCCACCACTCTACCGTGCTGCATCAGTACAGCATCCAACCTAATCCCGGAAGCATCTGTACACACCACAAAACCTCCCGATCCAGAAGGTAACACCAACACTGGTGCCGAGGTGAGCAACCTCCGAAGCTCCATAAAGCTCTGATCACACTCATCAGTACAGACGAACGGCACATCCTTCCGCATAAGCCTGGTCATCGGGGCTGCAACACGAGCAAAATCATGAATGAATCTCATGTAATAGCCTACAAGCCCCAAGAAACTCCGAATCTCCATCACGGATCTTGGCCTCGGCCACTGCATCACTGCCTCGACCTTGGCTGGATCCACAGAAATACCATCACCAGAAATCAGGTGCCCCAAAAAGTGCACCTCATGAAGCCAAAACTCACACTTGCTGAGCTTAGCATACAACTGGTGATCCCGCAAAGTCTGCAACACAACCCTCAAATGATATGCATGCTCATCTGCAGATCGCGAATACACAATGATGTCGTCCACAAACATGACCATGAACTGGTCCAGAAAAGGACGGAACACCCTCTGCATCAAATCCATAAACGCTTCGGGGGCATTGGTAAGCCTAAACGGCATCACCAGAAACTCATAGTGCCCATATCTCGAGTTGAACATTGTCTTCTCCACGTCAGACTCTCGAATCCGCAACTGATAATAACCGGACCCCAAATCAATCCACGAGAACACTCGAGCAGACTGAAGCTGGTCGAACAAGTCATCAATCCAGGACAACGGATGCTTGTTCTTAACGGTTACATCATTCAACTGCCGGTAGTCAATGCACAGCCTCAGACTACCATCCTTCTTCTTCACAAACAACATTGACGCACCCCAAGGGGAAAAGTTAGGACGAATATACCCCTTGGCCAACAACTCCTGCAACTGCGCCCTCAATTCTCTCAACTCAGCGGGAGCCATATGGTAAGGAGCATTCGACAAAGGTCTCGTACCAGGCACAATCTCGATCACAAAATCAATCTCCCACTGGGGAGGCAATTCAGGTAGGTCCTCAGGAAAAACATCAGGAAACTCGCACACCACCGGAATATCCTCGACATCCGGCTCCATCCTGTCTGTCACGACCACAGAAGCGAGAAAACTCTGACAACCCGCGTCAAGCAAACGACGAGCCCTAATAGCCGAAATAAGAAAGCGGGAAGAGGAAGACCTAATACCTTGGAAATAGAAGGTGGGTCCATGAAGTCGCCGGAAATAAACCCTCTTCGAGCCATAATCCACCAACGCATGATGTGCCTCGAGCCAATCCATGCCCAAAAACACATCAAAGTCCTGAAGTGGCAACGCATAAAGCCTAGCCGGCAAACTCCGCCCTTCAACCCACACAGGAACCTCCTCGAAACAATACGGAGTGATCATAAAATCACCCGAAGGTAACTCCACTGCCAAATCACAGGACATCTGGGTCACCGGCTCCTCGATACTCAGTGCGAAATCCTCCGAAATAAACGAATGAGACGCGCCAGAATCAAACAAAACTCGAGCCACACAACCTAAAATCCGAACGGTACCTTCCACGAGCTGTGACGCCACTGCATCTACCCTGGTCATGTGTGTAATCTGGCCTCGGGATCTCTGCTTTCCTCCCACACTCGCTGACCTGGGTAGCGGTAGATACTGCCCCTGCTGCTTCTGCTGCTGCTGCCTCTGCTACTGAGGGTACTGTTGATGCGGAGGAAACTGCTGCTGTTGCGGCCTCTGAGGACAATCGCGCGTCATATGCCCTGGCTGGTCACACCTGAAACAGATCATCGGCGCCGTGCACTGCCTGCCTGGATGCGACTCGCCACACCGGGGACACCCTCCCCGCGATCCACCCACTGATCCCTGACGCTGAAAAGGAATCGGCTGCTGCATGCTGCCTGATGACACCTGTCTCTGGTCCTTGCGCTTCTTATAGAAACTCTTCTTAAGAAACTTCTTGACCTTGGAGCCAAAAGACGCAGATCCTGTCGCTGATGCTGCCGGTGTCGGCGCTCCTGAACCACCTGTCGTATGCTGAAAGGAGCCCTGCTGCTGGGTAGCCGACTGCTGGCTGCGCCCTAACTGGGACTGCCCTTGGCCTCCCGGTCCTCGAACCTTCTGCATATCCAGCTCCAAAGATGCCGCCACACGAGATGCTATCTCCAAATCAGTAGCAGCGTTCGCCATCAAGAGGTGCCTCAGCTCCAGCCTCAAACCCTGCACGAACTGCTCCATGTTCACTCCATCGTGCTCCATGATATGGGGAGCATAACGGCCTAGCTCCATAAACCGAGCCCTGTACTGCAACACAGACATGTCACCATGGACCAGCTCCAAAAACTGAGGCATCTTCTGCGTACCAACATAGGATGGGCAGAAAGTACGCTCGAAGACCGTAACGAAGTCCTTCCACACGATCTCCTGAAGTGGAGGAGACTGAAAGGACGTCTTCCACTCCGAAGACCACCAATCTCGAGTCGTACCCTACAACTGGTTACAGGCCAACATCACCCTGTCCTCCTCAGCACAGCGCATGGAACTGAACACTCTCTCCATCTCATCAAGCCACCGCCTGGCCACATCGGGATCTGGCTGGCCCTCGTAATAGAATGGGTGAAACTGCAAGAAATCCCTTATAGCCCGACTGGGTCCACCCCTAGCCAACGAGCCCTCACCAGCATCACCGCCAAACTGCTAAGCCATGGCCTGAAACATGCTCCAAAAGAAATCCTCGGCCCCCGGAACTCTCGTTGCATCCCCTGCCTGGTTGATGGCTCGTGGCACTCTGCTCTGCTCCTCATGCTCCTCTGTCGACTATCCCTGCTGCGAGCAAGTCCTCCGCCTCGGTGCCATACTCGCATACTACAAACAGACAGAAGACACGGAAAACAACGGAATCAATAAAACACATGATGCCATAAGCCAGTGCCAACATACATCAACATTGTGGACTCGTGGACCACAGAAACTATTTACGATTCTCATATATATCCACAACCGCGCTCTGATACCAGCTGTGACGACCCGAGATCCGAACACCGAGAAGGCTCGATAACCCGAATCTCGAACCGCCACCCACGAGCCTGAAGACTCGGAAGGGTTAAAAGGATGGTATGGAGATACACAGAATCTAAAATAATTGCAGAATTACACAGTTAATGTGAATGAGCAGGAAATAAATAAATTATATTAATTAAATTACATGGTCCACAGTAATAACAACAGCAGTCTAAAAAGACAGTAGTCCACAACTAATACAGTCCAAAGGGAAAAATACAACTACACGGGGCATACTCCGACTTGGCGACTGGCAACTAACCCTGGGCACCTGAACCACATGGAGCCTCTGAAGCGCTCCCCTGAAGCCGCGTCTCACCTGAAACACGAAAAATACGCATGGAATGAGCCTCAAAACACAAGGCTCAGTAGGGATCATCCGGTCCCCACCTCGCAAACCGAGAAACTACGCGGAAAGTAACTGCGTGCTACGACTACGACTAGCTACCGAACACACGGCACGAAAACTGAGACAACTCGTTAGAAACCGAGAAAAACCCAAGAGTCGCTACCAGACAAAGACAAGAGTACGGTGCAGCAGTAACGACCCGAGATCTGAACACCGGGAAGGCCCGATAACCCCAATCTCGAACCGTCACCCACGAGCCCGAAGACTCGGAAGGGTTAAAAGGATGGAGTGGCGATACACAAGAATCTAAAATAATTGCAGAATTACACAGTTAATATGAATGAGTAGGAAATAAATAAATTGCATTAATTAAATTACATGGTCTACAGTAATAACAACAGCAGTCTAAAAAGATAGTAGTCCACAACTAGTACAGTCCAAAGGGAAAAGTACAACTACACGAGGCATACCCCGGCCTGACGACTGGCAACTAACCCTGGGTACCTGAACCACGTGGAGCCTCTGAAGCGCTCCCCTGAAGCCGCGTCTCACCTGAAACACGGAAAACACGTAGGGAATGAGCCTCAAAACACAAGGCTCAGTAGGGATAATCCGGTCCCCACCTCGTAAATCGAGAAACTGTGATCCCTGACTCCTGTATGGCATACAAAAGCTGTAATTATTGAGGAGTCGAGGGATCTTCCAAACACTAAGGTGGACGAGCTAATAGGCTCATTGATGACATATGAAATGAATCTACCAAAGACAGAGGAGCTTGAGAAAAAGAGGCAGCCTATTGCTCTGAAGGCGAGTGAGAGTCGTTCCAGTCGATCCAGCCACAATGGATCGTCCAGTGATGAGAGTCTCTCTGGATCAGAAATTGAAGGAGATCAAATAGCGATGCTGACTAGAGAATTTAGAAGATTTCTTAGAAAAGAAGGAAGAAATTTCAGCCGAAGACAATATGGCGGGAGAAGACACAATAGGTACAAATCTAACTCTGCCAAGAAATCAGATACTAATGTCTGTTACCACTGTAGGAAGGCTGGTCACATGAAGGCTGAATGTCCAGAGCTCCAGAAGCTAAAAGAAAAGGCCAAGAAGAGAGCTCCCAAAGGAAAAGCAATGGTGAGCACATGGAGCGATGAGGACGAGGGCAATTTGAGAAGTACATCAGAAAGTGAAGACGAAGAAAAGCCCATCTGCCTGATGGCCAAGAACGATGAAAAGGAAGTAGAAGAATCTGACGAGGTATCATCTCCTTTTGATCATTATACCATTTCAGATTGGGAAGATGCTTATGAAGAATTGCTAGATAAGGTAGATGATATCAGAAAAGAGAACAGACAATTGAAGAAGAAAGTAAACTCTCTCACGAATGACAAAATCATGTCTGATAAACTTGCCTGCCTGCAATCTGAAAATGACGTGTTAAAATTTTCATGTGCTGAATTTGATAATGTTAAGCATGCATTAATAAACTCTAGAAAAGAAAATGATGATCTGAAAAATGTGGCTGACAAATTAAAATTGAAATTGCAGAATTATGAAAATGAAATGAAGGTTGTGAATGAGAAATATGAAGCTGTTCTAGGTGTCAACTATGAACTAAAAAATTCAATTGATCACCTAGAGAGAGAAAATAAGGATAAACAGAAAATTATTGAAAACATGACCCAAGGTTCATATAGTCTCAATGCATTGTTAGGGTCAAAGGTGAATTTCAGAAAAGAAGGTCTCGGATTTAACTCAAATGTCACAAAGAGCTTTGCTGCGAAAATCATATCATTTGTGGCAGAGAAAAATAAGGGACCTCTCATAAAAATGGTGAGTGAAAACTCTGTTTCTGATAAAGCTAATTCTAATATGTCCAGTGCCAAGGACAAAGGCAAACAGAAGGTTGGTGAGCCTAGCAGATCCTACCCTTCGTCCAAAAGTAAGTCTCAAGTTTGGGGTCAGCCTCCAAGCAAATCTAAACCCCAGGGCAAAGCCATCATGTCTCCACCACCATCATCTGTCCAGAAGAAGACCCAACATAAACCTGTACAAAAGTCCATTGGGTCAACAATGCAGGGGAGACCTAATGCTGCTTGGGGCCAGTACAGCCATACTCACCAGCCCAAGGTACAACCATTCTATAGGTCTAGATGGAACCAGGTCCAATGGAGGCCTAGATATCAACCATATCCCACTCATTGGCATAGACCTCAATTTGATAGCTGGGTTGGTCAGCCTAGAACTACAGCGGGCCGTAATTATCTGAGGACCTATTGGGCTGGGCACTGGCATAAAAACAATCATGTTGCTAATAATGATGGACACAGATCTCAACAAAAATCAAAGCACCAGAAGAATAAGGATTACTCAGTCGGTGTTGAGAAAAGGAGAATGTTAAGAATTCCACTAAGCCAACCATGTTTAGTCAAATGTGGATTCCTAAACAATTGCTGTCTTATTTGAATTGCTCTATTTCTGCTTCGGAGCCCAAACAGTTTTGGGTTGCAAAACTCTTTACCTGATTGTGATTACAGGTATGCCTGGCAGCTAGAAGCAATATGTGGTATCTTGATAGTGGCTGCTCCAGGCATATGACAGGAGATAAGACCAAATTTTGCATGTTGACTGAGAAGAATGTAGGTCTTGTCACCTTCGGAGGAAATACAAAGGGTAAAATCATCGGGTCAGGTAAGGTAGGTAAGTGTACTACCTGTTGTATTGAAGAAGTACTGCTGGTTGATGGTCTTGCATATAACTTACTTAGTATCAGCCAGTTATGTGATAAAGGACACAAGGTAGTATTTGATTCTCATTACTACAAAATCTTTGAACCTGATTCTGATGTAGTTAAATTCTCAGGAAAAAGGGTGAATAACATTTATTTGGTAGGTTTAGATGATTTAGCTCATTATAATCTTTGCCTCACTGCAAATAAAGTTGATGTAGCATTCTTGTGGCATCGTAGATTAGGCCATGCCAGTTACACTGTTCTGCACAAATTGAATAAACACAGCATGGTTAGAGGACTCCCTGAAATTTCTTTTAAAAAGGAAAATAAGGTATGTGATGCTTGCACACAGTCCAAGCAGATTAGAAAGTCATTTAAATGTAGAACTGAAAACATGTCCCTCAAGTCTTATGAGCTGATACATATGGATTTATCTGGACCCACACGTTCAGTCAGCTTGTCAGGGAGGAAATTTGGATATGTCTTAGTTGATGACTTCTCTAAGTATACTTGGGTCTTTTTCCTTACACATAAAAATGATGCATTCACAGAATTTCAGGAGTTCTATTTAACCATCAAAAAGAAAAATGAACATTTAATCAAAAATATTCTGTCTGATCCTGGAGGTGGGTTTAAAAACTCACAATTTGAAAACTTCTGCAGGGAAAATGGAATTACCCATCGGTTCTCCTCACCTAGAACACCTGAGCAGAATGGAATAGTAGAAAGGAGGAACCGGACGATTGTGGAGATGGCCCGTACACTGCTTGTTGAAGGTGGCTTACCAAGGAAATTTTGGACAGAGGCAGTTAATACTGCATGCCATGTAATCAACAAAGCCATGGTAAGGCCTTTCACTCAGAAAACTCCTTATGAGATTCTGAAAGGTAAGAAGCCTTCAGTTGCTTATTGCAAGGTCTTTGGTTGTAAATGTTTCATTCATGTTAATGATAAAAGAGATCTTGACAAATTTGAACCTAAAAGTGATCCAGGAATTTTTCTTGGGTATTCTAAATACACTAGAGCATATAGAATGCACAATTTTAATTCTAAAACTGTTGAGGAATCTCCACATGTTGTCTTTGATGAGTCTCTGACTAAATGTGAAAATGGTCTGTACAGAAAAGAAGATGACAGAGAAATCCTTAAGAAAGAAAAACTTGAAGAGCAATCAGACCAAGAAGAAGAAGCTGAATAAGTCAATGAGGAGGAGCCTGCTATTTAGGGGGAGGTAAATGAAGATCAAGGTAACCAAGTTATCAATCTCAGATTCTTAAGAGATCATCCTGTTGAGAACATAATTGGTGACTTGCATGAACCTCCTAGGACCAGAGGCTTTCTTAGAGGTTAAAATGAATTAAATGTGTATGCATTGATTTCTAATGTCGAACCCAAAACCATTGATAATGCTCTTAAAGATGTGCATTGGATAAATGCCATGCACGAAGTGCTAAACCAGTTTGATAGGAACAATGTGTGGCACCTAGTTCCACCTCCTGTTCATGGAAATGTCATTGGAACAAAGTGGGTCTTTAGGAATAAAACTGATGAGCTAGGTAATGTTGTCAAAAATAAGGCCAGACTTGTTGCTCAGGGGTACAACCAGAAATTCAGTATTGACTTTGAGGAATCTTTTGCCCCTGTAGCAAGGTTAGAAGCTATTAGAATTTTGTTAGCTTATGCATGCTCCCTTAAAATAAAACTCCAGTAGATGGATGTAAAATCTGCTTTTCTCAATGGGGAAATTAAGGAGGATGTCTTTGTTCATAAACCTCTTGCATTTGAATGCTCAGACTTCCCTTCTTATGTATATAAGTTGAATAAAGCTCTCTATGGTTTGAAGCAAGCTCTTAGAGCTTGGTATGACAGGCTCAGCAAATTCCTTACCGAGAAGAAGTTCTCAAGAGGTGAGATTGACCAAACGTTGTTTACAAAGGTAAGTCATCCTGACATACTTATTGTTCAAATTTATGTGGATGACATTATTTTTGGTTCAACTAATCCAAAGATGTGTAAGTAATTTTCTGACTTAATGACACAAGAGTTTTAAATGAGCTCAATGGGTGAGCTGAAACTCTTTCTTGGATTGCAGGTGACTCAAACCAAAGATGGAACCTTTATCACCCAGTCTAAATATATTAAGGACCTCTTGAAGAAATATAAGTTCAAAAATCTCAAGGACATTGTAGCTCCAATGGGTACTTCCACAAGTCTTGATCAAGATACAAAAGGTAACCTAGTGGATCAAAAGCTGTACAGAGGTATGATCGGATCCCTTTTGTACCTCACTGCATCTATGCCTGATATACAATTTGTAGTATATTTATGTGCTAGATTTCAGGCTAGTCCTAAGTGTTGGGTTAGATGGACGCAGTCTATCTCCACTAAGTGTGGATCTAGAGGGGGGTGAATAGATCAACTTGCCTAATTTAAAACTATTGTAAGTTCTAGAGCGGAATTTAGGCAAGCATCAATAAAGCTAAATGAAAAATGATAAGCAAAAGGTAGAAAGCTAGACATGATCATAAGCGATGCAATCAAACAAGCTAAGCAAGAAATCCCATCGCACACAGATCACACAAAAACACAAACACACTGCACACACAATTTTTAGGTGGTTCGGTCAACGACCTACGTCCACCCCACACTCAACCGATTATGGCTTCCTGCTGCGCAGCACAGCTTGCGTCCGCTGGGCTTTACAGCTTGGCCAAACAACCCGCTGATACACAGCTTCGCTGGGCACTACAGCTTGCCGACCAGAGGATCTGATCCTCTGCAACCGCTGGGGAAATACAGCTTAACCCGTCCAGTGGAGACCACCACTGCAAGACCACTGACACACAGCTTGAAGAAACAGCATTCGGAAATGAAAGACAGAATCAAAACGAAAAATAAAAACCCAAAAGCAATGTAGCTCTTAAAGAGCAAAGCTCAGCTCTGGTTTTGAACCACGAGACTGAGATACAAACACTCTCACTCTCACTCTCGATCAGCTCTCTCTCACCTCACTCTCTCTCTTTTCTCCTTCTTCTCTATTTCTTCTTCTTCTTCTCTGTATCTTCTTCTTCTCTCTTTTCTCTCTGTGGATCGAAGGCTCACTGCTGCTGAGTGTATAGACTTTTTCTTCTTCTGCTTCGATCAGCTTTCTTCTGTGGAAGAAGGCTTGTATATATAGCAGCAACAGCAGCAGGCGTGTGCTCTCCACGTTTCCCGCCCAGCAATTTGGACCACGTGGCAGCATGCAATGGAGTGTCAGTACACGTGTCCTCATCTGGATACCTTGTCCTTTTCGGATCACGAGCCAGGTACCTGGGATCACGTGCCCCTCATTAGCTTCTTCAGTCCGATGTATAGAGTTCTCCGTTCACGTGCTCAAAGTCATCAATCTGACTTGCTGCGTCGACGCTTTCACTCAATGGCGTTAACGCAGTGAGGCATTCCAGTAGCCATTAGCCTCGTTTCTTTAGCTGCTGCGTCGACGCTGCTTGCTTGTGGCGTTGACGCAGTGGAATGGCCTGTGAAGACGAATGCTTCTTCAACTGCTGCGTCGACGCTGCTTTCATGTGGCGTTGACGCAATAGAAGACATCGTGAAAGCTTCGTCTACTGATGCGTGGACGCTTTAAGCTCCAGGCGTCGACCCTGTCCCTTCAGCAACAAGAATAAAGACATAAGATTTAAGTATGTACATTGCATTGTATATACTTGAGGAGTTGACGCTGCATGAAGCACTGAGTTGACGCTGCATGAAGCATGGACAGTGTACAGACTTTACCCACTTATGGACTTCATGTAATGCAAGCGAATGCGAAGACTTCAGTGTATAGACTTTAGAAGACGAGTGCAATGTATAGACTCCATGAGACTCTAGTGCAGACAGACGATGTATAGAGTTCTTAGTTCAGCCGTCAGTGTGTAGACTTGAAAGGCTGAGGCCAGTGTACAGACTTGTCACCGACCATAGTGTAGACTTGATCAGCAAGGACACAGTATAGACATCAACTCTGCACATCGAATGTATGGACTTCAAGTGTGAAGACCATTGTATAGACTTTGGATTAGAAGATTAATGTATAGACTTTGAGTAACACTGTGGATGTACAGACTTTGCTCAAGTGCATGAGACGCTAACTGAGACGCTGGACTCTGTACAGACTTTGAGCGATGTGTGGACTTGAAGCTCCTGAAGCAGTGTACAGACTTCAAAGATCACTGTTGATGTGCAAACTTTGGGGACATGAAGCGATGTACAGACTTCATGAAGCGAAGCCAATGTATAGAGTTGAGTGTAGCTAAAGCCTTGATCGTAGGACTAGGCTGGACTGTATAGACTTCAGGCTTCAGAATCGAATGTTCAGACTTCGCCTAAGACACGTAGGGAAAAGACCCAGTGTATAGACTTTGCCTTGAGTGAAAAGTAATTGATGAATGTATGGACTTTAATGTGTGAAGGCTACAGTGAATGAGTGTATACATTTCACCAGATCAAGGGCAATTCGGATGTACAGACTCTGAGGTTCAAAGCCAACGGTGCGTTGACGCTGTAACATGATGCGTTGACGCTGTGCACACATAATCAATTTAATTGAGATGCAGTGTGTGGACTTATGCGTTGACGCTGTAACATGATGCGTTGACGCTGTGCACACATAATCAATTTAATTGAGATGCAGTGTGTGGACTTATGACAGTAAGAATTGCAGACAGCAGTGTATTAAAAGCAAAGAACACATAGTCAATCTGATGGAGCAATTTCATCAAATCAAACTCAGTTGCCAATCAATCAAAACAATGGTGTTGCCAAAGAATAGAGCAAGTGTCAACATCATCAACATAGAGGGGTCACAACAATCTCCCCCTTTTTGATGATGGCAACCCCATATGAAGTAGAGTAGCAACAACCTGTCATAGATATATATGTTTGATGAAAGACATGATGTGTTATGCAGATTGACATGCAGATGCTATGAATGCATGCAACTCACTGCCTCAAACTCTCCCTTGGAATTAATTCAGAAATGACTTCAGAATTCAGACAGATATGTATTCTCCCACTAGACATCCCCTAGACAATATTCTCCCCCTTTGCCATCAACAAAGAGGAGGGAAAAATTAAATACAATGAGGAATCAAGAGAAGAACTGACTGGCATTCTGAACAGGTAGTTCATGAATAAGCATTCTAAAGCATAGAGTCTTCAGTTATATGAAATTAGAAACTGCTGTCAGAAAGAGTTCTGGTTTAAAGATGATAAAATTTGGAGTTCATGCACTACAAACAATAGATAAGTTCACTGTGCATGATAAACAAAAACCAGAATTATATTTGCATGAAAGATTCAGTTTCGTAATATCTTACTTTCATAGTCTCATAAAAATATTTAGAGAAATCAAGTCATGCATTGAAACTAAACAGATTGACACTCATGAACTTTTCTTTTAAAGGAGCAGCATTATCAGTATTAGATCATTTTGAGCATTCAGGTACCATAAGTCTTTCTGCGTAAGGGTATACGTTTATAAGACGCCAATACCCCTAGATACTCAACAAGATGGACCATTCTGCCTATGATCAAATCCAACAGAGCTGAGTTACACCTTTTTGTGTGAGGGTACACGTTTATCAGACGCCAGTTACCCCCAGGTACTCAGTGAAACCAGCCTGCTGTTTTGAACATTTTAAACAGAGATAGCTGATACACTTCATGACATGAGTGTTGTCCACTTCTTTGATGGATCACTCAGTTTCTCAGTGATTACCAGTCATTGCTCTGCCAATATATATATTTTCAATGATTCTCAATGTTTTTCAGTATCTTTCTTAGCTGTCCTTTTTATGTTTCAGAATGACTTGTTTAAGAACAATACACATACTTAATCTCTCCGACATGATTTCAGATGAGTTTTCAGATTTCAGATATGAATAGCTTTGTCTGACATGAAATAAGAAAGAGGTTGAGAGTTTTATCAATTTTCAACTTACTTATATACTGATTGCAATCTTTAAACTCCAACCATTATAAGATTTAAACCATTACATCAGTCTTTGAACAATTCAAATTCTTATAAATGAAGAAGTCCATTTTCTACTGCTTAGAAATCAGAACTGACCAACAGATTGCCATAATGTCAGAGACAAGTATTCAGAGTTAAAGGTTGAATGACTTCAAGAAAGTTGAAACCACTCTGATTTTCTTAGCAATACTCCCCCTGTCTATATGCATGCAGCATGGCAAGAATTAATTGAGAGAGAGCTTATGCATAGGTCATGAATGAATGATATGCAAAGACATGCAAGACACAACAAGCTCCCCCTGAATATATGCAATGCAGGACAGTTCTACATCCACATTCACATCCACTTGATTTATCCAAGCAATCAAAAACAAGTCCACATCAGAGATTTTATTCACAGCAATTAAACAATCATTCATCATGCTGAAATTTACATAAGCCAAGTTCTCTTCTAAGAAACTTAAAATTTTCATTCCCAAGAGGCTTAGTAAAAATATCAGTAATTTTTTTTCAGTTTCTATGAAGTTCATTTCAATCTCCTTTTTATTTACAGCATCTCTAAGAAAATGATGTTTTATCTCTATATGCTTAGTCCTAGAATGGTGAACAGGATTTTTAGCAAGGCAAATAGCACTAGTATTATCACATAAAAGTGGAATGCATCCCAGATTTATCTGATAGTCAGCCAGTTGGTGCTTAATCCAAAGTACTTGGGCTGCACAATTACATGCAGCAACATACTCAGCTTCAGCTGTGGACAATGCTACAGTGTGTTGCTTCTTAGATGCCCAAGACACTAGACAGCCACCAAGGAATTGACAGTAGCCACTAGTGCTTTTTCTATCTACTCGACACCCAGCATAGTCTGCATCAGTGTAGGCTAGAAGCTCTAACTCACACTTAGCAGGATACCAGAGACCTAGTTCTTGGGTGCCTAGTAAATACCTAAAAATTCTTTTCACAGCCTTAAAGTGATTTTCTTTAGGACTGGCCTGAAATCTAGAGCATAAACACACAGCAAATTGTATATCAGGCCTAGATGCTGTAAGATAGAGAAGAGATCCGATCATACCTCTGTATAGCCTTTGGTCCACAGGTTTACCTTTAGAGTCTTCATCCAAACTGGTTGATGTACCCATTGGAGTAGCTATTTCCTTGAGGTTGTCCATTTTGTACTTCTTCAATAAGTTCTTTACATACTTGGACTGAGAGATGAAGATGCCATCTTCTGTTTGTGTAACCTGCAGTCCAAGAAATAGTTTGAGCTCACCCATTGAGCTCATTTCAAATTCATCAGTCATTATTTGAGAGAATTCCTCACACAATTTGGGGTTAGTTGACCCAAACACAATGTCATCCACATAAATCTGAATGATAAGAATATCTGGATGGCTTACCTTGGTAAACAATGTTTGATCCACTATACCTCTTGTGAAGTTCTTGTCGGTGAGAAATTTGCTCAACCTGTCATACCAAGCTCTAGGAGCTTGCTTTAACCCATAGAGAGCTTTATTGAGCTTGTAAACATGATTAGGGAAATCTAAACATTCAAACCCAGGAGGCTGTCTCACATAGACATCCTCATTAATTTCCCCATTTAGAAAAGCAGATTTCACATCCATCTGCTGAAGGTTTATTCCTAGGGAACATGCATAAGCCAATAAAATTCTTATTGCTTCTAACCTAGCTACAGGGGCAAAAGACTCTTCAAAGTCTATTCCAAATTCCTGATTGTACCCCTGAGCTACAAGTCTGGCTTTATTTTTAATAACTTTCCCCGCTTCATCAGTTTTGTTTCTAAATACCCATTTAGTCCCTATGACTGTTTCATGATCAGGAGGTGGAACCAAATGCCACACCTTATTCCTGTCAAACTGATTGAGCTCCTCATGCATGGCATTAATCCAATGCACATCTTGGAGAGCACAGTCAATGGACTTGGGTTCTATGTTTGATACAAAAGCATACGCATTCAGTTCATGTTGAATTCTTAAGTGGCCTCTAGTCCTAGGGGGGTCATGCAGATTTCCAATAACATTATCTACAGGATGATCCTTGAGATATCTAATATTTGCAATTGGAGTATCATGAACTTGATTTACCTCCCCCTGAACTGTAGGCTCCTCTTCATTAAGCTCTTTATGTTCTTCTTCATCCTCGGATTTGTCTGCAGGATCTCCTTCCTTCAGGATTTCACCATTGGTTTCATTCCTGCATTTACCAGCATTAGAATTTGCCAAAGATTCATCAAAAATTATGTGTGGAGATTCTTCAACAGTTTTAGAGTTCAGATTGTACACTCTGTATGCTCGGGTGTTTTCAGAATAACCAAGAAAAATTCCTGGTTCTCCTTTAGGTTCAAATTTATCAAGGTCCTTTTTATCATTTATGTGAATGAAACATTTACAACCAAAAACCTTGAAGTGAGCAATAGAAGGTTTCTTACCTTTTAATATCTCATATGGTGTTTGCTGGGTAGAAGGTCTTACCATGGCTCTGTTAATTACATAACAGGCAGTGTTCACTGCTTCAGCCCAAAACTTCCTTGGTAGACCACCTTCGACAAGAAGTGTACGACCCATTTCCACTAGGGTTCTGTTCCTTCTCTCCACAACTCCATTCTGCTCAGGTGTCCTTGGAGAGGAGTACCTGTGGTTAATTCCATTTGACCTGCAGAATTCATCAAATTGTGAGTTTTCAAACTCACCTCCATGATCAGACAAAATGTTTTCAATTTTCTGATTTGTTTTAACATAGAACTCCTGAAATTCTGAGAAAGCATCACTCTTATTAGATAAGAAATAAACCCAAGTATACCTAGAAAAGTCATCTACCATGACAAACCCATACCTCTCCCTGATAGGCTGACAGATCTAGTTGGCCCAAAAAGGTCCATATGTATCAGCTCATAGGGTTTGGAAGACAGATTTTCAGTTCTAGACTTAAATGACTTTCTAGTTATCTTTGATTGAGTGCATGCATCACAGATTTTGTTTTCTTTCTTGAATGAGACTTCAGGAAGTCCTCTAACCATGCCATGCTTATTTAATTTGTGCAAAACAGTGTAGCTAGCATGACCTAACCTACGATGCCATAAAAATGCTATGTCTTCTCTACTGGCAGTAAGGCAAAGGTTAGTGTGTTGAATTTCATCTAAATTTATCATGTAAGTATTATTTATTCTTTTTCCAGAAAATTTGACAATATCAGAATCAGGTTCAAAAACCTTGCAGCATTGAGAATTGAATAAAACATTGTAACCTTTATCACATAACTGGCTAATGCTAAGTAGATTATAGGCTAACCCTTCAACCAGCATAACATCATCAATGCAGCAGGTAGAACACTTACCTACCTTACCTGATCCGATAATCCTACCCTTTGTGTTGCTTCCAAAGGTGACAAGGCCTTCTACTTTCTCAGTCAGTATGCAAAATTTGGCCTTATCTCCTGTCATATGCCTGGAGCAGCCGCTATCCATGTACCACAAGTTGTTCTTGGCTGCCAGGCATACCTGCATACACAATTAGGTAGAGAAGTTTGGAACCCAAGACTGATTGGGCTCCAATGTAAATGAACTAGAAGCAAAACAGGAAAGCAAATGTTTCGGAATCCACATTTGTTTAAATGTGTTTTGTTCAGTGGATCCTACAGATTTTCTTCTGTTGTTGTTCCTTTTCTTCTTATTGTCTTTCTTATGCAGCAATGATTATTGACAGTGTTGTTATTTCTGTGCCAGTGGCTTGGCCAGGGTGTGTTCACAAAATTTTGGCCATAGTAGTTCCTGGGCTGGCTATGAAAATATTGATTTCTAGATGTCCAGTAACCATACCCATTGACCCAATTTCTACTGTGAGGTCTTTGATATTTAGCACCCTGGTGTGCAAGACCTGTAAACCTATCCTGAGTTCTAGACCAATTCGACCTATTGAAGTAGGTTGGCTGTGCATTGTAGTGGGTCTGAGCTCTGGGTTGATAAAAATAATTGGGTTGACTCCTAGCAGCACTTTGTCTCCCCTGTACTTTGGACCCTGCTGACCTATACACAGGTTTGTATTGGGTCTTCTTCAGAGGTGGAGGTGTTGGTGGAGACTTGGTTACCTTGACCTGGGGTTTACCAGACTGTGTAGGTTGACCCCTAACCTGAGTCTGAGCCCTAGGATTCTGCTTAGATGTGCTAGCTCTACTAGGCTCATTAACCTTTCGTTTGCCCTTCTCCTCAGCACTGGGCTTTTTCAGATTAGCAGTTTTGTTCATCAAATTTGTTGAGTTCATGCTAATTAGAGGTCCCTTTTCCTTTTGAGCAACAAATGAAATTGTTTTCATTCCGAATGTTTTTGTTGCACTAGAATTAAAACCTAGGCCCTCTTTTCTGAAATTAACCTTTGACCCTAACAAAGCATTTAAGTTATCTGTTCCTTGGGTCATTTTCTCAATGGTTTTCATTTTATCTTCATTGTCTTTCTGAAGTTCATCAATAGCCTTTTTCAGCTCATTGTTGACATTGAGGACAGCTTCATATTTTTCAGAGATAATTTTGACTTCACTTTCACATTTCTGAATCTTCAGCTTCCATTCATCAATTTCATTTTCAAGCCTTAGATTCTCTTCCTTAGAAGCTTTTAACTCATTTTTGATTTCATCTTCTTCAGAGCATGTGAGTTTCAATTCATCAATCTCAGATTCCAAACATGCAATTTTATCAGTTAGTGTTTTATCATTTTGCATGGAATTGATTTTTCTTCTAAGATGCCTATTCTCTTTTCTAATATCATCAGCTCTATCAGCTATGTCATGATAAGCATCTACCCAATCAGCAATTGTGAAGTTTTCAAATCTAGTGATTACCTCATCTGTATCCTCCTCTCTATCTTCGGAGCTTGTTGCCATAAGGCAAATGGGCTGTTCAGATTCGGCTTCACTATCTGAGCTGTTGCTGAAAGAGCCTTCATCTTCATCACTCCATGTGGTGATCATAGCTCTTCCCTTCTTGGTTTTCTTCTTTGACCTGTCCTTATGTTTCTGATTGTCTGGACAGTCAATTTTCAGATGCCCTGGTTTCCTGCATTGATAACAAACATTAGCTTCATTTTTCTTTGCAGGTTTAGATTTATACCTTTTATCCTTTCGGTCACCACTGTATTTCTTCTGACCGAACCGTCCTGCTCCCTTTCTGAGAAATCGCCTGAACTCTCTAGTCATCATGGCTATCTCAGATCGAGTCACATCTTCCTCTTCATTTAGGTTCTCTTCTGATGATGAAGAGCTGCTGGAGCTGGATCTTGTTGATTTGCTGGAACTAGCCTTCAGCGCTATCGGCTTCTTCTTCCTCTCGGCTTCATCTGTCCTTGGCATGTTTATCTCATATGCCATTAGTGAGCCAATCAGCTCATCAGCTTTAGTATTACGCAAGTCCCTTGACTCCTCCATCACTGTTGCTTTGGTGTGCCAATTGGGAGTCAGGGAGCGCAGAATTTTCCTCACTACATCATACTCTGCCTGAGGTTTCCCAAAACCTCTGAGGCCATTGGTTATTACAGTCAGCCGAGCGTACATTTCGCTAATGGACTCGTTCTGCTTCATCTTGAAGGCTTCATACTCAGATACAAGAAGATTGGCCTTCTGCTCTCTTACTTGAGATGTACCTTCATGAATTACTTCCAGCGCATCCCACATCTCCTTAGCTGATTTGCAAGCAGACACACGGGAGAATTCTGTAGGATGCAGAGCGCACTGGATAGCATTAATAGCACTCCAATTCAGCGTGGACCTTCTGATCTCCTCCTTGGTCCATACATCTTCATTCGGGGACAGCTCATAAGGTCCCTTGCTGACAATCTTCCAAATCTCGTAATCCTTAGCCCTGAGGAACACTTGCATACGGTTCTTCCAGTATGCGTAGTTTGATCCATCAAAGAATGGGGGCTTCGTTGTTGAGTGACCTTCGGCAGTCATCCCTCGAGCATCCATCTCTGCCTATTCTCTTCGGGCGATGAGTCCCTGCAGAAGAGTTAGGCTCTGATACCAAGTGTTGGGTTAGATGGACGCAGTCTATCTCCACTAAGTGTGGATCTAGAGGGGGGTGAATAGATCAACTTGCCTAATTTAAAACTATTGTAAGTTCTAGAGCGGAATTTAGGCAAGCATCAATAAAGCTAAATGAAAAGTGCTAAGCAAAAGGTAGAAAGCTAGACATGATCATAAGCGATGCAATCAAACAAGCTAAGCAAGAAATCCCATCGCACACAGATCACACAAAAACACAAACACACTGCACACACAATTTTTAGGTGGTTCGGTCAACGACCTACGTCCACCCCACACTCAACCGAGTATGGCTTCCTGCTGCGCAGCACAGCTTGCGTCCGCTGGGCTTTACAGCTTGGCCAAACAACCCGCTGATACACAGCTTCGC
Organism: Amorphophallus konjac; assembly: GCA_022559845.1. Lineage (NCBI taxonomy): Eukaryota > Viridiplantae > Streptophyta > Magnoliopsida > Alismatales > Araceae > Amorphophallus > Amorphophallus konjac. The sequence continues at coordinate 25,444,377 of CM040120.1, forward strand.
TGGGCACTACAGCTTGCCGACCAGAGGATCTGATCCTCTGCAACCGCTGGGGAAATACAGCTTAACCCGTCCAGTGGAGACCACCACTGCAAGACCGCTGACACACAGCTTGAAGAAACAGCATTCGGAAATGAAAGACAGAATCAAAACGAAAAATAAAAACCCAAAAGCAATGTAGCTCTTAAAGAGTAAAGCTCAGCTCTGGTTTTGAACCACGAGACTGAGATACCAACACTCTCACTCTCGATCAGCTCTCTCTCACCTCACTCTCTCTCTTTTCTCCTTCTTCTCTATTTCTTCTTCTTCTTCTCTGTATCTTCTTCTTCTCTCTTTTCTCTCTGTGGATCAAAGGCTCACTGCTGCTGAGTGTATAGACTTTTTCTTCTTCTGCTTCGATCAGCTTTCTTCTGTGGAAGAAGGCTTGTATATATAGCAGCAACAGCAGCAGGCGTGTGCTCTCCACGTTTCCCGCCCAGCAATTTGGACCACGTGGCAGCATGCAATGGAGTGTCAGTACACGTGTCCTCATCTGGATACCTTGTCCTTTTCGGATCACGAGCCAGGTACCTGGGATCACGTGCCCCTCATTAGCTTCTTCAGTCCGATGTATAGAGTTCTCCGTTCACGTGCTCAAAGTCATCAATCTGACTTGCTGCGTCGACGCTTTCACTCAATGGCGTTAACGCAGTGAGGCATTCCAGTAGCCATTAGCCTCGTTTCTTTAGCTGCTGCGTCGACGCTGCTTGCTTGTGGCGTTGACGCAGTGGATTGGCCTGTGAAGACGAATGCTTCTTCAACTGCTGCGTCGACGCTGCTTTCATGTGGCGTTGACGCAATAGAAGACATCGTGAAAGCTTCGTCTACTGATGCGTGGACGCTTTAAGCTCCAGGCGTCGACCCTGTCCCTTCAGCAACAAGAATAAAGATATAAGATTTAAGTATGTACATTGCATTGTATATACTTGAGGAGTTGATGCTGCATGAAGGATGAGTTGACGCTGCATGAAGCATGGACAGTGTACAGACTTTGCCCACTTATGGACTTCATGTTATGCAAGCGAATGTGAAGACTTCAGTGTATAGACTTTAGAAGACGAGTGCAATGTATAGACTCCATGAGACTCTAGTGCAGACAGACGATGTATAGAGTTCTTAGTTCAGCCGTCAGTGTGTAGACTTGAAAGGCTGAGGCCAGTGTACAGACTTGTCACCGACCATAGTGTAGACTTGATCAGCAAGAACACAATATAGACATCAACTCTGCACATCGAATGTATGGACTTCAAATATGAAGACCATTGTATAGACTTTGGATTAGAAGATTAATGTATAGACTTTGAGTAACACTGTGGATGTACAGACTTTGCTCAAGTGCATGAGACGCTAACTGAGACGCTGGACTTTGTACAGACTTTGAGCGATGTGTGGACTTGAAGCTCCTGAACCAGTGTACAGACTTCAAAGATCACTGTTGATGTGCAAACTTTGGGGACATGAAGCGATGTACAGACTTCATGAAGCGAAGCCAATGTATAGAGTTGAGTGTAGCTAAAGCCTTGATCGTAGGACTAGGCTGGACTGTATAGACTTCAGGCTTCAGAATCGAATGTTCAGACTTCGCCTAAGACACGTAGGGAAAAGACCCCAGTGTATAGACTTTGCCTTGAGTGAAAAGTAATTGATGAATGTATGGGCTTTAATGTGTGAAGGCTACAGTGAATGAGTGTATACATTTCACCAGATCAAGGGCAATTCGGATGTACAGACTCTGAGGTTCAAAGCCAACGGTGCGTTCACGTTGTAACATGATGCGTTGACGCTGTACACACATAATCAATTTAATTGAGATGCAGTGTGTGGACTTATGCGTTGACACTGTAACATGATGCGTTGACGCTGTGCACACATAATCAATTTAATTGAGATGTAGTGTGTGGACTTATGACAGTAAGAATTGCAGACAACAGTGTATTAAAAGTAAAGAACACATAGTCAATCTGATGGAGCAATTTCATCAAATCAAACTCAGTTGCCAATCAATCAAAACAATGGTGTTGCCAAAGAATAGAGCAAGTGTCAACATCATCAACATAGAGGGGTCACAACACTAAGGAGTCTCATTTTAGTGCAGTGAAAAGGATCTTTAGGTATTTGTCAGGCACCCAAAAACTTGGTCTTTGGTACCCTGCTAGGTGTGAGTTCGAGCTTATATCTTACACTGATGCAGACTATGCTGGGTGTCAGATAGATAGGAAGAGTACTAGTGGATATTGCCAATTCCTAGGTGATTGCCTAGTATCTTGGGCCTCTAAAAAGTAACACTCTGTAGCACTCTCCACTGCAGAGGCAGAATATGTTGCTGCAGGGAATTGTGCTGCCCAGGTACTATGGATTAAACATTAGCTATCAGACTATCAGATAAACCTGGGATGTATTCCTATTCTATGTGATAACACTAGTGCCATCTGCCTTTCTAAAAATCCTGTTCACCACTCCAGGACTAAGCACATTGATATTAAACATCATTTTCTTAGAGATGTTGTGAGCAAAGGTGATATTGAATTAATCTTTGTTGAAACTGAAAAACAAGTTGCTGATATTTTTACAAAGCCTCTTGGAAATGAAAGATTTAGATATCTAAGAAGAGAACGGGGGCTTTGTAAATTTCAGTAGGAAAATGACTAATGGATTGGTTTACTAGAGTGATTGAAATAATTGAGTTTGCCTGCTCTTGAACTTGTGAATAAGGTTGTTTGATGATAGAATAAGGTGCTGCACACCTTGCACATATTATTTCTAAAGTCTATGCATAGTTGGGCATATAGTCGACGGATGGTTGTGCAAGTAGTCAATCAAGTGCCGTGTATAGACTTTTTGTCAAAGCATGCTCTACACATAGTCGATGCATCCAGTGTCTTATCTGCATGATAATGTCGTTGCATAGTGTGTACGTCGCATAGTTTAGAAAATGCATATTGTTGCTAGGGGGAGGTTTGCATCATCAGAATTAAGTTCAACCTCTTCACAGAATGGATAACAGTCTAGTGATTAGTTCTTTATCGTGAGCTGCAATTATTACAACCCTTCTGATATAAGAATCACATGTGTTTATTGATTAAAACTAAGGTTTAACTTTAATAGACTGTAAAGTTCAATAGACTGTCTTCTGAAAATAAGGTGATAGAAAGCACTTATAGCTCTTAACCTCTATCTCATGATTATGATAGAAGAGTCTTCACAGTACCCGAACATGACAGATTCAGTGTTGGTTAAGGTTTGAAAACCAAAAATTATGTATTGTTCTTAAACAAGTCACTCCTAAAATCATAAGGGCAGCAAAAATAAGATCATCAAAGAAAAAGAAGTGAACAAAATGGCAGAGCAATGAATGAGTCTCACTGAGAAACCGAGGTCTCCAACAAAGAAATGGAGAGCACCTTAAGTCATGAAGTGACTCAGGTTATCTCTGTTCATTTGGTCGAATCTACAAGGGAGATTTCACTGAGTAACTAGGGGTATTGGCCTCTGATCAAGGTATACCTTTAACATCAAAGGTGCAAACTATCCCTGTAGTTTTTGATCAGAAATAGATATAGTAGTTTATGCTTAGTAATTGGGATTGGCCTCTAATCAAGGTATACACCTAATGTCAACGACATAAATAATACTTGTCTATTCAATAAGTTCCAGATTCAGAAGCCAGTGAATGAAATTACTGTAACCCTTAGAAAACAAATATCATTGAGTGTCAATTGTTTAATCTCAATACAAATTCAGATGACCTTCCTTACCTTTCACGTTCTCTGAAATACTAGGGTACTGTCTCGACCTAAACCTTTATGATTATGCGACTTAGGTTCATTGCTATAAATGGAGTCTAAATCCCTATTTGATGAAAGTCAGTAAATTTCATTTACGTTCTATAACTGTTAAACCTGACTGACATCATGAAAGCCATTGCTTGATTCATATATTTTAAGGATTGCGTCATAATTTGCTCACATACTGAACTGTTACATAGAACGGTGTTCCTTTCTTTCCTCCTTTCTTTTTGCTGCTGGCAAAGGGGGAGAATGTGGAGAGGGAGAAGGGTTTGGGGAAGGAATAAGGGTCTCAATCTGTGCATGCATGAACTGACCTCATTCCATCTATTCATTGTGTTGCCATCATCAAAAAGGGGGAGATTGTTGTGCCCCATGTGCTTTGAGGATGTTATACAAGTTTTGATGATAGCAAACACTAATGAATAATGAAAGATTAGAATAAATAAATGTTCTGCATGGTTCACCCTTCTTCATACTTCTGCATACATAGTCTGTGTGTCATGCATGTAGAGTCACATGGGTTCTAGGATATAGAGTGCGTCGACTCAGACTAGCGTTAACTACGTAGAAACACATGCATATTCGGTGCATTAAATATAGTTGCACGCCATATAGTTGGTGCATTTCTTCACATTTGCATAGCCGGTGCATACCCAACATCAGTGCAGTCCACTGTTATTTGCATATCAAGTCGGTGCAGTGACCATCTCATGCATAAACATAGTCAGTGCACTCGTTCGATGCGTGTGTGCATGTGTTAGCCATAGTCAGTGCACTCGTTTGCTTCATGCGTACACTAAGTCTACACACGGTTGCCTTGATGACTGAGCAAGTATATACTTTCATGAACATAGTCAGTGCATCGCTTTGCCTCATGCATACACATAGTCAGTACATTCGTTTGCTTAATACATATACATAGTCAGTACATTCGTTTGTGCCATGTGTACACAAAGTTTGCACACTCCCTGTTGATATGTCAGTGCATCACTTCACAAGTTTGTACATCGTCTTATCGCAGGCACAGCAAGTCTGTACATTGTCTTGTCGCACGCACAACCAAAGTCTGTACACTTGTTGATGTCATGTTCGTGCATTCACTCTCAATGTGCATACTTTCCTATATGCATTTGTGCATCGTTCAAAACAAAGTCTGTACACTCGTTGATGGCATGTCCGTGCATTCACTCTAAATGTGCATACTTTCCTATATGCATTTGTGCATCGTTCAAAACAAAGTTTGTACATGCTTAGTTCATCTCTCGAACTAACTCAGTACATCTTTCTATGTTTTCTTTCAGACTAAGTCAAACTAATAACAAGTCCTGTCTGACAGGACTGCTGGTCGAGGAACTTAAGAAGGGCACAAGATCCAAGATTAGAGGAGGTGTTTGGATCATGACACGTATACAGTAGTATGTTGGGATGACTGCCACGTAATCCAGGCGTTTGGGCGGGAATCGTGATGACCACACGCCCACCTATCTGCTGCTATAAAAAGAAGGCTTCTTCCCGAGAAGAAGAGTGATTGAGATTGGGAACTTACCAGAAGTCCAGAAGCAGACAGAGCCTGCTCGATCCAGAGAAAAGAAAAAGAGAAGAAAGATAGAAGAAGAGAAGGAGAGAGTTGAGTGAGAGGAGTCTGAGAGATTTTTCCATGAATTTCTGTTCATCAGTTTCTTGGTTAAGTTACCAGAACTGAGATTGCTCATCGTGAGCTATATTCCCTCTGGGATTTCTTGGTTTTCGTTTGGTTCTATTTTGTTTTCTGAAACCATGTTTTCAAGCTGTTAGTCAGCATAGCTAAGCTGTATTGCTCAGCGGGCAGAGGAAGATTCCTCTGGACCGGTGAAGCTGTAAGTCCCCAGCGGTTGTAGGCAAGCTATAAGGCCCAGCAGTTGAAGCTGTGAATCAGCGGTTGAAACCACATTCCGGTTTGGAGTGTGGGGTGGACGTAGATCTCGAGTTTGAGATCGAACCACCTTAAAATTTCCTGTCTACTGTGTGTTTGTCTTGCGAAATATTGTGCATCTTGGTTATCTCTTCCATCCGCTATAGATGCATGTGCATGATCGTCTAAGTTCAGATCTGCTAGAGTTGGCTTTCTGAGATTGCTTTCGCTTATATTTCAGCAGTCCTGCAGCAGCTTGTTTTATTTCCGCAATTGAAAATGCTGCATTCGTTTTTATTGGGTGATTGATCTATTCACCCCCCTCTAGATCGTATATTGCATCCCATCAACGCAAGGAGGAGGGCCAAGGGGGGCCAAGGTGGTGCATGCGGTGCTGTTGGCGGTCATCGCCACCACCTCCTCCCTTCACCATCTCTCCACCCCCACCTCCACCTCTCACATTTATGTTTTATGTTGTGATACCCACACGCGCGTGCGCGCAGAGAGAGAGAGAGAGAGAGAGAGAGAGAGAGAGAGAGAGAGAGAGAGAGAGAGAGAGAGAGAGAGAGAGAGAGAGAGAGAGCATTTCTCTACGTTGATCCACTTGAGATTATTAATTGCAAGGCGTTGTTGATGGTAGGGACACGACATCCGTCTTAAAGATCTGAAGAGATATTGGGATAAATTTAATAAAATTAGATATACATGATAATTTTAAAAGATTTTAAGGGGATACCTGTAAATTTTTTTATTTTCAGCTAGTTGGTTTGCATTTGGGACATCATGAAACCTTGGGTTTATGTATTTCAGGGTTTTTGTTTTTGTTCCGCATGAATTTAGGGTTTGTATTGGGTGGGCTTTATTGGTGTTATATACTGTTTTTTTTAAATAACTGAAGCCTTTTCATATCTATCACACATTTTTAATCCTCAGTGGCATAGACCTAGAGGATGGCGTTACATTGTAGAGTTTATTGTGAAAGAAGTGGTGTAGAAGGAAAGAGTGCTTGGTCTACCATTTTATGGTTGAGGGATTATGCGAATCTCCGGGATAGTTCAGGAAGATGAGACGACGAGTTGATCAGACAAGCAATCCTAAAAAACTTTGTTGACATCATCGTCATCGTAGATGATTGACGAGTCGGACCTGGTCCGCGGAACGGGACACCTCCTCCCCGAGCCGGCCCGATTCATAGCGTCTTTGTCCAGCGGCGTGCCGGGGAAGCAGCTCTCAACGGCGCACTGCCACCCACTGCAGTCGAGACTCGAGATTACTGTATAGACAGCGGTCCAAAACATAAAACCTACGCCCCGTCCTCCTCCTCCCGCCATTTCCACCCTTCTCTCCCACCAAGGCCGAGCAGGCGAGCAAGGCAGACTGCGAGCGAGGAGAAGCAGAGGAGGAGGAGAGAGGACGCGAAGATGAGCACCGTGGACAAGATGCTCATCAAGGGCATCCGGAGCTTCGACCCGGAGAACAGGAGCGTCATCACTTTCTTCAAGCCCCTCACCCTCATCGTCGGCCCCAACGGCGCCGGCAAGACCGTATGCTCCCCCCATCCCTTCTGCTTCCCTCTCGTCTTCTTCGCCGTCGCTCTTCCTAGGCTGCTCGCCTCGCCGTCTGGGTGATCTCACGGCTTGTTTTAAGGCAATCCGCTCTCTACCCCTTTGGTGACCTGCGTTTTTCTTCCTGCTGCAGACCATCATCGAGTGCTTGAAGCTGTCCTGCACCGGGGAGCTGCCCCCCAACTCTCGGTCCGGCCACAGCTTCATCCACGACCCCAAGGTTTCCCCCCGCTTTGTCCATTCTGCTCTTTTCCATCGTTTTCTCTTTTTGTTTGGTTCGTGGTGGTGGTGCGTTAGGCTGGGCTGCTGTTTTGCTTCGATCTTCTCTGCTGGTGAGTTGGATCTTGGATGTGTGTGTGTGTGTGTGAAAGGTGGCGGGGGAGACGGAGACGAAGGCGCAGGTGAAGCTGCGGTTCAAGACGGCTGCCGGGAAGGACGTGGTGTGCATAAGGTCCTTCCAGCTGACGCAGAAGGCTTCTAAGCTGGAGTTCAAGGCCATCGAGAGTGTTCTACAGACCATCAACCCCCACACCGGAGAGGTCCACCTCTTCCTGATCCCTTCGCCCCCTCAACCCCATCCCGCCTCCGCCCAACCAACAACGTGTTAGCAGTGAATTTCGTTTCTTCGGTCTCCTTTCACTAGTTGTCTTCTGACATTCCTCCATTTTTACCAAATGATTGCAGAAGGTTTGCCTGAGCTACAGGTGTGCCGACATGGACAGGGAGATACCTGCCTTGATGGGTGTCTCGAAGGCTGTACTGGAGAACGTCATATTTGTCCACCAGGATGACTCCAACTGGCCCGTGCAGGACCCTTCGACATTGAAAAAGAAGTTTGACGACATATTTTCTGCTACACGGTGGTTCCTTGCGTTCACCTCATTCGCTCGGTGTCATTTCTTCTCATGTGCTAACCTACAGAAAAAAAACACTGTTCTTTGCTTCGATCATGTTCATGTATTTTAACTCCTGCTAATTCCAAAAAGATAGATGTAGCTAGGTGGCTTGACGTTGGTTTGCTGATCCAAGGGAAGCGTCAGGTGTGATTTGCATAAATGGATGAAAAAAAATCAAGCAGAGCTAGATTACCGTAGGAAGTAATTTAACAGAATTCTACTTCCTAGCATTACTGCTTCAAGGAAGGTACAAGTCAACACTTTCCACTTGAAGATATTGAACTTAGGTTCTTGATGACATTTGGACTTGAGAACCTTGCCATTGAATACAATTGGGCCAGTTCTACAAGCAATATCGTTATAATATCCCTAGTAGAAGTAAGATGGTTCCCTTTCTGAGGGAAGGGTAAGGTGTCACTAACAGATTGAGAAGTCAAATGCGTTGTTAAAAACTGAATTGGTAAAAGAATGCCACTAACTTTGTTTGCAGGAGGTACAAATGCAAAACATGAGGAAAGGACAAGCCCCTTTTTTCAGTATTATACATGTAAAACGGTAATCCTTTAAAATTTAGTAAAGGCATATTTATCTGTACGACAAATTTTAAAGCTGGCCATGAATTTATCTGCGAGGCACATTGAAGATTACCTGAATACTCAATAGTTTTAGAATGGCAGGAGTCTTGAGATAGCACCACTTTGCCTTATAATGTCTGCAAGCTGAATCCTCTGGGAATTACCAACCACTTTAAGGTTATATCTTGAGTGTGTGCATATTGCTGGAAATGTGGGAGATCAACAAGTCAGGTTTTGCTACAACTATGCTGAGGCACAATTACACAAGAATAAGATGACTGCCATCCATGGCTTGCCTTGTCCGAGTTTTATTTCTGATAGAAATAACTTAGAAGGTTATGCTAGGAAATAGTAAGCTGCTGCTTCAGATCCAAAAACAACAAAGTAAGAAGGTTACACTAGAGTAGTAAGCATAGTTGTCAAGACGGTCGCCTAGGCGACTAGATGTCCTTAGGGGGCCAAGGCACCAACCTGCCTTTCGGCCCCCCAGAAAGGGAAAGGTGAGGAAGGTGTCCCAAGGTGCCCTGCCTGGCTTGAGCATAGCCTATGCCCCCCCTCCTTGCCCGCCACCCCCCCACCCCCCACAAAATTTTTTGTGCTGGGGGGCTCCGTGATGCGAGAGGGGGCCATAGGTAGATCGAGCTCAACAAACTCTTCCAACACCCTTTCTCGAAGTGTGTGCCTCTCTCTCCCTGCCCCCTCTCTCTCTCCCAATTTTTAATATTTAGATCTATAATTTTTTCATGTATCATATTCATAATTTGTATATTGGGGATATATATTTTGTGAATTTTTAAATAGATGCCAAGGTGTTGCCTAGGCAATGCCTAAGCGGGCGCCTTATTGCCTAAGCGCTTAGCCTCCCCATGAACACCTTGGATCGTCTTGTCGTCTTGACAACTATGGTAGTAAGTTGTTGCTTCAGTTCCACTTTAGAAAACAACAAGAGAGAGGTGGGGGGGGGGAGAACTTTCCATCCAAGTCCCACTCTTGTTAAGGCTGGGACCCAACTTTGATCTCCATTTATCTTTCATTGCTTCTTCAACGTTGGCAGCTCTATCTTCGTATTTTGCAGAGAATGGAACCCATGGATCAAGCCAGCTGTGTTGGCCATTTCTTGTACATGGGTCATCACTTCTGCAACTAACAGAAAGTAGAGGTGATGAAGGGTTCTTCTTAAGGGGGTGACTCTTGGGATTGTGTTTTATTTGGTCGTTGGATGATGCCCTAGAGAAGATCACATATCTGTGTAGATAACTTGCGTCTTTCTCTTTTCATCTAGGCTGTCTTCAAAATTTAGGGGAGCTTTTGAAGGCTGCGGTAGATTGCAATATTAGCAAGATATTGTGTTATCTAATTCGCAGATTGTTGGAGGTTGAACAATTGAATTCTGGTGACTGGCTTGGGTTTTGACTTTCATGTGTATTATAATGTCCAGGCAAAAGGAGGTGGCTGTCTTGTCATGTAGCTGGTTATGGGCCACTTGGAGGGAGAGAAACAATAGATGGTTCAGGTATGAATTCAGGCGGTGCATGACATTTTAAAGGTGTCTTTGCAAGCCCTTCAGAATTGTTGGGTATCTTATACAGCTTTACGGATGGAGTCTCCTCTGGTGCAGGATTTATTAAAGTGAATGTCTTTTGTAGCCAGAGATTTTGTTAGCGCACTGTAATATTTTTCCTTTTCTTGGGGGATTTTAACCTGTAAAAAGAGCAAGCTCACCAGGGAGGTTACTTATCTTAGGAGCCCCATGATCAGTGTTTTTTCTATCTTCATCAATGATTGACAGCATTCAATGTGGCAGATGGGGAGAAAAAACCCATCAGACATGTGAGCATGGAGCCAACATATGACTTTTATTTATTTAGTTTGAGGATCCAACTTAGAAAAGAAGATCAAGAAATAAGACAAAATAGGATAAAAAATACAAGGGGAAAAACGAGCAGCCACAGAAATTAACTCTATGATTTGTGGGACATAGGCATGGGTGTCAAATGTTGATATGGACATTCATTGAACATGACAGAATGTTAGAAAGAAGAGAAGGGGATGCAGGAAGTATAAAGGTAGATACAAGATCTGGAGGTCCCAAGTGGCTGAAGATTTATTACCAAAAATTAATGGTGATGCAGCTCGGAGGCTACAAGCCCCATCCATGGAGGAGGATATCAACTCATCAATTTACAGCATGGTTGGTGCAAATCGCCAGGACTGGATGGCTTTCCTATCAGTTCTTTTCAGCTTTTGTGGGAGGTGATTAAAGACGACGTTAGCTTAGGATAGGGAATTTGAAGATAACCCCCTTTCTATAAAGACCGTTTCTAAAACTGAAGGGGCTTAAGAACTAAGGCCAATCGGTTTACGTCATGGTTCTTCAAACTTGTCACAGAAGCCGCCCTCCCTACTAGGCTCAAAGATGTGATTGATCAGCTAGTTGACGGACATCAGACTCCATTTATTAAAGGCAGGTCTATCCTTGATAACTTTCTCTCTGCTCAAGAGTGTCTAAATGATCAGAGAACTATAAAGCAAAAGTGTGTTGTGGCGAAACTTGATTTTGAAAAGGTATATACCTAGGTGGGTTATAACCATATTCACAGGCCTTTTTATAATATGGGATTTAAGCAAAAGTGAATAAATTGGATTCATGCTTGCATTGCCACTGCTAGAGTCTTTATTCTTTTAAACAGTGAACCCTGTGGTTTATTAAAGAGCTCATGAGGGCTCCAATATGGGGATCCCATCTCTTCTTTTCTATTTATTTTGGTTGGCAGATCCTAAGCAAGATGTGTAGTCGAGCTGCAGATCGTGGCTTGATTAGAAGGGTTCTGGTGGAGAGAGAATATTTTCGTCACTGCAGTATGCTGATGCTACAGGCCTATTTGCCACTGGTGAGGAGGAATGGGACAATTAAGGAACCTTTTAAATCTACTGGAGGCTACCACAGGTCTAAAGGCATGAAGTCTGAAGTAGTTGGTGTAGGGTCGTCAGAAGAAAAATTTAAAGTTACAGTGGAAATCCTGAGATTCAAAATATCCTCTTTCCCTATTTGTTATCAAGGCTTACCTTCACCTGGTGGAACCCTGAAGTTGCAAGATTCGAATGGACTTTTTCAGAGATTTGCTCAGCAAGGAATGCTGGGTCGGATTGGGCACCTGGATCGGGTATGCATGATCTGGATCAGATCAGATCAGCCAATACAAAAAAAAGTTTCAAAAAAGTATTTACATAATTTAAAAAGTTTTAAATAAATAAAAAGAGTATATTTATAAAACTGAAAAGGTATTTACACAAATATAAACAATGTAAAGACATTTTATCTCTTTTAATCAAACCTTAATCAAGGTTTGCCGTACAGTGCAGACGGCCGTACTGGTCACGGCTTGGTACGGTCCGGTATGGTACAATACGCCACGTCCTGCACTGTGCCGAGAAGAAAGGCAATTTTTTTTGTCAGAAAATTTGTAATTTTTTCTGTAAACTTAATTTTTTTTGGTAAGATTAGCTATAAAATTTGAATACTAGTTGATTTAACTTGTAAAATAGTAGATTTATCTAAAGAATAATAGAATGTATTGTTTCTTTTTTATGTGGTTATACTTAGTTACACATAATTATGTAAAAATACAAAAAAGATAATGTCAAAAGATCACCTATATGAATCTTTTTTTGCACATAAAATGTATTTTTTAATGAAAACTTATTTTATTATAAGATTAACTTTAAACTTGTAATAATAGTGGTCCTAACATAATTAGTTACATATAAGTAAATATATTATGTAAGGAAATAAGAATAGATAATTAGTTACACACAACTAAACATATTTAGTCTTCAAAGTCATGTGACTCAAAGCCCATCTTCTTTGTTTTCTTAGCCCTCTTTTCTTGTAGGTGTCTGGCCATTGGAATTTTCACATCTATTACACCACATGAAAGTAATTTATTTTTTGCAATAATCTATTACACTATATAATTAAATATATTATTTAAAGAAACAAAAAAAGATAAGTTAAAAAGAATATATACATCATTCAATTTCACTCATAAAGTATAAAATACACAAGGTCAATCATCTGACTCATATGTGAATACCGTGTCCCAGTCAGAATCAGATACATATGGCTCATGACTTGTAAAATCTAACTCCATCTTAGTGGGTGAGGTTGCATGTCGGTGACGTTGAAAAAATATAACCATCTGCACAAATAATAGGTCATGTGCAGTAGTGGAGGGTACATGAAATCGTCTAAAGAAAGCTCTGACTACATCTATACATGACTCCCTATCATCTGCTGCTGGTGGGATTGGTGCTAGTGGTGGTTGAACTCTGGACGTGGAGGAGGATGTCAGTGGGACCAGTGTTAGTGGTGGTGGAACCTTGGACTTGAAGGAGGATGCAGTCCCACGTCTCCTGCCATAAAATAGCCATCCCGTAACGTTGTCCGAAAGTAATCTCAGACATCCTGTGGAACTGAGGAACATGGAGGACAATCTCGTCCCACTCTCGCGAGTTGTTCTGCAAATTTGTATATGCCGGTGACACGATGTATGCAATATCTACAATATATATGTTGATCACCCTCAACGCTGTACCGTGGTTTCACGCAGGGTGGTGTCGTTGGTCCATGATGATTTGTAAGTGTTGAATAGTTCCAGATTAGTTAATTGAAGAGCACGTGCAAAAGTCAAGACATGAACAAATAAATAATGACTTGAAAGTAAGATACAAATATATGTAAAAGACACCTACTCTTAATCATATTGGCTCAAAATTGATCAACTTTCATCTCCAAACAACCAGACATTATACGTGGTCTTCATGTAGGATAAGAAATCTGCATAGGACATGGAACTTTTATAGTTCTCGACGTACATCCGTAAGTAGTACTCAATACTCTTGGGAACCTTGACTATACACAACTGACGGTGGCCACACAATTGACAGTTTACCATATCCATAGTAGGGATGTCTAAAATATCCGTAAACTTGATTACCCACATCACTCGACCCGTGATGGATCGGATAATACTCGAATGATCGGGTATAGATTCATATTCGGGTATTTTTGAAATATCTGTTTTATATTTGGATTGGGTATGAATTTAGTCCATCCGAACCCATACCCGATCCGAACTCGTCTCTTAATAACATTTTTAACTCTTATGTTTGTTCTTGTTTATGTTTAGATGTGTTTCTCATTACTTTTAAAACTAAAAATTTCATTTAGTAACATGGTCTTCAACTTTAAACTCTAATTCATGTTTTTAGACAGATACATATATTCGCGGGTATATCCATGTCTGTGACGGATATACCTGTATCCATATTCTAAAAAATAATAGGATATTATTCAGATATGGTATTTGTAAACTTTCGTGGATAGGGTGCAATATTGGTCTACTCGAGCCGAACCCAATCCATTTACATCTCTAATCCATACTCATATGGTGGTATCAAAGAATAATTCCGAGGGTATGGGTACGGTGGGAACAATGCATTGCTGCTATCTGAATCGTCATCATTTCTGTGTTGTTGCCATGACCGTCCATACTTACAGTCAGAATTCTGAGACTCGTGTGTGCTCAATCTCTCAAGATCAAACAGCGTGCCTTGGTAGCTGCTATTGTCTGCGATAGAACTTCCATAGTAATTATCCCAAAAGTTAGCTGCTCGTCTCGCCCCTAGCGCTGGAGCACCGTGGTCAGTATCCTGTGTAGTATGTGTGAATTATTGCTCTTCTGTCTATACCATGCCTCCACTACCGTGACCACCATTGTCATAGCCACTAGCACCTCTGCGTTGGCCACTGCTATACTCTTAGCCACCGCACCAGTATCCCCATGACCACTACGCTTACCACCATGAGAACTGCCACCATTGTGGGAAGAAGAATGTGCCAGTGTACTGTTGTTATTGGAGTCATGACTTCCACAGATGCAAGGCTCGACGGACCGCTCGAGAGTGCCATCATCTGTATTAGGATCCAGTGTCTCAAAGTCTGCAATGTCCAGAGGATTTACTGGTGCTTGCTTGTTCTTTTTACTTTTGAATAATGAAGTCCATGTTGATTTCTTCTTCTATGGAGCTGGCGGTTTCTCTGCCATACTTTTCCTCCCTCTGGATGCTTGAGATACAGAGGCCATGCCCAATAAAAACTTCAAATAGTTTCATACTGTGTAACTTAATAGGTATTAATATATCTGAGACGACTGAGTGGTTGCTCTAGGATCTCTAGACATCGAGCATCGTGGCGCAATAGTCTGAGATGGTTGTTTGGATGTTGTAGAAGGTTACATAATTTCAAGCCCAATAGATTACATTTGTAATAAAATATAAATGAATATATACATCTTCTCATTAGATATAATTTCACCTCTCTAAATGAAAAACAACTCCTAGACACAGACTGTCGTTGTTGTGCAGCATCATGCGAAGAAGATGTTCTAGGATCTGTAGATACTGAATGTCGCGGCGTAGCAACCCGAGACCACTGTTGGGTTGCTAGATTGGCTTGTATTATTTTCTTACACCGGAGTACATAATATATGTTTACACTTTCAAATCAAATGCGCTATTCAGTAGATATGCGTTATGTCACTTGAGACCGGTGGCCATGGGTCTGCTGGAGGTTGCATCAGTCGTTCCCATGCTGCATCATCATACGCATATGATGTGTCTTCGCCTCCAATAATGAGGCCTTCATCCAAGTTCACTTTCACATCACGTACTGGCACTGACTCGTCTCCAACCTCTCTTACATATCCCTCCCCCACCTCCCCCACTGCCTACTGAACAATTGTTGCTAGAAAAGTGTTGGGCCACAGTGTCTTTCTTGGCTCTTCGGGCTCTTCATCAGCCTCCGTCGCACCACGTTCGGTTGTTGCTCTTGCAACCCATGTTATTATAGGTTCATCATTGTCTCATAGGTAGACAACATCTGTGGGATCATAGTCTCTCTCTCCCCTCCTTACATCCAACTGCACATGCTTAACTTTTAACCTCATGTTGTAATGAACGTACACCATTTTGTCCCACCGTCTGTGTGTTAGCCTATTTCTTAGCATTGTATGTACAAAGAAAAATGTTGACCAATTCCGCTTGCACCCACTCGAGGATGACGTTTGGGATAACACTTTCATTGCAATCTTCCTCAATGCCAGTGCACTTGTGCCGTAATTGAGTCACCACTCAGCTGTAAGAGAGGGCCAAAAAATAATACAAAGTGAGATGCCGTAATCTGTCGAAATTAGCAACATCAACATTGTACATTTAAATTACCAGCATCGAGTCAGTCATGGTTGGCAGTGACATTAGGGTTGGCAAATGAACCAGTTGCCTCTCTAAATATTTTTATTTGCATGCACGAATAAAATGCACATAAATGACCATTTTTTCAATCGCGCTTGATGTATCGAAGTCAAGTAAAATTTCTGACTATACATCATTCAATGCATTAGTAGTTTCTGTTGGGGTGCGCGACAGTCTGTTCACTATAATGTTGACTGATTTATTAAAGTATCGTCATAAGCAAGGTCTCGATCATACTGGAAGGTCGGGTGTAGATTGTAACGACCCGAGAATCCGATTACCGGGAAGGCCCGATAACCCGAGACTCGCACCGCCACCCACGAACCCGAAGGCTCGGAAGGGTTAAAAGGATGGTGTGGAGACTACACAAGTATCACAAATAATTGCAGAAATTAAACAGTTAATATTAAGCAGGAAATAAATTAACAATTTACATGGTCCACAATGACCAAATAGCAATAACAACAGTCCACGACTAGTACAGTGACAAGGAAGAAAAGTACAGCTACACGGGACATCCCCCGGCTCTGACCTCTGGCACTACCTCTGGGCACCCGCACCACGCTGCGCTCCTGACGCGCTCCCCGAAGGTGGCGCCTCCCCTGAAACACGGTGAAAACACGCAGGGAATGAGTCTCGGAACAAGACTCAGTAGGGATCACTCGAACCCTACCTCGTAAAACGAGAAACCACTACACTAGCGGTAGGAGAGTACCTCGGAAAAGAAAGCCCTGTACTCTACAAGACAAAGGTCCCATGGCACGCACACCGACACCGGTACCACGGTAAGAAGACCAAAGCTCAACGGCCAAACCGACAAACCCGAAGGTCGGAAACACACGATTGACAGTCTGACACTCCGTACTCGACAGGAGTACCACCCACTAGAAGCACAGCCGGTAGCGTCCCCTGACGTCTGACACCGCACCGCAGGTGAACCGCCTGACGTGGTAGGTCCTACCCGAGGCGCAAACACCGTACAAGTAACCACAACAAGTGACTAGCTGGGGTCACGCCCGTCGACGTGGGTCCAACCGCCCCCAACCACGTGTGCACACACAGACCACGCGTCCTAGGTCTGGCCCTCTGACCGGTTTTCCCCCGCAGCCGGACTCTGGCTAAGACGAGAGGCCTACGGTAACCGGTCCACAAACCGTCTCGAAAGGTGGGTGCCCGTACACCACTCCCAGGTGAGACCAGCACCTCGTACTGGTGGGCTACGACTAGTGGAGGGTCACTGAAGGAGTAGACTCTCAAGGTAACGGAAAACAACGTCCGCATCCGACGACGTGTGGGAATCACCCCACGAACAGTCCCGTCGCACGGCGACCACAGTCGGAGTAAAAACGAGGTTGCCAACCTCATTGGCAGCCAGGCAAGTGGCGGTCCACCCCTGGGCCGTCACAAGCAAATGGCGGTCTAACGCAGGCCGTCACACGGCCAGAGGAGCAAGGGAAGTAACGCGCTTGGTCCAGCGCGTCGCTCGAAAGCAACGCGCCTGGCCCAGGGCGTCACACGCAAACGACGCGCCTGCCCTGGCGCGCTACTCGCGCCCAGAAACAACTCGCTTGCCCCCGCGCGTTACACGAATGTAACGCGTCGGGCTCGACGCGTTGCAAGGATGTGACGCGCCTGCCCTGGTGCGTCACACGCGCCCTCGCACCTGGTATAACCCCGGAAGTAACGCGCTCGCCCCAGCGCGTTACACGGATGTAACGCGCTGGCCAAGGCGCGTTACTCCCGCAGACCCCAACAGAAAAACCAACGGTCGGCGGCCAGTCGTGGGACCGTCGCTGTCCCGGCCAACCCCCGGGGAAGTAACGCACCCCTCTAGGGGCGTTGCAAGCATGTGACGGTCACTGGAGTGACGGTCACTGGAGTGACCGTCACTCACCCCCGAGCACGCTACGGCGGGAAAACCCCAAAAACTTCGACCACGCCCCCGTACCTCCACCGGAGAGGGGGAAATCAAAGGGGAAGACCCCTGGGGACCCCTAGCATGTATCTAAGCCATCCAAACGCGAAATCGCGGGATAAAACCATAGATCGGGCGAGCTCTCCCCAAATCATGGAAAAACCCCAAAATGCTCAATAACGCCCCTCTCGGCCTCCCCGCGGCCTACAAACCACGGAAATGAACGGCATGAGGCTAAGGAACGTCACCCTACTTCAATGGAGCGAATGCTCCGCCGAATCGCCCACAAACCACGAAGAACACCTTAGAAAACCCTCGTTCCTCAAGCTTCCCACGAGCACTGCACGTCCCCACGTTCGCCTCACCGCCGCCCACGTCGCCGCGCCGTCGCCCCGCCGCTGTCAGCAGCCGGAGAGGAGCTAGCCGCGCTCGAACGGGAGGAAGAGAGGGAGAGAGGGAGGTCACGGTTGGGGAAGGAAGGAGGAAGAAGAAGAAGAAGAAAGAGAAAAGGAAAAGAAAAAGGAAAGGAAATGGGATTATATAGAAAATCCGATTTTTCGGAAAAATACCGAAAAATAGAAAAATACATTTCCGGAATCCTCGGAACGCACCGATCGCAACGGTACCACTCGTGCCCGGGTGAACCGCCCGGTTCGCTCGCAGCGAGCTTCCGAAGAAAAAGCCGAAACACACACCGGGAATCGGAAAACACGCGCGGAAAAGCCGCGGAACGCCTCCGGGCCTCCGAAACGACTCCGGATCGCGCCGATCCGAACACGAAAGATGTCCGAAACGAAATTTCGGACACAACAGAGCCGGACGCTCTGAAAACTAGATCCGGGACCCACGAAGAAGGATCCGAAAGGTCCGGGATATTACAGCCCTCCCCCCTTAAGGAATTTCGTCCTCGAAATTGAGAACAACCAAAGGGGAAAGAAGAGGAAGACTCACTCAAACAGATACGGGAACTGCTGACGCATCTCGTCCTCACGTTCCCAAGAAGCCTCACCACCAGAGTGTCGCTGCCACACGACCTTTACCAAGGGAATGACCTTGTTCCGCAGGCGCTGCTCTCGCCTATCCTCCACGCGGATCGGAAACTCTGGGAGAGAAAGATCTGGAGTCACCTCAGGCCAAACCGAAAACTCGAGCACATGAGAGTCATCGGGCATATACTTCCGCAACATCGAGACGTGGAACACGTCATGCACCGACGCCAACTCAGGAGGTAACTGCAACCGGTAAGCAACCTCACCGATGCTCTCCACAATCGCGAAAGGACCAATATAGCGGGGACTCAGTTTCCCACGCCGTCCAAAACGCATCACCCCCTTCATCGGAGAAACTCTCAAGAACACATGGTCGCCCACGGCGAACTCGAGAGGCTGCCTCCTACGGTCAGCATAGCTCTTCTGCCGACTCTGGGCCGCCAACATGTTCTGACGAACCAGGTGCACAACATCCACACATTGCTGCACCAATTCCTGTCCCGTCAAAACACGCTCACCTACCTCAAACCAATCAAGTGGAGTCCGACAGGGACGCCCGTACAAAGCCTCATAAGGAGCCATACCGATGCTCGAATGATAGCTGTTGTTATAGGCAAACTCCACCAATGGTAGGTGATGAATCCAACTCCCCTGCCACTCCAGGCAGCAGGATCTCAGCATGTCCTCCAAAGTCTGAATGGTCTTCTCAGACTGACCATCTGACTGAGGATGATACGCTGAGCTAAACGCCAACTCCGTGCCAAGAGCTCGCTGGAAACTCCTCCAGAATCCAGAAGTGAAGCGCGGATCCCGATCCGACACGATCGAAATGGGAATCCCATGCAACGGCACGATCCGCTCCACATAAAGACGAGCCAACTTAGGCACGCTCCAGCTGACCTTGACCGGTAGCAACCGAGTCACCTTCGTCAGCCGATCCACCAGCAACCAAATACTGTCCTGCCCACTCGGGGTCCTCGGCAACCCCACCACAAAATCCGTGGTCACATGGTCCCACTTCCAAGCAGGAACATCCAAGGGCTGAAGAGTACCTCCTGGTCGCTGATGCTCCGCCTTCACCTGCTGACAGATCAGGCACCTGGCCACAAATTCGGCAACATCTCTCTTCATGCCAGGCCACCAGAACTGCCTCCGCAAGTTCCGATACATCTTCGTCGCACCCGGGTGTACGGTGTACCTGCTCCCATGAGCCTCGCGCAGCACCGCACGACAAACCTGCTCCTCGGCTGGGACGTACAGCCTGCCACGAAACCTCGCAGCACCGTCCTCGCCAAGCTCCACATCAGCCATAGCCAGAATCCGGGGCAACTCAGGGTCCGCATGCTGAGCCTCTGTCACCTGACGACGGATAGCAGGAGTGACAGTCAGACTCGCAAGCACCGCCAACCCTGGCTCCTGGGGAATCTTGAGCCTGAAAGAAACTTCGGGCACTTGTTCCCAGAGCCTCCACCTCCTCAACATCATGGCACTGACCGCAACCTTCCGACTCAAGGCATCGGCAACGACATTCATCCTGCCCGGCTGATAAGACAGGGTGAAGTCATAGTCCTTCATGAACTCCATCCAACGCCTTTGCCTAAGGTTCAGATCTCTCTGCGAGAACACATACCTCAAACTCTGATGGTCAGTGAACACCTCGAACTTCTCACCATACAGATAATGCCTCCAGATCTTCAGCGCGAAGATCACCGCCGCCAACTCAAGGTCATGGGTGGGGTAGTTCTCCTCGTGGGGCTTTAGCTGCCGAGATGCATAAGCCACCACTCTACCATGCTGCATTAAAACAGCACCCAGTCCAACGCCGGAAGCATCTGTACACACCACGAAACCTCCCGATCCAGAAGGCAAGACCAACACCGGAGCCGAGGTGAGCAATCTCTTCAGTTCCCTGAAGCTCTGCTCACACTCCTCGGACCAGACGAAAGGTATATCCTTCCGCGTGAGCCTAGTCATCGGGGTCGCAATGCGGGAAAAATCCTGGATAAACCGACGATAATAACCCGCAAGCCCCAAGAAACTCCGGATCTCCGTCACCGACCTCGGCCTCGGCCATTGCATCACAGCCTCGACCTTGGCGGGATCCACGGAAATGCCATCACCAGAAATCACATGCCCCAGAAAGTGCACCTCGCTGAGCCAAAACTCGCACTTGCTGAGCTTCGCATACAACTGGTGACCTCGCAACGTCTGCAGCACCACACCCAAATGGTACGCATGCTCCTCAGCAGACTGCGAATAAACAAGGATGTCGTCCACGAAGATGACCACGAACTGGTCCAAATACGGATGAAACACCCTCTGCATCAAGTCCATGAAGGCTGCTGGGGCATTGGTGAGCCCAAACGGCATCACCAAGAACTCATAATGCCCGTACCTCGTACTGAATGCAGTCTTCTCCACATCGGACTCGCGAATTCTCAGCTGATAGTAACCGGATCGTAAATCAATCCGCGAGAACACTCGCGCAGACTGAAGCTGGTCGAACAAATCATCAATCCGCGGCAACGGATACTTGTTCTTAATGGTCACTTCATTCAGCTGCCGATAGTCAATGCACAAGCGCAGACTACCGTCCTTCTTCTTCACAAACAACACGGGCGCACCCCAAGGGGAAAAGCTCGGACGAATATACCCCTTGGCCAACAGTTCCTGCAACTGCGCCCTCAACTCCCTCAGCTCAGCGGGGGCCATACGGTAGGGAGCCTTCGCCAAAGGTCCCGTACCAGGCACAACCTCGATCACGAAATCGATCTCCCGCTGGGGAGGTAATCCAGGCAACTCCTCGGGAAAAACGTCGGGAAACTCGCATACCACCGCAATGTCCTCGACATCCGGCTCCATCCGGTCAGACACAACCACTGACGCGAGAAAACCCTGACAACCTGAATCAAGCAATCGACGGGCTCGAATAGCAGAGATAAGGAATCGAGAAGAGGCGGAACGGATACCTTGGAAATAGAAGGTCCTCTTGCTCGGATGCTGGAAGTAGACCCTCTTCATCCCACAATCCACCACCGCTCCATGAGTCTCGAGCCAATCCATGCCTAAAATCACATCGTAATCCCGAAGCTGCAACGCATACAACCTGCCTGGCATACTCCGCCCATCGATCCAAACCGGAACCTGATCGAAGCAATACGGAGTGATCATAAAATCACCCGAAGGCAACTCCACTGCCAAATCACAGGACAACTGGGTCACCGGCTCCTCGACGTTCGACGCGAAATCCTCCGAAATAAACGAATGAGACGCGCCAGAATCGAACAAAACCCGAGCCGCACAACCCAAAATCTGAACGGTACCTTCCACGAGCTGCGACGCCACTGCCTCTGCCCTGGTCAAGTGCGTGATCTGGCCTCGAGCCCTCTGCCTGCCTCCCACGCTGGCTGACCTGGGTAGCGGCGGATACTGTTCCTGCTGCTGCTGCTGCCTCTACTGCTGGGGAACCTGCTGCTGCTGAGGAAACTGCTGCTGCGGCGGTCTCTGAGGACAGTCACGCGCCATGTGCCCTGGCTGGTCACACCGAAAACAGATGATCGGCGCCGTGCACTGCCTGCCTGGGTGGGTCCCACCACACCGTGGACAAGGTCCACGCGCTCCACCCGCTGATCCCTGACGCTGCAAAGGAATCGGCTGCTGTACACTGCCCGATGAAGCCTGCCCCTGATCCTTGTGCTTCTTACGGAAATTCTTCTTCAAGAACTTCTTGACCTTCGAGCCAAAGGACGCAGATCCTGTCACCGAAGCTGCCGATGCCGGTACTCCTGAACCACCCGACGCATGCTGGAAGAAACCCTGCTGCTGGGTAGCCGACTGCTGGCTGCGACCTGACAAGGACTGCCCCTGGTGACCGGTCCTCGAGTCCTCTGCATATCCATCTCCAAAGAAATCGCAACACGAGACGCTGTCTCTAGATCAGTGGCCCCATTCGCGATCAAATGGTGCCTCAGCTCCAGCCTCAAGCCCTGCACAAACTGCGCGGTCCTCACCCTCTCATGCTCCATGATGTGAGGTGTATACCGACCCAGCTCGACAAATCGGGCCCTGTACTGCAACACGGACATGTCACCCTGCACCAGCTCCAGAAACTCCCGCATCCGCTGTGTGGCAACAATATCTGGACAGTACGTACGCTCGAAAGCACCGACAAAGTCATCCCACTCGATCTGCTCAAGTGGACGAAGCTGAAAGGACGTCTTCCACTCGGAAGACCACCACCTCCGAGCCGTACCCTGCAACTGGTTGTAGGCCAACACCACTCTGTCCTCGGCAGCACTCTTCGCAGAACTGAACACCCGCTCCATCTCATCGAGCCAATCACGAGCCGCATCAGGGTCTGCCTGGCCGCTAAAGTAAGGTGGATGGAACTGCATGAAGTCCCTCACCGCTCGGCCTGGCCCACCCCTAGCAGACGAGCCCTCACCAGCCTCTCCGCCGAACTGCTGAGACATAAGCTGGTACATACCACGGAAGAAACCCTCGGCCCCCGGAACCCTCGCAGCATCCGCGGCCTCGGTAGCCCCCGGTGGTGCTCTGCTATGCTCCTCCTGGTCCCTCTGGACCCCCTGCTGGATCTCCTGACCTCCAGCCGACTACCCCTGCTGAGAACGAGAACTCCTCCTCGGCGCCATACTCGCTCCTGAAGCACAAGACAGAAAACACGAAAACGGCAAGGTCAAAACAAACACACGATGCCCAATGCCAGCGTCACCTGTACATCATCGTTGTGGACTAGTGGAGCACTACAATTACCTATGATTCTCATGTAATTCCATAACCGCGCTCTGATACCAGCTGTAACGACCCGAGAATCCGATTCCCGGGAAGGCCCGATAACCCGAGACTCGCACCGCCACCCACGAACCCGAAGGCTCGGAAGGGTTAAAAGGATGGTGTGGAGACTACACAAGTATCACAAATAATTGCAGAAATTAAACAGTTAATATTAAGCAGGAAATAAATTAACAATTTACATGGTCCACAATGACCAAATAGCAATAACAACAGTCCACGACTAGTACAGTGACAAGGAAGAAAAGTACAGCTACACGGGGCATCCCCCGGCTCTGACCTCTGGCACTACCTCTGGGCACCCGCACCACGCTGCGCTCCTGACGCGATCCCCGAAGGTGGCGCCTCCCCTGAAATACGGTGAAAACACGCAGGGAATGAGTCTCGGAACAAGATTCAGTAGGGATCACTCGAACCCTACCTCGTAAAACGAGAAATCACTACACTAGCGGTAGGAGAGTACCTCAGAAAAGAAAGCCCTGTACTCTACAAGACAAAGGTCCCATGGCACGCACACCGACACCCGTACCACGGTAAGAAGACCAAAGCTCAACGGCCAAACCGACAAACCCGAAGGTCGGAAACACACGACTGACAGTCTGACACTCCGTACTCGACAGGAGTACCACCCACTAGAAGCACAGCCGGTAGCGTCCCCTGACGTCTGACGCCGCACCGCAGGTGAACCGCCTGACGTGGTAGGTCCTACCCGAGGCGTAAACACCGTACAAGTAACCACAACAAGTGACTAGCTGGGGTCACGCCCGTCGACGTGGGTCCAACCGCCCCCAACCACGTGTGCACACACAGACCACGCGTCCTAGGTCTGGTCCTCTGACCGATTTTCCCCCGCAGTCGGACTCTGGCTAAGACGAGAGGCCTACGGTAACCGGTCCACAAACCGTCTCGAAAGGTGGGTGCCCGTACACCACTCCCAGGTGAGACCAGCACCTCGTACTGGTGGGCTACGACTAGTGGAGGGTCACTGAAGGAGTAGACTCTCAAGGTAACGGAAAACAACGTCCGCATCCGACGACGTGTGGGAATCATCCCACGAACAGCCCCGTCGCACGGCGACCACAGTCGGAGTAAAAACGAGGTTGCCAACCTCATTGGCAGCCAGGCAAGTGGCGGTCCACCCCTGGGCCGTCACAAGCAAATGGCGGTCTAACGCAGGCCGTCACACGGCCAGAGGAGCAAGGGAAGTAACGTGCCTGGTCCAGCGCGTCGCTCGAAAGCAACGCGCCTGGCCCAGGGCGTCACACGCAAACGACGCGCCTGCCCTGGCGCGCTACTCGCGCCCAGAAACAACGCGCTTGCCCCCGCGCGTTACACGAATGTAACGCGTCGGGCTCGACGCGTTGCAAGGATGTGACGCGCCTGCCCTGGCACGTCACACGCGCCCTCGCACCTGGTATAACCCGGGAAGTAACGCGCTCGCCCCAGCGCGTTACACGGATGTAACGCGCTGGCCAAGGCGCGTTACTCCCGCAGACCCCAACAGAAAAATCAACGGTCGAAAACCAAGCGACGGCCTGGCCCAGGTGCGTCACTAGCAAACGGCGGCCAGTCGTGGGACCGTCGCTGTCCCGGCCAACCCCCGGGGAAGTAACACACCCCTCTAGGGGCGTTGCAAGCATGTGACGGTCACTGGAGTGACCGTCACTCACCCCCGAGCACGCTACGGCGGGAAAATCCCAAAAACTTCGACCACGGCCCCGTACCTCCACCGGAGAGGGGGAAATCAAAGGGGAAGACCCCTGGGGACCCCTAGTATGCATCTAAGCCATCCAAACGCGAAATCGCGGGATAAAACCATAGATCGGGCGAGCTCTCTCCAAATCATGGAAAAACCCCAAAATGCTCAATAACGCCCCTCTCGGCCTCCCCGCGGCCTACAAACCACGGAAATGAACGGCATGAGGCTAAGGAACGTCACCCTACTTCAATGGAGCGAATGCTCCGCCGAATCGCCCACAAACCACGAAGAACACCTTAGAAAACCCTCGTTCCTCAAGCTTCCCACGAGCACCGCACGTCCCCACGTTCGCCTCACTGCCGCCCACGTCGCCGCGCCGTCGCCCCGCCGCTGTCAGCAGCCGGAGAGGAGCTAGCCGCGCTCGAACGGGAGGAAGAGAGGGAGAGAGGGAGGTCACGGTTGGGGAAGGAAGGAGGAAGAAGAAGAAGAAGAAAGAGAAAAGGAAAAGAAAAAGGAAAGGAAATGGGATTATATAGAAAATCCGATTTTTCGGAAAAATACTGAAAAATAGAAAAATACATTTCCGGAATCCTCGGAATGCACCGATCGCAACGGTACCACTCGTGCCCGGGTGAACCGCCCGGTTCGCCCGCAGCGAGCTTCCGAAGAAAAAGCCGAAACACACACCGGGAATCGGAAAACACGCGCGGAAAAGCCGCGGAACGCCTCCGGGCCTCCGAAACGACTCCGGATCGCGCTGATCCGAACACGAAAGATGTCCGAAACGAAATTTCGGACACAACAGAGCCGGACGCTCCGAAAACTAGATCCGGGACCCACGAAGAAGGATCCGAAAGGTCCGGGATATTACATAGATAGTATGCTGCAATCACCACAAACTGAGTAAATAACAATTTCATATAAGTGGCAATGTCATACATTTACATATATGCGTACCTGCCATGTGCAGATGGCGGTTCATTTGTCCGTCCTACATGTCCTCAACAATTTGTAACAATGTGGGACCATATTTCTGAGACGTTGCAAAGATCTTTTGCTTTGCAGCTTCAATCTTAGAGCACACCAACTCCATGGTTGGTATTCTATCCCCGCCCACACTTCTCAAAACCTCATATGGTAGTTTTATCAATGAAACTATTATTCTTACCTTGTCCCAAAAGTTTGAGGTATTGACAATCTCTTCGACTTTCGCACCTTCACGTGAGGTAGCAAAAGAGGAACTCAGCCAAGTCTCACTCTTAAACATTTGTTTTAATCCGTTCTTGTGTTTGAGAAGGCTTTACAATGCGATGTAGTTAGTAACAAATCGTGTGATGCCATGTCTCAATAGTTCACTATCACATTGCTATGTCATCCACGTCAATACAAGTATGTGATTTTAAATGTATTTGACGATCTTCTATGCCACCTCCACTATAGACTTGACAACACGAAGCTGACCAATCTCTTTCAACATAACGTCCACATAGTGTGCTACACTGGGGGTCCAGAAAAGTTATCGCCTGGTCTTCATCAACTCCTCTCTAACCTTATAGTTTGACCCATTATCTGTTACCATTTGCACAATGTACTCTTCGCCGATCTCGGTCACCACTTACTCCATCAAGGGCAAAATGTATAAGTAATGGTGAACATGACCTGAGGCATCCATCGACTTGTGAAAGAACACTTGTCAGTTACAGTACACAAGAAAGTTGATCAAATTACTTTTAGTGGTGCCTGACCATCCATTACATATCAATATGACTCTACACTTGCTCCATTTTCGTTTGAAGGAGTCCACATAACTCTTGATTTTAGCAACTTCCTAATCAAGGTATTTGCCAGACAACTCTCTTGCTGTCATGGATGGCAGTTTCGGCCGAAACCAAAACGTTTTGGTTTCGGATCGAAACGATCCGATACTCCCTACCGAAATTGGGCCGAAACCAAAACCTTGCACTTTGGTAAAAACCAAAACGTTTTGGTTTCGGATCGAAACGATCCGATACTCCCTACCGAAATTGGGCCGAAACCAAAACCTTGCACTTTGGTAAAAAATAATAATTTAATTGGTTTCGGACCGAAATCTAAACCGAAACGGTTTCGGTTTCAGACCCGACCGAAACTGACTCCGAAATTGACACTGCCATCTATGCTTGCTGTAGGCAGTTGCACATGTAACCCAACGTGTTGTGCTTCTTAGAACATCGGCTTGTAGTAAAGGCTGTTGGCCGCACTGAAAGACAATCCTGCGTGGTGTCACCATTTTGCAACGGCCCTCCCCAGTTGTCATTTCGACCCCTTATTGCCATAGGCATCATCTATCCTTATTTGCTTGCCATATTCTCGGGATAGTGCATGTGGCTCCACATCTTCAATGTTTGATCGTTTGTGCAATTTTTCTCTGTGAACCTGACTCACCGGTGAAGAAACTCTTGATGCCCCGTGGTTGTCGAGCAGTAGATGAAGTACCACTGCCTAATGTTTCAGTTCCTGCCCCCTCACGGCTTCATGCTCGTCTCCTTTGGTATGCATATAGGCACTCTCCTCCCTCCAATCTTCAAACTCAAACCAGGAAAAAAAATACCTCTCGTTGATGATCTCCGGACCTCGTCGGAAGTTGCTGCCCCCCGGCCTCGCCACCTCGAACCGCCGCCTGGCTGCCTGAATGCCTGGAAGCTCGAAGCCACCGCCCCTCCTCCGATGGCTGAACACCCGCCTACCCTGGCATTTAGCGCCAAACCGGCACGAGCCAGTCGGCCCACATGTACCACTGAGGGACCCGCCCAGAACCGATCAGCAGGACGCACGGGTCTGTGCGACGCCCAATGAGCCGCTTGCGTCCCATGCCCCGGACGTGCTGGCTTCCACCTGGTATGATTCCGGCACATGTGGTACGCAGTGTGCCGGATTGGGATGTAAAATCCTGATGTTAATAGGTTATGATTGGCCGGTACATAAAAGAATCAGTTGATTTGGGTCTGGTTCAAACCGAATCAATCATTTTTTTAATTTTTTTTATCATTTTTTTAAATTTTCAAATTGGGATCGGGTTAGGGGACAGAATTGGATCCGCCCCTGCCAATCTCGATCCGAATCGGCCGATCCGTATCTGTAATTTTTCAAATTGGGATCGGGTTAGGGAACATAATTGAATTGGCCCCTGCCAATCCTGATCCGAATTGGCTGATATGGATTGGGATTAGCCGATTCTGCATTCCATGTTGTTCAGAAAGCAGGGTGTTGGAAGGCTAAACTGTTATCTGCAGGAGGAATTTGGGTTTTATTCAAAACTGTTCTGTCTTCTCTTGCTTTCTATCATCTGTCGTTTATGATGGTCCCAAAGACAGTAGTGAAAAAGATTGAAGCCGATAGGAGATCCTTTCTTTTGGAAAGGGGCAGAACCAAGGAGTAAAGGGCTGCACCTCATGAGATGGCACAGGGTCTACAGGAGTACAGATGAAGGGGGAGTTAGCCTGTATAGGCTATCCCTAGTCCATTCTCTTTGCTGAATGTAGCAATTAAGAACTTTCTTTAAGCTCTTTTTTGAGGTCTATTAATTATCTATTTTAAAATGATGTGGTGTATGTTTACGTCTTTATCCCGTGGTGACTTGGACTAATAATGGCAAGTTGTTACAGGTGGTGGCTATGGGACTGAAGTATTCTAGACAATATGCTCAGAAAGTTGATAGTAATTTCTCTCAGTGGAGCTCACTGATTGATGTCTGCTGTAAAGACATTTATGGTGTACTCCACTGCAAAAATCTAACCAGTAAGAAATCACCGATGCTTGTAAGGCTGAGACCGGGAGAGTCATATGCAACTCAGAAATGTGAAATTACTGAGTGAGATGTGGAGCCTAAACACAGCATTCCTAAACGGAGGTCTCCTGTCGATTAGGAGAGTTTCACCTGAAATAAAACATAACAGAAAAAGGACGAAAAATAACTCAGGCAATGGAATTCCTAGATGGATGATGAGCTAGTTTTCTCCCGAACATTTTGAAAGTGGCTTGTAGTAGACTAGATGCTTGTATAACATTTTATTCTTTTATTTCTACCAGACTTGATTCTTTTTCTTTCTAATTGATGGGGCACAATATTCACACAAGATAGTGACTATGCTTTATGAGTAATCATTTTAGCATGTGCCATTTTGCATCTGGTTACATCTTTTGCTTTTATCTAGAATATAAGTATGTTTTATCATTGGAGGCCAGAACTAACTTGTTGGTGATGCTCATTTCTGCGATCAGTTATACAAAAGCTTTGGAGGCCATAAAAAAACTCCACAAGGATCAAGCTCAGGAGATAAAGACATATAAACTGAAGTTAGAGAATCTTCAAACATTGAAGGATGCAGCATATAAGGTTTCCTACCAACATCTACTTTAGCACTTGTCCAACCATACCATTTATGTTCATTCTTTTTAGTAATGGGACTATTATGTTTAAATATCATATGTAGGCAGTTTCATTGATTATTCTTTGGACTTATATTGGGTTGAGAAATGATTTTGATTGTGTTCCTTTTTCCTTCCTAGTCCTTTGTCTAACAGTATTCTTTTGGCACAAAATTTACCTAGGACATGGACATCTGGCTGGCTCTTAGCATTTATTCATTGGAAAAATTTAGGTATGTTACATAAAAGGGCAATGGGCTGGTCCCTTTTGTAACACATCACAAAAGAAACACACTTAGGAACCTTCCTGGTGCATAAGAAAAGAAAATCATAAGCATCAAACAGACAGAAGTCCAGATTTCTCACTTAACTAAATTCCTTTCCCACTCATGAAAGGTTCCTCTCTGTAAAGAAGCACAAGGACCCCATAGGACAAACCTGGATTAGTGGGGTAGTCCGGCAGGTCTTTCGCTTCTCTGTAGACACGAACAATAACTGCTTCAAAATGGTCAAATAGATCACAAAAGTTCTGTCGACTTCCATCATGAACACCAAGAGTGCAAACATTTTTTGCTGTTCTTGCAGTCTTTCTCTGTTTCACATATTCTTTGATTTTTCCTACATCTGAGATGCCATTCCAATACTTGAACAAATCGTAGTAACATGTGCCTCAATGTGAAACCATCTTACCAGGATCCAATCTTTTAGCTAAAGCACAAAATTAGCTTTGCTGAAGGTCATTTTCTTGCAGATAAAAGTCAGCACCGTATCGTTCTAGGAGAGCCAGACTTGGGGGATGAGCAGCTCGTAGTGAGTTGCTCTCTTCCACCCATTCCATGTTGAGAAATGTGACAGAAGGATATCTATGGCAATATACTGCCAGCAGGAGGATATTTTGAGGCATGCCAGGCACTTCTACTAGCACCTGCTAGCACCTGCTTTCAGAAGAGGTACCACTCAGGCTCATCTCCTCCCTTGTCTCACGATGACTGACAATAGTGCTCTCTCAACCCCTTTTGGGGTGGAGGTGAAGAAGGCGGTATTCTCTCTTGCAACGGACAAGGACCCGGGACCGAATGGTTATCCTATGTTCTTCTTCCATCATTGCTGAGGGCCCACTTAGAGGCATCAATAAAATGTTGCTTATCCTCATCCTGAAGAAGCAGGGGCTAGAGGGCCTAATGGACTATAGGCCCATTAGCCTGCTAAATGGGACTTATAAGATAATCACCAAGCTGCTAGCTATGAGACTTGAGAGTGTCATGAGTAGGGCCATTAGTGGCCATTAGGGGATGTTCATCAGAGGCCGTATTATACAAGAGAGTTTTATGGTGACTCATGAATGTCTGTTTGCCATGAAGACACAAAAAAGAAGGGTCTGGTGTTGAAGCTTGATTTTGAGAAAATTTATGTCAGGGTTAGTTGGCAGTGTTTACTAGATGTTGTTCGCGAGATGGGCTTTGATGACAAGTGGGTGGGTTGGATTAGGGTTTGCATCCAATCGTCCACATTTGCAGTCCTTGTCAATGAGAAACTTTAACCCCACTTTCACAGTGGCAGGGACCTTAGGTAGGGGGACCGTATGCCTTCATTTCTATTCCTTCTCATGGCACACATTTTGAGCAGGATGTGGTTGAGGGCTGTTGGTCACGAAAATTTTCTTTAATATTATTTTTGTCTCACGTGGTGAGAGATGGGTGTAGACTTCTCAACTTTCTCGGAGAAAAGGGAAAATTACATCGATGCACGGATGAGGCTGTTTAAATAACCCGTGCATAGTTCATTCTGTGGGTTTAGTTTGATTAGACAATGTGGGTTTGGGTGCTGGACCTTTCCCCACTGACAGCAGTCAGTGTTGATTTACATCGGCATAACGTCCGAACATCCTTGATTAATTGTCAAAGAAAGTCCTAGAGTCCCTTACATAGGTTTTGATGTCAAGGGCATAGTCGCTTGCATGGCTCACA
This sequence comes from Amorphophallus konjac, assembly GCA_022559845.1. Lineage (NCBI taxonomy): Eukaryota > Viridiplantae > Streptophyta > Magnoliopsida > Alismatales > Araceae > Amorphophallus > Amorphophallus konjac. The sequence continues at coordinate 25,476,228 of CM040120.1, forward strand.
ATGCACCCCCTATACATCAACAACAATAACAACTATTGAAGGAATTAGGGTTTTAGCAAATGCCGTGTTTAATTTGACAAAACCCTATGGTTTGAAGGCATGAGTGTAGTTTACAGGAGGCCGGAGACATATTAGGGCGTCCTGGTGGTTTTTGGATCCCAGGGATATTTTGGTAATTTTATGAGTTCTAGGGGTATTTTAGTAATTTGAGTCCATGTCATTGTGTAGTTTCTGGGCTGGGTGAGTGACTGGGCACTCTCTCTGTCTTTCAAGGGCACTCAGACAGTTTCTGGAAGATTTGGAGGTTGTTTTGGCCATCTTTGGAATCTAGGGGTATTTTGGTAATTTGTTCTCCAGAGGGTAGTGACGAGGGTTTAGCAACACATGGGTGTGAACGTAGCTAGGCAGTACCCACGGGTGTAGGAACAAACTTGTGGCTAGAAGGAAGTGCACATATGACAATCCTTAACAAGATAGGGGCGTATACACAATTTTGCTGGCAGCCAAGACTTGTATACAATCACACAAATGCACACGAACATAGTTGATGTATTGAAAATTCGTGTGAATACAAAGGGTTGTCGGCAGATTGTTGACTATACAGTGGATTTCTGCACAAATGCGGGATGTAGGGACATAGCTACAATTTGAGAAACTTGCAGGGTATAATTACAATTACAGGACTTATGGATTTTCTTGTGATTTTGGGAAGGGCATTTCTGTAATTCTCCATTAGTTCGAGAGATTACATTACTCTGCCGCCCAAAGGCATAGAAAACAACCATACATGGTTACTGGGGGCATATATGTAAGACCCGTGGTATTTATATACATATTTGTTTTGAATATTCAAGGGCCGGCCGCACAAAAGAACACATAGCCACTGAGGGCATGAGTACAAGGCTCGGGGGTATTTATAGATCCATACCCCGGAATGGGTCAAACAAAAGAACAAGTCTCGAGCTCCGCCTCCCGTGCGCGCTCCTCTTCTTCGTATGTTGTCCCTCTCCGTGTGTGTCCCGTCCTTCTAGACCCATGGGGTATATATAGAAGGTGCGGGACCCACCCTGACAAGGTAGGTTAAATTTTCGACCCCACCTTGACAAGGTGGGTTTTCCCCTTCTTCTATTATCTTTTTTCTTTAAAAAAACAAGGAATCAGGGTTAAATGAGGGGTCCCGGGGTCAAATGACCCCGGACAACTTCACTGGGGTGAAAAAGGGACCCAGAAAGGTCGTTTCACCCCGAGTGGGCCCCACTTGGGGTCACGCGACCCACACTTGGGCGGCGGCCCCGGTGGGTCCCCACAGGGGTCAAACGACCCCGCCCTAAACGGCCCACGTGGGCCCGTTTGATCCCGTGTGGGACCCCACCAGGGTTAAACGGCCCCGCGGGGGAACGTTTGACCCCGGGTGGGTCCACCGGGGTCAAATGGCCACGTGTGGGGTCCATTTGACCCAGCGGGTCTCCCCGAGGTCAAGGGGTCCGCGTGGGTCCACTTGACCTCGGGAGCCCTTCCCTGGGACGGCGCCTTCCCTTTAAAGCTCTGGTTCTACCCTTTTTTTGTAGTTTGCTCACAGCCGGGACATGTGGAAGGGAGAAAAGCTTCTCCTTTATTTGTTCTTTGGTCTCCTCTGTGTCGTTGATCGAGGGGAGAAGTTTATTTTTGTCAGGATCATCTCGTACACGCGTGCCGTACTTTTCGTCGATGAGTTCACATCTTCCACATATACATCTACTTGCTGCGATGTAATTTTGCTTGGTTTTGGACCTCCTACGGGAGTTCCCAAAATCCGGGTGTTCGCATGGACCCACAGGACACTTGGCTCTAAGCCGTTTGGCGGTTGTGGATTTTGTTTGCACCTCAAGCACCTCGTTTACTGTGAGGGATTTATAATTCGGGACGAGGCCGGGTCTATAGATCCCAATGTGTGGAGATACTCTTTGGAGCGACAGAGCTGGCTTTCCACCGTATTTCACTTGTCGCCGAATGCAGATTATCTCAATTAACTCGAGGAAGCATGTCTCGATTGAATCGAGAAAAAATAAAAGGGTGCAACAAGTGCGGAATTCTTAAACCTAATTAAAGGATTTCAGGTTGCAACTCGGGGTCAATCCGTTACCCATCTATTGTAGGATGATGACACTATCCTATTTATGAAGGAGGGTGAGGAGCAATTGTATACAATTAGGTTGATGCTAGAACTCCTACAAGAAGTCAGTGGACTCAAGGTAGATTTTGACAAGAGCCAGGTTCTGTGAGTCAACATGGAGCTGAGGTCTGTCATTTTACTGTTGCATATATGTTGGTGAATTTTATCACAATACTAATCATTTTGTGTAGCTCCCAACCGTATACTGTGCACAAGAATGTACAATTTTCTTTCTCCAAGTATATATTGACAAATAAAATCTCACTGCCTCTTATGGGTCATGGATGGAATTCCTTGTCTTTTACCTATCCTGTAAAAGGGAAAATCAGAATTTAGACTACCATAATTGATCATCTCACGCTTACACTGTTGTTGGTCAGGGTTCAGTTAAAAAAATAGTTATTTACCTTTATGTAGCACATCTTCATTTTAACATTGTAATGTGCTAACTTTTTGTCTCTATTGTATGGGGGTTGTCAAAAGGAGGAATGGCTCGGGGAGGAAGGTGCTCGCCGGACCTTGCGTCTAGGGCGAACCGAGTCCCTCTCGGGAGCTAGGGCTTGAGGTCTTCCTTTTTCGACGTAACACAATACAGGGGAGTTGTCGACAGATCGGAAGGTGGACCGATCTGCTTTCATTGCCGGAGAGTAGGCCATATCCAGAAGTTTTGCCGAGAAGAGGGGTTGGGCGTCCTAGGGACTCAGAATGTCCACCCTCAGACGGTCCTACGTGGAGGCGGTCCAGAAAGGAGCTCCACCAAGGCACGCCTAGAAGGAAGGCCCGGTATGTTGGGAGGCAGGGTCCGTTCCCATGGAGCTTCTCCAAGCTCGAAACGGTTGGCTTCGGTGATGCCTTTGGGTGGCTCCAATTGACGGGGCGATAGATGTAGAGCAGGTAAGATCCCTGTTATAGGCGAGAGGTGGGTGAGGGTGTTAATGGGAGGTCCGACAAATGGCCAGGTCTGGGTTCCTAGAAGTGGGACAACAGGAAGAGGAGGTAGCGATAGCGGTGGAAGCTGGATACCTAGTTGCGAATGAAGCCCTCCTACGCCTCTAACGATGGACCATAGGGAGGGGATCCTTCTCTAACCTCAGGGAAATTGTAGTTCAGATCAGAGTCGAGGGGATCCCTCTCATCCTCTACTATGAGCGGGGAATCTCTTTCTTGGTTCGGGGGTTTGCTAGGGTAGTGGTGGGAGCTTGCGGCTTGCTCTGGTGGGCTAATACATGGCGATCAACATTTTAATCCGAGTCGATAGCATTGCGGCGGTGTCGTTGGTGATCGCTTGTGACATCGGCGGGGACCCTTTTGTGGTGAGGGTCAGAGTCTAGATGGAGGACGAGGTGGCGGTGGGGGGCGGGGCTAGGGCTTTGGGGCTCCGGTCGACAGGTAGAAGAAGAATAACCCCTGACGGAGATTCAAATTTTGAATCCGCCGTTGGATCCATATCGGGTTGAGTTGAGGTTCTCTGATGGACAATGGCACGGACGGGCTGGATCCGTGGCAATGAGGCATTCGGGAGCCTTCGGATACGGGCAGGAGGGGTTGGGTCTACGGACATGGATCCATGACTTACCCGACTTGTGCAGGTTTTGATCAGGGCCGAGAGGACCCTCATAGGGTTGTCCCTCCCACCCGATTGCCTGGTACGACCTTGCGGTCTGCAATAGCTATGTCAATGGCGGTCCAACCGGTGACGACCCAGGTGACGATACCAGTGGCGGTCCAGGTGGCGACGACACAGGAGTTGACGGTGCGCATCCAGCCTACTCTGACCTTCCCAAGTTTTCTAGAGGAAGACGAATATGGAACCAGACCTTGTGGGGGCTTTGGCTATCCTCCAATCGATGGGAACCATAGAGAGGGGGACCGGCATGCGGACCCCACCGGATCGAGCAACCCTACGGGATGTTGTCATGATGCCATTAACTCGACAGTGTGGTCAGGCCGGGCCAGACATCTTTGGTAGTCGGGGGCGGATAGGTTTTGTGCAAGTTGGCTCATCACCAGACAACGGGAATTAGTAGTCCTTCAGTCCCGCTGCCTATAGTCAGTTGACGGGGGCAAGAGAAACAGTAGCCTCTTGCTCACGCCGGTTGGTGGTAGAGCTGGCCTCTTGGGGAAAGGGGCTTGGGCCGAGGAAAGATAGCATGGAGGAGGAGTTGGCAGTGGACAATGACCCAGATGAAAGACATGGCATTGGGATCTCCTTGTCCTCCCACCATGCAAGGGAGGGGGGAGTGTTGATATGGATGCCAGTCCCCTCATTCACTCCATAAGGGGGTTTGGACCGGATCCAACCCCCAAGTGGGGCGTTTGGACCGGATCCAACCCCCACTTGGGGTTTTGGACTGGATCAAACCCCCACATGGGGGGTTTGAACCGGATCCAACCTCCCATGGGGGGTTTGGACTTGGTCTAACCCCCATGTGGGGGTTTGGACCGGATGCAACCCCCACATGGGGGGTTTGGACTAGATCTAACCACCACATGAAACAATAGCCTCTTCCTCACGCCGGTTGGTGGTAGAGCAGGCCTCTTGGGGAAAGGGGCTGGACCGAGGAAAGATAGCATGGTGGAGGAGTTGGCAATGGACAATGACCCAGATGAAAGACATGCCATTGGGATCTCCTTGTCCCGAATGGGGGTTTGGACCGGATCCAACCTCCCGTGGGGGGTTTAGACTTGGTCCAACCCCCATATGGGGGTTTGGACCAGATCCAACAACCACATGGGGGGTTTGGACCAGATCAAACTCCCAAATGAATGTTTTGGACCGGATCCAGCCCCCCAAGTGAATGGTTTAGACCGGATCAATCTACAACCGCCCGAGGGCTCTCTAGTGGGACCCAGGTGAACACACACAGAGGACGCAGGAAGAGCGCAGGAGAGAAGGAGAGTGCTTGTGCTTCTGAAGGTCCATCCTTTGGGTTGTGTTTGTACTTGTGTTGTGCTTGTGCTCACGGTGAGGGTGTGTTATAAAACTATCCCTCCTTGAGTCCGCACACATGTCCTTGTGTTGTGTTTAATGTAATTTCATTGTAAATATTTTGGGGAAAATAATGTGATTCTCTGAAATAATCAGGAATCCCTTAGGCACCCCAACTTTTACAAAAAGGGTCTGCATAGATGCCCTTGTAGTGATGTCCCTTGTGCCACTCCTTGGAGAGGGATTCTAAGAAATCTGATGGACGTATGAAGCTAGACCTCAACCCATGAGAGCTCGAGAAGAAGCAATATCTCGAGAGTCTTTGACTAACGCGCCGCCATCAAGGAGGGACTCCTGCCTCATGTCAAGATTACATGAAAACTCATGTTTAGTCCAGATGTTACAAAAGTATCCCTGGTCTGGACAAACTACACAAATACCCCCGAGTTTTTTTAGAACTCTACTCAAGGGATAATCACAAATGAACCCAGAAAGAGTTTAGAATCTCAAATAAACTTAAAAAGGGTCCAAAATTATAGAAATACCCTAAAAAGGTCAGAAACTGTAGAAATATCCTAGAAGGGTTGACAAAAATGCCCCTGATGGGTCAGACATTGCAGAAATATCCAGAAAGGGTTCAAAATTACAGAGATACCCAGGATGGTTTAGAAATTGCAAATATACCCCCAAAAGGGGCTTGATCTCCATGAAACTCAAATTTAACGGTCTGTTCTGGTGGTGTAATGAAGGCCAAATGTAAATCATATGACCCGACTATGTAATTGGGATTTCTTGTATTTTTTAAAGATGAATACAAAGAATGAAATGTTTAATTTTCTCTTGCAAATATGTATCTTTAATGGGTGATCTCTTTGATCAAATCTGTTAGATAAAATCCACAATATCACAGTGGATATTGTGGAGGTCGAAAAGCGTTTCTTTGATAGTTAATCAAGGGTATTCGAACTTTACGTCGGTGTAAATAAACATCGACTACGGTCGATAGGAAAATGTCTCGTACCCGAACCCAAATCGTCTGATAAATCTAAATTTGCGGAAATAATAATACACTTGCTACTTAAATAACCACTAATGTGCATTTTCTTGTTCAAAGAATAAATAAATAAATAAATAATTTTTTTTTTGTGAGTTAAATAGGAAGCCATGTTGGAAAACATATTGGCTGAGGACTCCCTTCTCGAGGTGGCTAGTCTTAATGTGGGGGAGGAAGGAAACTTGTGAACGAAAGAGGTGAAGGAGGTTATAGCAAGAGGTGAAAGGTTCACGGCAGAGCAAGCTAAAGAGGTGACAAGTCTCATTGGGGTGTTGTGTGAGGGTGTTGATAAAGATCTTAGGGCAGTGTTCTGTAAAATCAAAAAAAGATGGTTTTTGGGATTGGCTAGGGATGCCAAGGCTGAAAAATTTGTTAGACGAGGGATAAGAGAAGGGATGGGAGAGAGGGAAGGGGAAGGGGAAGGAGTCAAAAGAGGAGCAAGGGGGTGGGAGAACGGATGCTTAAGAACAACTGCCATGCGTATTGTCACACGGAATGTGAGGGGGTTGTGCCTGCTGGGGAAAAGAAGGGCAGTGAGGGAGTTCGTATGGAGGTAGAAGATTTATATTCTATGTATATAGGTATCTAAACTTGAAGGGGATGGAGTGGAAGTAATGAGAGAGATAGGAGGAAGGAGGCTGCCTATGGGAGTGACGTCTCTAGCAGTGGGATCTTCCGGAGGTGTCATGGTTCTTTGGAATGAAATTGTTGTGGAGGTGGTGTAAGAAAGGAAGGTGGGCCACTCTGTTATTTCCCTCACCTTTCGCAATCTCCGTGACAACTTTGCTGGGGACTTTTCTAGGGTCTACGGCCGTCTTGTAGGAGGAGCTTCTTCAGCATCATCAGCTCTTTGGAAAGCCGTGGTGTATTGGAGGTGACTCCAATGCTGTTACTGCAATGGGGGAAAGGTCGGGGCCTAATATTGTGACAAGGGAAATGGAAGACTTCAAGGACTTTATTGAGGAAGTGGGCCTTATTGATGTTTCTACACCGAATGCCCTTTTCACTTGGTTCAATATGTTAGAGCTAATCCCACTTGCTCAAGGTTGGACAAGTTCTTGGCCTTTATAGATTGGGAAGACCACTTTCTACATGTCCAAGTTGAGTGTTTGGCTTGACCAATTTCGGATCACAAGCCTATTCTCCTGAAGACCAGCAATAGGTTCAACAAGCGCCATACCTTCAAGATGGACATGTATTGGTTGAAGGAGGAAGACTTCTTCCAAGTGGTCAACAGAAGTTGGTCAACACCTAGGCCGAGGACATCGGCTTTGGCAAGAATAATTATCGAGTTGAAAGACTTGACCCGGGAGCTATTGCTTTGTGGAAGATCTAAATCGACTCCAGGGAGAGTAGCCAAGGACAATCTAATGGAGCGGCTTCAGACATTTGATGCTTTGGAGGAGTCCAACCTCCTAGATGAGTAGGACATAGTCATGAGAGAGGCAACAAGGAAGGAGCTTGTCGATATTCTCCTCTAGGAGAAGATATATTGCAAGCAAAGATCCAGAGAATGATGGCTGAAAGAGAGGGGATATGAACACAACATATTTTCACAAAATAGCTTTTGGGAAATAGAGAAAGAATTTCATCAAATGTCTACGGTATGGGGATAGGACTCTGTCTAGTATGACTGAAATTAGGCGGCATGTGGAGGACTTCTACTTCCCTCTTGTCAGAGGAAGATTGTTGGGGACCTTCCTTGGTGGATCCTCAGTGGCCAACCATCTTGAAGGAGGACAGAGGGATGCTATCTTCTTCCTTCTTTGTTGAGAAGTCAGAGATGAGGTGTTCTCCTTGGTTGGGGATAAGGCGTCGAGACAAGATGACTTTCCCATGTTTCTTTTTCAGCATTGTTGGGACATCATTTACCTTGATCGAGTGGAAGCGGTGGCAGAACTCCAAGAGGGTAAAGCAGAGCTCAATGGCATCAAGAAGATTTGTATTGTCCTTATACCTAAAAAGGAGGGGGCAGAGTCCCTCAAGGACAATAGAGTGGTGGACAAGGTGGTTAGTAGTAACCAAAGTGCCTTCATCAAAGGACGACAAATCTAGAACTTCCTGTTGGCATAAGAAATAGTTAACTCCTTCAAGGTCCTCAGAATAAAAAGTTTGTCGTTGAAATTGGATTTTGAAAAGGCATATGATAGGGTTAATTGGTGATGTCTCTTCCATGTGTTTCATGGCATGGGCTTCAGTGACAAGTGGGATTGGGTGGATTAGGGTTTGTATCACTTCGAATTCCATTAGAGTGTTGGTCAATGGGGAACCTACCTCATCATTCCATAGAGGGAGGGGCCTACGGTAGGGAGACCCTCTCTCTCCACTATTCTTTGTGTTGGAGGAGGCTATCGGTGTGGCGACCCAAGATCCGGATATCGGGAAGGCCCAATACCATTCGAATTCTGGCCTGCCGCCCACTAGCCGGGAGGGCTCGGAAGGGCTAAAGGGAGTGTGGAGGTACAAAGAAATAGGAAGTAAAGCAGGACAATTCAACAATTAACAGAAATAAATAAACAACTACAACAGAGTCCAGTCCAACAGAAAGTACAGTCTAAAGCAGTAAAACGTACCACATGTCAAGTGAACACTCGGTCCGGCGAGCTGGCAACTAAGAACCTCCGCGCAGCACCCTCGAACCTCGAGGAAGAACCGCCGCACCTGAAACGCATGGGTGAGCCTCCTGATACTGGCCCAGTAGGGATCTCGCGGAACCCCAACCGAGAACAACGGCGGAAGCGGAAAGCAACAACATCAAGAACAATAGTAACAGCAGGAACAGCAAACCGGTGGCCGGTAAAAACTCGGCGCTACAGCTACTCCTACTGTACAGGAAAACCAACACCCCGATCCCACAGTCGGGGACGACCGAACAACGAACCACCCTAGTCACGCTACTAGGAAAATGACCACTCGTCGGGAACTCGACGCTGTCTAGGGGAAAGCCCTCGGTGACGCTCACCGGAACCCTTAGACCTCGGCATCGGGAAAACACCTGAGAACTGCACGCAAAATCACGTCTCGCAGACGTGAAGCGGAACTCGACTCACGAGGAAACTCACGTCACGTGACGGGAGTGCCGCCCACCAGAAGAACGACCGGATGCGTCCCTTGACGTCTTACACTGTGTCACAAGTGTCTAGCTACAACGCCCTAGGCGGAGACTCAGACACACTCAGTAACCAGTACCACAAAACAAGGACTAGCTGAGGTCGTGCTCGTCAGTGCGGGTCCGAAACCCTCAGCCCCGTGTGCACACTCAGACCATACGCCCTAGGCCTGTCCTCTAGCTGGTAATTCCCTCTAAGCCTGGACTCGGCTGTACGTGGGGGTCCTACAGTAACCAGCCTACTCACCGTCTCTCTCGGGTCAGTCGCTCCACCACTCCCGGGTGGGTCAGCATCGCGTGCCGTAAGAAGGCTACGACTAGTGGGGGCTCACAGAACGTGGACACAGAAAATCACGCACGCACCCATCGCGAGTAACGCGAAGTAACAGGTGCCTCAAAGCCACCCGACTCTGGACAGCCCACTAGACCTATTAAACCCAACGGCCTTTGAGTCACAAGACTCGGGGTCAAGACCGTTGCACACGACAGCACTGAGCCGTCAATCTGGCCTAATCCCTAGGTCCAAAACCACGATGCGATGACTCACGTGGCAGTTCACAACTGCCGAGACCCATCCCTCGAGGAGGGAAACTTAAGCGACCTCCAGCCTCAGGCTGGGAGATTGGACTCACAGTCCAAGGCCACACACATGGCCCACTCTGAAACCACATTCCGGAGAAACCACGACGTGCGGGGAAACCTCACTGCACTCACACCGATACACACGGTTTGATGGGATTTCTTCAGTCACCCTTGACATGAATCCTTTTCCCCTTGGCGTGTGCCTCAGATAAATCTGCTTCAACTGCTCAATTGCCGGGTCCTCTCGAGCAGCAGCACTTGTCCTCTCAGTTAGTCCATGCACTGATGTACTTCTTCTTAAGGATGCAGGTGGCTTGTCCATTCTAGGAGTGACTGGCCTGCTATCTGAGTCTGAGTGTCTAGCTGGCTAAAAATCATGCTGCTCCTCAGTGTCATCAACAATCCCAGGTGGGTCCCTTCTCTGGTGCGCATGAGTATCTCTGGCCCTCTTTATTTTTCTTCTGAATTCTGGATCTCTTGCCTCATCTTCATCTAGTATGCCCTCTGCCCATGTTGTATCATCAATATCAAAAACGGGCTCATCAACCTGCACTCGTGTCTCCACCCAAGACTGCAAGAGATTATCATCATCAAATAAGGCATCCACATCAATTTCTGCAGTGGCACCTTCAGCGACGCGTTTGTCCCGTAGCTGTTGTCTCAACTTCATATTTTTTATTCTCAACCTCATATTGTAGTGGCAGTAAACTAATTTGTCTAACCGTTCAGCCTTTAGCTGATTGCGAACCTTTGAGTGTATAAGGCTCAATGTGCTCTACTTTATTTCACATTGGCTTGCTGATGTGGTTTGACTCAACACCCTGATTGCAATGAAAGCCAATGCAGAACTGCCCAAATCTCTGTTATTCACCATTATCCACCAGTCAGCTGTTCCACCAATCATAAACAAATAAATATAAGTTGTAAATAAAAATCAATTCTCCGTGATGTAATTGCAAAGAAAGCACAAAGATAACCTCATATCTGGGCTCACTCTTCCCACTGCATATTGCAATTTAGAGTCAGAATACGTCCCAGTTCTCATTCTATAGTAGTTCATCTATAAAAATAAAGAAATAGATTAGCATAACTACTTAAGTAAATTCTATACCTTTTATTCATGAAATCAAAAAGGCCAACCTCTACTTCCGCCTGAAGCCTCTTTTCTAGTGTCCTCGATAAACGACCGATGACTTTTAAAGTCCCTTGGAGCACCTCGCCATCAACATGTGCATTGGCATCGTATATAAATCGAGGGTTGAGGAAATAACCTGCAATTGACCATAATTTTCTAAATGTTACATATAAAATAACCTAAACAATAATGTATCAATACAAATAATCACTCACCAGCTACATGCAAGTCGTGGTGTAATGTGGTGTCCCATCTGTGATCAATAATTTTCCACCACTTTGCATATTCTTTGGGAAGGGATTCTTGCAGCTTCATCTTGGCATGGTCCATGACCTCATACAGACATCCCATATCATTCTTCTCATCACCATCCACCATTCTTAGGACCTTCACGATGGGGGTGACTACTTTCATATATCGTGAGACTCTGTCCCAGAATTTGTTGTCGTCCACGATGTGGGAGACATTCAAATATTCCATCTGAGCATGAACATTAGACTTGTCGATGTATTCCCGCAGGGCATTGTGGTACATGAAAGCTTTCAGCTCAGTCTTATACTTGTGCAAAGAAATGAAATTTGAATCAAATACGGATCATAACTATAACGATAAAGAAGTAAGAATTGAGTTCAATCTTATACCTGTGCAAAGACTCCAAAGAAATGAAATTTGAAACAAATCTGGTTGGCCCTACACGGATGATATCTCGCCCCCCACTTGCATGCTCCCTGAACATGTTCAATATCCTAGGATGGCCATAAATATACTGGGTAATCCTTTGTGCCCTTTCAACTGTCTTCTTCACATGATTGTCCTTCCAATGTCTTCCAGAATCAAATCTAGACAATGTGCAGCACATGAGAGCCAGTATAAGTGCCTGCGCTTCTGCATCAATTTCTTCCCTGCAGCCTTATAACTAGTTTCATTATCAGTCACTACTTGGACAACATTGTCCTCTCCAATTTGGTCTACCATGTTATCCATCAAATGAAATAAATAATTGGCATTTTTTTCATAGTTTGATGCATCTGCAGATTTTACAAATACTGTACCTTCGATGTAATAGATCAAAAAATTAATCATGGACTTCTTCGTGGTACCAGTCCAGCCATCACACATAATAGTGTATCATCTCTCCATCCATATATGCTTGAAGCTTTCAACCCAGTCATAGAGCTTCTCAACCTCTCCCTCAAGGCCACTCCCGTATATGTCTCGACGTGATGGGGCCTTCAAGCCAGGGGCAGCATCTGCTATGGCATCTAGCATAGGTTGGAAATATTCGCTTTCAGCTGCATGTGTAGGGACACCTACATGAAAAAATTATTTGCAGATACTTTTAAATGCATGTCCTACAACTTCTGCTGATTTTTTTACCTCTCTCAATGCAGACTTGATTTTAGGTTGTGTAGCATGGGGCCTTCTATGGAGATAGCTGTCCATGGGGCCTGTTCTCTGCGTCTGTGGAGCAGCACCAATGTCAGGACGTCGTGCAGCTGTACTTCGTAGGTCCCTGAACCTATGGGTGCCTTCCCTTTTCTTCAAGCGGCTTGTTCACGCTCCCTTACTTCAATCAGCTCTGGATCTGAATCCTCAGTGCTTTCCTCATCATCATCCCTCCTAACCCTTCTACCTGAAATCTCCTCAGCAATTTCAACCTCATCTTCAGCTCTTTGTTGCATCCTCTCCTTTTTGCCCAGAAGGCACTGGTGCATCTGTTCTCGGACCTCTCGGGGACATCTGTCACATTATTTCACCTCTCCTCTTATCCCTGTCAAATGTTATTTTTTTCTAGTAATTCCGCCATGTATCTCCTTGCCATAATAATTGCATTTCACCTTTCTTCTCCCAACATCAACTAAAGAGAGGTTGGCTCACCTCGGATCCCCCTGTCCTTGCTACTCCCGACTTTGTTTACGTCTAGGCATGATGCTGCATTAAGACATTCATACACAAAAAGTTATAAGTACAATTAAAAACTTAACCCTTAATTATCAAATAACTCTTAATCACCCTTCAAAAAAATTAATTACCAGCATGATCCCACCCCAAATTCTTCAATGAAGTTTAATTGTGCTTCAATTGAGCCTAAGCAAACCAAATTAGATAAAAGTCCCAAATTTTATGAACTGATTAACCCTTAATTATCAAATAACCCTTAATCACATTTCAAAAAAATTAATTACCAGCATGATCTCACTCCAAATTCTTCAATGAAGCTTAATTGAGCTTCAATTGAGCCTAAGCAAATCAAATTAGATAAAAGTCCCAAATTTTATGAACTAATTAACCCTTAATTATCAAATAACCCTTAATCACTTTTTAAAAAAATTAATTACCAGCATGATCTCACCCCAAATTCTTCAATGAAGCTTAATTGAGCTTCAATTGAGCCTAAGCAAACCAAATTAGATAAAGCCCCAAATTTTATGAACTAATTAACCCTTAATTATCAAATAACCCTTAATCACCCTTCAAAAAAAATAATTACCAGCATGATCCCACCCCAAAATTCTTCAATGAAGCTTAATTGAGCTTCAATTTAGCCTAGGCAAACCGAATTAGACAAAATCCCCAATTTTTTTGAACTAATTAGGGTTTCAGAATCAATTAATCTACTTTTATAGACTGGAAATTTAACCTACAACAAAAAAAGATTTGAACCTACACATCACACAGCAGGGTCGGAGCAATAGCAGCCGGTCGGAGCAGCAAGAGCAGCCTGGCTGGTTGGCAGGCAGCAGGCAGGGGCGGAGCAGGTGGCTGGGCAGGCTGGCTGCCTAGTGCAGTAGCAGCAGCCAAGGTAGCAGCAGCAGCTGCAGCAACAGGCAACATCAGCAGCAGCAGGGCACAGTTTTCTCCCTCAGATCTGAGGGAGAAACGATTCACGTGGGTTTCAGCTGAAACCGGACAGTTTCGGGCCGAAACCGTCCGGTTTCGGACCGAAACATGTAAATTTCGGGTGAAACCGATACCGGTTTCGCCCGGAACCCTTTTTTGTTTAAGTTTCGGACTGCTACAGTGAGCAGGTCCGTTTTCGGATTGGTTAAGGCCGAAACCGATACGTTTCGGCCAAAACGTATCGGTTTCGGCCGATTCGGCCGATACTGCCAACCCTGATTACCAGCATGCTCCCGCTTAAAATTATTAAATGAAGCTTAATTGAGTTTCAATTGACCCTTACTAATGCTAATTAGAGGAAAGTCCCAAATTTAAGGGTGTAATTTGGGCTAAATTAACAATTTTAGCCTAATCACCCTTCATAAAAATTAATTAGCAGTATGCTCCCGCTTAAAATTATTGAATGAAGCTTAATTAAGCTTCAATTGACCCCTACTAATGCTAATTAGAGGAAAGCCCCAAATTTAAGGGTGTAATTAGGGCTTAAGTGACAATTTTACCCTAATCATCCTTCATAAAAATTAATTACCAGCAGGCTCCCGCTTCAAATTAGTCAATGAAGCTTAATTGAGCCCTAATTGACCCTTACTAAACCTAATTAAAGAAAAGCCCCAAATTTAATGTTGTAATTAGGGTCTAATTTCAAGTGTTAAAAAATTAATCATGGATTTAAATTAACCTACAACACAACATTTAACCTACAACAAAAAAAACTTTCAACAACCCAACCAAAAAAACAAAAAACAAAAAACCCCCCAAATTTACCTGGACACAACTAGTCACGCTTCAATCTCCGCAGTGGCGCAGTCAGCCAGGCAGAATGCAGCCCGCGGCCCAGGCCACCACAGGTTCACATTCCGCACTCCACAGTAGCCGGCCGCCGCGGCCCTAGCCAGCACATCAGCAGTAGCCCCCTGCGGTTGCCTCCAGGCTCCAATTGTTGGCAGCAGCAGCAGCAGCCTGCGGCAGCAGCAGTAGCCAGCCTGCGCAGCAGCAGCAGTAGCTCCGCGCAGCAGCAACAGTTGCCTCCAGCAATAGTAGCAGCAGCACAACACAGCACCAGCAGCAGCAGCACGGTCGCAGCAGCAACACAGCAAGGAGGGGAGGGGGTTTCGACCGAAACTTCACGTGAGTTTCGGCCGAAACCAATATCGGTTTCGCTCGAAACCGATAAACCTAGTTAGTGTCGGGTTGTTACAGTGAAGAGGCCCGTTTTCGTATCGGTTATGGCCGAAACGTATCGGTTTCGGCCGAAACTGACAACCTTGTTTGAGATAGCTGATAGTTTAAGTTAAATGAAGATAGTCGAAGATAAGGTGAGATAGTTGCTGCTACAGTTTGACTATATTTAGATAGGCGATCTTCTAACTCAACTATTTTTAACATTGAGATAGTCGATATCCCAACGACTATGTTTTCAGAAAGACGATTGTCTGTGCGCCTATGTTTAATGCTTTCTGCAGATAAGCGATGTTTATGATAGGCGTTGGAAGTGCGCCTATGTGACTAAAGATAGTCGGTTATGTTGAGATAGTCGGCTATGTCAAGTGACTATGTCACTTTTAGTTCTTTTAAATATTTCGACACTTTTATTTCTTACGCCTATGTTAGTTTTTGCACCTATGTGAGCGCCTAAGTGACTTCGTGGGCCTATGTGAGCGCCTATGTGACTTCATGCGCTTATGTGAGTGTCTATGTGAATTTCTGCGCCTATGCGAGTGTCTAAATGAATTTCTATGCCTATGTGGACTTAGACTAAGATTGCAACGCCTATATGAAATATTTAGAATTTTTGCGCTTATGTGAATAGTCTTGCGACTATCTTATACTTACAAGAATTTGAGGCATTCTTACTCTTGTATTGTTATCAAAATTTACCCAAGATTTTTTGTTATCACCAAAATTAAGGTAATAAAATGAATAGCGGGATTTTGGTTTAACACTCAATGTTTTAACTGAAATATGATGTGTTAACACATCTGTTGCTATCTCTTAAAATGATGTCACTTCTAAGTCCCCATCATCGTTGTCTTTGACTTGCTTCTAAGGTTGAGATGCCTCTCCCATGGTCTTAGTATCTCATGCAATACATTGCCCTTGACTTGATGCAATTATAGCCAAGAAGTGTTGAGCGGAGATGGTATTTCACCCGTTATTTTTCTCGAATTAATCGAGACCATTTCCTCGAATCAATCACGGTAAATTGCACTAACCGCGACGGCCGGAATACGGCACAAAGCTAGTATCGTTGCTCCAAGGAGTCATCTCCACACCCCGGGGATTCCCGGTCAAAAGATTCCTCAACCACAGGTTCCTCGAAGCAATCGAGGTGATTGAAAATAAATTAAATCGACAACAACCAACAAACAACGCGAAGCCAAGCATCGTTGTGATTCCGGACGAATTCATCAACCACAAGTTCCTCGAAGCAATCGAGGTGATTGAAAACAAATCAAATCGACAACGACCAACAAACAGCACGAAGCCAAGCATCGTTGTGATTCCGGACGAATCTTCGAATCTCGGGAATTTCCGTCGGATGTCCGGGAGGAAAGAAAACGACATCACAGCAAGAGAATAATCACGTGGGAATTGTTTACACACCTACGGAAAGTCTGACACGCGTGTACGAGACGGCCTTGACGGATGTAAGCTTCTCCCCCTGATGAATGGGGCAGAGAAGACAAACAAACAAACAAAGGCGGAGGTTTTCTCCTCTCCACATGTCCCGGTTGCGAGCAAACAATCAAAAAGGGCCAAAACCTAGGGTTTTATAGGGTTGTCCCTTTTTCCTGTGCGAATAGGGCTAAGAAAGGATTGGGCGGGAGCCCCTGGGCAGAGTCAAACGAAGCCTACAAGGGTCGTTTGACCTCGGTCAGGTCCACCGGGGGTCAAATGAGCCCCCGTAGGGGTTGTTTGACCCTGAGGGACCCTACCCGGGGTCGCTCCGCCTCCCTTGGGCCCCACCACCTAGGAATTACGGCGGTCAACCCCGATCACTTGACCGGTGTTGACCGGTCCTCTCTGTCGGGGTCAATTGACCCCCGGTTATCGAGGTCAAACCCCTCTTGACTTGTTAAGCCCAATGCACTTAACCGGGGTCAATTCCCTATCAATTTGGGGCGTTTGACCTCGGTTAGCTCTACAAGCCTAATCAGGGTCAATCCCCATCTCTCTAGGGTCAAATGACCTCGATTAAGTTCTAAAAGGGCGGGCAAAAAATCCCACCCGGGGTCATTTGCCCATCTAAAAGGGCCAATTGACCTCGGATGATTTAAGAATTTCCTAATCGGGTCCAAGTTACCCCCTATCGTCTATAAATCCGCCCCATGGGTCTAGAGGAAGAGATATACAGACAGACACACTGGCAGAGACACGAAGAGTGCAAGGAGCTTTTGTTCGTTTGTAAAGGCCCATTTGAGGGTATGGGTTATAAATACCCCAAGTCGTACTTTCATGCCCCTGGAGGCCTTGTTTTGTAATTTTTTCTGCATTTTGGGCGGCAGAAGTATGTAATTGTTCGAACCAATTTGGAATTACAAAAATGCCCTTCTCAGAATTGCAAGAAAACTCTTATGACTTGTAATTGCTGTTATACCTTACAAATTTATCAAATTATGACTATGTCTCGCATTTGTGCGGTGACTTCTTGTAAAGTCAACAATTTGTCGACAACCTCTTGTATCACACAAATGATGAATATATTCAAAGGCTCTTTGTGTGTTTTGAGAAATTGCAAATAAACCCTATCTGCTAGTGAAGTTATGTATGTGCCTCCTTTATGAGGGATGTTTGTGCGTGTGCTTTCCCTAAGCCTCACTCTGTCCTTACGCTCATGGGTACTGCCAAATTACACCTACACCCGAGTGTTGCCAAAAATTACTAGATTTGCCTTTGGCCTCCCTAAGAATTATTAAAATACATTTGGAGTCCAGAAATGGCCAAACAACCTCTAAACCTTCTAAAAATTACCCAAGTGTCTCTGAAATTCAGAAATTGCATAAAAGTTCTCGCTCAGTCCAGAAATTGCACAAAGTCCCTGGCTTGGCCCACAATTACCAAAATACCCCTGGAGTACAGAAATTACCAAAATTTCTCTAGAATTCAAAAATCTCTAGGATGCCCCAAAATGCAAAGCAGCCCCAACCTCCCATGAATTCATAAAGATATCTCTACAATCGCAGGATTTTGTTTAACGTCTAACCAAACCATACCCTTAATCAAACCCTAGTTTTATTAACAATGGGTTAATCGTGAGTGATGCGAGTGAGTTTGCCTTTAGCGTCAGACCTATGTAAAGGACTCTAAGGTTTCTTTGACAGTTAAACAAAGGTGTTCGGATTTTATGTCAATATAAATTAATATTGACTGAGGTTAGTGGGGAAAGGTTCTGCACTCGAACCCAAATCGCCAGATCAAACTAAACCCACATGAATTAATCATGCACATGCTACTTAAATAGCCCAAAAATGTGCATTCATGTTCAATAAATGAACATCACTATAAATTTCCCTTTTCTTTAAAGGAAAGAAATTTATAAAAATTCCGTGTTAAACAGATGGATCTTGTGGATCAATTGCCTCTTCAACAAGCTCAAATTACCTCATTTTGTGGTTGTTCTAGCAACCTACGACACCATGGGATCTTCATTATCTCACAGATAGGTAAGGTTAGTGGGGTCATAATCTCTCTCCCTTTTTTGGTATCCATCTGAAGATGCATCACCATCAACCTCATATTGCGATGAACGTTTACAATCTTGTCCAACCGAATATGTTACAATCTATTCCTTATCTTGGTGTGGATCAACAAAAATTCTCCAATTCTTCTCACACCCATTGGAGAGTGATGTCTGAGACCATGTTTTAATAGCAATCTCTCTCAAGGTAGGTGTGTTGCTCCCATAATTAAGCCACCAATCAGGTGCAAAAAAGGAATCAAAGAAAAACTGTAAATACACTATCGGATGAATATCAAATTGCCTTTCATCTCCAAACAGATTTTACTTGCATCAAACTTCTTCTATCCAGCAATAGTTGATCACTCAGCAAACGAACAAACCACCCCTTAAAACAGTTTAATCCATCATTGAAGTGATGCATGAGGTGGTAAGTGACAAGTGAAGTCAAGAACTAATTTACACAAAAGTTACTCCACTTCTAACCTAATTAATTGCTTCCACAGTGAGCTCAACAACTGTGATAACGGTTGCTATCAAGTCATCGGTATATTGTAGCTCGTGAGGTATTGATATGTTGCGTGGAGATAGTATGCTGCATCACAATGTCAATCTTATCAAGTAATGCTTTGACAACAAAATAAAGCAAGGAAGGCGGAATCAGGGATCGAGATCGGATTGGTCGGTCAAAAAATGTTCCAGATCGTTGGGATCGGCTGATCCGGTTGATCTCGGATCGAGTTAAGCCAGTAGACTCGACTAGGGATAGACATGTCCAAAAAAATTCAAAAAAATTTCCAAAAAATCTGAAAAATATAAAAATTGTTCTAGCATAGTTCTCTATCAAATCTAATGTGAAACAATTGACATATGCTCACTCGGAGATGTCATACCTTTGGCCAATGCAAAGACAAACCAAGGAAGACAATTAAAACATTAGGGGACCACAAATTAATCAAAACAGAAAAAGCCACCCCTAAGCCTATTTTGAGGAGAGAAAGTCCTTGTAGAGAGAGTGCTAGAGAGAGAGGGGACTATGGTGGGGTGATAAACAATGTTAGAGGACCACAAATTAATCGAAACAGAAAAAAAATCACTCTCAAAGTCTAATTCTGAGGAGAGAGAAAGTCCTTGTAGAGAGAGAAAGAGAGTGCTAGAGAGAGGGGGACCATGGTGGGGTGATAAACAATGTTAGGGGACAACAAATTAATCAAAAGTTTTGAAAGTCCCAAGGATCAAAGACCTTTGGTTGGCCTTCTCCCCCATTTTTTTTTGAATTTCAAATGGGGACCATGGACAGGATCGCCCGGAATCGGGTGGGATCGGCCGATCCCACCCGATCCGACTGATCCGGCCAATCCTAGTGAAGAATCAGGACCGGCCGGCTCGAGATCAGGTCGGTTCACCGAAAAACCGATCGGATCGGCCGATCCGATCCGATTCAGCGATCCTTGAAATAAAGTACAACAAGTGTTAGAATTAACTTTCACTTGCCATATGCAAATCTCTACTCTGGAATTGGCATGTAAGGACTTGAAATTTGTTTCCCTTGCTTGGCTAATTGACAATTGCGACATTGACCAACACTCTTGGCAGTATCCCTTTTCAAACTAGGCCAATAGAATTGGTTCTCAACAGCTTCAATAGTTTTCTTCTGGCCGTAATGGCCAGCTAAGCCTCTAGCGTGCGACTCCTAAATGATGAATTCTCTCATAGATGTGTGGGGAATGCACAACTTGTTGCGCCTAAACAGAAATCCATCTTGGATGAGGAATCCTTCAATTTCACTCTCGTGTCCATCCCTAAGCTTGACAAAAATTTCCCCAAAGTCGGGACACGCCTCATAATCTTCCCTCATTTGATCAAAGCTGATCACTTGTGCACTCATATTTGCGAGGTTGGTTGCCTTATTTTCAACAACCGCTTTGTGCTTGACGACATATGTGTATTCTTGGAGGAACTCAACCCATCGGGCATGCTGTGAGTTCAGTTTCTTTTGTGAGTTGATGTACCTCAAGGCCTCATGATCCGAATAGATGACAAATTATTGAGGCAGTAGGTAATGCTGCCAATGCTACAAAGATTGAATGACGACATAGAATTTCTTGTCATATGTAGAATAGCGTTGTCGGATGTCGTTCAACTTCTTACTAAAATAGGTAATCGGGTGGCCTACCTGATTGAGAACACCACCAATGGCAAGTCCCAAAGCGTCACAAGCCACTTCAAAGACTTTAGAGAAATCAGGTAAGCGCATGACAGGGGCCTCAATCATCTTGGCCTTGATCTTCTCAATGGCTCTAGTGGCTGCAGTAGTCCACTAACTCTCCCCTTTTTATGTAGTCGGTTATCGGTGCCATGATCCCACTGAATCCCTTAATTAACCGACAATAGAAAGTGGCTAATCCATGAAAACTACGGACATCCCTGACATTACGGGGTAATGGCCACTCTCTAATTGTTCCCACCTCTGGATTAAGACTCCTTCATTAGATACCACGAATCCGAGAAAGTTTACATGGTCAGTGCAGAAGACACTTCTACGGGTTGGCATAGAATTTCTCAGTCCAAGTGTGGCGAAGACTTGATGGCGGTGGTCTAGATGTAGCTCCTGGCTCCGACTGTAAATCAAGATGTCATCAAAATAGACAAACATGAGCTCACCCATGAAAGGTTGAAACACCTGAGTCATGACCCTCATGAAGGTGCTTAGGGCATTAGACAGATCAATAGGCGTGACCACCCACTCATAGAGACCATCTTTAGTCTTAAAAGCCGCCTTCTATTCACCCTCGGGTCAAATCCTAATACGGTGATAGCCACTCTTTAGATGGATCTTGGAAAAGATGATGGCACTAGCAATAAGGTCTAGTATGTCATCCAATCGGGGAATAAAGAAGCGGTACTTGACTGTGATCTTGTTAATACCACGGCTATCACCCCATACGCCATGTGCCATCTTTCTTTGGCATCAATAGTGCTAGAACCGTGCATGGGCAATCATGCTCTCTCTTATGGAGCCTTTTGACAATAACTCATCAACTTGCTTTCGGTAGGGTTCATTCGATAGTGGGGCAGGTTGAGCAAAGTGACTCCTATGACGAAGTCTATGGCATGTTGGATGTTACGCTATGGAGGCAACTCATTTGGTAAGTCCTCTAGGAGAACTGGAGAACATCCGCGAACTCCTCGAGAAGGCCCTTGACAGATTTTGGGAGTGGTAGCGAGGCATTCTTCTCAACTTCCCGAGTCATTAGAATAAATAGTGGTTAGCCTTTGTTCAAATCTTGCGCGAGCTCCTCGAGAAGGCCCTTGGCAGATTTTGGGAGTGCTAGGGAGGCATTCTTCTCAACTTCCCGAGCCATTAGAACAAATAGTGGTTAGCCTTTGTTCAAATCTTGCTCTATTTTTTTGGGGCTAATCAAACTGATTACTTTCTTTCCCTTGTCCTTCTCACCCTTGTTATTTGCCTTCTTTTTAGAACTGGGAGATTTTGGTTGGCTCGGCACAAGCTTCATATGTTTACCATCATGGATAATGGAGCAAATGTTTGAGCGTCCATAGATGGTAACGTCCAGATCAAATAACCATGGTCTCCCCAGGATGATGTGTCCTACATCCATGGTGATGATGTCACACCACACCTTGTATGCAACAAACTCGATGGAAATCAGTCTACGCTTCTTAACCTCAATAGATGTGGTGTCGATCCAAGACACTTTGTAGGGTTTGGGGTGAGGCTTTGATTTCAACTTGAGAGTGGTGGCGAGAGGATACAACATTGATGCAACTACCACTATCCACCATCACATTATGACTCTTCTCTCCGATTTTGGTGAATGGGTGGAAGATTGATGTTCTCTTCCAGTCGTCAGTCGATTGGGGTTGTGTCAGGGTGCACCTAACCACACTCAACCTACGGTCTTCACAAGGTAAAACTGGGTGACACGGGACAACGCTCTCAATACACCCCACAAACTCTCTCTTATTAGCCGAGTCGTCTGAGTCTCCCTTAACTTGGTGAACAATATCCTCTACATCCTCTTGTTTAGTTGCTCGTCATCCTCGTGCCAATCTTCAATGTAAAGGGTCTTGCTTTGACTCGGACATTGATCGCCACATGGCCATGCCCTTGACATCGATAGTATTGAGTCCTGAGGTTGACCTTGAATGGCTCGTTAGCAACTCTCCTTTCAACATTAAGAGGGGGTTTAACATTGGAGGAGCTAGCGATGGGCTTGGTAGAAGAAGGGTCGGGGAGGAAAGAAGTGGTCTTGCCTGCTGACATTGACTTGCCATGTGTGTCACGGGCCTGAACAGCTAGAGAAGAGAGAGCACCCTTGGATTCGTCCAAATATAATACCAGCATATAGGCCAACTACAATGTAGGCGTGTCTCTGGCAATGAGCTCCTGACGGTAGTCATCTCGCAACCCAGAGACAAAGTTTGTGTAGGGGTCTCAAGTTCCAATGCACTACATCGGTTCAAAAACTCATCAAACTTAGCAACATATTCAGCTGCAAATTTCTTGCCCTGGGTCCGCTAGTTCCATTGGTCGAGCATCCTCTGGTGGAATGAGAGAGGAAGAAACTTCACCTTCAATCGCTCCTTCATCTCATCCCAAGTCATCATAGGGTCTCCTCTCCTCAAGGCCATTTGGCGCTCCACATTTTCCAAGTATTGGGCCGCTAAACCTGTCAACTTCATGACTGTAAATTTGACTTTCCTCCACTTTGACATATTGTACCAGTCAAAGTAGCGGTCCATGCCCAACATCTAGTCTAGGCAAGGTTTTCAATCCCAATACCGGTATGAACCAATCCTGATTGATATGGTATCGGTTCCTCACCTTAAATCACCTGAGATAAACCCAGTACCAGTCTCGCTTGCGGATCTCCAGACCCAAATTGTTGCCTCGCACTCAGGCCCGCCTCCACAGTCAGCACCTCGGCCCAGTCCGCGAGTGGCCCGCCTCAGTGTGGCCCGGCCTAGGCCCGTGATCCCGATCTGATAGGGATCCGCGGCCTAGACCTATTAAAAGCCCTCTTTCTCTCTCCCCGATAACTCACTCTAGCCCTAAGTGTTTCAGGCTTTCAGCTCTCGTGCGAATGGTGGGAGGCAACCCATCTTGTGGCGGACGGCGGCGACCGACGTGGCGGACAACAACGATTGGCGTGGCGGGCAGCAGTAAGGGACTGATGGCTACAACCGGCCCGGTGGCGAGTGGGTACATCTATCCCCGTCTCTCTCACTCTCTCTTTCTCTCCATTGGTCTCACAGTCCCATCGGCCACCCTTGTTCTCTCTTTCTTCACCGCCCCTTCTCTCTCTCTCTCTCTCTCTCTCTCTTAATCTAAACAGTGAGGTGAGAGGCCAGACTCCAGAGGAGGTGCCACTATTGTCGATTTCTTTTTTTTTTAATCCCTATATCGGTCGGTATTGGGGTCAAATGGCCGGAACCAGACCGGCCAAGGCCGGTATTGGTACGTATCGGCCCGGTATGGTACGTACCGTGCGGTATTGAATACCATGAGTCCAAGAATGCTTGGAGATCCCGACGACCATTGTAGGTGGGAGCGTCAATTTTCACGCTCTTAAGAAAGTTGTCGTCCGAGTTCTCCTCTCCAGGGGGTAGACCTTGTCTACGTTCCCTTCTGGACGGAGTCTGATCACGCCTTATGCCAAAGTCATGCCGGTGGGGTCTCCGAACTCCTTGCCTAGGGTTTCTAGGGAAAGCTTGGGAGTTGGACTTTGGGGTACCTCTGTGTTCACGTTTTAACCTATCCCGAGCGGAACATTCAAATTTTCATGGGTTTCTTGTTGCTTCTGCTTGATGTTTCCCAACCTAACTAGGTTGTCTTCTAGAATTTTGGATAGATCCTTGGAAGCCATTTGGGGTTTGTCAACAGTGTAGTTTTGACCACTACGCGGGGGCATGCATGGGAGGTGGGACCTAAATAACTAAATGATGCTGGTGAGCCTGTCGATGCTATTAAATGATGATCAAACCTATAAGGAGGAGTTCTAAACCCTAATCATGCTCTAATACCAAAGATGATGTGCTACCGTGATAGGATCCGAGCAATAATAGCATAAACAATGTTAAATAAAAGAACAAGCGAAGCCCAAAACGATGCCACAATCAAAGGACTATAACATGAAATCACTACCACGTTCAGAACTAAAGATGAAATCCTAATGTAAAAGTAGGCGCCGTCCCACATGTGATGTCTTGACAGTCGATATAGTCCTGAACAGATGCACACACGCTCACGATTGGGTGGACAACTAGCATTATACCATAATGGAGAGAAATCAAGGTTCTACCTATTATTTAACCAAATGGAATGTAGTCACGGGGAGGGAATGAGGTTACCAGCGGCACTGAAGTGTGTGGCTATGTCGGTGCAGTGCATAGGTAGACGGCTGAAGGGACAATAGTGGTGGCGGGAGGAATAGCGCTCGCGGACGGTCGCGAAGACGCTGGCGACGACTACAGGCGGAGGGGTGCTCGCGGCTGCTGGAGTCGCTATTGCTACGGTGGTCGGCAACAGGGATGGCAGTTTCAGTCGAAATCGATACGTTTCGACCAAAACGTATCGATTTTGGACCTGGACGATCCGAAACTAGACCGACTCACTGTAGCAGGTCCGAAATTTAAAAAAATATTATTTTATTATGTTTCGGGCGAAATCGATTCCGGTTTCGCCCGATTTTGGGCGTTTCAGCTCGATACGTTTCGGTTTTGGACCTACTATCCTAACAAAAAACACTATTTTATAATGTTTCGGGCAAAGTCGAAACTGCCATCCTTGGCCAACAACAAAGGGGGGGGGGGAGCTGCAGCGATAGCGTCGGTGGTGGCCTAGAACGCTACTGCCGCCGATGACTGAGGGTAGCTGTGGCTACGGCACCGACGGCGACCCTATCCACTATTGCTACCATGGCCGGCGGCGGCTTTGGTCGGATTTGGTTGCCACTGTTGTAGGGGCCAGCGGTGGATGAGGAGAGGGAGAGGAAGAGGAGGGTAGCTGGTTGGCGGCAGAAGGAGGAGAGGAAGAGGGAGAGGGTCGGCGGGTTTGCGGTGGCGGGAGGAGGAGTGGAAGAAGAACAGGAGGCGACGGCGGGCTTGCGAGCTCGCGTCGACGGGAGGAGGAGGGGAAGAAGGAGAGGGGCGGCGGGTTTGCCGTGGTGGGAGGAGGAGAGGACGAAGAAGAGGGGGCGACGGGCTTGCGGTGGCGGGTGGGAGAGGGGAAGAAGTAGATGATGGTGGCGGCTCGGGCAGTGGGAGGAGAGGGAGAACAAGACGATGGTGGCAGGCTGGCTGTGGCACCGCGACAGTGGTGTAGTGGCGGAGGCAGTGGCGGCGGTGGCAGAGATGACTAGGGTTAGGGTTGGGCTTGTCACCGCGTGCATTCTCACACACAAACAAAGAGAGAGAAAAATGCTCATTTTCATTCGTTGAAAAAAATTGAGTAATACATTCGGGTTTCCAAGTCCTTTTAAAGGCTTCAACAAAGAGTGCAAAAGACAAGTATGCCCATACATGACCCAAAGACCAAAATACCCTTAGAGACTCCCTTAAGTACAAAAGAAGCAAAATAACACTAGATAAAATAAAATTACACTAAATAAAGCAAGGTAACACTACATATATGAACCTCGAGGTCGACGACGAGCATAAACTTGCACGGGGGCGTGATGTCCTCATCAGAATCAATCCGCTGGAATTAAGTAGTATTTCTGTCACCTTCCTTGAGCCATGTTTCCGTCGATCTCTGCTTCCAATAGATTTCTTCCCTCATGAGTATCTCATCAAATTTTGCCCTGAGATTTTTCGTGAGCGACCTATGAGAGTCTGTCATTAAACCTGCCTCTGCTAAACTATCAAGGCTTGCTCCAGGATCCTACCTTTAGCCTCTTTGCTGGGTAACGTCTTCCCTGCGCCTCAATGCTTAAGCACCGGGGCCACATGCTTTAGTTTACCCACCAGTTTAGCCATAGAAGATTGCTCTCGTTTGCGGACATTCCAGGCCTGTCTGACAGTGTCCATGAAGTCTACCTCTCTGAGCCAGTACCTTCCTTGTCTGAAGTTGTTCCTTCTCACCTGTCTACTAGTGGTCTTCATTATGATGGGTTTGTGGTCTGAAACAGGCCTAGGCAAATAGCAAGCCTGCAGATGTGGGTATTGATCCTCCTAATGAATGGATACAAGAAACTTGTCCAGCCTAGAACAAAGGCTCAACCCTTATGTTAGACCAAATGAACTGTGCATCAGACAAAATAACATCTATGAGGGCTTCATCACCGATGAATTCAATGAAGTCTTCCATGTCCCGAAATATGGTGATCCTTTGTTCTCTCACAAGGTGCCGCAATGGACGGGAGGGCGGTGAGAGAGCTAGTGAGGAGATGCAAGATTGACATTGTGTGCATCCAAGAGTTGAAGTTTGAGGGGGATGAGGAAGGCTAAAGTCCTTTAGAGGTGGAGGATGTGGAGGTTGACAAGCAATTTAACAGAGGGGCTATCTCCCTTCACTTCATTAGTGTCAATCTGCCAGAGGCTGAATAGATTAAAGCTACTCCAAGCCACTAGATGCTGCTTTTGTGGAATTTTGGAGGAAAATTTGGATCATTTATTTCTCACCCTTGGAATTGTTGAATCAGTATGGAAACCATACTTCAAAATGGTAGGTGGAAGGTGGAATGCTAGAAATGTTACAGTTCAGTTCCTTATGGACTGAAAAGATCTGAACCTTTTAAGGCAAGAAAAGGAAATCTGGTTTCTGTTCTTACCAGCTATGCTTTGGGCTATTTGGAAAGTCAGGACCAACGTGACTTTCAAAGGAGATTTCAGACAACCTATTGAAGCCATTAAGAGTATTGTTGACTTCATCAATGTTTGGAACTTCAGCAGAATTGGCGCTTACCCTAGGTGTGCCTATTGAGAAAATTGTATTACTGTGAAAAACTCATTCTGCAATTGGGTCTGCCGGTGTCTGTGGGGTTTGAGGGGGTGGGATTTTCTCTATCATCTTGGTATAACATCCCTCTGACTTCATCTGTTTGCATTTTGTATCCGTACTGTTTCATCTTTAATTAATTGTGCTCTTTGGCCACCTTCCAAAAACATCATGTAGAGAGATGTTCCTCTCTTAAAACCTGAACAAAACCATTAAGAGACTGTGACTTTTGGTCGTATAGTTATTGTCTTAAGTTGTTTTTTTATTACCTAGGATTTATAACAATTGTCTTGCTTTCTTCAACATGTCCGTTACGGAATATTATTTCAAGCCAAATGGTCAGAGCTAATGAACCATATATTCTACTGATGCTTGGCCCTTATTAGTTTGACCTCATTTTAAAGCCTTAACTTCACCTTTCATACCCTCTTTGAGTGACTACAACCTGACTATAATTAGTGTAGATCCAGATTCATACTTTCATTTATTCATGTTGGAGGTCCGAACTCTAACTCAGAACCTAGGCATTGAGTTGAAGAAATCCTCTATATATATAGAGGTGAGACTCCCATGAATATCCGATATGAGACTAAACCACAACACCCCCCCTTGTGCCGAACCAACCGGTTTGGGGAACATCATGGGTAGGGTCAGGTGCCCACATATGGATCCAATGGGTAAACCCACTCTGATACCCTGTTGGAGGCCCGAACTCTAACCCAAAACCTAGGGATTGAGTCGAGAGAATCCTCTATATACATAGAGGTGAGACTCCCTTGGATATCCGATATGGGATTAAACCATAACCATTCACTACACATTTCAATCCCTCTTCATGATATTCATATGTAAATCATTGTTAGGAATCATACGCAAATGAGTTTCACCTATTTGACAATGATGCATATGTCCTTCAGTATTTGATTATCTTATCCATATATACTTGTAATCTTAACTGAAGATGATTATAATATTTAACCCTTAATTAGTAAGGGTTTTCTCAGATCATGCTCATCATTTTTGCTCATCATGATAATTGTTCATCCAATCATCCTTTATTTTATAATCATGACATGATCTTTATTTTCAGTATGCCACTTAACAAATTAACAACAGTTTATCATGTTTGAACATGAACGATCGTCTGATATGTCAAAAATCATCTTTAGTCCCAAGGGGCATGCTACTCAATTCTAATCCTGATTCTTATCCTAATCATTTCATCATGATCTGATTCTTCCTAAGCATGCCTATGGTCCATAATTGACATGATGGTATAAACAACATGATATGTATTCATTATATAATCAGGTGCTTGCAATATCTATCAGTTAATTATGCTTGCTTATATCTTCATTAACTAAGATTTCTTACAATTAAATTATTTAATTTAAACATGAATTTCTAAGAAATCAAATAAAACATTTAGGAAGTAATGATGCATAATTTATGAAATGAATTGGACCAAACCTCCCCTTATATAGTTATTATCTCCTAATTACAAAAAACATTATTCCTTAAAATCCAAATTGATAACTATTTTGATGAGGTTTTCCCTTATTAATCTTAGTTATCCAATGCCTAGGCTAGAGGTTTATCACTGTACTTGGAGGAAAACGTGGCTTCTCTTGAAAATGAGCTGCTGCAGGAGAGCCACCTCCTTGCCGCCGCTGCTCTTCTATCCCCTCACTTTCTTTCCATCTTTCAACCTTGCCTAGGTTTGGGTGCTTTGGTAAGGCACCATTAACTCATTCAGAAAATCCACATCATGGTAAATCTGGATCTCGTTCACAAGTCACTGATCTTCTTCTTCGTCTTTCTATCCCCCTAAATCACTATTCAATCTTCTTGTTCTTCTTCTTTCTATCCCCCCTCACTTTCATTCCATCCTTTAACCTGGCCTAGGGTTGGTTGCATGTTGAGGCATCATTAACTCATTCCAAAAAATCCACATCATAAGAAATCTGGATCTCTTCCACAAATCACTATTCAATCCTACTTTTAGAGCATCACGTACCTTGCTTTGTCATGACATACTCCACTAAAACAGAAAGTTATCAGTTCCAAGATTTTGATGTGAGCTGTCTCGCTTTTGGGGATTGACCAGCTGATGCCTTTGCAGATGGTCTAGGCAGTCAGAGGTTAACGTGCCACCTTAAGAAAGAAACAAAAGGAGCTTATTTTTTCAAATGCGTTGTCCGGTAACTGTACCGTAACCGAGGATCTTTTCTTCTTGCAGCTTCGAGATGGCATTGCTCAAGATCATGAGAAAACTGAGTCACTAAAGACTCAAATAAAGGAACTAGAATCCACCATTCAGAATGTTGAGAGTAAGATCCTTCATGCAGAAACTACCCTGAAGGAGCTGCGGAAGCTTCAGGAACAGATATCTATCAACACGACTGCAAGAAGCACTTTATTTAAGCTTCAGCAAGCACAATATGCCGCTCTTGCTGAGGAAAATGAAGGTCAATAAATGCACAATTATGTGAAATAGAATGCATTCCTGTTCTTTGTTTCCACCATTTGTATTTTTATGCAATTTAGGGTTTTTTATGCTTTAATAGACATAACATGTGCTTATCATGTCGAGAACCAGGGTGAAATCTGAAAGTAGACTGTTTTATCCTATACCATTTCTCTTAGATTCCAGTGTTACATATGCTTCTATGCTGTCAACAAATACCTGTGCCTCCTATGGCCCATGGATGGGGCGTGGGGTGCTTACTCGCAATCGTGTCTAGCATGTAAATACAGCTAGGTTAGAATGTACGACTGATGCATCTTCTTCACTTTTTTGGATATTCTTAATTTTTGCTGCCATTCACCTTGATTTTTTTCTTTGTTATTCAGACACTGATGAGGAGCTGAAGGAATGGCAAATGAAGTTTGAAGAAAGGATTGCAAGACTAGAATCCAAGATTAGCAAGTTGCAGAGGGAGTTAAATGACACTGAGACAGAAAGCTCAATTCTTTCGCAGTCAATTAATAATTCAACCAGAGAGATAGGGAAACTTCAAGCTGAAGCAGATGTATGGTGTCATGCTTTTATGTTGTTATCCAAGTAAATGCTAATTTTGATACGAGTATTTTCTTTGTTGTTCCCCTCTTTTGCCAGGCTCACTCATCCTTGAAGCATGAACGGGATTCAACCATCCAAAGGCTTTTCACAAAGCATAACCTTGGGCCACTTCCTAGTGTTCCTTTCAACAATGAAGGGGCTTTAAACCTTGTTAATCGAATAAGATCAAGGTTAAATGACCTTGAGAGGGACTTACAAGATAAAAAGGTTTAGACATTTTATTTTGTTGTTATTGACTTATTGCCCACTGATTCTTAGCTTTTGCTGTGGTCCTCTTTTATAAGTAATATTCATAGTTCACCTGCATTAGAGCTAACTTTAGTTTTGATAATATCCCCTCTGACAAAGATGGAATATGTGGTTACTGATAGAGAATAATCTATCTTTTCTCATGGTTTTGAAGCACTTTTTTATGTGCTAGTGAGTGTTTGCTTAAATTTTTTATGTAGAGAAAGTGCAAAAAAAAAAGGCTGTCCACATTTATCTCTTGGATAGGAACGTCAAGTACATCTTGTGGCTGAAGAATATTAAAATTGTAAAACTTTTAGAGAAACATTTTGGTCAGAAGCATGATGAGAAAACTGAAATTGTGTAGTCATCTCTTTTATAGAGAAGCTAGAAGCTAAGGTTATTTGCAGATAAAACCCCCTTTCAAGCAGGGTTGTTAGTTTCGGCCGAAACCGATACGTTTCGGCTGTAACCGATACGAAAACGGGGGTGTTCACTGTAGCAAACTAGACACTATTAAGTTTATTGGTTTCGGGCGAAACCGATAGTGGTTTCGCCCGAAACTTTAATGTTTCGGCCGAAACTCACGTGACTGTTCTCCCCGAAACCAAGGATGGCTGTGCCGGTATCGGTTTGGCCGAAATCAATTTAATACTATTTTTTTTAAAGGATGGCATTTGGTTTCAGCCGAAACCCTTGTTCTGGTGTCGTTTCGGACCGGTCCGAAACCGAAACGTTTCGATTTCGGCCGAAACTGCCTTCCATGCCCGAAACCCACGGCCGAAACCCTCCCCTGCTGCTGCGACAGGTGCTGCTACTGCTGCTGCTGCTGCTGCTGCTGCCAAGTGCTGCTGTCAAGTGCTGCTGTCAAGTGCTGTTGCTGTCGCAGGCGCTGCTGCCGCAGGCAGCAGGCTGGGCTGCTGGGCTGGGACATATTCGCGGGCCGTCTGCCTGCTGCTACACTGCGGAGACTGCAGCGTCCAGCGTGAGTAGTTTTGTTGAGGTAAATTTGAGGTTTTTTTTTGTTTTATGTATTTTTGGTTGGGTTGTTGAAAGTTTTTTTGTTGTAGGTTAAATTTTCTGTTGTAGGTTAATTTTAATCCATGATTAACTTTTTAACACTTCAAATTAAACCCTAATCACACCCTTAAATTTGGGCCTTTTCTTTAATTAGGTTTAGTAAGGGTCAATTAGGGCTCAATTTAGCTTCATTCACCAATTTGAAGCGGGAGCATGTTGGTAATTAATTCATTTGAAGGGTGATTAAGGGTTAATTGATAATTAAGGGTTAATTAGTTCATAAAAATTGGGACTTTTGTCTAATTCGGTTTGTTTAGGCTCAATTGAAGCTCAATTAAGCTTCATTGAAGAATTTGGGATGAGATCATGCTGGTAATTGATTTTTTCAAGGGTGATTAAAGGTTAATTGATAATTACGGGTTATGGAGGTGGCCAACATGAGGCAGCCATTTATGGGTGGGTTCATGAACCAGCATTCCAGTTCCATCCATATCCGACCAGTTCCTCTTCTCTTCTTCAAGATTCTTATGCTGATACTGGATTCCAATCAAGCCAACCAAACACTCCAAGAGGGATCCAAAGAGGGATGCAGAACTTGGCTACCTCATTGTTTGGTTATAGTGAATATTGACCATACATGTAACCTTCTTATGGGTATGAACATGAAAAGTCAGACGATGAGGGAGAAGGTTCTTCTAGTTATTATCCATATTAGTGCATCATCATTTAGGTAAGGATCACGTTTATTGCATAGTTTGAACCTATTTCATGTTTAATATGTACTCAATATTTGTTTAATAACTTCAATGCTTGAACCCATTAGTCTTCATGTGTAATGCAGTTAATCCAATTTCTTTACAATGCATGTGTAATGAATTTTCTGTTTTTTTTATGTGATTATTTATATTTTTCTGAATTTTTCCTGTTTTTTACATATTTTTTGATATTTTTATAACCTTTTCACTGGGTTTCGGACGGTTTCGGCCGAAACCGAAACCGAAACCTAGTGGTTTCGGTTTCGGACTCGGCGGAAACCGAGTCCGCAACCGATACTGACAACCTTGCTTTCAAGCAAAACTGCAATTCCATCCTTACATATACATTTATTCTGAAAAAACCGCGTTCTATGAATGTACATTCAATATTACCCTGTATTCTACTTCTGTTAGAGAGGCTGTGGATATTCCATCACGACAGGTGTGTTTTTTGAGATTAATTTTGTTCTAACAAGGTTATGTAGATTAATACATTCAAAAAGAATTACTCAAAGTCAAAAATTAATTGTGTGTGACTGTGTGTGCAAGAGAGAGAGAGAAAGAGGGGGTGTTGGGGCTCCCTCCACAGCCCCCTGTTGGGGCACGGACAGATAGGGAAGTGGGGGAGAGGAAAAGAGAGGGGGGAGAGAGAGAGTTAGTGAGAGAGAGAGAGAGAGGAGGAGGAGGGGTCTCACTGTGACCGTCTCAGAGAGAGAGAGAGAGAGAGGCACCATTGGCCACTCGCTCCCCACTGTAGCCTCTTGTTGGGGCTTGGACAGAGAGGTGGGGTTTCACTGTCTTAGAGAGAGAGAGAGAGAGAGAGAGAGGAGGCTCGCTGGCTTGGAGTCTCGGAGGGGGGGTTGGAGAGTTGGGAGATAGAGGTGGGGTAGGGGAGGAAGAGGGAGGGGCATACCAAAGGGGGCCGCAGCCTTGGACCGGAGAGAGAGAGAGAGAGAGAGAGAGAGAGAGAGAGAGAGAGAGAGAGAGAGAGAGAGAGAGGCATACTAGCGGAGGTGGTGCGGACCACGACGGTGGTGCGGACCATGACGGACTGACAATAGAGTCGGTGGACCATGACGGATGGTGGCAAAGTCGGCTGATCTGGTTTGGAGGATGATGGACATGCACGGACGGTACACCTGCGGCGGAAGACGATGGCTTTGGCCGGGGAGGACGGCGGCGGAGGATGGAAAGCCGACGATGGAGAACTATGGCCACGTGGTGGAGGACGGCTCGAACCGTAGAAGATTAGAACGGAACGGGGGAGGGAAAGGGTTTGGGGAATGGGGATCGGGGTTGCGTAGAGCCGTAGAGAGGGTTTATAGGGGATATGATTCGTCTGGATCCGGGACGCATCTGGCTTGGGACGGTTGCGGGTCAGCCGGGCCAAAGTGAAGGCGCCTGCCTTTGTTGCCTTTTCAAATTGCAACAAGGCTGTCCAGTGCCTTGTCATCTGAAAGGCGCCTTGTCGCTGAGGGTACACCTAGGCACCCGCCTTGACAACCTTGGTGACTGATAAATGATAATGAGGAACAACTTTATGTTTTTAGACTTTCTGTAGAGTTTCTTGAGGAGTTTAGTGGGTTGAAGGTGAATTTTGGTGAATGTCTCATGGTGGGAGTGAACATAGAGCCCATGGTACTTTGGAGGCGGCAGTGATTATGGGATGTGAGATGGATGAGTCTCCATACCTAACTTAAGGATGCCTTCTGCTGTGGGGGCCCTCCATTCCAAGAATTGGATGAAGTTCACTTGGAAGTTTTGACCCATATCAATGGGATGGAAAGGAATATTCCTATCATATAATGGGAGTGCAGGTCTTTCCAAATCAATTCTGGATAGTTTACCTATTTACTGTATTCTTCGGGATGTGAAAGGCCATCAAGAAAGCTAGAGTCTATCTAGAGCAGGGTTCTTTGGCATAGGCATGGAGGCTGCAGTGTGCGTACGTGTGTGGAGGGAGGGGGGGGGGTAACAATTGGGGAAGGATGTGCACAAGTAGAGAGGGTGGTGGTTCAGGCATTAACTGTATTAAGGTTTCTAATTTGTCAGTCTTGGGGAAGTGGCTGTGGAGGCTTGGGTCTTAGGGGATGGGTGGAAGTGCTTTGCCAGAAATTACACGGCTGTCTTTGCCAACCAATCAGGACAAGCTGGTTAGGTTACTCCAAGATAGGGTAATCCAAGAAAACTGGCTTTTTCTTTGATAAATGTTTTCTTATCCCACCTAGAATAAGAAAATTAAATTATGTAAAATAAGTAAAAATAAAAAACACATAAGTAAATGAAAACTAACCCTATTCTAGCTGAACAACCAATTCTAGCTTTTTACTTGAATTAGTTACTGGTTTACTTTGGAATAACTCAATTCTTACCTGGAACAACATATCTGTGCCACAAAACTTGGATGACTAGAATAACTCGAATAATTTCTAGGCTTCTTTGGTTATCAAAATGGCCCTAGAGGATTCAGAGATTGGGGTGTCTTGCTAAGCACCTTGTGCAATATTTCTCACTCATGGAGGGGCATCCTTCAAGTTATGGATGTCATGAAGATAAATATTCAGGTTACCCTTGGCAGTGGTCAGAAATCATACTTATGGTAGGACAGATGGTGTGACAACCTGCTAAAGAATGCACAATGCCAGACAATCGTGTACATGGATGAGAGTATTAGCACCTGGAATACCTGCCTTCACACATTCCATAGCATTTAACAAACCATACATATCTACACATAATAAAAAGAAAACCAACTGAAACATTTTCCATTCATAACCTGTATATATATATATAGTAATGACAAAAACCCCACTCAGCAACCAGAACTGAACATCCACACAGTACAGCCTGATATACAACATCTGAAGACTAAAAAAAAACAAGAACTGCTCACAACCTCTAAACCAACTGCTCCAACCAGCACACACACCACAAGCTCCAATACCTGGCCAACATCGCCCGCTAGTCACCCCCGCATGCTCTCACTGACCTGCACCTGAAAAAGAAGTTGGAGAACCATCTAAGTACGATGACTCAGCAGAATTTCTAACACAAAAACAACACCACACCTTGCCGATGCATTATCATATCACAGTTTATGAAAATAAAACAGTTTATATCTAAAACTAGCTTCTACATGTTTTGCAAATATATGTTAAGTGCAATTAACGTGTGATTCAGGACATATAAAGATGGAATGATCTCACAAGCTGATAGACAAGTGAAGCTGTGGTGGAACAGCAATGGGGATGTTCCGTACCACCGTCCAAGGCTGTTGTTGAGACCAAGGAAGAAAACTACAAGACTCTACATAACATCTAGGATTGACATATCACAACATGAACTTGTGACATGAACTTGCAAACACATAAGGATCTGGACAACAAAGAATACATGATGTTTCAGTCATTTTCACATAAGATTCAGCTGGTTTCACATGCACAGATAGAGTATAATTCATAGATCAACTCGTAGAAGGAACAAGTTAACATGTAGAATAGTGGGTTAGCATAACTTGCATTCTTTTCATAACATCATTGTAAAATAGAGCTCATACCCACATGATCAGCATGCTAACAGGATTAATTCAGAACATATTATAAACTGAAGGACTATCATCCCGCAAGAAGCGGATTCTTATCATAACATACCCTCGGTCGTATATGGGCACACCGAGCGAGTCCTGGCCATGTACACTAATCGGAGGCCTTTGCCTCACCCCGAACTTCGTGGGGATTTGTCTCAGCCCGCCGTCAAGGCGTGCCACACTCCTGGGCAGGGAAAGTGTAGCGGTTTCTTTCCTCGCTGTCCAGAGGTCATGACCCAAACATAGTCCCAGGAGTTTTGGGGTTTCATGGAAAGAATATGGTCCAAGTTGTGTGTTCTGATTCATATTCAATGTTTAATATGGCATAGTAATGGACATCCTGTCTGGATAGATGGAATTTCATGAAATTGAAATTAAATATATCAAGTAATCAACATGACCTATATGCATTGCTCATTTGATTTACATAACAAACACATTCATAACTTGCCTTAAACAGACAGAACTGTCGATAGTTACATCAGGGAATCAAGAAAAAAGTAGGGGGATTTAACAAATCAAATGGAGTCTAAAATTTATGAAATCTTAACGCATAGTTCTGGGGTGTAGCTACACTATCATATCAAAATTTGGGCTCAAAATATTTACTATAAAAGTTATAAAAATTTCCAAAATGACCTGCTGTCATTGAAATGTAGAACAGTCTCTCTGTGTCTAATGAATCTAGACACTACTCAGTCCAATACACCTCAGGTGAATTTATAAATTTTATTGTACACTCAGGAATGGGTCTCAAACCATGTATCCAAATTTCACAATCATTCACTGAGATTTGAAATCTGCAAAAATTCTACAATGGACAGTTATCATATCTCATCATGAATCCCGGAAATAGGGACCTATTTTAGTGTCTACTATACTCACAAGAGATGGAATTTGGTCAAATCCTGACATGGGGTTTTAGCTATTCAAGTGAGCATTCCAATAATATATGATGCACACAAAATGGGTCAGTATGGTGAGAGAAATAGAGTGAACATTGCACCTCTGTCCAGAAACGAACTTACAGTGATAAGTACTCAGAACAATCACCTTATCTACAAATCTAACCATCTGATTGAGGTCCAAAACTCAAAATTAGAAGTAGATAGAGGCAATAATACATCATCAAAAGGAATTTTAGATTAGACTCACGGATTTTGCATAGGGTAGACTTGAGGTCACAAGAAAGAAATCAGTCTGGTTTAGGGTTCTAATCCGGATGTTGAAGTGTAGAACATAGAACATAAATTATGGAGTATAGAATGTAAGTCTATAAAGAATAGGCCTAAAGATGACATGCATGGCTTGTGCTGGTGGAATCCTACCTCTGCAAGAAGCCACTTCCATCCCGTCTAGATTCATCCTTCTAACCTCCACTCCTTGAGATGAACAAGATAGAATATGGAAGATCATAAAACAGATCTTAGATGACCGTGGAATTCACCAAAAACAGGGAATTAGAACATGATTTTGGGGTCTGTAGGATGCTTACCAGGTGTAGAACAATCTTCTCTTAGATGAGGAACCCTTGGAGCACTCCAAATGCTAGATTTAGAGCGAAGAATATCCTTGATGAAGGTGTTCTTGAGAGGGTTTGAGAGGACTGCGAAAATGAGAGGAGAAAGGGGAAAATGAGTTAGAAGATGAGGGGAATGTGGGTTTCCTTCCAGCAACGGCTGTGTGGGTTGATGTGGCATAAGTGGAAAATTAGGCTCTTTTAATTTTTTTGACAATTCCTTGGGTTGACACATATTTGCCTACCAATTCAGTGTCTTTTGTTTCATTTATTTGTGATAGAGTGAGGGAATGGGGGGAGTTGCTTTGTAAGGCGAATTCCCTCAACTCACCTCTTTTTGTTTTGTTGGGGGGCTCGTGTCGTCCACACCGTCTCGGTGTGACCTTTTGTATAGGGATTTTTTGGGAGCTTCTTGACTATACTTGTATATCCCTAACTCTTTTTGATTTTATATAATTGTGGTATTACCCACTTTCAAAAAAAATTCAGTTAATTTAACAAATGGGAATTATTAGGTGGCAATTGGGGTGGGTTTCAATTAAAACCATTATTATCTACACCAAATTTCCCACGAGATATTTAAATAGTTAATTCTCCCTAAGTTTATATTATCTTAAGGTTATGGAAGTTAGTAGATTAACAAGTTTGGCCTTTAGTGATCATGGCTTATAATTGCATGTTGGGAACCATCATGTTGTTACTATCCCCCTTCCTATTTAATTAAAATGTGAGTGAAATCAATATGTAAAATGTGAGTGAAATCAATATGGAGTTAAAATCTACACTTATTATCTATATTTAGTTGGTGGAATGAAATTATATTAAGGTTCTTGTCCTATTCTGCATACCCTTCTTCACACTACTTAACCAAGGTTAACTTAACTACACTACTTAGGGAAATCTAAGTTCTACCCAACTATTTTAATCTCTTTAAGTGGGATTAATCTAATTACATGGTATGCTACTTGTCTCTTGGTTTAGAGTTGTCATTAGGGGTTAATAACTCTTCTTTTAATCTTAAAAATGTTGCTTAACTCCAATAGTTGATTAATATTAATTAATCTTGGTTAAGGGAGTCTAACGGTCAAACTATGGGTTCTAACCAAGGCTTAAGCTTCTAAGAGTCACAAGAGTCTAGATTTGGATTTGGAAAAGGTTTAGTAAACGGGAATCGGAAGTTTTCGGAAATGGCCGAAAAGCCGATCGGGTTACCTGGAAGTGATTCAGATCTTGATTCTGGATTATGACGGAATTAAATCATGCATTAGAATAATAATTAGAACAAAATATAATATAGATAAATCCGGTACATCACAGATGGTGTGGCAGCATACTTGGATGATAGGTTTCCTCAACTTTATAGGATCTTTTCAGATCCGTTGCAATTGTTGGAGAACTGTATGATGACAGGCTTTTAGAGGGGAGGCAGGCTTCACTTTTCAGAAGGTAGTTGCATGATAAGGAAATCTTGGAGCTTGAGAGTGTCTGCTAAATTTGCAGGGTCAGACTCTGGACATTTATATGTTGGACAAAAGGAAATGGAGATGGCAGAAAGATGGCCAGTTCACTGTCAAGTGCCAAGATAACCTAAAACTATATTGAGGATGGTGGAACATGCTTCTCATTGGGCAAACATGTCTTGTCACCCAGGAGCTCAGTCAAAGTGAAGATCCTTGTATGCACATGGAAGACTTCTCACATGTGATTGGCTAGCTAATCTTTTGGAGGATATTAAGACACTTGGCTAGCTAATCTTTTGGAGGATATTAAGACAATGTGCTGCCTTTGTGTAGAGGAATAGGAGACCGTGACCATCTATCATGGGTTGTTAATTTACTTAATAGATTTGGCACCAGTTTTCCAAAAAACTTCAGCATGGGCACCAGCTCTTGTATAGAGTGGAGAGGCTGTTTTTTGGGCTGCTCCTCAGAGGTGATTGCACATAATGGTGGGTGATCCTCTGTGCTAGACTTTTGGCTATTTGGGAGGATCAGAACAGAATAATATTTGGGGAGAAAGCAAGAGTCTGGTGAGGGTGTTTTCTTTCATTTATGAAAAGGGTCAGACATGGGTAAATCTCTTAAGGTGGAAAGAATCCAAACCTCCCGTTTTGGGTTGTTTGGGTTGGTAGAATGTGACGTACAATCTTGGATATGGGCTTTTCTTTTGTATAGAGGGATTTTGAGACCATACGGATATCACACTTGTACATTCTCTGCCCCTGTTCTTCTTTGGTTAGTTACTTTCTCAACCTTATCCGCTCTGTCCATTTATAGGGAAATTTGAGAAAGGTTACCTTAGTTTGGAACAATTTCAAGTAAGTCAAGAAAAAATATTCACAGGTTAATTTTAACTGTGTCATGTCAGTTGTTTTTCTACAGGTTACTAATTGCACATTTTTCTTTTTCATTATACCATTTAAATAAACATAAGATGTAATTGTGTATTGCTGTCACCTAAATTCATGAAGATACACAATAATGAGATACCTCAACAATTAAAGTTGTTTGCCTAACTAGAACAAAAACTCTGCTTCTTTCTGTTACTTCTGGTTTTCACTTTCATTTGGCTAGCTAACTTAAGAGGTTGGCCTTTTGCAAATATTTCCAAAAGAATTTGTAATACTGTACATGTAAAGAATACCTCGTCTGGGTTATATATGTGAAATAGTAAAAAGAACATCTCTCAGTTATCATTGCCTGTGCTATCATAATTTGTTTGCCAACTTCCTATCCAGTTAGACATTTCCATGAGGGGTATTTTTCACAAAATATCTCCGGGATTTTTATACATAGTGAAACATTTGTGTTTAACACATATGCCATTCTTCAGAAGGTTTTATGCTAAAAAGTGCTAAAAAAATTGTCTTTCATAG
Source organism: Amorphophallus konjac (assembly GCA_022559845.1). Classification (NCBI taxonomy): domain Eukaryota; kingdom Viridiplantae; phylum Streptophyta; class Magnoliopsida; order Alismatales; family Araceae; genus Amorphophallus; species Amorphophallus konjac. The sequence goes on from CM040120.1 coordinate 25,516,795, forward strand.
TTCTCTTATGAGGTAATGCTTCCAAATCTTGAGACTGCTAAGAAAGTAAAAGACTTTTAAGGTGTCTACTACCATGTAGTGGTGGCATACATTTTGTATGTGCTGACAGATTTAGTCAGATATTGCAACACATTGAGTATAGGGAAAAGGTTAGGATGTTGTGGCTACTATGGTATGACTAGCAAGTCGTTAATGAAAATGAAGTTCTTGACATAACATAGTCGTGAAACATCGAATCCACTTTCGTGAGCCTGTTAATGTAAAATTTTAAGGTTTTTTACTGTCATGTAATCTGAGGATACATTTTCTATGTGCTGTCAGATTAAGTCAGAGATCACAAGTCAGTAAGTACATGAAAAAGGTTAGGTGTTGTGTCTACACCTGCATGGCTAGCAAGTCTTTAATGAAAACCAAGTTCTTTACATAACATGCTTGTGGAATGTGTATCCACTTTTTTTTTTCCAAATGCTTGTATTGTAGATTGAGCTTAAAGTGCATTTCTTTTCAGCAATCAAATGATATGGAACTCAAGGCTTTATGGGATCGCTATGTTTCAATCAATGCTCGTTGTAGTGAGATTGAGTGTCAGAAGCAGGCGAAGTGTGATATGAAGGTGTGTTGTCATTGATCTATATGATAGATCTTAAATTACATTTTACGCTGTCTTTGGTATGTACTTCATATGAATTCTCTCCAGGTAGGCATTTCAAAACGCATAAAAGATATGGAGGATGAGCGAGAACTTGCAGAACGCGAGCTTTCTAAGCTTAATCTATCACACATAGATGAAAGGGAGAAGCATTTGGTATATTTTTGGCCTTGCAGTAATGCAATTGACTTTTACCATTGCTTTTCTTCACTGAGTATTGATTTCTTTTCTTGTAGCAAATTGAGGTTGAGAGAAAGACGATTGCACTTGGAGAAAGAGATTTTGAAGCAAAAATAAATGAAAAGAGGACTGAAATTTTTAGGCTGGAACAAATGATTAAGTCTCTTTACTGGGAGAAAGATGTGATGGCCAGTGACTCTGAAGACAGAGTCAAACTGGATCTGAAAAAGGAGGAACTGGATAGCTGCAAGATGAAACATAAAAAGATGTTGTTTTATTTGTTTGGTCTTTCTTATGTTTATGTTTCTCTTGCTCTGAACATAATCTAACTTTTATACTAAACTTTTAGAATGGATGAATACAAGGAAAGGATTCGAGCTGCTTTCAAAGGGAGGCTCCCTTCTGACAAGGATCTAAAGCTGGAGATTAAAAATGCTTTTGGGTTGTCCTTGAACTTGTTTTATTTTTAATGCTCCAAAGATTAGTTTAGTCAATTTCATGATATGATGTCAGTTCTTGTTATTTACCGTGTGGACTTCTCTATTTTATTTTGGAAGTTCACAACTAACTATCATGTCAGTTCTTGTTATTTGCTGTGTGGTCTCCTCTGTTTTATTTTAGAAGTTCACAACTAATGTAATACCACCAAAAACTTTAGCTATCCTAATTTTCTCCTATTTCTCCTAATCAACTACTGAATGTTTTTCTTGTTGAGACTGATTCTGGGATTTTTGTTTTAATTGTTGGAGCTTGATTACCTCTTCATTTCATACTCTCCTTCCTTGTCTTATTCTGAAGAAAAGTTCCCCCCTTAAATTAGTTACATAATGCTTATATTTGAGCTTCTGCTAATGCGTCTTTGCCTTTTTCTCTTTGTGCATGTGCATGTGTATGTGTGCGCAAGAGAGGAGTTGGAAGATGGTTTCTTTTGGTTTTGACTGTGTAGTTGTTTATTTGGGTGTCTAACAACAATTAAAAATGATTGTTTTTGCAGCTCTCTTAAAAAGGAGTTTGATGATTTGTACTCGAAATCTCTTGAAGCAGAAAAAGAAGTAAAAGTGGTTCAGACGAAAATACAGGATGCAAATAATAACATTGCGAAACTTCAAAAGGACATGGATGGTAAGTTACCTTTTGGAATGTCTATTTTTTGTTGCCAGTGTCTTCTATACAGTGGTCTAAACTCTTCTCCGGTGGCTTCAACACAAGCCATAGAATCTCATAAAGTGGTCCATGGTAGACCATTGCCACATATAATGTAATTGGCGTCAGAAGTAGGAAGTAGTGATACTTTTCTCCTGGACTCTTTTCTTTTTTTCTGATATTTCTGCTTTCTTTCCGCCCACTTATCACACTGTACTGATGTTTATTGTGGACAAAAACATGTGGTTGGCTGATCACAACTTAAAAATGATCCGGTTGCAAACATTTTTTTTTTGTCTTGTTATACACAATCATTGGGGTTGGTATGATGTAGGAACTGCTGCAATTCTATTTTATTCCTAGGACACAATAATCTGTTTGGAAATGCAAACCGTGGTTTTCTGTCTCAGCCCGTATTGGGCCTACTCATGCGTATTGTATGGTATCTGGGCCGGACCGAGAATCACCCGGGTCCGATGATTGCTGGGTGATCTGAAACGACTTGCAAGTGGATCAAGCCAGATTGGGTGATCTGCTTGCGATTGGCTTCAAGACAGGGCAATATGGCCCGATGTGGGCCCAATTTGCCCTGATATGAATGAGATGCTTATAGCATCTTGTTCCATATCACAGCAGCACAGACAAAAGCTGTGAAACTGGCGCTTCTCTCCCCCTTTCTCACCCCCCTCACTGCAAAACTCAATCTCTTGGTGGATTTTCACTCGAAATCAAAGGTTCAGGGATTGAAGAAGGATTTGCAAGTATCTTGGAGTGGATTGGAGAGGTTTCTTGCTCCATTTTCAGATGGTGAGGTCTATCTAGAGGCAGCCACATGCAACCCCCCACCCCCAACTTTGGAGGCCCTGATGAGGATGTACATTTATCTTCCTTAGACCTTGATGAGGATGATTGACTCTTTGTATTATATTTCAATATTGTATCTATATGGAGGTTGGGACCCTTGCAGTATATGTTTGAATCATGTATGGAGGTTGGACTCATGTTTGGCTCTTTATTACCCTTTATCATGTTCAGATTTTATATAATGATGTGCATTTTTTTAAATTCTTACACATTTACAATTGTTAATAGGATAGAAATCATTCAAACATCATATAAAATGATGTATTTGTTAAAATACTTGTTTAAAAAGTTAAAATATGGGGTAAACAACCCTAAAATTTCATCAGAAATTGATTTTGCAATGCAAAATGCCCTATGTAGTCTTAGGCGTGAGGCGAGCGAGGCGACCAGGGGGTTGCCTCACGCCTCAAAGGCCTAGGCGATGGCCGAGGCATTTGAGGCGTTTGAGGTGAGATATTATTAAAAAATTATATATAATTTAAAAATAAAATTATATGTCAAAATATCATAAAAAATATTTTTTGAACAGTAAATATCATTAAACTACATATACACTAAACAAGAAAAACAACTAACAAGTGTAATATTATAACAAAATAAAAATAGTTAAACAAACAAACAAGTTAATTACATAATCCCATAACACAAAGTGTTTCAAATCTCTCTCAACTCTCAATCCTCCTCATCGCTCATAAAAGAGGAGGAGTCCCTATCACTAACTGTGCATGCGTGTGTGTCTATGTGAGAGAGAGAGCAGGAGACAGGGAGTGAGAGAACAGAGAGAGTGGGCGGGAGACAGAAAGTTGAGAGATAGAGCAGAGAGAGTGGGCGGGAGACAGAGAGTTGAGAGAACAGAGAGTCAGCGGGAGAACAAAGAGTGAGCGGGAGACAGAGTGAGAGAACAGAGAGAGACAGAGTGAAGGCGAGGGAGAGAGAGAGTAAGAGAGGGAGACTGAGTGAGGGAGAGGGAGACTAAGAGGGGCTCGACCCCTCCCTCTCACTGTGAGGGAGATAGAGAGGGGAGAGAGCGAGAGTGGCAGGGGGAGAGAGAGTGACAGGGTGGGAGTCGGACTGTGGGAGAGGGGCGAGAGGGGCTCGGTCCCTCCCTCTCACTGTGAGGGAGATAGAGAGTGGCAGGGGGGAGAGAGTGGCAGGGTGGGAGAGGGGGTGACCTCCCCTCCGTGTGTGCCTGCGTGAGAGAGAAAGAGGGAGTGGCAGACAGACTCGGAGAGAGAGGGAGATGGAGACGGCGAGAGGGGCTCGGCCCCTCCCTCTCACTGTGAGGGAGATAGAGAGGGGAGAAAGCGAGAGTGGCAGGGGGAGAGAGAGTGAGCGGGTGGGACTGTGGGAGAGGGGCTGAGCCCCCCTCTGTGTGTGCCTGCGTGAGAGAGAAAGAGGGAGTGGAGTGGAAGACACAGAGAGAGGGAGATGGAGATGGCGAGAGGGAGTTACCGGACGCCGCTCACCACTCGCCGGACGCTGCTCGGTCGTCGCTCGCCGCTCGTCGGACGCCGCTCGCCGATCGCCACAAGCTGCTGCCGCCGTTGGTGAGGGAAACGATATGGTAGGAGACGGGATGCGAGCGAAACCCTCGCGGGTTTAAAGGCTCCGGTTCGTCGTAGTTAACGGAATCTTACCCGATACGCTGATCCGCCGGGCGGGCGGGCGGGTGAACGGGCGTGCGTGCGAGCGGGCGAAGCGCGCAGCGGCGAGCGAGCCGCGCCGCTGCGAGCGAGGCGCGCGTGAGGCGTTTACCTTTGCGAACCGCGACGGCGCAAGGCGGGCTGCCGTCGCCTCGCCCCGCCTCACCACCTAGGTGAGCGCCTAGGCGGGATTTTGACTACACAGAAAATGCCATGAAACAAACGTACTCACATGACTGGGCTGAGTTGGACCGAGACGGTTCAAGTTGGCCTGATCCAACTTGTATCTGGGCCAGACTGAGTCGATCCAGATCAGCAATCTGGTGGACCTTGACCTGGCCTGTCCCCTGAGAATTGGGGAGTGCCAGATTGGTCAGCTGTTCTGGACCTATCTGATCAGAATCATCAGATCCAGTGAACCATGGTATGTGCATTATGTGCTCATTTTTACTTTTCTTACTTTACACTATTTCTGATCTGACATACCTGATCTGCCTCAAGGAAACTCAGTTTACAGCAGTTTTGGTTGGGTTGATAATGTCAAGTTTGGGTTTAGTGAGGATTTACCCTTGTTTGAAATTTAGTCAGGTGAGGTTAGGATTGGCCTCATAAATGGTGATTGGGTCATGGTTGAACCCAAACTGCACCAACTGGTGCCTATTTGCATCTCTACTGAAAATGGTAATGCATTCTTTAATGGTTTAACCTAAAACAATGTGCCTGCAAGATTGGTAATTGATATGTTACCTAGTTTGAACCTCATAATTTTGTAAGTCAAAATGGACATCGAATTCGTTTGTCAGACACAATATTCATTTAAGCACTAACCTCAACCTTTCAGGTTTTCAGTGGAAAAATCCTTTTTCTTTAGTAGTTTAGGATTAAGAGGTTGAATAATATGTTGTTGATTATTCAAGAAACAAACAAGCAGAAAATTCAGTGAAGCAATTTATGGAGTGATGCAGCCCATGTCACCATGAAATTGTCCTGCAGTTTTGCGATTTAGATTGATCCATGTACTGAAAGTTTACTTGGCTTAGTTTATCAGTATTTTACTTTTCTCATGCAGCAAAGAGAAGATTCATTGACTCGAAAGTGCAGTCTTTGATTCAGACATATTCAAGTATTGATTCTTTCCCGAACATTCTGCTTGAGGCTATGGACAAAAGAGAAATACAAAAAAGGTTTGTGTCTATCATCAGATGTACTGTCTTCTCTTGATAAAGACAAGTACTTACTATGAAAAACTATTGTATAGCAAGTACAATATTGCAGATGGAATGCGACAAATGTTTGATCCATTTGAAAGAGTTGCACGTGCGCATCATATTTGTCCTTGCTGTGAGCGTCCATTCTCTCATGAGGAGGAGGATGACTTTGTTAGGAAGGCAAGTACTTCCTTGTTTTTTCCCATCCAAGTTTACACAAAGGGACACTTTACGCTTACCTTTTTCCTTCTTAATATTTGGCTTCTTTTGAAAACAAATCTTTTACTATGCTCTTTCAGCAAAGAGTGAAAAGTGCAAGCTCTGCAGAGCACATGAAGTTGTTAGCAGTGGAATCTTCGAATGCTGATTCACATTTCCAGCAGTTGGACAAGCTCCGTATGCTTTATGAGGAATACATTAAACTTGGGAAAGAAACTGTTCCTTTAGCAGAGAAAAATTTAAAAGAACTCACAGAAGATCTGAATCAGAAGTCTCAAGCACTTGATGATGTAATTCTTCCTGACTTAGTTCTCTGATTATTGTTGGAGACCTTTTTTCTCTCTTGTTTAGCAGTCATATCTAAACTGTTGACTCATAATATAACACTGCATATTGGTACCATCTGTGATTCTGTAGTAACTATGCCGAGGATAATTTTATGATTGGTGCTAAGAACTAGTTTGCATCCCATGTCCTTAAATGCAACAGGTGAATTAACTTAATGGACATTAAACTCTTTAAGTCTTAGTACTTAAGTCCTTTTTTGTGAATTCCACTATGTTTTCTTTTTCTGTGGTGTTTGTCTTCCTTCTTGAAAGTCTTTGTTTCTGTTCTCTGAAAGTTGGCAGTGACGTTTCAAAACTTTGATCTCATACCATTTTCTGATAGAAGGTGGAAGTGGGAGTGATTGATAAATTATAGTTGAATAATCATGCTCCCAGACTACCATAAATGGAAAACAAATTGCGATATATGACTTTGGTGTTTCTGCACATTTTCTTCAATATAACTGTTTACCCGCGGAATTTTCGGACATCCACTTTCGCCGGATGAATATTTGGTAATTCCGCGCTTTTGGGGTTTATCAGACGATTTAGGGTTCGTGTACTGGACTTTTCCCCACCGACCGAAGTCGGTGTTAATTTACATCGGTACGAGTCCGAACACCTTTGATGAACTGTCGAAGAACGCCTTTTGCCTCTATACGTTGTGACATAAATGATCTTGACGATCGCCCATTACGGGTACATACTCTTGCAAAGAAATTTGAAGACTTCATTTTTGAACATAGATAATTGGGATTACAATCGGTTCTTCAGGATCTTCACATATGATCCCGATTGTGTAATCGGGTCTCCAAGATAGCATCCGGTCGCATTCAGAGCCTTTGAATTTACTTTAGTCAACATTTAGATCTTGGAACTTGCTTTCACCCTGATCGGGTCATTAAATTTCCTCGTCCCCTGATCAGACGGTTGGACTTGAATTCCGTCAGGATCGGACCATTGGATCGCCAAGATGATCACTGCCGGTCCGTCGGAGTTGCTTCATGGCCATAATCACTCTTTTGATTGTCATTGGACTCTTAAGTTGTCTTGGTGTCTATAAAGGACATTCCCGCCTGAGGCGGGGTATATTTGTGATTTTCCTCCATCAGAGTACTTCTGTGGCTTTCCCAAACTTTGGGATATTCTTGCAATTTTATCTTCTTCCTGGGCATTCTTGTCATTCTGACTTTTCGACATATATTTGACATTTCTTGACTTCTCGGAGATAGTCCCGTCACTTCTTGACTTCTTCGGCATATCTGCCATTTTGACTTCTCGGAGATAACCCCGTCACTTTTTGACGTCTTGGGTATTCCGAGTATGAATTTTCTTGACTTTTCAAGGTTTATTTGCAATTTCATCAATTTCTGAGTTTTCAGTCATGAAAGATGCATGGATTTAGATGGTTAGCCATAAGTCGAATCTAGGAGAGCGCACACCGCTTCAAGGAAGGGGCGTGGTCCCGCTCCATCGAGTCGTGCAAACGGCGCCAACCGAAACAAGAGCACTCTTTGATGATTTTGAGACAAACCGTGAACTTTGTACAGTTTGTAAACTGAATAATGACTTTCATGCAACTTTCCCACAACTATGGTATTTCCACAATTTTCTGATATTTCAGGGTCTTTTTGCAATTTTCCACCATTGAGGGTATTTCTGTAATTTTCCGCCCATTGGGGGTATTTCTGCAATTTTCTGACCGCCGGGTCTTGAACATTTGTAAGACTTACAATTTAATTTACAACCATCTTCATTCTACCTTTGGATGATTTCAAAGCATAAGGCCGTTTCAAAAATGCAATAAGCATAAGGCCATATGAGAATTTGCATGAGGCCATCTTTGAATTTGCATAAGACGATTGTCTATCTTCATTTGTGCTTTGAATGATTTTAAATGTTGCAATTCATCCCCATCTTCACTTGTGCTTTGGAGGATTTCAGATGCAATAAGTATTGGGCCATTTCAATGTTTTAAATGATTTTGATTGCAATAAGCACCAGGCCATAGGCCATTTCAATGCTTTCAAATGCAATAATGCAAGAATTTCTGTAGTGCTTCAACATTGCATAATTTTCCTTGGCATTAAAGCATTTATGTAGTGTTTCACATATCATTTCTGCACAGCATTTCTGTAATGTTGCATGGCATTTCTGCATCTTGATGTTCTGTAATATTGCATTCTCTCGGGGGGTGAAAAGTCTCTTAAGTTCACCATTCCTAAAGAAGGTAACCAGATCCCCCCGGGGGGGCCTTTTTTTGTGGTGACCATACCACTTTCATTGTCTTAGCGGGATGCTTTGCCCTATGAGCCAACTTCCCATAAATTAAACAAAGGCTCCTTCGCAGCAATAACACATAGCTTTCTTATGCTGCTCATGGGGGCATGAGGAGGCAATTTCCCGCTCACGGGAGCATGAGGAGGCAACTTCCCATAAATTAAACAAAGGCTTGCGGCGGCTGTCTTCCTATGCACTGCCGCTGCTGTTCTTCTTGCGGGAGAAAAACTGAGCTCTCCCTCCTCCTGGGCTTCTCCTAGGGAGAATGGGCGGAGGCCTCTTCTGAGCACTCCTCCGGTGGAATCCCAATAGGTATGCCTCTTCATCTTCTCCCCCCTGTCTCTTCTCATTCCTTAGTGCAGCATTTACTTCTCTTTCCTTCCTTTATTCTTTCTTTTCTTCTTCCCTCTCTTCTTTCTGTTTTTTTTTCCTTTTCTTTTAGCCGCATGGGCCATGGGCGGAGGAGCCCTTCCTCCGGCCTGCAGACAGGGCGGAGGGGCCTCCTCCGGCCTGCCACAGGCCGGCGGAGGCCCTCCTCTGGCCTGCAGCAGGGCGGAGGGACTTCCTCCGACCTGCAGCAGGGCGGATGGGCGCCCTCCGGCCTGCGCAGGGCGGAGGGGGCCTCCCTCCGGCCTGGTAGGTCCGGAGGAGTCCTTTTCGGTCTTCCTTCTATAAAAGGCCACTGTACAGAAAAAATATCCACTTCAACACGTGTAGCTCCGAAGATTCTTTTTCTTGTCATGTGCTTGTGGGAACATGTAGATGTCAACTTATATAAAGTTTTATGCACCCAAAATACGAACTTTGGTCGTTTTGCTGACCTTTGTCAAATATGCTCACACATATGTATTTCTTTCTTCAGCAATTTCTGCAAATTATGAAAGGTATTTTGTGTAGGGTCAACAGCCCATTGTTTTCTCTTCAAAAAGGAAAAATTTTAGGGTTCAACAATAACATAGCTATGACCACTATTGTTATTCTTGAAATACTTTGATGTTGAATTGCCTTTCAGGTATTCTCTAATTCTTTATAGAAAAATACTTGCCGCACACCTTGGTGTGCTGCTGGGGATGCACACCTGTGCCCCATTGGTCCACCAAGGATGGCAGTGTCGGTTTCGGCCGGGTCCGAAACCGATACGACTCGGTATCGGTATCGGTTTCGGTTTCGGCCGAAACCGGTTCAAAACAGTTAGAAAAGGCCAAAAGTGGGGCCAGCAACTCCGGTTTCGGTCTGAAACCGGACGGTTTCGGTCCGAAATCATTAAAAAATTATTATTGTTTGGTATCGGACCTGCTACAGTGAAAAGGCCCGTTTCGGTGTCGGTATAGGCCGAAACCGATACGTTTCGGCCGAAACGTATCGGTTTCGGCCGATATTGCCAACCATTGCCACAGACCGATACGGGTGGAGTGGCCCACGCACTAAGAAAATTTGAATTTCTTGGCGTGAGGGCCACGCTACCCATCTCAGTGGTCCACGCTGGACCAATGGGGTGCGGGTGTACACCCCCTGCTGCACAACACCAAGGTGTGCAGCAAGTCAAACTCTTCTTTATAACCATGCTTGGTTCTTTTGCATTGGAGTTCACGTACAGTGCTGGCAATTTCTGGTTTCATGCACTTACTTGAGGAGCAGTGCAGCTCCCTTTTTCTGATCATTGCTTATGGATGCAAACAGATTAGAATACACTATTTTTTCTGGAAATGAAAAATAAACTGCATTCCCTGATCATCCAGTTTTAATCAGAATCAGGCAGTCAGTGCCATTTTATGTTGAATTATGTGCCTGTTTCGGGCCATTCCCTTTCACAAAATATCAAAACCAGAAAAAATCTTTGAGACTGAGTCATATGCATTGTAGTTGTAAAAGGATAAAAAATTAAAAAAACTTTAGTTAAAAATTGAAATGGCCACAAAATTGAAAATTTCTCTGATGCAAAGGGCAAATATCTTTAAGATGTCTTATAAGCTTGTATGGATACCATAATCTGGCAACTTTTTTCGAACTGACTGTTCCTAGGGCTATTTATAATTTGTAGCACTTAGTTCAAGAGAAACCATTTCCATGTGACTTCGCTTGATTTCCTTGATCATAGAAACCCAATGGAAATCTCTATTTTCCGTGTTGTAATCAATAGTCTGTTGTTCAACTTTATTTACCCATTGTCCCAGTAAGCTCTTTCCATGAACTTGATTATTTAAGGGTTTCTGTTGACTGGTATTTGGTATTCGTCGAATGTTGATAATGGATACATTACCATTTAATGTTCTCAGTTTGTCTTGATGTCTGAATTCAGCTTGTAGGTGTCCTTGCACATGTGAAGGCTGAGAAAGATGCTGTTGAGGTCTTGGTGCAACCAGCAGAAACTGCAGAGAAGCTTTTACATGACATGCAGAATTTGCAGGAACAGGTGGAGGATTTGGAGTATAAACTTGGTGCCAGAGGGCAAGGGGTGAAGACTCTGGAAGAAATTCAAACCCAACTGAATGATCTACAAATGAAAAGGTGTGAAAACATTCTTTGGCTTCTTTCACAAAGATTTTCATATGCCATTTGTGTTTCATACATGTAACGGATTGTATACTATTGCCCCCTTGTTGATTTTTTTTTGAAAGTGGATGGTATCACATTGTATTAAAAAGAAGGAAATTTACAAGTGTAAGGAGAGTATGCAAGATACACAATCCCTTAAGAGGGGGAAGCAAGATGGTAAAATCATCCAAGCACATAAAAACACCACTTAATACCCAGATACCCTTAACACTGTTATATTATCAAGTATTTCCAGTTGCACATCTTGGATATTCCCAACTCTGCTTCCAATATTGAAGAAGTCCTACTCATGCAAAAAATCAAATACAGCTTTTAATAATCTTTCTTGGATGTCTGAATTCATCTTGAAATATTCTATTGTCCCTTTCCCTCCAGCTTGCCCTTAACATTGCTGGTAGATGGCTTCCATATTTCCATTTCATGTCTCACTAGATTACCATCAGAATAGGAGATGAGAGGTTCCTCATCCTCTGACAATACAATATTTTCCCTAGACAGTGCAAATCCAACTTTAGGCAATCTACAGGGGCCTTGAGTATATTTTGATTCCAACTGCAAATGAAGACAATGGTTCTAGAACATATGTTTTCTGCATAAACTTTGTTGCCCTGAAATATGTTATCATTCCTCTCCTTCCATATGCATGGCCTTGTCACAGTGCTTGGATATGAGACAAGCATGTTTATAGGCAATGCTCTAGTGAACGCGCATGCAAAGTGTAGCACCATCATTGATCCAAGAGCTATATTTGAGAGAATTTTTATCCGAGATGTTTTCTCGTGGACAACGATGATGGACAAGCTGATCATGGTCACACAGCAGAAACATTGGCCCTCTTTGAAAGGATGCACTCTTCAGGAGTGGGCTGACATATGCATCTAGCCGTGGGGACTTGGTCGAGAAGGTCTGTCATTTCTTCGATTCAATGGTCGAAGTCTATGGGAATTGATGTTTTCTGCAACATTATACTTGCTTGTTGGATCTTCTTAGCAAGTCAAGTCTTCTCACAGAGGTTGAGAACATTATCAGGACAATGCCCTTTAAGCCTGATGAAGCTGCTTGTTCTGCTTTGTTGAGTGCTTGCAAGAGGCATGGAGACACAGTGACGAGCATCAGAGTTGCTGACCATTTACTGAGTTTGAAACGAAAAGACCCTTCAATATATATCCTACATGTCTAACTAGATTGACATGCTCCCATCCTATAGATAGACTTTTAGCATCCAATATTCTAGAAGTTTCAGCTTCAAATGCCTTGAACAAGAGCCTAACCTTTTTTAGAGAAAATGTGGATTGTACCACCAATGCTATAAATAAACAGAGGTAGTACAATGGGGGAGGTGAGGAGAGGTTCCTCACGCTCTAAGGAGGAGGAAAAGAATAAAAAGGGACGCACCAAGGAGAGGACTTTACCAAGTAGAAGAAATAGCTCTCCTCCACTCAGCTAAGGACATACACAGCGTATATCTATACCACTGATAAGCAAATGACAGAGCCCGGCGTGAGATGTTCTCAATGTAAGTTGTACTTCCCAGGAATATGTGGTTCTTTTCCCTCCAAATACTCCAGCAAATGCTATGAGGAAGTAGGTCAAGCAGAATCCACACAAGATAGACATACCTTTGATATCATTCATGTTCCTTGTCCTTGTATGATTGCATCCCCGGTTGCAGTCCTCTTCCAAGCTTCTTTCCATAGAAGAACTCTGATCTTGAAAGGAAGCTTCTTATTCCGCTCTTGATTCTTCCATGGCATCTTTATGCTTCTGCAGACTTGACAGAGAATTCCTCTCCGATCTCCTATCTTGACCAGCTTGTGTCCCTTTTCTTCAGAATGTGAGTTCTGGGAATTTCACATTTCAGTCTCATTCAACTTTCTACAAACAAGATGGCTAGTTTAGTATATCAGCAGTGGATTCTACAGAACAAGAACTATAAAAATAACTGCAAATCAGATGCATTGGAGGTTGGATAAACAGCAAAGCATGAGGGAAACAATGAAATTCCAGAAACAAAAAAATACTTTGGTTCTCCAGATCAATGCATTTGCCACATTCTAATTCTTCTTATGCTTTATGTACTTAATGGTTGTCACATTTCTGGGGATTCCATCAACAGATTTTTCTTTTCATTTTGAGTGTGGGTTTCCTTTTTATGCACATGAAATCCAGACTATTTGATGTCTCCACTTTTGTATATCAATATTTCTTGTTCAGTAAACATCATCAATACAAGCTACATGTACCTGAGTTATTTCATGTATTGATATTTTAGAAATCTGACAACCAGGGACACTTTGCACAATGAGGTGGATAAGCTAAGAGATGAGCAGAAGTATATGAGCAATGATTTGTCAAATGTACAGATGCGTTGGCACTCATTGAGGGAGGAGAAGCTGAAGGCATCTAGCATATTGCATAAAGTTAAAAAAGCTGATGAGGAACTAATTCGTCTTGAGGAGGAAAGAATTCAAGCAGACCTTGATGAGAAGGTACCTTATACCAAAACATTCCTGATTTTTAATTGGTTTATTGAGTGATATCAACAGAAGGCTTTCAAGAACAGAAAACCATTTTTTTAATGCAATTCTGAATTTCCGGGTACTGAAAACCTTTAGGGGCCACTGGCTTAGTGCCATTCACAACATTTAGGGTTGCACTGTAATCTTTCATCTCTTACACCAGAAGTTTCTTAGTTGGCAAATAATTCAACGTATTTAGTACTTAAATGTATTGATATGTCTCCTCTGACTAGTGCAGAGTTGGCTAGAGTGGTAGAGGGTCAATGACTAGAAATGTTGACCACGTAGTCACTTACCAACCTAACTAGGAGTGTGTCTGGCATTTTGATAGGAAAAGTTCTGAATTTTGTGTTGTAGATGATTCCTAACTAACATTTTTATGGTAGAAGAATTTTGGTGATCATTTTTAGAAGAGAAACATGGAAGATCTGCAAACATGCACTTGAAGTATTAATGACATCATGAACAGCTAAGTTTGAGCAAGGTCAGGGGGGGTACCGGTACCGGTCAGGGGTGGTACCGGTACTGGTACCGGTATGTACTGCCCTGTACTAGTACCGTATTGCCCGGTGGTTGACCCCCTATATTAAGGTGTATATATATAGTTAAATATATGGGTTTAAAAATTGAAAAATGTAAAAAAATCAGAAAAAATAGAAAAAGTTGGTAGAATTCAAAATCATGCATAATTGAACACATTCAACAATGCAACACATATATTTGAAAGTTTAGAATCATAAAATACTTCATTTCTTCACCATTAATGCAGTGAAATTTGAAACTTAATACATGTAATTGAGAAATTGAGTCATACATACTCAATAATGGTCATATGAATGTGGGTCTTGGTCCCTTGGTTGTGTATATCCATAACTAAATATCGCATCGGCCATTTTATTCCATTGGCCCAAGAAGATATTGGATTCTCCAACTTCATCTCTAGTGGGCTGATTCTGCTGACCCCAATACTCCCAATGAGAAGAATTGCCTGCATAATTTTTTGGGTTTTTTGCATGAAAACCATTGTTAGACATAAATTTGCAAAAAATCACTCCTGGAAATGCATTAGCAGGCATATCACTCTGTAAACTCTAATTGTGCAAAAATGTCATCCTAGTTAACTTCCGTTGACAGAAAGATGAATATTCCATATAGATTCTATTATTCCCATCAGTTAGGTGTAAAATGACCATAATACCCTCAGAGAGAGAGAGAGAGAGAGGGAGAGGGAGAGGGAGAGAGAGAGAGAGAGAGAGACGCTCCGGGACTCGGTGTGGGGGGTTACTCTAGCGGGGAGGGAGGCAGGGTGGGGGGGGCTTACTCCGACGGAGAGGGGGGCATGGTGGGGGGTGGGTTTACTCCGGCGGGTGAGGGGGGCGTGTGGCGGCAGGGAGGGTGGGGGGGGGGGGAGGAAAGTGCAGTGGCTTTATGAAAAGGGAGGAAATAAAGAGAGAAAACAACACCCTTTCTTCCCCATTGTAGCAAGGGGAAAAAATCCTCGACGGAAGGCAGAAGCGAACGAAACCAAGGCAAAAACCCATCTCTCTTTCGCCTCCATCTCTCAGTTGCTAGACTTCCTGTTTCCGTGACTGTGATCGATCTACCATGCGGTGGAGTAGGCGGTGCTGCTATTGATGGGCCTCCAGGCGGAAGCCGTGAGGAGGCAGAGGTCCTTCCAGCCGAGCCGGAGGGCGCCGCTCTCCTCCACGAGGGTGTAGCCGTTAGAGGGGAACATGCTAAGGAGGAGGGTGGCCTGGTGGGCTACTCCGGTGGGGAGGGGGGAGCACAGCGGCAAGATGGGGTGGGGGAAGGTGTACTCCAGTGGGGAGGGGGGCGCAACGGCTTTATCCCGACGGGGAGGGGGGTTGCAATGGCAGGGTGGGGTGGGGGAAGGGGATTTACTCTGGTGGGGAGGTAGGCACACCGTGGGGGGGAGGGTGGGGGGCTACTCCGGCTGGGAGGGGGGCGTGCAGGGTGGGGACGGGCTACTCCAACGGGGAGGGGGGTTTCCAACGGGTCGGAGGGGAGGGGTGTTAGAAGATATTTTTATTTTATTTTATTTTATTTTAACTAGGGATATCTTGGTCTTTTCTCATGTCGAGTTAAGATTAACCATGGTTAAATGCTCGGGCAATAACAGATAGTTACGACGATGGTTTTTTTGCACAATTAAAATTTACAGAGTGATATGCCTGCTAATGTATTTGCAGGAGTGGTTTTTTTGTAAATTTACGTCTAACAATGGTTTTCATGCAAAAAATCCTAATTTTTTTTTGAAAGTGAGTAGTACCACTGATTGTATTAAAAGTAAAAAAACTTAAGAAGAGATATGCAAGTATAAGAATAACCTGCATAATGAGATTGGTCTTGTGTTTGTGCAATTTATCCTCAAGAGTCTTGCGCTTTTGTGCTATAATCTTGCGGCCAAGTGTTCCAGTGAGTGTGAGCTCCCACCATGGTCTTGCTTCTCCCAACCCCAACCCCAACCCCTAGTGTCCCAATGCTGAACACCTCCATAAGTATCATAACTGTGATCATCTTGTTCTTGTTGAGCAGCTTGGATTGCCCAAAAAGTTAGACCATCTTCTCCAAACTGTACTGGTTCTGTGCATCTTTCATCAACATGTGATTCATCTTCTCGCCTACGAAATGATTGACTACCCGCACGAGGTGATTTGGGTTGACTCTCATCTGGATGTTGTGTGTTTGATTTTCTTTTATAGATTTGGCTTGACCCCTTTTCTGGTGGTTTTTACTTTTGCTTTTCTGGAGCAAGGATGTCAGTATCGGTTTCGGACTCGATTTTGGCCGAGTCCGATACCGAAACCGTCCGGTTTCGGTTTCCGCCGAAACCGGCCGAAACCCATTGAAAAGCATAAAAAAATAAAAATAAGTCTAAAAAATCAGAAATAATTCAGAAAATAATGAATAATCACATAGAAATCATAAAATTCATTAGACATGCATTTGATTGTAAAGAACTTAGATTAAGTGTAATAAACATGAAGTAGGCATTGAAGTTCAAACATTGAACATGTTAAACTAATATTCTTGAGTACATACTAAACATGAATTAGGTTCAAGCACAGGGTAATAAACATGAAATAGGATTAAGTGCATTACACAAGAAGACTAATGGGTTCAAGCATTAAAGTTATTAAACAAATTTTGAGTACATATTAAACATGAAATAGGTTCAAACTGTACAATAAACGTGATCCTTACCTAAATGATAATGCACTAATATGGATAATAACTAGAAGAACCTTCTCCCTCATCGTCTGGCTTTTCATGTTCACACCCATAAGAAGGTTGCATGTATAGTCTATATTCACTATAACCAAACAATGAGGTAGTCAAGTCCTGCATCCCTCTTTGGATCCCTCTTGGAGTGTTTGGTTGGCTTGATTGGAATCTAGTATCAGCATAAGAATCTTGAGGAAGAGAAGAGGAACTGGCCGGATGTGGATGGAACTGGAATGCTGGTTCATGACCCCACCCATAAATGGCTGTCTCCTGTTGGCCACCTTTATAACCTGATGGATGCCCATATTGACTCTGTGAATCATGTCCTAGCTCACCCTGACTGTATCCTCTGCCTGTGTCTGCGTGGAAGGAGGAAGGACCACCAGCATCCCCACCGCCAGTAGTAGCACCTGCAACACCTGTAGCACCTACAGCCTCCAATCACCTTTTGGCCTTTGGGGATGCTTTTTTCTGTTTCGGTGTGCTTTCTTCAATCACCCTTGACATGAATCCTGTTCCCCTTGGCGTGTGCCTCAAATAAATCTGTTTCAACTGCTCAATTGTCGGATCCTCTCGAGCACCAGCATTTGTTCTCTCAGTTTGCCCATGCACTGATGTACTTCTTAAGGATGCAGGTGGCTTGCCCATTTTAGGAGTGACTGGCCTGCTATCTGAGTCTGAGTGTCTAGCTGGCTGAAAATCATGCTGCTCCTCAGTGTCATCAACAACCCCAGGTGGGTCCCTTCTCTAGTGCGCATGAGTATCTCTGGCCCTCTTTGATTTTCTTCTGAATTCGGGATCTCTTGGCTCATCTTCATCTAGTATGCTCTCTGTCCATCTTCTATCATCATCATCAAAAACGTGCTTATCAATCGGCTCTCGTGTCTCCACCCAAGACTGCAAGGGATTCTCGTCATCAAATAAAGCGTTCACATCAATTTCTGGCATTGCATCCTCTGCGACGCGTTTGTCCCTCAACATTTGTCTTATCTTCATGTTCTTTATTCTCAGTCTCATATTGTAATGACAGTAAACCAATTTTTCCAACCGTTCAGCCTTTAGCCGATTGCGAACCTTTGAGTGTATAAGGTTGAACGTGCTCCAATTTCTTTCATATTAGCTTGCCGATGTTGTTTGACTGAGCACCCTAATTGCAATGAAAGCCAATGCAGAACTGCCCACATCTCGGTTGTTCACCATTATCCACCAGTCAACTGTTCCACCAACCATAAACAAATGCATATAAGTTGTAGAAAATATATTCAGGTTAAGAAATCCAAAAAATAAAATATACCTGGGCTCACTCTTCCCACCTCGTATTGCAATTGGGAGTCAGCATATGTCCCAATCCTCATTCTATAATTGTTCATCTACAAACATAAAGTAATACATTAACATAACTACTTAAATAAATTCTATACATGTTATTGATAAAATCAAATAAAGGCCAACCTCTACTTTGGCGTGAAGTCTCTTTTCTGGATTCCTCGATAGACGACCAATGACTTTTAAAGTCCCTTGGAGCACCTCGCCATCAACATGTGCATCAGCATCGTACATAAATCGAGGGTTGAGGAAATAACCTGCATTTGTGTATAATTAACTAAATGTTATATATAAAATAACATAAATGCATTATCTCACTTTTAGTACAATTAATCACTCACCAGCTGCATGCAAGTCGTGATATAATGTGTTGTCCCATCTCTGGTCAATAAGTTTTCACCATTTTGCATAATGTCTGGGAAGGGAATGCTGCAACTCCAATTTGGCACGGTCCATGGCCTCGTACAGATAGCCCATATCATTCTTCTCATCGCCATCCACCATTCTTAGGACCTTCACGAGGGGTGTGACTACTTTCAAGTACCGTGACACCCTGTCCCAGAATTTGTTGTCGTCCACGATGTGGCAGACATCCAAATAATCAATCTGAATATCAACATTGCCCTTGTCGATGTATTCCCGTAGGGCATTGTGGTATATGAAAGCTTTCAGCTCATTCTTGTACCTGTGCAAATAAATGAAATTTGAAGCTGCATCAACTGTTACATATCATTAAGGATAAAGTTAATAGAATTGACGAAAGTCTTATACCTGTGCAAAGACTCCAAAGAAATAAAATTGGAAGCAAATCTGGTTGGACCTGCACGGATGATATCTCGCCCTCCACTGGCATGCGCCCTGAACATATTCAAAATCGTAGGATGGCCATAGATATACTGTGTGACTTTTTGTGCCTTGTCAATTGTCTTCTTCACATGCTTTTCCTTCCCTATGTCTTCAAGCATCAGATCTAGACAATGTGCTGCACATGGTAGCCAATATAAATGACTGCGCTTCTACATCAATTTCTTCCCTGCAGCCTTTTAACTGGCTTCATTATCAGTCACCACTTGCACAACATTCTCCTGTCCAATTTGTTCTACCATGCCATCCATCAAATGAAACAAATAATATACATTCTTTTCATAATCTGATGCATCAACTGATTTCACAAATACTGTACCTTCGATGCAATAAACCAAAAAGTTTGTCATGGACTTCTTCGTGGTACCAGTCCAACCATCACACATGATGGTGCATCCTTTCTCCACCCATATATGCTTGAAGCTTTCAACCCAATCATGGAGCTCCTCAACCTCTCCCTCAAGGCCACGCCCGTATATGTCTCGACGTGAGGGGGCCTTCAAGTCAGGGCCAGCATATGCTATGGCATCTATCATAGGTTGGAAATATTCACTTGAAGCTGCATGTGCAGGGACACCTGTATGAAAAAACCATTTGCAGATAGATTTAAATGCATGCCCTGCAACTTCTGCTGATTTTTTGACCCCTCTCAATGCTTGCTTGATTTTAGGTTGTGTAGCTTGGGGCCTTCTGTGCAGATAGCTGTCCATGGGTCCTACTCTCTGCGGGGTAGCACCACTGTCAGGACGTCGTGCAGCTGTACTCGCGTAGGTCCCTGAACTCATGGGTCCCTTCCCTTTCCTTCGAGCTGCTTCTTCACGCTCCCTTGCTTCAGTCAGTTCCGGATCAGAATCCTCAGTGCCTTCCTCATCATCATCCCTCCAACCCTTCTGCCAGAAATCTCCTCCCCAATTTTAGCCTCATCCTCAGCCCTTTGTTGCACCCTCTCCTTTTTCCCCAGAAGGCACTGGCGCATCTCTTCTCGCACCTCTCGGGGACAGTTGTCACATTGTCTCACCTCTCCTCTTACCCCTGCCAAATGTTGCTTTCCTCTGGTAATTCTGCCATACATCTCCCTACCACAGTAATTGCATTTCACCTTTCTTCTCTTAGCATCAAGTAAGGACATGTGGGCCCACCCCGGATTCTCCTGCCCTTGCTGCTCCTGTGTTTGCTGACGCCTAAGCATGATGTAGCATTAAAACAGTCAAAGACAGTCTTTTGTAAGTACGATGGAAAAAAAGGCAATTCTACATGATAGACCTCCAAATTATTGAATGAAGCTTAATTGAGCTTCAATTGTGACTAAGAAAGCCGAATTAGACGAAAGCCCCAATTTTTATGAGGTAATTAGGGCTTAATTACCAAATAACTCTTAATCACCCTTCATAAAAATGACATCCCAACATGATCCCATCCCAAATTCGTTAGTGAAACTTAATTAACCTTCAATTGTAGCTAGGAAACTCGAATTAGACAAAAGCCCCAATTTTTATGAACTAATTAAGCCTTAATTACTAATTAAGCCCTAATTACCCTTCATAAAAATATAATCCCAGCATGATCTCACCCCAAATTCGTCAATGAAACTTAATTAACCTTCAATTGTGGTTAAGAAACTCGAATTAGACAAAACTCCCAATTTTTATGAACTAATTAAGCCTTAATTACTAATTAAGCCCTAATTACCTTCATAAAAATATAATCCCAGCATGATCCCACCCCAATTTCGTCAATGAAACTTAATTAACCTTCAATTGTGATTAAGAAACTCGAATTAGACAAAAGTCCCAATTTTTATAAAGTAATTTAGCCTTAATTACTAATTAAGCCCTAATTACCTTTCATAAAAATATAATCCCAACATGATCCCACTCCAAATTCGTCAATGAAACTTAATTAACCTTCAATTGTGGCTAAGAAACTCGAATTAGACAATAGTCCCAATTTTTATGAAGTAATTAGGGCTTCATTAGCTATTACCCTCCTTACTCACCCCAAAATTTTGACCCAAACAAAATAACACAACAAAACAATCAAATCCTAAATTATGACAGTCAAAATAACCTCAAACAAAACAATCAAATCCTAAATTATGACAGCCAAAATTTTACCCTCCTTGATGAATGATCCTTCAAGATGTTGGCAGCCCGCAGCAGCTCCCTCTCCCTAGTCCCGCAGGTGCAGCTGGCTTCCTGTCCACCTCCAGCAGCAACCAGCACCCGGCCACCCGCAGGTGCAGCAGCCAGCAGCAGCCCAAGGCGGCCAGCAGCAACATCCCAAGGCAGCAGCAGGCTCACAACAGCAGCAGCAGCAGCTCGGAGCAGCCACCTCCTGCGGGCGCAACAGCAGCAGCAGCAGGCTCGCAACAGCAGCCACCTCCTGCGGGCGCGCGCGCAGCAGCAGCAGCAAGCCTCGTCGGCTCCGCAATAGCAGCAGCGGCAGGGCAGGCAGCAGCAGCGCAGGCAGCAACAGCGGCAGGCAGTAGTGCAGGCAGAGGGTTTCGACTGAGAACACCCGATCGGGGGGGGGGACTCAACTTCACGTGGGTTTCGCCCGAAACCGGATGGTTTCGGGCCGAAACCCACCGATTTCGGGCGAAACCAGTATCGGTTTCGCCCGAAACCGATACACTTATACCGTTTCGGCTAAGCTGCAGTGATCATGGGGGTTTTCGTATCGGGTCTGGCCGAAACCGATACGTTTCGGTCGAAACGTATCGGTTTCGGCCGAAACTGCCAACCATGCCTTAATGAGGTCAGCACTGGAGGCAGGTAGACCCGCTTGCAGGGCAGACAAGAGGGTTCATGCGTACGCCATGCAATGCATTCAATCATGAAGATGGAGCTTGATTTCCCTACAAATGATGAGATGTTAAAGGACTCAGAATGCATGCCAATGTGTGCAAGATTGTCTTCACGAGGATCAATATGCAGATGCACATTTGAAATATTTAAAGGGCTGGTCTGCCATGGACCATGGGCTGACCTGCAAAGGTGTCGACCCCTGGGGTCGACCCCTGTGTGAGCTGTAGCCTGGACAGAACGCAGCCAGGGAGGTGTCGACTTCTTTCTTCTTTCCCTCTTTTTTTGAAATGCTGCAACACATGCCTTGATTGTCGTGCAAAATGAGATATGCATGGCGTGAGGGGGATTCTAAGGCCGTGTTTGACAACGGGGTTGTCCACCGGTTAGCCGACATCGACTAACCGGTGGGCCCCGCCTCCGCCCACCCTTCCCCTCACAGAAGAAGCTTAACCGGGGTCGGGTACCGTAACCGACCCTTCGGGGTTGATTACGGTAGCCCGGTACTCGGTTCTCAAAGCCGCCCTAAGTGTTTAAGGAATGCACATGTGGGATTCCTGTATGAAATCTGGTGCATGAATCATGCAAACCTAACTATATGCCCATGAGGGAAACATGAAATGCTAAGGAGAAAGGGGAAGGACCGAGGGGCCTAAATGCAATGCAAGGATGGCAATTCAAATTCTGTTTATTTCCTTTGATATTTCTTCTTTTTTGCTTTGTTTGAACAACAGCCCTGTGTATGTTCAGAATTGCATTCAGTCATCATATTTCTGCATTCGTGTTCGTAGCAACTTTAAAGCCTGTGTTTGATCAATTTCCCTCTCTGTTTTGCCTGTTGCAACCCCAACACTTTCAGGTTTCAGATTTCCATGTGTCCTCAAAATTGCAGTTCTCATCATCAGCTTAGTTATGTGCATATAAGAGCTGCCAGTTCAGATTTTTTTTATAGCTTATGTGTATATCGTTCATTCCTTTAGTTCTTTCTTAGATTTTTATTTAAGATTTCCTGGCGAAAATTTGGTAGCATCTCCTCTTAACCTAAGGCGTTTGGGGGACAAATGGGGGACACCATCCATGGAGATGACTCCGAGGTGACCCCGAAACACAGAGGGTGCGCCCGAAAGCAACGACCCCGTAAATCCGAGCCGACTATAGAGGAGTCCCGAGGGCGAGCCTACTAGGGATCCTATCGACCGGGGGTGCCACAATTCCGTTTCTGAAGCGTGGTCTTGAAGATCTTTTGCCGGAGCATGATGCCATCTATATTCATTCATCGGATTGAATCACCCGGGGTCCACATTATAAAGGAATGAGCCCCCGGGGATCCAAGAGTAATCAGAAATTCGCGGGGCAGCAAGGAGAGATTTATGAGGAAAACTCGACTCGAGACGAATCCCATGTGCCTCATCCCTTCGATAACATGGTGGTGGGAGCCAGCCAGACACCGAGGTGGGATTTAAAGGATATGAGAGTCGAGTAGAAGGTCAAAGAAAACACTGGACGGTTCACAGATTCGCAGAGAGAGTGAGATCCGATGAGATAGAAGATATGTATATATAAAGCTGTACTATACTTATGTATACTCGTATTAAGAAAATGAGAAGCTATAGCCAGCATATACAGAAATCATGCAGCTATGCATATGCATATACCCTTGCCATGTGGACAGGCATGGTGTTCAGAAGACGAAAATCAGGAGAAAGGACAAGTAGAATGGACTGAGATAAAAGGAGCAGAAAAAGAGCATCAGCACATATATACGCATGTAACATTCATATGCATATGGAAGAGCAGTCGGGTATCACATTTATACAAACACACTGAGGACCAAAACTCCAGATTTCATTTCTTCAAAAAGGAGTTACATCTGGGAGATGAACAAACAAAGATAATAGAATGGGGGAAGAAACCCACCCTCTCACAATTTCTCCCAACTCTCGTTCCTCTCTGCCTCACTCCAACTTCCAGACGCGTAGGTCTAGAGGGATCAAGTGGTGAAGAAAAAAAAAGGGGAAAGGGGAATCCTTCGGAGGGGACTCTCATAGGCAATGCTCTCTTCTCACCACTCTCTCTATCTTGCTAGCCTTCCAACCTTTCAATCTTTTTTCTCTAACTTTTTTTATCAGCCACGCAGGGCTCCCTTCTTATAGGGGCGGAGAATCCGTTCGAAGCTCCCCCTTGCTGCTCTTCTCCTTGCTTCTCCAGTTGCGGCCACCCTCGCCTGCTATTGGTTTGTTGCTGCTGCAGCCGACCTCGCAGGGCACGAAGGGAGAGGATTTCCATTTGTGGAGGGGGTGCGCCTGTTGCCTTCGTTGTTGGTCGATCGAGGCTTGCCGGAGACGTGTTGCGCGCCATTGCCCTTGAGGGAGGAGCCCTGCGAACATTGAATGCACAGGACGGGATGAAGGGGCCTTCGTTCGGATTGCCGGTCGCTGGGAGGAGGCTACTGGTCACCGTTGCGGACTGTCGGTCGTAAGCACCGGCCATCGCGGGGGCTCCGCGTGTGAGAGAAGGAGGAGGAGAAAAAAAAAAGAAAAAGGGTGAGAAGGGAGACACGGGAGGAGGGAGTGTGACACAAGATGAATAGTGTCCCGTATTTTCCTTCTATTTCTTTTTTTTTGGAAAATTCCTCTCCCTTTTACTCTTTGCCCCCTCCTTTCCTTGGTCTTGTGTATATGCCCTTCCCCATCCCTTTTACTTTAATTTGGGGCCTCTTCCATGTGGTGGGCTGCACCCCTTGCCCCCTTTCTTCTTTGTTTTTTTTTGGTGTCCACAATGTTATGCATGCAAAAAACAGGGACATTTTGCCAGAAATTGCCCAAATAAGGCACCTAAACGGATTAAAGCCTTATTTTCTTTTCAATAAATAGATTCTGACTGGGAATTAATTGAAACCCCAGAACAATATCTTGAGGATCTGCAAGCGCAGGTACAAATTTATACATTGGTATCGCCATTTGAAGCCGAATCCTCTTCATCAGATACTCTACAGGCTGAACCATATCAAATTCAAATGGCAAACTCCGGAAAGCATGGAAAGCAAAAGGAATCGTCCATACAAGATCAGTTGTCCTCTTCAAAACAAAAGCAACTACTGACGCCTGCTTTTGAAGGTTCTGAAACGACCGATGAAGATGATAATGGCAAATGGTCGGAACAGTCTTCAATCTCTTTACCCTCCACCGAAGACAGTGAGCAGGATTTTATAAATCCATTTTATTCCGACAACAAGCCTTCTACATCTTCACAGCTGCCAACACTACCCAGTGATTATAAGCACAGTAAAGTACCAGAGATAAGTATTTACCAACCTGCCACATCTCTATCTGAACAGCAAGTATTACAAATAAAGAAAATAATCAAAATCACCAACAATATCATTATTTCTGCCTCTATTGCTGTCGACGGCTTGGAACAATGGAAAAAGTGTCAAATCTTTATCGACACAGGAGCTAATATTAATTGGTGTGCCAAAACACTTTGGCATGATTGGCTTTATTATCCTACTGGTGGAGAAATAGAAACTATGAATGGCACCAGATCTATTTCTCATTTTGCTCTGCAAGTTCCTGTAAAAATTGGCAAACAAATACTGCTTATTGATTTCTTCCAAATAAATGACGGCGGGTATGAAGTTGGCCGTGGCTGTGTTACATTGGATAAAATAGGCCCTTATACAGTATCCAAAGATATAGTGGTTCTTAACATAAATAATGTTCGAGAAATCGTTCCTCGTATTTCTCCCTACTTGAAAGGCCATGATAACTTCTTATCTTTAGAAGATGTATCTATCTCTCAACTTATCAAGTATAAAGAGAAGCAGCAAGAGAAACAAGAGATGTACGCTATTATTAAGTAACTGAATTATTTGGCTCCCCCAGCGCAATAGCATGCCTATTCACTAGCTGCTATTACATCTCTATTAAAAGACTGTTGTGTTGAACATCCATTGGAATTTTGGGATAAAGAATCTCCCGAAGCCTTCATCCCGACAATCCATAATATTCCAGTTGAAGGGAAACCAATTCGACATTCTTTAGAAGACGAAGAAGAACTTCGCAAGCAAATCAAAGAGTTTCTGCAAAAACAGCTTATGCAAAGATCTTCGTCCAATTATTCTTGTTCATCCTTTATTGTCTGCAATCATGCCGAACAGAAACGGGGTAAAGCCAGAATGGTTATTGATTACGGACCTCTCAATGCGGTTACCATTGATATTAAGTGGCCTTTGCCCAACAAAGAAGAGTTGATTCAACGAGTGGCACAAAAACACATATTTTCTAAGTTTGATTGCAAGTCCGGATATCATCAAATCAAACTTGCAACTGCAGATATTCACAAGACTGCCTTTTCTTCTCCTTGCGGCTTATATGAATGGCTGGTTTTGCCATTTGGTCTTAAAAATGCTCCCGTGCAATTTCAGAGACGCATGGATGAAATATTTAAGCCCTATATTCATTTTATTGCCAACTATATTGATGATTTTGTGATCTTTTCCGACACTATGCAGGAACATTTACAGCATCTTCAGCTATTTGCAGAAATTATTAGCAAACATGGCATTGGTTTGTCTTTCTCAACAGACAAATTTCAAATTGCGATAACTTCTATTGAATTCTTGGGGGTCACAATTCAAAATGGAAAGATAGTTATGCAGGCACATCCTTTGACAAAACTATCTCAATTTCCTGTCAAGCCCGAAAATCTCAAACAATGTCAAAGGTTTATGGGCTGTGTAAATTATCTGCGCCCTTTTATTTCTAAATTATCAGAAAAAACCAAAAATATTCACAGAGCTATGCGAATGCAGCCATTTACTTGGAACCAAGCTGCCTCCAACGAAATCATTGCCTTACAAACAGAGTGCAAAAATTTACCTCTTCTTGCTCCAGCTTATACAGGACCTTACGTCTTAGCCACTGATACTTCTGAAGACACTTGGTCAGTTGTACTACTACGCAAAGAAAACCAGCAAGAACGGGTTTGTGCTTACCAAAGTGGCCAATTTAAGAAGCATGAATTAAATTTTTGGCCTGCAGAAAAGGAAATCCTAGCTGCAGTAAAAGGTGTTCAAAAATTTCATACATATTTGATTGGTGACACTTTTATTCTTCGCACAAATTCCTCCACCCTTGGAGCCTTTTTAAAGCGCAAATTATCTGATAATTCAAAACTACGGCAATATGCTTGGTGGCAATTTCTCCTAGCTCAATATACTTTCTCAATAGAAAGAATACCAGGTCTTGACCATCATCTTCCAGACATTCTTACTAGAGAATTAAAAGGGCAACTAAAAATGATGCGACCCAGCGCTCAACAACCTGCTTAGAAACGCTTACCGCTACGCACTCCACAACAAAGGCTGCACTTTTGCCAGCATATCCGCCTTCTTTTCCCTCGAGGCAGTTCAGCTCAAGGAGAATATCCTACACTTGATCTATTTGTCACCTCTGCTGGACGAATAAGTTGTTTAATAAACAATTTGAAATGGTCGACTATCGAAGGAGATATTTTACAGCTCCTCCTTGAACAAGAAATTTTAGACGATATCTTATTCACCAGAAGACAACTCTATGCAAATCTTCAAGCAAGAGAATGTTTAAACAAACTTCTTCAGACTACAGCTTGGGAAGCAGATTTATGTAGCTTTTTTCAACGCTATAACTTTTCTGAACCAGGCAATTTACGAAGATACATGGATGAAGAATTACGCTTGCAGATCCTCAAGATATTGTTCTGGGGTTTCAATTAATTCCCAGTCAGAATCTATTTCTTGAAAAGAAAATAAGACTTTAATCCGTTTAGGTGCCTTATTTGGGCAATTTCTGGCAAAATGTCCCTGTTTTTTGCATGCATAACATTCATCAGATATGGTTACTAGTGACCGACAACTATTTCCACCAAACACAAACAGTCACAAGCTTCCACGATTGAAGGGTCAATGTAATACATAAACTGAAATGTATGCCATCAAAAAGTAAGGACATCCACAAACTGTGATAGATCAAAGAATACAGCACTCTAATAACATGTAAAACAATTCAAACTTATTTATGGTTACTAATGACTGACAACTATTTCCACCAAACACAAACAGTCACAAGGCTTCCACGATTGAAGGGTCAGTGTAACAGTACCTATGTTATCTGTGTACCTACTAGACACCTATTCACATACAGAGCATGGTCGAAGTTTCAGAAAAACAGTCTCTTGTCCAAAAACTTTATGGGACAATAACATGCTTTTCAGGAGCATAATCTCATCTTTAGACATTAAAAACATAAGACCATTGCTTAGCATAGTTCAAAGGATCCATAGACTATATGAGCATGAACATGTAAGTAAAGGCATGGATGGATAACATGCTTAAGCGAATATATGATGAATACCTATAAGGAAGAAGAAAAGAACAGCACATGCATTTCAGAAACAGATATTCATGAGCACACCTTCTGAATTACCCTACAACCATACATTTGGAGACTGAATGGTAAGACATGTCCAGTAAGTTGGTCGGCCAGCTGCTTCCTCTGGCTTTCAGTACCATGCTAAAAAAACTGCCAAGTTAGGTGCCAACACAATTCTTGGGCTGCTGATACAGCAAGTTCAAATGGAACAGTTGGAGAAGGAAGAACATACTTTTTGTATGACATAGTTTCCAAATACATCAGTCATCAGAGCACGAGCATAAGGAAGAATCTCAGGAAAAATTTTGGCTTTCTTATCAACTGATGCAGCCTCTAGCTTCTGTTGGATAAATCGGCTGCCATGCTGATCCGTACTGAATACAAATGCAGCAACAAATATTAACACCTTGATCAGTGGCAATTTCTATAACACAATAGTAGGAAACAGCAGATAAAGAATACCTAAACTCAACTACATGGCCAACAATTTCAGAGAGTTCAAAGCCTCTTGTTTTGTTGCTTTTAAACTCTTCCAGCAGAGATGATGCAGAGCCGTCTTCCGTAAAAGCATTTTCCAAATTCCAAGATCCCATTGATGCTCCTGCTGATCTTCTTGTCATGGAAGGGAAACGTGAAAATCTCTCGCCTTGCCTCAGAGGAACTGCAGTACCCAAAGAGGAAAGAATAGAGCCTGATCTAGGATTTTCTGGGTATTGCTTATCAAGATCAAAAGCAGCACCATAGCATCCATGATTCAAACTACCAGATTTTCCTACAAAAGCCACCCCATAGTGTGATTTATTTTGGGCAAGTGATGCCTCAAGGGAAGCTTTTTGATAGTCAGCCAAATCCATCTGTGATGAGGCAATGGTGTTCCATCCTGAAGAAGGACCACTGAACCTTGCCGCAGCATTTGAGGCAGGATTATGTTTGTAAATACTGTACATACAATGGATCTGTAAGGGAGTGCTGAAGCCCAGAACCAGCATGGTTGACATTATTGAGATGTTGACCTTCTACACCACCTGGAAAACTCAAGCAATAAGAAAGCAAACCATAAATCCACAGTAAGTAAACATTATGACAGCATCCTAAAATTAAAAACACCCCATAGGTACAGAAATGCTGAAGAGGAAAACAGAGCAGATGATCACCTATATCAAGCTGATTGTTCACTGAGGTGGAGAGCCCGTGAATCACAGGGAAACTGCCTATGTAATCCCCAGAAAAATCAGCGTTCGTGGCTCTTGGATTCTGAAAAGCAATACCACATTCATTCGGAATGGTTGAACCCGCCAGTAATTTGTGATATGTACTAGCTGACGTTACTTTGTTTGGTAACCTTATTTGCCCATTAGATACCACCTTAGACAAGTTGATATTTGTGACTCCATTTTGTATAGACAACATGGGAGTAGGAGAGAGATTCCATGAATTGGCTTCAGGTTTATGCATGTTCATGTGCTGTGGATAATTGTTATGGTAATCAGTTTTGTCAAAAAACTCTTGAAGAGCTGGCCTGCATACATCATTCCCTTCATTCACCAGTATGCTCTTCGAGAGGTTCAAACCAGACAAAGATACTGCAAGATCATTGCAGTCAGTAATGCACATGGAGAGGCAATTTGATGAGATTTCACCTCTCCCTCTTGACATAGGAAAATGTGGGCTTTGAGGATCCCCAATAATTTGAGGATCAGGGGTTTTACTTCGAAGGAAGGATGTTCGGGCAGATGCAAAAGAATGGGAAACTGATGAACCAAGACTCTGTGCCCTGACAAGTCGGGGGAATTTGCTCCAGTTTTCGTTATCTACAGTCTCCAACCCACTCTGGAGTTGCGGCAGTGGGGCATTGGAGACTCCCACTGGCTCAATGACATTGTCAAATGCATTGTGATTCACTGGGTGTGACAGATGATGAGCAGACACATGAGGAGATTGACCACATTCCTCCTGCAAGAAGCCAAATCTTATTTTAGTACACTAAACAATGGTAAGCACACAAAATTCAATGGTATGTTCTTATAGGACTTGAAAGTTTCGCAATATTGGTAATCACACAAAATTCAATAGTATATTCTCATAGGACTGAGAATTTCACAAGAAATAATCTAGTAAGAAAGAGAATGAGGAGGATAACAACAGACACACATCAATCAAACTTGACTGTCATAAGCATGGTATTAAACAACGCATCGGCCACATGTATAATCTGAAATGCCGTGGAAGCTCAAATGTTTTAATAGATTCACCACCCCCCCCCCCCCCCCCAAAAAAAAAAAAAAAAAAAAAAACATGCCGTCAAAACTAAGGTACACAATTTAACCCAATAGTATTAAGGTTGGTAGTCTCGGTTTCGGACTTGGTTTCGGCCGAGTCCGAAACTGATACGAATCGGTATCGGTTTCGGCCGAAACCGGCCGAAACTCAGTCAAAAGTTTAAAAAAAATTAAAAATGGACCTAAAAATTCATAAACAAATAGATATAAATAGATATAAAGTTAATAATCACATAAAAAAACTTTTTAATTCATTAGACATGCATTTAATTGTAAAGAAATTAGATTAAGTGCAATAAATATGAAGTAGACATTGAAATTCAAGCATTGAACATGTTAAACTAATATTCTTGAGTACATAGTACATACTAAGCATAAAGTTGGTTGAAGCATAACAATAAACCTAATTAGGCACAGTAAATGTTATGGAAATTAAATGATCTTTACCTAAATGAAGAGGCACTAATATGGGTAATAACTAGAACCTTCTCCCTCATCGTCTGGCTTTTCATGTTCATACCCATAAGAAGGATGCATGTATGGCCTATATTCATTATAACCAAACAATGAGGTAGCCAAGTCCTGCATCCCTCTTTGGATCTCTCTTGGAGTGTTTGGTGGGCTTGAGCCGAATCCAGTATCAGCATAAGAATCTTGAGGAAGAGAAGAGGAACTGGCCGGATGTGGATGGAACTGGAATGATGGTTCATAACCCCACGACCCATAAATCGCTGCCTCCTGTTGGCCACCTCCATAATCTGATGGATGCCCATATTGAGTATGTGAATCATATCCTTGCTCACCCTGACTGTATCCTCTGCCTGTGTCTGCGTGGAAGGAGGAAGGACCACCAGCATTCCCACCGCCAGTAGTAGCACCTGCAGCACCTGCAGCCTCCAGTCGCCTTTTGGCCTTTGGGGATGCTTTTTCCTGTGCCGGTGTGCTTTCTTCTTGCACCCTTGACATGAATCCTGTTCCCCTTGGCGTGTGCCTCAAATAAATCTGCTTCAACTGCTCAATTGCCGGGTCCTCTCGAGCAGCAGCATTTGTTCTCTAAGTTTGCCCATGCACTGATGTACTTCTTCTTATGTAGGTGCCTTGCCCATTCTAGGAGTGACTGGCCTGCTATCTGAGTCTGAGTGTCTAGCTGGCTGAAAATCATGTTGCTCCTCAGTGTCCTCAACAACCCTAGACTGGTGCGCATGAGTATCTCTGTTCCTCTTTGATTTTCTTCTGAATTCGGGATCTCTTGGCTCATCTTCATTTAGTATGCCCTCTGCCCATCTTCTATCATCATCATCAAAAACGGGTTCATCAATCTGCTCTCGTGTCCTCACCCAAAATTGCAAGAGATTCTCATCATCAAATAAAGCGTCCACGTCAATTTCTGGCATTGCATCCTCTGCGACGCGTTTGTCCCTCAGCATTTTCTTATCTTCATGTTCTTTATTCTCAGTCTCATATTGTAATGACAGTAAACCAATTTTTCTAACCGTTCAGCCTTTAGCCGATTGCGAACCTTCGAGTGTATAAGACTGAACGTGCTCCAATTTCTTTCACATTGGCTTGCCGATGTTGTTTGACTGAGCACCCTAATTGCAATGAAAGCCAATGCATTGCTGCCCACATCTCGGTTGTTCACCATTATCCACCAGTCAGCTGTTCCACCAACCATAAACAAATGCATATAAGTTGTAGAAATATATATTCAGGTTAAGAAATCCAAAAAATAAAATATATCTGGGCTCACTCTTCCCACAGCGTATTGCAATTGGGAGTCAGCATATGTCCCAATCCTCATTCTATAATTGTTCATCTACAAACAAAAAGTAATACATTAACATAACTACTTAAATAAATTCTATACATGTTATTGATAAAATCAAATAAAGGCCAACCTCTACTTCGGCCTGAAGTCTCTTTTCTGGATTCCTCGATAGACGACCAATGACTTTTAAAGTCCCTTGGAGCACCTCGCCATCAACATGTGCATCGGCATCGTACATAAATCGAGGGTTGAGGAAATAACCTACATTTGTATATAATTAACTAAATGTTATATATAAAATAACATAAAGGCATTACCCCACTTTCAGTACAATTAATCACTCACCAGCTGTATGCAAGTCGTGGTGTAATGTGTTGTCCCATCTCTGGTCAATAATTTTCCACCATTTTGCATAATATCTGGGAAGGGAATGCTGCAACTCCAATTTGGCACGGTCCATGGCCTCGTACAGATAGCCCATATCATTCTTCTCATCGCCATCCACCATTCTTAGGACCTTCACGAGGGGTGTGACTACTTTCAAGTACCGTGACACCCTGTCCCAGAATTTGTTGTCGTCCACGATGTGGCAGACATCCAAATAATCAATCTGAACATCAACATTGCCCCTGTCGATGTATTCCCGTAGGACATTGTGGTATATGAAAGCTTTCAGCTCATTCTTGTACCTGTGCAAATAAATGAAATTTGAAGCTGCATCAACTGTTACATATCATTAAGGATAAAGTTAATAGAATTGACGAAAGTCTTATACCTGTGCAAAGACTCCAAAGAAATAAAATTGGAAGCAAATCTGGTTGGGCCTGCACGGATGATATCTCGCCCTCCATGGGCATGCGCCCTGAACATATTCAAAATCCTAGAATGGCCATAGATATACTGTGTGACTTTTTGTGCCTTGTCAATTGTCTTCTTCACATGCTTTTCCTTCCCTGTCTTCAAGCATCAGATCTAGACAATGTGTTGCACATGGTAGCCAATATAAATGACTGCACTTCTACATCAATTTCTTCCCTGCAGCCTCGTAACTGGCTTCATTATCAGTCACCACTTGCACAACATTCTCCTCTCCAATTTGTTCTACCATGTCATCCATCAAATGAAACAAATAATATGCATTCTTTTCATAATCTGATGGATCAACTGATTTCACAAATACTGTACCTTCGATGCAATAAATCAAAAAATTTATCATGGACTTCTTCGTGGTACCAGTCCAACCATCACACATGATGGTGCATCCTCTTTCACCCATATATGCTTGAAGCTTTCAACCCAATCATGGAGCTCCTCAACCTCTCCCTCAAGGCCACGCCCGTATATGTCTCGACGTGAGGGGGCCTTCAAGCCAGGGCCAGCATATGCTATGGCATCTATCATAGGTTAGAAATATTCACTTGAAGCTGCATGCGCAGGGACACCTGCATGAAAAAACCATTTGCAGATAGATTTAAATGCATGCCTTGCAACTTCTGCTAATTTTTTGACCCCTCTCAATGCTTGCTTGATTTTAGGTTGTGTAGCTTGGGGCCTTCTGTGTAGATAGCTGTCCATGTGCCCTGCTCTCTGCGGGGCAGCACCACTGTCAGGACGTTGTGCAGCTGTACTCCCGTAGGTCCCTGAACTCATGGGTCCCTTCCCTTTCCTTCGAGCTGCTTCTTCACGCTCCCTTGCTTCAGTCAGTTCCGGATCAGAATCCTCAGTGCCTTCCTCATCATCATCCCTCCTAACCCTTCTGCCAGAAATCTCCTCAGCAATTTCAGCCTCATCCTCAGCCCTTTGTTGCACCCTCTCCTTTTTCCCCAGAAGGCACTGGCGCATCTCTTCTCGCACCTCTCGGGGACAGTTGTCACATTGTCTCACCTCTCCTCTTACCCCTGCCAAATATTACTTTCCTCTTGTAATTCCGCCATACATCTCCCTACCACAGTAATTGCATTTCACCTTTCTTCTCTTAGCATCAAGTAAGGACATGTGGGCCCACCCCGGATCCTCCTGCCCTTGCTGCTCCTGTGTTTGCTGACGCCTAGGCATGATGTTGCATTAAGACAGTCAAAGACAGTCTTTTGTAAGTACGATGGAAAAAAAGGCAATTCTACATGATAGACCTCCAAATTATTGAATGAAGCTTAATTGAGCTTCAATTGTGGCTAAGAAAGCCGAATTAGACGAAAGCCCCAATTTTTATGAGGTAATTAGGGCTTAATTACCAAATAACTCTTAATCACCCTTCGTAAAAATGACATCCCAGCATGATCCCACCCCAAATTCGTTAGTGAAACTTAATTAACCTTCAATTGTAGCTAGGAAACTCGAATTAGACAAAAGTCCCAATTTTTATGAACTAATTAAGCCTTAATTACTAATTAAGCCCTAATTACCCTTCATAAAAATATAATCCCAGCATGATCCCACCCCAAATTCGTCAATGAAACTTAATTAACCTTCAATTGTGGTTAAGAAACTCGAATCAGACAAAAGTCCAATTTTTATGAACTAATTAAGCCTTAATTACTAATTAAGCCCTAATTACCTTCATAAAAATATAATCCCAGCATGATCTCACCCCAATTTCGTCAATGAAACTTAATTAACCTTCAATTGTGGCTAAGAAACTCGAATTAGAGAAAAGTCCCAATTTTATGAAGTAATTAAACCTTAATTACTAATTAAGCCCTAATTACCTTTCATAAAAATATAATCCCAGCATGATCCCACTCCAAATTTGTCAATGAAACTTAATTAACCTTCAATTGTGGCTAAGAAACTCGAATTAGACAAAAGTCCCAATTTTTATGAAGTAATTAGGGCTTCATTAGCTATTACCCTCCTTACTCACCCCAAAATTTTGACCCAAACAAAATAACACAACAAAACAATCAAATCCTAAATTATGACAGCCAAAATTTTACCCTCCTTGATGAATGATCCTTCAAGCTGTTGGCAGCCCGCAGCAGCTCCCTCTCCCTAGTCCCGCAGGTGCAGCTGGCTTCCTGTCCACCTCCAGCATCAACCAGCACCCAGCCACCCGCAGGTGCAGCAGCCAGCAGCAGCAGCCCAAGGCGGCCAGCAGCAGCAGCTCGGAGCAGCCACCTCCTGCGGGCGCGCGCGTAGCAGGCCTCGGCGGCTCCGCAACAGCAGCAGGGCAGGCAGCAGCAGCGGTAGGCAGCAGCGCAGGCAGAGGGTTTCGGCTGAGAACACCCGATCTGGGGGGGGACTCAACTTCACGTGGGTTTTGCCCGAAACCGGACGGTTTCGGGCCGAAACCCACCGGTTTCGGGCGAAACCAGTATCGGTTTCGCCCGAAACCGATACACTTATACCGTTTCGGCTAAGCTATAGTGATCATGGGGGTTTTCGTATCGGGTCTGGCCGAAACCGATACGTTTCGGCCGAAACCGACAACCATGCAAATGACCCCGGGGACTCCACCCAGGGTCAAACGACCCCGGGCAGGCCTCGCGGGGCCTGCTCGGGGTTGTTTAACCCCGGTGGTCCGCCCGGCCACGCACGGGATTGTCCGGGGTCGGGAGACCCCGGATGGGTTCGTTCGACCCCAGACGAATCCCCCGAGCCTGCTCCTTTGTATAAACCCTGCCCCACATAATTTTTTTTTGAGCCCTTTTGCTCACAGCACGCCGCATGGAGAGAGGATGAAGTGCGTCTCTTGTTCGTTCGTTGTCTTCTCCGTGCCGTCGGCCGAAAGGAGGGGGCTTGTATTCGTCCGAGCTGTGTGATACATGTGCGTTAGACTTCTTCGGAGGTGTGTACACCATCTCTTCCGCCCTCTTTCTTTGCTGCGAGGGTTTTTTATCTTTCATCTCGGACATCCGGGAGAGAAATTCTCGACTTCTCGGGGCTTGTCCGGAACCACACGACCCTGACAGTCGTTGTGGGTTTAATTTAGCTTTCAACCACCTCGGTTGCTACGAGGGGTCTACAATGGAGATAATAGACGGGTCACGAAGTCCCGACATGTGGAAATATTCCACGGAGTGGCGGCATGCTGACTATAGAACCTTGACCAACTTGAGGGAGGTGTCTCGATTTGTTCAAGGAAATTAACGGGTGCAACAATGTATAATTAATGTAACAAATATATGAAACTTAAAATTTGAATTGGTCTTTAAATGTAGGTTACATTGGCTATGCCATAGAGTCAGACATGTAGGTGGGTCGTGATAATTTGCTCTCTTTATTTGTATCTTTTTTTCTTTTGTTCCTTTTCCTTAGTTTTCAAAAGGGGCTCCAATCTCCATGTGAGTTCTTATGCATGGGAGGTACATAGGTAATCAAAATTTGATTGTTCCAGTAAACATTCTAAAGATTATGGTTATGCAAGTATTTATCGTTCTCCATATATCCAGTTTGTTTTTTTTTGGTTTTCAATTTATGTGTCTATGTATTTACCTGAAATAAACTGCATATTCTTTAAGCAGGCTTGTTACATTTCATCTATTTTCTGCAATGGAGGATAAACATCATTCTATGTGGGCAGCACATGAATCAGTATTATATGTAGCTAAATGATGACAATAAATTCCTAGTTTAAAAAAACTGTTGTCAGATGGAACTGTATTCCCTTGACATTTATAGATTTTCTGATCATATTTCTTACAATTTGTGATAATAAACTCTGATTTGACAATATAATCTTTGTTATAATGTTTTAACGTCTTATTGTGTATGTTCTCTCTCTTGGGCTGAGTTCTTTTACAAAATTTCCAGCACTTAGCAGAAGCACTGCTTCCATTATCCAAGGAGAAAGAGAATGCCCTGCATGATCATTCAGAACTGCAGTTGAAACTTCAACGACAATATGATGAGCAGGCAGAAGCTAAAAGAAGTTACCAGCAGGATGTTGACTTTCTTTCGACACTTATGTCAAAGATCAAAGAGTAAGTTTCCCTGAACTGGGGGTTATCTTGATTATTGTGCTTTGTTCTCAAGATTTTTTGTTGTGGGATGCTGGGAACATCTTATTGGCTGTGTTAATTTGGGGCAGTCATTTAGCACTCTTGTTAACAGGACATTCCTAGATTTTTCCTTGTCTGCTATTCTCACTAGCTCATCTTTCTTGAATGCCTGACTAGTTATATTGATTCAAAGAAAGGAGAAAAACTGAGAGAACTGCAAGAGAAACATTCAGTCTCCGAGTCCCAAAAGCAGAATTGTGAGGA
Source organism: Amorphophallus konjac (assembly GCA_022559845.1). Lineage (NCBI taxonomy): Eukaryota > Viridiplantae > Streptophyta > Magnoliopsida > Alismatales > Araceae > Amorphophallus > Amorphophallus konjac. The sequence continues at coordinate 25,554,280 of CM040120.1, forward strand.
CAGAAAAAAGGACTTTTCTGCTGATTTGAATAGAAGTAAGGATTCAATGATGAATCAAGCCCAATTGAAAAGGAACATTGATGACAACCTAAATTATAGGAAGACAAAGGCTGAAGTGGATGAACTTACCCGTCAGATAGAAACATTGGAGGATAAAATATTGAGTATAGGTGGGGTTTCAGCATTTGAAGCTGATCTTAAAAGACATTTGCAAGAGAAGGAGAGACTTCTTTCTGAGGTAACCACAGGTCATAATTTCAGTTGTTTTTATTATGATGGGTGTGTTTATTTATGAAGTATTGATAAAATGTATATTTTTCATGTTTCCTACTGATGGGTTCGTGTTTATGTTTTTGTGGCTTCCATTATGGGAGTAACTGAACCAAAAAAAATCATGACCAAGGGACAACTAATTGAAGTCTGTGAAGATACTACTTTTATATCTATTTCTGAAGAATAATGCCTTTGTTGTCATTACTGTAAAAAGGGAAATAAATGAATTGTCTTAGAATGCGTTTTCATATGCATATGTAAACTCATGTTTTGTAAACTTGTGGTGCACATCCATGAGCACACTTCTGTATTTCTTGGTGTGTCAGCATCTATGGTGTTTAATCAAGCATGTTAGTCTCCAAATGATCAGGATCTGGTTAGCATTGACTGACCTGGAGTCTTGGACAGATTGCTGTTGGCTAATCCCTGCTGATCTAGATGAATCTGAGTTGATTGCTGAGTACAACAAGCTAGTATTGACTAATACATTTCAATATCTACAAAATGTAGGATATATATATATATATTTAGTTTGAAATAATAAAGTTATAAGTAACATATTTTTGCAATGAGGACTTTTCTACAATTTTCATTCTCCTTTTACACCCATGTGACTCAAATCAACAAGGAGAATTAGATGTGCAGCAGAAGAGGAAGAAAGAAGAATGAAGAAGGAGAAGAAAAAGAGGAACGAGGAAGAGAAGTCCTCTGTATGTAAGCCTGCTGTGACCCAGTTGAAGATGAGGAAAAGGAAAAAAGAGAATAGAAAGTGGAGAATGGAGGAGATAAGCTGTGTCCACAAGTGGTGTCAGTGGGGGAACATACAACTACGACCGCAAGTGGCAGCAGCAGGGGTCACATATTGATGAAAGTCATTTTTTTTTATTTTCTTCCAGGGTTCTGGAGGTTTCGAGGAGCATTAGGTTTGTGTTTTAGGGCTTGAAAAGAGGAGGGTTGGGGACATGATAGGGTCAGGGGTGGGTTGGTGTTAGGAGGGTTTTCTTTGCCTTAATGGACTGGTCAACCCATTAGAGGAGATAGAACCAGTCAATAGATCTAGCCAACCATCAGACAGTCTCTGATCTCCAGAATGTGCAGATTCAATGGCATCTAACCTTGATCTCTGCGGCATTGCAGCAATGCCCTCCAAGAAATGTGAGATTGTTGCTGACTCATGAGAAGGGTTCTTTACACAACCTCATGTACACCACAGAGACATGAACAGGCCAGCTATCTGCAAGCTCCTCTGGAAAAAGGAGCAAAAGAGTAACATGAAAGTCCGTCAGCACAACCTTTCGCTTGTTGTATACTTGTATCTGCTGTGCTTTTGGGAAGTATTGGTGGTTGAACTCTTTTAAGAAGGTCTTGCAGTTAATCTTGCAAGCTCACGTGTGCTTGAAATTGATTTTTTGTTGTAGTTGCTGCGAGTCATTGGCATTCCTTCTCAATAGCTATGTTCAATGTTGCAAAAATGGCTAAGGAAAGTGAGTCAGCTGACCCCCTTACTGTCTATAGGTTGATTGCCTAGGTGACATGGTGGGTGCCTAATTATGAGGCAGTTAATTTTTTAGGCTTTTAATTTCTTACCTATACCCTCTACAAATAATAATGTTATTGTAGATCTCTTAGGTTTTACATGGCTCTATGTGAGAAGCAAGGATGACAGTTTCGGTTTCGATTTCGGTTTCAGTCGGGTCCGAAACTGAAACAGTATCCGTTTCAGTTTCGGTTTTGGCCCGAAACCAAATAAAATACTATTTTTTTGTAGGGGAGTTAAAAAATAGTATTTTATTTGGTTTCGGGCCGACACCGAAACCGATACTGTTTTGACTTCGGACTTGGCCGAAACCGAAACTGTCATCCTTGCTTCTCACATAGACCCATGGCCCGGTTGGTTTTGGATTGTCTAGGGCCAAAATCGATACGTTTCGGCCGAAACGTATCGATTTTGGCCGAAACGTATCGGTTTCGTTCGAAACTGCCATCCATGGTGAGAAGATGAAGAAGAGAAGAGAAAGAAGAGAGGGAGGAGGAGAACGAAGAAGGGAGACAGAGGAAGAAATCCCACAGCCGCAACTGCCTGCTGCGCCTCTCTTTTAGCTTTTTCAATTAGGTTAAACAATGCATACACAAAGTCTAGACTACCCCTGTTACATAGAGAGACCTGTAGGGGTGTTTTTGGAAGAAGAAAAAACATGAATAGTTAACCAAATCCCCCCTTATTGGGTTTGGTAATGAACTAGAGTCTCAATAAAAGGGACCTATGGTTATGACCTATGAACCAGACTGAGTCGGCCCATTATTGGGCTGGTCTGACTTCGTACAACACTCTCTCTCAAGTTGAGCATAGATATTTCGCATGCATAACTTGCCCCAATGTTGAGAGAAGCTTGTCTTGAGAAAAGCCCTTGGTGAACACATCATCAAGTTGATCCACAGAGCGAACATAAGGAAGGTGAAGTTCCCCAGAGTCAATCTGTTCACTGATGAAGTGTTGGTCTATCTCAATGTGCTTAGTACGATCATGTTGCATTGAATTGTTGGCGATGTTAATCGCAACTTGTCTATCATAGTACAATTTCATTGTCAAATCAACACTGAGACCAATATCTCGAAGAAACAATTTTAACCATAGTTTCGTAAGCTCATGTGCCATGGCACGATATTCTTCTTCAGCACTAGATCACACAACCGCACTTTGCTTTTTACTGCGCCATGTGACTGACTAAGTTTTGTCCAAGAAACACATAGTAACCAGAAGTAGAATGATGATCTTCCTTGGATCCTCTGCCCAATCAACATCAGTGAACCCCTCAAGAGTGAAGGATTTTGACTTGGTGAAGAGAGATCTTGATCGGGGCAACTTTTGAGATATCTCAATTCTATCCACAACTTGTAAATGGGGTGCTCGAGAGCATGCATGAACTGACTAACAACACTGACAACATAAGTGATATCTGGCCGGGTGAGTGTCAAGTACAAAAGTTGGCCGACTATTCTTTGATAGTGACCTTTATCATCATCAGAAAGAAGCTCACCATCTGTGCTAATTAGTTGTTGGTTTACTTCAATAGGTGTGACGGTCATGCGATATCTTGATTTTCCTATGTCTGAAAGTAATATTTGCATTGACAAACATAAATATCATCACCAGCGTAAGCAACTTTCAGACCAAGAAAATACTGGAGGATGCCCAAATCTTTGATTTCAAATTCTTTGGCCAAATTATGCCTTAAGGACTTTATCTCTTCAGCATGATTTCCGGTGATGACCATATCATCAACGTATAGAATAAGAAGGGCAATTTGGCATCCTGTCCATTTTACAAATAATGTATGATCAACATTGCTCTGGACATGCCCAAAATGAATCATAGCAAGACGAAGGCGCTCAAAGCAAGCCCGTGGAGATTGTTTCAGGCCACACAATGCCTTCTTGAGTCTGCAAACATTCCTATGTGTGTTTTAGCCTAGTGGGGGCTGCATATACACTTCCTCCTACAAGTCACCATTCATGAATGCATTCTTTACATCCAACTGATATAGCTTCTAAGAATATTTGGTAGCAAGAGTAATAATAACCATGACTGACTGAAATGCAAGATCCATGGTTATTTTTTTTTTGGAAGTGGGTAATACCATTGATATATTGAATATCACAAGGTGACGATCTAGTTAAGATTCTCTCTCTAGGCCTTCTTAGATTGAGAAGCTCTGGGGCTAGGGTGTGGTGGTCTGACCGATGTTCCGTGGCCGCTTTCTGGGGCTCACCCCTGTCAAGGGCCGGTGTCCAGTGCGAGGTCGAGCCACTGGCAGCCCCCCCACCTACTTCCTCTATGGCCGCCGTGGTCACTTATGGCGGGCCTGCCCCTTACTGGGAAGCTCGTCCGCAGGCTCTTTTGGTGGTGGGGGGAATCCCCGCTCTTTCAAGGAGGTGTTGGTGGTGCATCCTCCAGCACTGCTCCGACCTAGTAGGAGAGTGTGTGATGCTGGCGCCCTCCCGGATGAAGTGTTGCAGGGGAGACTGGCTTGGTTGTGGTGTTGCCTGTGTGCCTCTATGCTGGACGAGCAAGCGATGGCTGAGGAGGTCCGGTGTAGGTTGGTGGAAATCGCCAGAGGCGCCTGGGATGTTAGGAGGGTTACTTCCTCCACTTTCATGGCGGTGGAGGAGTTAGAAGCAGCTGTGGACCGGGTGGTGGCGATGAGTTGCCTCATAGTGGGAAACGCGCACATCCGTCTTATGCGGTGGTCGACATCAAGGGGGACCTTCCCCAGCCTGCCTCCGTCTAGATGCAGGGTAGTGTTCGAGGGGATCCCTCTCCACCTCTGTGATGCAGATGGGCTGGCCTTTCTGGCTCGTGACTTTGGTAGGGTGGAGGTGGGAAGTCTATGTTTTCTCCCGTTAAGCTCGTTGACGGCGGTGGTTGCTATGGTGGATGTGGACAGGCCGGCGTGCATCCTGGCGGTCGTCCAGGTGGGTTGTGGCGGTCTTCCGGTGGTAGTCCGAGTTTGGATCTTGCAGGAGGAGGTGGCGACGCCGGTGCCTGCGCTTGTGTTAGGGCAACCCCCACCTCGGTGCGAGGTTGGAGACGTACGACCATCGAGGCCGTGGGCGGCCGATTCAAATTTGAATCGGTCGCCACGGATCCTCCCCTCGAGTCTCGGTCGGGTCACCGCGGAGTCAAGCCTGGCAGTTCGGGGTTCGGGGTCGGTCACGGATCCAGGTAAGTCAAAAGCGGATCCATCGTGTATCGAGTCACCAGGACTCGAGGCCTCTCGTCTCTCCCGCCCGATAGCGCCACAAGGCGCCCCCTACAACCGTCGATAGAGTGGCAGGGACTCGCCCTCTCGCCGCCGGCAGCACCTCGCCGCCGACCTTGCTTTCTCTGGCGGTCGTCTCCGGCAAGGGGGACCACAGGTTGCCGCGGGTTCTGCTCGGGGTAAAGGTAAGGAGCCGGCCGTGGTTGTGGAACCGCCGACAGCTGTTCCGTCAGGTGGGCGGGGCTCTTTTCCTGTAGGGCCATCTGCCCCTGGGCTGTCCTTCGAGGTTGATGTGCTGGCCTCCCCTTTTCCGGCGGAGGGAGATGCTGCGCTGAGGTAGGAGGCCATAGTGATCGTGGCTCCGGCGGATGATGTTGGCCATCTTGAGTAGGCGGCTCTGGCGTTGGGCCCTGTGTTGGAGGACGTCTGTAGGGAGCCTCTAGAGGTGGCTTGTTTGGCCCAGGAGTTGCCTATGGAAGGTCTGAATCTTCTGCTGGAGGGGGAGGTTGGTCCTAAGGGGGGGGGGGCGTCACTGCATATGGTTGAGGGCCACCGGGTTAAGTTCAAGGTGAGGTTAGAGGAGGTGAGGGAGATGCTCAGGGAAGTGGAAAGATTTACCATGGAGTGTGCTAAGGGGGTGACGGATATTGTGGGCATCTTATTTGTTTTAGCGGAGAAGGATCTTAAGGGTGTGTTTTCAAAAATTAACAAGAGATGGGTGGCAAGTATTTGGGGAGGGGAGCGGTCGCTGTCGAGGGGATGCAGGGCTTAAGAGGAGAGTGCTGTGGAGGGGACTGCCTCAGGTGTTCAATGAGGATTGTCTCCTGGAATGTTCAGGGGTTGGGTGGAGCGGAGAAGAGGAGGGCGGTGAGGGAGCTAATCAGGAGATGCAAAGTTGATATTCTTTGTATCTAGGAGACGAAGTGTGAGGGGGATAGTGTGGAGCTCTTGAAAGAGATTGGGGGACTCGCCTATCCAAGGGGGTTGCTTCCCCGGCCTAGGGTAGATCAGGGGGTATTTTCATCCTTTGGAACCTGTTCGAGGTGGAGGAAGAGGTGCGGGATAGGATGGTCAGTAGATGGACTATCTCGTTGAATTTTAGGAACATCAGAGATGGCTTCTCTGGGATTTCACGGGGGTGTATGGCCCCCAATCCAGGAAGGAGAAGAGGCAGCTTTAGTATGACTTGCTTCGTCACAACCTTGCTTCAGGCAGTTCATGGTGTGTTGGAGGTGACTACAGTGCGGTGGCAGTCCCGTGAGAAAGGTCTGGTGGTGATATCTTCTGTGGCGACATGGAGTACTTCTCAAATTTCATCCAGAGGGCGGCCCTGGTAGACCTGGGCATGGCTCATGGGTCTTTCACCTAGTCCAACTTGAGAACAGAGGCCTCTTGCTCTAGGTTGGACAGATTCTTGGTCTCCGTTGACTGGGAAGACCAGTTCCCTCATGTGCTGGTGGTTCCTTTAACGAGATCTGTCTCCGACTACAAGCCTATCCTCTTAAAGACTAGCAGGTTGTTTGACAAGAATCACTTGTTCAGGCTCGAACAGTTTTGGTTCAGAGAGGCTGACTTTATATCCACTGTCTCTGCGGCGTGGTCTGCTCAAACTGCGGGCTCCTCTGCTAGGGGTACTTTTGTTAGAAGGTTGAAGCATACTGTGCAGGCCCTTCAGGCTTGGGGAGTTGGAAAATCCTTGCCTGGAAGGGTAGTGAAGGAGAGGATTATTCAACAGCTTGAGGGTCTTGACTGCTTGGAGGAAGCAAGGCTTTTAGATGATGTCGACTGGACGTCTCTGGATTCCTTGAGACAACAATTTGATGAGATCCTTGCTAGAGAGGAGATTTATTGGAAATGGAGATCAAGAGATAGGTGGATTAAAGAATGGGGCATGAATACTGCCTACTTTCATCGCATTGCGTCGGGGAGAAGAAGGGTTAATTCCATCTCTTGTGTCAAGATGGGAGATCTTACTTTCACGGCAGAAGAGGACATCAGAGACCAAGTGAGACTGCTCCACTCCTCGCTCTTCTCAGAGACCGAGGCCCACCGTCCGGGGGTGGCAATCGACCTTCTCCCCAGCCTTTCTCAGGAGGAGAGGGAGGTTTTATCTCGGCCCTTCTTCAAGGAGGAGGTCCACCAGGCCGTCTTCTTCCTTGATGGCTTTCCATTGGCCTTCTTTCTAGGACATCATCAAGGGCGACCTTCTTGCAGCTGTGAGAGAGTATTAATAGAACCCTTCTGGTTCTCATCCCTAAGAAGCCTGGTGCGCAAGAGTTTAGAGATTTCAAGCCTATCAACCTTCTAAATGGCACGTATAAAATCATCACGAAGGTGCTTGCAGGGAGGTTGGTCTATGTGATGGATAGGTTGGTCAGTCATTTTCAAGGAGCTTTTATTAGGGGCGAGCATATTTTGGATAATTTCCTGGTGGCACATGAATGTATCTTTGTTATGAAGAACCAGAAGATGTCTGGGTGGTCCTCAAGCTGGACTTTGAGAAAGCTTACGACAGGGTAAGTTCGCAGTGTCACTTCCACGTATTGGAGCGGATGGGCTTTGGCGAGAAGTGGATTGGCTGGGTCAGAGCTTCTATCTCTTTGGCATCATTTGCGATCCTCATTAATGGGAAGCGGTCCCTGTGGTTTCACAACAGTCGGGGGCTTCGCCAAGGTGACCCTTTGTCCCCTCTTCTCTTTATTCTGGTGGCTAGTGTGTTGAGCAGGGTTTGGCTGAGAGCTGAGGCGGCTGATTTTTTCACAGGCTTCCAGGCAGGCAGAGGGATCACGCCTGTCACGCATTTGCAGTTTGCCGACGACACCATTTTGTTCCTGGCGAGGGGGAGCAGTAGTTTTTTATGGCAAGGCTTCTGTTGGAGCTTCTGGAGGAGGTCACTGGTCTCAAAGTTAACTTCCACAAAAGCCTTCTAGTGGGGGTGAACTTGGAGGACGGGGCGATCTCTAGGGCGGCTCGCGTGTGAGTTCTCGTTTTTCTACTTGGGACTCCCTCTTACACCTGGTGCTCTTCAGTGTGCAGATTGGCTTCCCATCATTCAGAGGTACGAGTCTGCTGCATCCGGGATTTATTCCAACTAAAATTGGCATGGCTGCCATATTAACCTCGCATTGGTCGAGGTCTACAAATATTTGGCGTATCGCCTCTTCATGGAATATCTCCACACAAGGGTTTAACATGGGGCGTATCGCCTCCTCTGTGGAGTACCTCCATACATTTAAGGCTTCATAGACTACCTATTGCTGAGCAAAAAGGGGTGGACAAGAACCGGGCTAAACCCATCACGATTGTCAGGGTCGTGTGGTTCCGGGATAAATCCCTATGGGATGAAATCTCCCTCCTTTGGACGTATACCTACGGATAAAGGAAGCTCATAAGAAGAAGGAAGACAGAAACGAAGGTTTACGCACCGCAATCGAAGTCCCTCGCACGTGTACCACGAAGTACGGACAACAACAAATCTCCCCTTCGCGGCCTACGGCACGAGGAGAACGACGAACGAACAAGAGGAGCACGTCTTCCCTTCTCTGGCGAGCGAACGAGGCTCCAAAGCCCCCCAAGGCCCCTATTTATTGAAAATAGGCGTCGGAGAGACCCGTCTGGGGCCCGGGGGACCCGTACTGGGTCGCCCGTCCCCGGACGGGTCCGCGCGGAGGCAGGCAGGCCTGCGCGGGCTGCCCTCGGGCGGGCGGACCCGCTCGGGGTCGCGCGACCCCGGGTGGGACCCGCCCGGGGTCAAACGACCCGGGCAGACCTACCCGGGGCCGCGCGATCCCGGGCAGGTCCCCCGGGGCCGGACGACCCCGGGGAGGTCCTCCCGGGGTCGCGCGACCCCGGGTGGGGCTCGGGGACCTCCCACCCCGGGGAGGTCTTCTCTCCCGCCCAGAAACTAAAAAAAATTTGAAAAAATGACCTCTCCAGGGTCATTTTAACCCCATTTAACCCGTACGGGTCCAAACGATCCCGGGGAGGTTCCTACTTCTATAAATAGACCCCTAGGGTCCAGAAGGAGGAACATCTATCTACGGACTACGATCTACAACAAGCTAAGGCACTTGGAGCATTTTGTTCGTTTGTTCGTTTGTTTTGGCCCGAGAGAGGTAAGTCCCCGGGTCTTGTGTATATGCCTCTATGAGGGTATTTTTGTAATTACGTCCCTCACTGGGTCATGTTTGTAAGTTTTCACGTCCCGGGACGACTAAATTAAGTAGTTTCACCCACATAACGGGGAATTACAAAAATGTCCTCTCCGGGGCCCGAGAAACAGAAATGTCATGTTCTTTGCAGTTTTACCTTGCAACTTTTGTAATTGGGGCTACGCCCCTATCTCCCGCGTTAGTGCGGACTTTTGTACAGTCGAAAACTCGCCGACAACCCTTGTACTCATTCTGGCTATAAAAGCACTCAGCATGTTTTATGTATGTCCTCGGGGGAAAATTATAAGAAAACCCCGGCTTTCACAAGATTGCATATATACCCTCCTTCGGTCAAGTTGACAGTTATGTGTCTTCTACGAAGCCCCTTGTCTTTCCTTCGGTCCGGAAATATTGTCAGCCCAGTCCGACATTCAGATGTCAACCCAACCCTAGGTCTATGCAGGATATGGTAAAATTACCAAAATACCCTTGCGACCTATAAACGGCCTACCAGCTCCCGTAACCCTCCAGAAAGAGCCTCAGCGCCTTGGGAAGTCAAGAGCCCGGTCCTACTTCCGTTCCAGCTCAGAAATTTCAGAAGTGCCCCTGGCCTGGTAAAATTACTAAAATACCCCTGGGTTGATAACATTACCAAAATACCCTCGGGGTTCAGAAAACTTCTCTCTACTTCAAAAATACCTACAGCTTCCGCATATTTGCATCTTTACTCCTAAGTCTTAGGGTTTTGCTCAGACTTAGCCCTAAATTACCAAAATACCCATGGGTTGGTAAAATTATCAAAATACCCTTGGGGTCCAGAAAACTCCCCTTTATTTCAAAAATGCCTACGGCTTCCGCATATTTGCATTTCTATTCCTAAATCTTAGGGTTTTGTTCAGACCTAGCCCTAACTCTATTAACATGTTGGTGGTAAATGAGTGGTCATGGAGAGTCTCTTGAGTGAGTTTGCCCTCCACATCAGAACCTCTATAGAAGACTTTGGGATTTCTTTGACAGTTAAACAAAGGTGTTCGGACGTTAGGCCGGTGTAAATCAACACTGACTCCGGTCAGTGGGGAGCCAGGTTGGCAGTATCGGCCGAAACCGATACGTTTCGGTCGAAACGTATCGGTTTCGACCTATACCGACACCGAAACGGGCCTTTGCACTGTAGCAGGTCCGATACCAAAAAATAATAATATTTTAATGGTTTCAGACCGAAACCGTCCGATTTCGGATCGAAATCGGCCGAAACCGTCCGGTTTCGGCCGAAACCTAACCTGCTGGCCCCAATTTTGGCCTTTTCTAACTGTTTTGAACCGGTTTCGGCCGAAACCGAAATCGATACCGAGTCGTATCGGTTTCGGACCCGGCCGAAACCGAGTCCGAAACCGATACTGCCATCCTTGGTGGGGAGAGGTCCAGCACTCGAACCCAAATCGTCTGATACTATGCGCACCCACAGAATCACCCTTTACACGTAGGGGGGGATGCTTCTTTTCAAAAAGAACAAAATCTATATTTTATCTACGATAAAAAAAAGGAGTAGATTTTTTCCGTGTCTCACAGACTGGCACGTCCGGTGGGACTTTTCCCTCCTTTCTTCTTTCTGTTAAAGTCAGTCCCTAAAACCTCCTTTAAGGTTCTGATTTTCCTCCTCTTCCTTTTACAGGACGTGAAGAGGAGGGTACACATCTCTCTACTCGTTTGAGAGCCTTTTGTGCCTTGGCATACTTCTTCATTCGTGCTACGCACCACCACCACCAACAACAATAACAACGATGACCGCCGTCACCTATGGCCCTGAGATCATCGCCAACCACGCCAAGTTCGGATACTTGGCGACGCCACTTGTCTTCGGCGACCTCCCTGCAGTCATCGGTTCACCCTTCTTCCTGGGCGTCGTACTTGTGGTCGGGGCCAGCCCGGCCACGCCTGCGGCAGCAACCATCGAGGGTGTCAGGCCCTCCGCTCCAGCAACTGGCCGGGTTCGACCGGTCAAGAAGACGATCGTCGGGGGTGTCAGGCCCTCGACTCCAGCAACTGGCCGGGTTCGCCCGGTCAAGAAGACCATCGTCGGGGGTGTCAGGCCCTCTACTGCAGGATTCGACCGGGTTCACCCGGTCAACTCTTCAACTGTTAAGGGTGTCATGTTCTTCATCCCGACGATCAGCCGAGTTGACTCGACTGTCATGTCAACGGCCGAAGGTGTCAGGCCTTCTGCCCTAGCTATTGGCCGAGTTTTCTCGGTCAACCAAATCACTACTGGCGTCGCTCCTGCTCAACGGGGGCAACGTCGTCGCCGTAATGGCGTCAAATCTACTGTGGCCACCCTAAGAGGTACCGCCCGTGCTCAACGGGGGCAGCATCGCCGCCATAACGACGCCGCGCCTACGGTAGGCGTCACTGCTGCTGCCCCCACTCTACGGGGGCAACGTCGTAGCTGCAGGTGCACAAAGTCCACAACGGCAGTATCTCGTTCCGACAAAACTGTAATTGTCGTAGATATTCACATTCGGCTCGATGGAGGCGAGCCGATATTGCCACGGGACCAGCACGTCCCAACCGTCTCCACCTCCAACCGCTTCGAGCTCCTTCGATAAGTCCGAGAGGACGAAGCGAAAATGAAGAAGCCCGCCGTATCGGCAGCAAACTAGGGTCCGGTGCGACGGCTCAAACCACCCGCTCCCCGGCCACGGTCAGGGGGCAATTCAACCGAGGGGCCAGCTCCACTTGAAGAAAATTTGGGTCACTAAGGAAGAGGCCCGAATTCTAAGGCGCGCAAGGGCGCAGGAGCCCTTCCGCATGCCGGACCTGCAATTTATGCGAAGTCCGGTGAGCACTGAGGCCTCGGTTTCCCCGGGATCCACAAATGAGCCCCTACGAGGGCAAAAGCGTCGAGGAGCCGGCAAGAAGGTGCGACCGACCTCCCCGTGGGATAGTTCCACACATACAGAGGAGGATCGCTCCCCACAGGCGTCCACATTCCGAATTTTGTCTTTGACAGACTAGGGGAGTTGCCCAGGGCGGATCGACGACCGCCGAGGAAGAGGCGGGTGGTTCAGGTGACCGATGATACTGTCAAAGTGTTCACCTGTTATGCCACCTCCGGCGACAAGCAGCCAGGGGATACCTCGGGTGAGCTCAACCAGCCTCTTCAATATTTGAGGAGGTCAAGGCCGGTCTCCCGGATTCTGGCGCAGACACACAGCCGCCGGCTGCTGGGACATCTCAGCCTGAGCCGGCACGGCAAGAAGAGCGCCAGGAAGACGTCCATAGTGTTGATGGGGACAGCCACCCCTGGCACGAGGAAGATCTGGGTGAAGAGACACACACTCCCGCGTTGGAAGAACTCCGACGCGAGAACCAGGAACTCAAGAACCTCTTGCAAGCGCTATTGCGTGAAAAAGAGGTTCATGCCCCACCTCAAGCTGCGCCAACTGGAGTAGAACCACGGCCTCCTCTCATTCCAGTTGCGGCCAACACCTCCGTCACCGCGGCGAAATTACCATTGGCCGTGGAGTTTGAAACTCCGTAGCATGAAGTCAACGCGCGGTCATCTGTTACTCCTACTGCAGAGAGCCTTATGGCGCAGAAGCAGATGATCGAGCGCATTGTGGAGGCGAAGTTTGCTCAGCATGGGGAGGGGGCGGCCACTGTTGATTTGTACAACGTGCCATATCCCCTCCATCATTAGTTCAAGAAGCTTCCTCCAGATTGCCCAAAGGCCCCAAAACTTCAGAAGTTTAACGGGCAGGGCTCCCCACATGAACACATGGCCTACTACATGACGGCCATGGGTGAATTGGCGCTGGAAGAGGCATATTTGTTGCGGTACTTTGCCACGTCATTGACTGGCACCGCCTTCCAGTGGTACTCCAGACTTAAGCCCAATTCTGTAATTGATTGGGCTGATATGCAAAAGAAGTTCGTCGACCGTTTCCAGATGGTCGAACGCAAAATCTCCTTGGCGGAGCTCTGTGCCCTTCGGCAGAAGAAAGGCGAAACAGCGTTGGACTTCATCAAGCGATAGAGGGACGTTAGCATGCGCTGCGATAACTCTCCGACACCCGAAGACGCAATCACCATCTGCCGCAGGGGTCTCTCGGCGGAAGTCAGTGAAAAGCTTCTGGGTTCAAACATCAGAAGCTTTGACCAGCTTAACACGGTGGTGGCGGAGATTGAGATGTTCTTCGCTGATCACCCTGCACAAGCCTCTGCAAAAGGCAAATCCTCCAAAGACCGTCTGACTAGCGGCAAGGAGGTAAATGCTGTAGACTTCTCCCCGACGAATGGAGAAAAGGGGGAAGGAAAATCCAAAGGCAATGACAAGAAGCCTGACGCCAAGGCAAGCGCGTCTCGGTTGGCGGAGAACATGAAGACGCCGTATTCCTTCAGGAAAGAGCACAATGCTCTTTGATCTCTGCATGAAAGAGCAGCTCATCACCCTGTTGGATTCGCGGAAGCCCGCAGAGGTGGATAAGATAGAGGACCCTACCCATTGTGTGTATCACCGAAGGTTGGGTCATACCATCGGGGATTGCTATGTTTTCAAAAACATAGCAGAAGAGCTCATTCAAAAGGGCTTGGTGAATATGTTGGGCCATGTAGTCGACCCACCCCAGCCTCATGCCTGGAGCCGATCGAACCGGTCGGCTAATGTGGTCCATATGATGGCAATGGCTTCGAGCTCCAACGCCTTCGAGGCCGGGCCTTCGAATCAGCAGTCCAACACCGGCCCTAGAGCCGCTCCTCCTTCACTCCCTGAGTGTTTGGCATTGTGAAGGACTATTCGGAAAATCCGAGGAGAAATCTGGCAATTGCAATCTGAACAGAGGCGTCTGCTGCAGTTCCTAGAGAGCATTGATCAGCAGTTGTCCACCTTCCCCTTTGGCCCATTTGCCAGGGGGTTAGCTCCAACCCACATACGGGAGGCAGGTGTACCACCTACTGTCCGGGCTCCGCTCAGGGGTTGGCTCTCTGAGAAATCCTCAGATTCATCTGAAAACGAGGAGGACTCACTGGAAGACGAGGAGGCTCCACTTCAAGTCGAGCTGCCAGAGAAGTTATACTCATTCCCTTGCGAGAAGACTCCAAACATCTTCTTCGCATGCCAGCAGGCGGGACTGATAGGCCCGTCACCCATGGAGCAGACACCAGGTGCTGCGTTTCATCAAGGCTATTGCCCCTACCATGAGGTGATAGGCCATATCATCTACAACTGTGAGCCGTTCAAGGACATTGCTGAAGACTTAATCAGGCGAGGGAAGGTCAATATGGGCGAATTCCTGGTCGACCCACCACAGCCGCACGCACAGAGGAGTCTTCACTTCTTCGTCAACGTCATACATGCTACAGCAGCTTTCCAGCTCCCGGAGCCGCGGAGGAGGGAGCCAGTTCCCAGCCACCGAAATTCACACTGTGGTACCCAGGGTGGCGACCCTCTCACCAGTGTTCTTTCCCCAAGGAGGACACTGAGAAGATCTTTGACAAGCTCCTTGAAGATGGTCGGGTGCTGACACATGATCCGCCGTCTTACTACAATGAGACGGCCAAGAGTCATCCCCACTACTGCAAATATCATGTCAGGGTGTCTCACCTGACCCGGGAATGCTCGAAAGTCCAAGATTGCATTGAAGTCCTCATCCAAAGAGGGGAGATCGATGCACAGGGAAACTCTATGACGAGGCGGCGTCTTAAAGATGCCACTAAGAAGATTCTCCAGCAAGTCCAACAGGGGCAGGCCAAGTTACGTGGGATCAAACCCACCTCTCAACAAGTCCGACCGGACAAGTCTACGGGCAGTGGTAATCCGCAGCCAAATCCCAAAGGCAAGGCTAGGTGCGAGGGGCCTAAGGCCTGGAGCCTAAAAAGCCAAGCCGAGGGGGAAGGTTCCAAACCTCTGCCCAGGCTGGGTCAATCCGGCATCGTCATAAGAGGAAACCCTCCGCCAGACGATAAAGGCAAGGCCAAGGTGAGGGAGCCTCAGACCAAAGCTCCTGCCAAAGCTCCTGTCGAGCCAATAAGGTCGTCAATTGAAGAAAGACCTAAACAGCTCGAACAAGCAAAGCCGCCAGTTAAAGCAAAGTCGGTGGAGTTGCAACGCCCCCAAGGGACCCACTGTGGATTGGCAGAGTTTCAGGAGCTGCCGCCTGAAATAATTGCTCAGGCAATCAATGCCACTTTCCAGGTTCAACCGGAGGAGGCCAACTGGACTAGGGTCACTCCCAGAAAGAGCCGCGGCAGTAAGGCCCCTAAGGAGCCAGCTCGGAGCAAAAAGTAAAATTCTGGGGGTAAATCAGTCCCACCTTCAAAGCAAAGTCCCCTTTCTTCTCAAGAGGCAGCACGCCAAAAGAAGCAAGAGAAGAACCGCAGGAAGAATTTGAAGAGGAGGTTGAAGAAGCAAGCTGAGTAAGCAACAGCTATGGAAGCTCTTAAGGAGCCAACTCCTTTACAAAGACTTCAAAAGCTCATAGATGAGCTCGAGGAGTATACTCCCCCTCGTCCCACCAGGATCGTCACTTTGGACGAATACATTCCTTGGGACAAGCTTGGGCGAAAAGCTCGCCTTCTGCAATGGCTCTGGGAAATGGCTCACCGTCTTGAAGAAGGTGAAGACTTCCCAATCCCGGAGGAGCTCTCCTTATTCTACAAAGATGAGGAGCTCACTGTCGAGATGCTCGAGGAAATGCTGCAAGAGCTCTCCTGCAACATGGTGGCGATTCCGCCGCCCGATAATATTAACTCTCCTGCGGCTGATAGCACTGGAGGCAAGGCTCCTATGGCAACATATCAACGTCGCTCGACAAGAAATGGCCGGTGACGTGGCCGAGGTCGAGGACGTGGACGTGAAGGTCCCCTAACTCCCGACCGGGTTATAATATTCAGAGGGGAGAAGCCGGGTCCGGTCCCAGAAACCCAAGTTCGGGGAATCCCTTTTATCCTCAGCCCCTCAGAGGGTTCAGGCCCCATCTCAGCGGCTAAACCGGGTGGCATTCCTTTTACAATCACCTCCTCCGATGAAGAAGAGGAGCCAGCCAAGTCGCCAGTGTGCGAGAAGGCGTCAGAGCAGGTTGGCCCTTCCAACAGGGTTGAGCCCGCAAGCCCGGCAGGTCCTCCTAATGAAGACCAGCATGACGAGCCTTTGCCACCCCCGGAGGAGTCTCTGGCTCCGTTGTTCCAAGAAAATGCGGAAGGCCAGCATGAGGAGCAGCGCCCTTCTAAATGGGAGAAGCCTTGTCAGGCGCCGAAGACTCTGGCGGAGATCATCCCGCCATTTGACAAGACCCGTGCCAGGGCAGATCGCAAAATCATTCATCACATGTAGCGGTTTCCAACAAATGTGACCGATCCAAATTCAACAAGCTGGAGATGAAGGTAGGGGGTATGGTCAAGTTCGGAGGAAAGAACAGAGGTAAAATTGTTGGCATTGGAACAGTTGGTAAGTCCCCCACAACCTCTATTGAGAAAGTTCTTCTAGTGGAAGGTCTTCAACAAAACCTGATCAGTATTAGTCAGCTATGTGACAAGGGTCACAGAGTTGTGTTTGATAATGACTCATGTAAAATTCTGGAAATAAGTTCTGACAATGTGAAGTTTATAGCCAACAGGGTCAATAACGTCTACATTGTGGACTTAGATGATAAATCTGAGTTAAACCTTTGCTTGTCTGCTGATTTTGAAAATAATACTTTTAGTTGGCATAGGCGTTTAGGTCATGCTAGCTATACTACCTTAAATAAATTGGTGAAATTTGATCTGGTTAAAGGCTTATCCAAAATAAAATTCAACTCAAATTTAAAAATTTGTGATGCCTGTGCTCCAGGCAAACAGACTCGAAAGTCTTTTAAACTAAGATCTGAGCCACTGTCTTCTAGACCATTGGAACTCCTTCATATGGATCTCTTCGGTCCTACTAGAACTCAGAGTCTTAATGGCAGTAGGTTTGGTTATGTGATTATTGATGATCATTCTAGGTTTTCATGGATCTTTTTCTTAGCTAACAAGAATGATGCTTTTCAAAAGTTCAAACAGTTCTTCAATAAGGTCAAACAAGATGGAAAACACAAAATTTGTTCAATTCAATCTGACCATGGAGGTGAATTTGAAAACTCCATGTTTTCTGATCTTTGTGAAACTGAGGGACTAATGCACACGTTTTCTTCTTCTAGGACACCGGAGCAGAATGGAATTGTGGAGAGAAGAAATCGAACCATTGTGGAATTGGCCTGAACTATGCTGATCGAGAGTCAGCTACCAAGGAAGTTTTGGGCAGAGGCGGCCAATACAGCAACTTATACAATCAATAGGGTCATGGTAAGACCAGTTCACAAGAAAACTCCTTATGAGCTATTGAAAGGTAAGAAACCAAACTTGGCTCATTTCAGAATTTTTGGTGCTAAATGTTTTATCCATAATAATGACAAGAAGGACCTAGATAAATTTGATGATAAAAGCTGTCTTGGAATATTTTTAGGATACTCTGAAGTTTCTAGAGCATATAGGGTTTTTAACATTGCTGAACAAAAAATTGAAGAGTCTCCACATGTCATTTTTGATGAAACAAAAGGTGCTACTAATATTGAAAATGATGACAGGGAGTCAAAGCATGATGGAGAATTCTTAGAAGATAAAGAAGAAAAGGAGTTTCAGCCAAATGAAACACCAGACGATCCCAATCAGGTAAGGCCAGCTGAAACAGGTGAGTCTTCAATAAATGTTAGATTTCTAAAAGATCATCCTGTCTAAAACATCATAGGAGATTTGAATGATCGCCCTAGGACAAGATCTCATTTTAGAAATGTTCAAAATCAAGACCTAGTTGCCTTGGTCTCACAAATAGAACCCAAAAATGTTGAAGAAGCCTTAAAAGATGAAGGTTGGGTTAATGCAATGAATGAGGAACTAGGACAGTTTGAATGAAACAATGTGTGGGAGCTAGTTCCAAGACCAGAAAATACTAATGTCATAGGAACTAAGTGGGTGTTTAAGAATAAAATGAATGAAGATGGGATTATCTCTAGAAATAAAGCCAGACTAGTAGCCAAGGGCTACTGTCAGGAATTTGGTGTTGATTTCGATGAATCTTATGCACCTGTTGTTAGGATGGAAGCTATTAGGATTTTACTGGCTTTCGCTTGCTCTAAAAATATAAAACTTCAACAAATGGACGTTAAGAGTGTATTTTAAAATGTAATTATCAAAGAGGAAGTTTTTGTTGAGCAACCTCCTGGATTTCAATTTTCTCCCCAGCCTAACCAAGTTTTCAGGTTGAATAAAGCCCTGTACGGTCTAAAGCAGGCTCCCCGAGCCTGGTATGAGAGACTGACAGAATTTCTGATCAGCAAGGGCTACCACAGAGGTAAGGTGGATCAAACCTTATTTACCAAGAGTTCGAATAAGGACCTAATCATAGTTCAGGTATATGTAGATGACATTGTCTTCGGTTCAACAAGTACTGAACTATGCAATGAATTCTCTCAATTGATGTCCGCTGAGTTTGAAATGAGTTTGGTAGGTGAATTAAAGTATTTCCTTGGCTTGCAGGTACAACAGTTAGAGGATGGATGTTTCATCAACCAGACCAAGTACACATTGGACATTCTCAAGAGGTTTGGCATGAGCAATCTGAAACACATCACAACACCAATGGGTACCAACACCTCATTGGATGCAGATGAATCAGGTAAAGAAGTTGATGCAAAACTATACCGAGGTATGATTGGATCCTTGCTTTATTTAATAGCCTCGAGACCTGATATACAGTTCAGTGTAGGAATGTGTGCTAGGTATCAATCTAGACCCACTGAATTACACTTAGCAGCTGTAAAAAGAATTTTCAGATACTTATCTGCTACACACACCCTAGGCTTATGGTTTCCTGCTTCACACACTTTAGATCTTGTTGCATATACGGATGCTGACTATGCTGGGTGTAAGTTAGATAGAAAAAGCACTAGTGGTCATTGTGAATTTCTAGGTGGGTGTTTAGTCTCTTGGGGTTCCAAGAAGCAACACTCAGTGGCCCTCTCTACTGCAGAGGCTGAGTACGTAGCTGCAGGGAGTTGTGGTACACAAGTCATTTGGATCAAACACCAACTCCAGGACTACCAAGTAGACCTGGGGTGCACACCTATATATTGTGACAATACTCGTGCCATCAATCTAGCTAAGAATCATGTTTTGCATTCTCGAACCAAACATATAGAAATAAGACATCATTTTATTAGGGATGAGGTTCCCAAAGGAAATTTTGAACTAATCCATGTAGGCACTGCAAACCAAGTAGCTGATATCTTCACTAAGCCACTGGATAATGACAAATTTACATCCTTGAGGAGAGAGTTAAATATCTTTAAATCTTAGCTCGATGAATAAAAATGGCTCATGTGTTTGTTTCCAGCATTCACACTATCTGTTTGTCATGAATAAAATGCCTTGCTTCCATGAATAACATGTCCTTCCTCTATGTCATTAATTACTCCGTATGAGTATGTCTACTTATCATGTCATAATGTGAGGGGGAGTCCTGTCTATGTCCATTCACTAGCTGTTAAGCTGAGGGGTCTGTGCATTTGCATATG
Organism: Amorphophallus konjac; assembly: GCA_022559845.1. Lineage (NCBI taxonomy): Eukaryota > Viridiplantae > Streptophyta > Magnoliopsida > Alismatales > Araceae > Amorphophallus > Amorphophallus konjac. The sequence goes on from CM040120.1 coordinate 25,574,047, forward strand.
CTGCATGAGCCATATATGAATAACAGATCATTGAGTGAGGGGAAGTTGTCTTTGAGATGGAGTGTTTGCTCTTATAAATCGTTGCATTTTGCGAGGGGCAGCTGTTTAGTGTGTGAAAGTTGACTGATTCAGAAGCTCTTGGGAGATGTATGTTGCTGTTGTTTCTTATGAAAGACTTAATACAGTTCATTCACAGCAAGTAGAATCCCATACTAGTCTTAAATCCTTAAGTTTGAACCACCAAAGCACAGCGAGAATCTTTTATCTAGTAATTTAGCAAAGACTTGGATAAGGTATTTGAAGTATATCTCCTTACACATTTCATGATCATGGAACAAGTTAAACTAATATGTCATGAAATTTGATAAGAGCTTGAAACCTAGACCTCAAGGAACATGTTCTTTAAGAATCAGTGCTTCTGCTAGGTATTGTTCTCACACATTTCATATCAAAAATACAAAGGGATAAAAACAAAACGAAAATTTATATGCTCAGAGCAATGGTCTGATCACTGAGAAACTGAGTGTTTCATCACAGGGAAATGAAAAACTTCCTCAGTCATGAGGTGTCAGATTATCTCTGTTAAGAAGTGCAAAATATTTTGATTTTGACAGAGCAATGGTAATAAAGTGGTGAGTAAATGGGGAGTCTGGCCTCTGATCAAGGTGTCTCCTCACGTAAAAAGCCAGTTACTAACTCTGTTCTCTAAAAGGAGAAGTAATACGGTTTTCACATTGAGTAACTGGGGAGTCCGGCCTCTGATCAAGGTGTCTCCTTAATGTCAAAAATGTGATGTACCAATTTACTCAGTACTCTATATACTGCTACTTAAAGCAAAATATGGTTTAGTAAAATCTCTCAATGTTGTACGAGCTTGTGGATGGTTTGTCCTCAATACTTCAAGAACCTTTTTCTGAGGACCAGTCTCTTGCAGTCTAATTACCATAGTTTTGATCAGATCTTCCTTGGCATATCTGTACACTCTTGCTTTCTCGTCATATCTTTTATACGCAGATAAACTTCACTTTCTCTTCTAGGTCTTTCATGATTACTTGATTTGAAGAATCTACACTTGTTTTAGTGTCCCACTTAATCTTTTAAGATATGATCATGGGTTATTCTCACTGTGAACATACTGCATTCTCCAACAGCTGCATATCTCTTTCATCTCCTTTTGATGATGTCAAAGGGGGAGAGGGTGAGTCAAGTTTAAGGGGGAGAGAGTCAAGAGGAGGAGAGTCATGATAGGGAGAGACAGGTTTTGCGTTTGAGGGGGAGAGACAGGAGGAAGAGACAAATGAGGGTGAGGGTGAGTGTTTTACCCATTGGCAGGGTTTAGTGTGTTTACTGCTTAATCACTCTATTTTGATTGTATTGACATAAATTGACTCATAGTGTTGCCATCATCAAAAAGGGGGAGATTGTTGCACTCCTACAGTTTTGATGATGTCTTACACTATAAGTCAATCTTGATAGTCTATATTAATACATTCCACTTATTCATTTTTCAGATACTGCATTCTCTAGTTCTACTCAGAAAGTCCATGCATACTTAGTTCATCATGCATTGCGTCCGTGCATATGCTGCTTTTTCAACTGAGTAGAGTCTGTGCATGCAAGCATCAAGTCGGTGCAACCCTAGTTGCTGCACGCGACTAAGTCGCTGCATTGTCTGTTCATACATTAGACAAGTCGGTGCAATTCTCGCACCATGCACACAAAGTCTGTGCACATTTCATTGCTAAATATGTGCATTATCTCAGTGCATGCAAGTGCGATGAAAGCACATAGGGTCGGTGCACATGGTTATCTGGACGATTGCTAAGGCAGGTCGGTGCAAGCTTTGGCTCGCACAGGTCGGTGTAATTCTCGCACCAAGTCAGTGTGTTTGTTGCCTACACACACATACAAGGTCGGTGCATTTTCGTGTCTTAGGCATGATCGAAGTCGGTGCAATGTCTTTGCCTTGAGCAATAATGTCCGTGCATGTTTGTGATACAGAGCATTCTAAGTCTGTGCAAGTCTTACATTATCTTAACCATACTAAGTCGGTGCAAGTTTTTTTGCTAAATGAGGTCAGTGCACATCCTTTTGTCTTGCATATCTTCTATTATGCACATCACAGTCTGTGCAGTCTTTCTTGTAGAAGGCATGTTAGTGTCTGTGCTTTGCTTTGTCTTGTGCCATAATACCCGTGCAAGTTTTGCGTTGGGTTGCATAAGGTTGGTGCAACCTTTGTTCATGCACGCACATAAGGCCTGTGCATGTCTTGGCTTGTGCTCAATCAAGGTCTGTGCATGCTCGCGATCAGTGTAGCTTCCACTAATGTCTTCTCTTGCTTGGCAGGTCTGTCACCTGGTCGAGCAGGTGTTCGGCTAACCCAAAACCAGTGAGGGTACTCCACGTGGAAGTTAATGTACCAGGTTTAAGGGCTCGTGATCCGAGGCAACAAAAAGAAAGGATGATCCTGTCACGTGGAAACAAAAAGGGATCGGCTCTGCCAGAAGGAATGGGCGGGAATCGTGTTAACCACGCGCCACCTTCTAGCTATAAAAGAGGTTAAAGGCTGCAAGAGAAAGCTGTTGAAGATTGGAAAAACGAGAGCATCTGCAGCCACTGCTTGAGTAAGAACCTTCCTATTTGAGATAAGAGCCTGACTAGAATTGAGAGAGTCTGAGTGATCTTTTCTGTGTTTTGAGCTTGAAAGACTGCTTCTCTGCAAGCTACATCTTCGTTGGTTTTGAGTGACTGTTTTCTTTTCATCGTTTTATTTTTCGAATTGTTTCACACATTTCTTCCTTACTGCCTCTGTTACCCTCTAAGTGTTTTTTTTAGAGGAAGGGAGATTGGTTCTCCAGTTGCGAGTGTAGGGAACTCACTCGTGTGTACCCTCTGGTTTAGAGGAAGGGAGGTTGGTCCTCTGGTTCTGATCTTGCTGGAGCAAGGTCAGGTTCAGATCCTGTGGGTTGCAGGATCGGTGGAGGGATTTATTCCCTTGTGGCAAGCTGTAAGGCAGCGGATGTCAGCAGACTGAGTCTGCAGTGGTCTTTCATTGCTTAGTGCAAGGAAGCCTTACTCCTGTGGAGTAAGGGGTGGACGTAGATTGCAGATCGCAATCGAACCACCTTAAAAACTCTCCGTCTCCTCTGTGTGGTTTGTCTGTCTGATCTCTTGTGGAGTGTGTTTGGCTGATCTCTCTTTGCATCCTGAGCTCTTAAGCTGTTCGTTCACGGTTCCAAATCAACCTCTTCTCGTTAAGTTTTTGTTGGATTGTCTCTTCGTGGGCTGTTCAGGAAGACTCACTTGCTGCGACTGGTTTTCATCTCCTGTTTTTCTAATTGCTTTAAATTTCAACGTGATCTATTCATCCCCCCCCTTCTTTCTCACGTTCCGCGTGCTATCAGACCTGTCAGCATTCTCCTGTCATATGAATTGAACAAAAAAAAGAGAGAAAGAAAAGAATGGGGCTTAAAATAGAGGTGCCCTGTCGGCCTTGTTCCTACATTAGGACAAGGGCAAAAATGGCTATAACCCGGCTGTGGCGAAAACCTGAAAGGGTGTCACAGGCAAAATCGGGTACCCCGTCACGTGAAAACCCGCAAGGGCGCGTGGGCAAAAGCAAGAGGGGGCTGGCTCCGGCGAAAACCTGAAAGGGCGCTTAAGCCAGTAATGTGGTAATTTAAAGTTCCTCTTCACCAGCATCCCAATGAAACTCCGAAAAGGGTGATCACCCAGACCCCACCGGAGATGTCACCTTCCTTGTGACTTTCGCCATCATCGGCAAGATTGGTCAACCTCCTTGTGACCCTTATCATCATCGGCAAGGTCGGTCAACTTCCTTGTGACCCTTTTCATCATCGGCAAGATCGGTCAACCTTCCTTGTGACCCTTGTCATCATCGGCAAGATCGGTCAACCTCCTTGTGACCCTTTTCATCATCGGCAAGATCGGTCAACCTTCCTTGTGACCCTTGTCATCATCGGCAAGATCGGTCAACCTCCTTGTGACCCTTGTCATCATCGGCAAGATCGGTCAACCGTCTTGTGACCTTTGCCATCATCGGCAAGATCGGTCAGCCTCCTTGTGACCCTTGTCATCATCGGCAAGATCGGTCAGCCTCCTTGTGACCCTTGTCATCATCGGCAAGGTCGGTCAACCTCCTTGTGACCTTTGTCATCATCGGCAAGATCGGTCAACTCCTTGTGACCTTTGTCATCATCGGCAAGATCGGTCAACTTCCTTGTGACCCTTGTCATCACCGGCAAGATCGGTCAACCTTTCTTGTGACCCTTGTCATCATCGGCAAGATCGGTCAACTTGCCTTGTGACCCTTGTCATCACCGGCAAGACCGGTCAGCTTCTCCCTTAACTTGGACCTTTCGTCCTCGTTAATGAACAAGCCTTCCTTTGTTTTGACAGTCAACCATTGTTGATGAGCAAGCTAGTCTTGGCCCTTGTCATCATCGGCGAGGTCGGCCAGCATCTCCTCGGCTCGGCCACTAACAGGCCCTCATCTATCCCGGCTTTGGCCCGTGAACTGAGTTAAAAAAAATGAGAATAAAAAAATAAATGATAAATAAAAATGAGGCTTAAAATAGAGGTGTCTCGCCGAACTTGTTCCCATACCAAGACAAGGGCAAAAATGGCTCTGACCCAGCTGCGGTGAAACCCGAAAGGGCACCACAGGCAAAATCGGGTACCCCGCCACGTGAAAATCCGAGAGGGCGCGTGGGCAAAAGAAAGAGGGGGCTGGCTTCGGCGAAAACCCAAAAAGGCACTGAAGTCAGTAATCTGATGAATGACGAATAGTGGTGGTGCATCCTCCGTCCAGAGGACCCTTTCCAGGGTTAGAACGGAGTCTTCTTCCAAAGTCCCACCGGCAAACAAATATCTCCTGACCCTTGTCATCATCGGCAAGACCGGTCGACGTTCCTCTTAACTTGGACCCCTCGTCCTCATTAACGAATAAACCTCCTTTGCTTCGACACTTAACCAATGTCAATGAACAAGCTACTATTGACCCTTGTCACCATCGGCGAGACCGGTCAATATCCCTTTAACTCTCATCTATTCCAGAATTCGTTCCGTGAATCAAGTACAAAAATGATGATAAAAAATGAGGCTTAAAATAGAGGTGCCTCGTCAGACTTACTCGGATATTCTGAGTAAGGGCAAAAACGGCTCTAACCCAGTTGCAGTGAAAATCCGAAAGGGCGTCGCAGGTAAAATCGGGTACCCCGTCACGTGAAAACCTGCAAGGGCACGTGGGCAAAAGCAAGAGGAGGCTAGCTTCGGCGAAAACTCGCAAGGGCGCTTAAATCAGTAACGCGACCAGAAAAAAAAGAGGATGATGAATAATAAAAAAAAAGCGAATGATGATGATGAGATAATGATGTCATACTCTCATTTGTTACTTAAATTCCTACAAAGGTCCCCGTGTGAGCTTTGCACCTTTGAACCTACCTTTGCTTCGGCATTTGTCCCATGCTAATGAGTTAGCTACTATTGACCCTTGTCACCATCGGCAAGACCGGTCAATATCCCCTTAACCTGGACCTTATGTCCTCGTTAATGGATAAACCTTCTCTGCTTCGGCATTTATCCATTGCCGATGAATAAGTTATCATTGACCCTTGTCATCATCGACAAGACCGGTCAGTGTTACCCTTAACCCGGACCTCGTGTCCGCATTAATGGAGGAACCTCCCTTTACCGTCAACCTTTGTCACCTTCGGCAAGGTCTACAAATGAACATCTAGTTCTACCCTCCGGCCCTTGGCGGCCCGTAAACCTCTCTCTTTATCCCCTGGTGCTCGGCCTAGGCGGACCAGTGGTCCCAAGGGGAAGTTGCGCCGTGGTGGAGCGAACCCCTCGCCCCTTCCCTGAAGGTGTGAGCGCTCTCCTGCCTTAGCAACTGACATACCCCAGACTAAATAAATTGACTCAGCAGACAGATGTGCAAAATAAGAGAACGGAAGTTTTCCATTCAAACATAAAAGGAAAAATACATGCTATCCGGGACACACACCCCCCGGAATACGTGAAAGTTCGCAAAAAAAAGGAAGAGAAAATGATAAAGCTATTGCAGCGAGCGGCGGAAGACGTCTTCGAACTCCAGCAGCCCTAAGGACGGGTAGCGGGCCAGCTCCTGTAGACGGGTTTCCTCGTCCTGCAGTCGCACCAATTTCTCCTCAAGTGATGCGGCTTGCCCTTCTGGCAGCTCAGCCGCCTTTGTGTGCTGAACCCACAGTTGGTCAGACAGCGCTAGTTCTGCTTCAGCCCGGTCGAGTTCGACATGGAGCTCAACTATCCGAGTCTTCAAAGAAGCCCGACGTTGGCCAGAATCGTCGGCAGTATCCCGCATCTGCTGGGCAATTCCTCTCAATGACTGAAGGGCAGTCTGACACTCTGCCCTTTCAAGTTTTGTGGCTGCCATTTGATCTATGAAGCTGCGGCCGATGAACTCCCTCCTGTTCACGTGCTTCAGGAGCAGAACCACCCGCTGCACCCAGTCCTCCATTGGACAGCCAAAAGCCAGCAAGGAGCGGGAGAGGTGTTCTGCACGACCCCTCAACTGCGCATAAGTTAAGTCTGGACGAGCTGTCACGGTCCCCCATAATGTTTCCAGATACTGCCACACTAGGTCACTCGATGATTGCAAGCCAAGTGATGACGCATCCGGGAGGTAAAATTCTACACGGCTGTCAACTGCAGCCCAAATGTCGTCGCTCAGCGCAGAAGACGAGGATGGCATGTCTTGCAAGGCGCCCGCACCAAGACTAGCCCCGGCAGACAACGCAACAGCGGGACTATCGATGATAGCTACTTCTCTCCCAACCTCGGGCGAGAGCGCCGCGTCTCGACCCTCGATAGCAGGGAGCGGTTGGTCATCATTTCCGGCCCCTCCAGCTGTCACCGATGATGATTCGATGGCAAGGGTTGGGGTCATCGAGCCCCCGGTCATCTCTTCCACAATCTCACCCTCCTCTACCCCAGGGAGGTCCTCTGCACTCGGAGGCGGCTCATCAGCAATGACAAGTTGCTGCTGCTTCGAAGTCACAACTGACGGCTCAGACCCGGCAACCATCCCCGGCGCCTCCGAGCCCGCTACCATCATATAATCCTTCGGATATCGTAGGGCTATGGGCCTTAGGACCGGCGGGAACAATGGCGGGTTTGCGCCGAGAGGCGGCAGAGGTATCTTCACAGTGACCGTCGGCAAGGTGACCTCGGCCTGATCGGCAGAAGCCTGCAAGAGAAAGAGAGCATAAGAATCTCGAAAGACCAGTATGATGGCCAGGCGAGAGTAAACACAAGACTGAAAAGTGTAGCTCTTACCTCAGCCGGCATTAAGCTCAAGTCTGCAGCAACAGGAGCTACTATCTCCACCCCCTCTGGCCCTCCTCCCACTGAAGGGCCTGGTGGTCCAAAGCCACTCAGCGTCAGCCGTGGAGGACTAAAAGTTGTAAAGTCGCTCTCATAGGCGGAAGACACCGCAGTGTCCTCAGCCTCTGTTCCCGTCAAGAGGAAATCCTCGTCACTCGAGCCGCTACCATAATCTACCTGCTCCGACGAGGATGAGCTTTGAACCAACATCGATTCTTTCTCTCTCAAAACCGGTGGTCCTTCACTTGGGAGGTCGCCCCCCGGAGCCCCTTGCTCGATAAGAGCCTGCTCAGCCAACTCTGTGGCGGGGATAGCAGGCGAACGAGTTTCAGGAGTAGATCGACTTCCTGGAATTACCCCTGGCTCCGTAGAAATTCCCTCAGTTGACTCCACGACAGGGGGAGAAGGTGGTCGAATCTCGACTGAAGCTGAAGAAAAGAAGGCACCCATGTGAGCCCATGGAACAATAAACTATGGAAATCTGTAACCGGATAGGCCATCAATTACCTTCTGTCTCATGACTGGGTGTGGGGGAAGGTAGATCTGCCTGCATTATATCCTCTCTCTCCGACTCCCGCAGGAGTGACAGCCGCTTGCGCAGCCATTGCAGACGAAGCAGCTGCGTTTGCAAGAATAAGAATTGACCTATGTTGCCAAAGTGACGACTGAACACAGGATAAGAGGCATACCTCGGGTCACGCGAGCTGAGGTATGAGAGGTCTCGAACTCTTCAAATGAGACCACTCTCGGAAGAACGACCGCTGGTGCTGGGTCTACAGTCTTCCTCCGACGCGCCCGCTTCGCTCGAGTGACAGCCTCCCGGACTTGGGACCTTGTCCGCTTCCGTGAATCACCTGGAGGAAGTGGCGTCGTGGTTGGGGCGGCTTCCAGAACTTCAAAATATGTCGGCTTCTGAGCTTTTATCATCAGCTCCCTGAAATGTCTGGTCTCCTCCGAAGAAAGTCGAACTACACATATGCGAAAGCGAAAAGAGGAGAGATGACATACACGACAGCAAACAGGAAAGCCCAAAGCTGAAGACAAGAGAAAGAAAGATACCTACTGGTCCCGTATAAAATGGAGAAAGTGGCCAGTAGAACAGCGAAGGCTCCTTGTCCCTGGAGGCGGCTTCACGAACCAGCCAGCATATGTCCCCTATCACCTCACACTGTTCGGCCAGCAACGCGAGGTCCGCATGGCCGCGTGAAGATAGATGATAATACAAGCCAAGGTGGTCTAGCCCCCATCCATCGGCATATTTGAAAGAGAGAAGAACGGGTTGGCCGCCCAATATGCTTTCATTAGGGCCACCCACTGAAATTCCGTGGGAGCGCAACAACGCAAACAACTAGGGAGTGCCCTCATAAAGCTCGAGCCGTCGGTCTTCTCCCCTGATGAAAGTCCTGTAAGGATAAAGCCGATAGTTCTCGGGACGCCAAGAAGCTGTAGAAGGCATCGGCTCCTCTACTGGCAAAGGAATTTGTTGAAGGACCAGTCGCTCGCCGCTCACGCGGTATAGGCCTTGAAGTGTCTTCAAGAAGCCATCCTTGCTGATCTCCGACAGTTTTGGCTCGATCTTGGATGAACGTTGCTTGGCAGCTTTGCGCGCTTCCAAGTAGTTCGCTATTGCAGTGTTCGTCCGAGATTTCAATCTCTTCAAGCCGGGTCAATATCCAGAGCAGGCATCGGTTGGGAGTCCAGAAATTTACACTTCGCAACGGCTCAGCACTCTCTCCTCGAGTTTCTATAGAAACCCGTGCGCGCATTCCACCATTTGATGTACTCCGGAGTCACACGGGGAAAGCGTGCGGGGGTCGGAACTCTGAATGAAGCCGCCTCTCGACGATGAAAATAATCCCACCATATGCAGGCCTCGTCATTTGACACTTGGCCAGCTCGGGCCCTGTTCGGCAGCGCAAATTGAGTGGAAGTAGCTGGAATATGCTGGTCATAGCCAAAATTCCGACTGAATCGGAAAGGATAATAAGGCTCTAGCCACAGAATGCCGCTCTTGCGGAAAACTAGGACGCTCGGCCTTATGGACAGCGCCCAGTCAATCAACTCTGACTCCAAAATTGGTTTTATGCACTTGGCGTCAGAAATGGGGTGAACATATTCCTCTACTTCGCCGAAACGACACTCCCTCATCCTGTTCACCAAAGGACCAGAGTGAGTCGCCATACTCCAAAAGTGCAGGACCCCCAGGGAATCCAGTGGAACTTTTGTAAGTTTTCCACGAATAGTAAAGAGCTGGTCTGCCACTCGAGTCGGCTCAACACTGGCAAACTCTATCAACCTGGGAACCAGCTGTGCTGACTGAAGCGACCGAGGAGCAGCCTCCGAGAAGAGAGTACAGACCCAGGCATTAAAGAAATGCAACGGGCCAACCCTCCGAAGATTCCTGGGAAGGCGCGAGCGGTGCAAGTCTCCCAGCAGTTTATATATCAAACATAGTGCAACAGGGTAAAGCGAGAGCTTCATGCCCCAGGCCATCAAGCAGGCAGGGTAAATAGCCTCTGCCCTGATCACGCTCTCGTCACCTTGCGGGAGAGCGAATGAGCAAATCCAATAAGTCAGAAACGCAGCACAATGAGTGACTGCGTCAACGCCCCTAGGGTTGGGCCCTCCTGGTTGTCCTCCCTCCGAAGTCGAGGGGAAGGCAGCCTGTCGCCGAACTCTTTTCTTCCGCTGAACAGGAGCCGGCACTACCGAGGGGAAATCTGTGTATTTCTGTTCCCCTCTGAAGAAATGCTGAAGCCATGTGCCCATCCGCACACGCCTCTTCTCTCCGGGCTTCCGCACCCCCTTGGCATCATGCGAAGAGCGGCAGAGGCTACGATACGCCTTTATCAGATAGCGGTAGGCGAAACCGGTCAAGTAGCGCCCTTCACCGTCCGTCTGGTCTTTCAGCCAATCTGGCCAGCAGACCTCTTCATACGGCTCACCGTCAATCGGGAGGCCGCTTAGTTGTGAGAGACTCCAAAGATCCAATGACATCTCTCCTTCTGAAGTATAAAAGGTGTTGTACTCCGGGCAGAACACCTCAATCATACCGCAGCAGAGACCCTTTGAGATGGGATAGCGGTACCTTGATGCGTACACACTGTGATACACACATGCTCTAATCAAGATATGTGTATAGTGCTGCAAGGCAAAATCTGTGAATTCTACCGCTCCCGGCATGAAGGCGCGGGCGTCGATGGCCTTCAAATCGGCGAACCATCCCACAGAAATCTGGTGCCTGAACCGAACTGCTAGACAGTCTAACAGGAACGGCTTGTCCCGGTACCCCCACTTTAGCGGGGCCAAGAACAAACCAAAAGACGGCTTTTCCCGGTCTACGCGACCCGCAGTCTTGTTCCATATGGCAGGAACAAATTTAGGGGCCCTAGTCAGCAGCCCGTCTTGTGGAGACAGCTCCTGAAGTCCAAGCACAACACCCCACTTCCTAGGCTCACCAGGAAGATATATGGGTCTTCCCCTCACAACACAGTCAGTGAGGCTGTCCCGCCCTTCAAGCAGCGCCAGCTCAGCCTTCCGAACGAGGAACATATCCCACTTTCCTTGAAGATTGAACCGCTTCAGAAAGGACATCAGGTGTTTGTCCTTGGGATGATCTACTCTAGAGCCGTCAGGGCGTTGATATTTGAAAGAATCACTCCCGATGATTAGCAGGCGGTCTGTGTCCACCGTCTCGGTCTCTGAATCAGAGGACTCTGCTACTATGGCCGGCTTGCCATGACCTCTATCCAGAGAATAAACATCCCTCCATGTCACCACAGCACGGGAGGAGGAAGGAGAGTCAGATGCCATGATATCTGCATCGAAGACAAATACAAAGAAAGCAAACAAAGTCAGGAGGCAACTGTTGAAGACAGTCTTTCTGACAAAAAAAATTCGGCAGAGTCTCCCCAGCCCAAGAGTTTGCCAGAGAAAAGCGGGAACTCGTCCACTAAGTGACGATCCCTGAAAAAGGCCGTGGGCGTCACGCCAGGGCCGAATAGGACACCCAGAGGTGCAGCTCCGAGGACAAGCCTACAAGGAGCCTCCCGGGGCCTGAAAAACAAGGGGTTAGACCCTGAAAACCTCACTCACCGCTCTACTCTCGCCGCCGCGCTCTGGAGGAGAAGGGAAGAGAGAGAAAGTTGGGGTGCAAATGAAGTTAAAGTGAGAGGAAAAGAGAAGAGAGGAGAAATTATTGGGAGGGCTTCGACGGGCCTAATCCGGCACGCTAAAAGGTGCGCCGGTTTAACATTTTTCGCCCTTAACCTTTTTTTCGAAAATGAAATTCGATAGACTCGAGTTAATCCGGCGCGCTAAATAGCGCGCCGTATTAAGCCTCCCTTCCATTCAAAAGAGGCGCGCCGTATTAAGCTTCCCTTCCCTAGGGGCCGCGCCGTTTTAACCAAGGCCCCATGGCCGCGTCGGATTAATCACCGCGTCGGGATTGAAGGTCATTCCAAGACTATGTCAGCCAGATGGGAAAACCGCCCAAACGGAGCTCATCCGCGGGTCCCGCTTCGCTCGTGCTTTGCTCGCAGCACCCGTGCCTGGGGGGCATTTGTGGGCACTCAAAATATACTCAATGGCGATCAAGCCTCAAAGACAAATGATGCGGCCCACTGAAGTAGAGAAGTCGAAGAAGATCAACGCATTGAAGCCTTCTCAAACTGCCAAAGCCTCAGGTCACCCAGTACGAACGCCGGGGACTTCACCTCGGGAGGATCGAGAAGAATAAACAAGCGGGCAGTGTCGCCGGGACTGCCCAATGAACCGGTATCGACTCGGTCGTACCGCGTGAATAATATCTGTCGTCCGACCAAGGGCGAGAATATATCCATCGTCCGACCAAGGACGAGGATGTATCCGTTGTCCGACCAAGGACGAGAATGCATCTGTTGTCCGACCAAGGACAGGGGTATACCTGGTGGCCCGCCACCTGAATGAAAGATCCTCCCCAGGCTAGAGAACGCCCTTGGCCCTTCAAAACAAAGGATCGAAGGCTCTGTCAGTAGAAGACCCCGGTTACCCGGCATGGGTACGGCTTCTCGGCATATTGGGTCCGTTAGTGGCCAGATGGTCGCCCATTCAGGGCAAAAGCACCTTAGGTGGTATTCCACCCCTCAAGAAAGCTTCAAGCGCGAGTCAGGCCAAGCCAGCAGCACGAACCGCTGTGCCGGAAGCCACGTCAGCAGAAAACCCGCGTGTCCAAGCTGAAGATGCACGAGGTTCCGAAAGCAGCCGTTCAGTGGCTTGGAAGCTTTGTCAATACCTCCCACCATGGTTTGGCAAGACCACGGAGAGATGAAGGGTCATAGTGACTCCCAGAGTCAGTCCGAGGCCCGCTGCCGGACTCGTGTCAAGCAAACACGATAAAATGACCAGAAACCAGCGCGCCCCTTAATCCAGCGCGCCCTCTGTTCAGCCCTTAATCCGGCGCGCTAATCACAGCCTCTCCCCGGTACGCTACTCCTATGCCGGATGAAGCCTGGTCGAGGGTTTCGTTATATAAAGGGCCGTGTGGTCGAAGAGAACAAAAAGAACGAGGAGAAGCAGAAAGAAAAAAGGCGAGGGAAGAAAGAGATAGAAAAAGAGAAAACACACAGTCGAAAGAGGAAAAAGGCTTGGAGAGGAGGAAAGGGTGAGCGAAGAGCCCGTTCGTTTTCGATACCCTGTTTTCTCTGCTGCGATCTTCTGAGGTGGGTCTGCGAAGGCGTTTGGATTTTTCTCCTCTGTCTCCTTCCCCCTTCTGCTAAGAGAGCTCCACGGAGCGATGTAATAGAAAGGGCGATGATATGAGCCCGTAGGGTTTCTTCGATCCGCTGTTCTCTATTCCTCTGTCTTCTTTTCCTTCCCAAATCAGGGGTCGGTCTTGTGCGACAACGCCGAGCCGCGAGCCGTAGTTGTATTTGATCTTCTATGCGATGCCTCCCGTGGAGATTGAATGAATGCGTAAATATATATTTGAGCTATCTTCCTCATCTAATTGCAATCCTTTTTTTTATGTTCTGTATACGATCTTCCGATTTTCCCAACACCGAATACGCCCTAATATTTCTCTGGGCAACATTAACTCCATTACCCTCTCCTCGGGGTCTTGCTTTCCAGTGGTATGCCCGTATCATGTTCGGGGGGTTCAATCACCAGAGGAACGTACCTCTGTCCAAACCCCGGGATCGACCCTTCATTGTCCTCTTGGCCCTTAGTCGTGGGCTGGGGAGAGTGGGATTGTCCCTATAGTCTGGGCGTGTGGTTCCCTCGCATCATCGTTTCCCCATATGTTGCACATCAATTGCACGAAGGGTTGCTTCCTCCAGTAGGTTCATTTTAGTTTATGGTTTCCAAGCTAACCTGCTAATCTGCTAACCGACAAAGCAACTAACCAACTAACCGCATTAACTCTACATACTCCTGTGCATATGACTTTCCGTGGTCAGTTCATTTGTCGTATGCATTCTGCATATATCTCATGTACTCCTGCTTTCCTCGATGAGTTTGGTGGCCGGGGAGAGGGGACATTCCCCATCAACGTTTCCAATCACCGTCGGGCCATAGGGTTATATCCCTTGATGATATGAACCCTATGAACTATCGGGTGAACATCAACAGGGTCTTGGCCCTATATTAAACCCACATTCCCTTGGGAATGGTGGTGGCTGTGGGAAGGGTACCTCTCGTAGGCTAGCCCTCGAGGTATCCCCCCATCTCAGCCGTCCCTTAACGATGTTTTAGACTCGTGGAGTGTTGATGCCCCTCGTAGGCTAGCCCTCGGGGTTTTTCCCTCCATTGAAGTCCGTCGGTCACCGTGTGGCATTCCCGGCTTTAAGGAGCCTACCCCAATACTGTGGGACCGTCTCCACTTCGCCCCTGCAACCCTCTGGGTATGGGGAGGTGCTGTCCAAATTTTGAATGAATACTTAGTCTAAATTGCGATGAATTTGCAGTGATAAGTCTACTGCAGACTATGCTCGAGTAGTAACCTCGCATAAGTCTGGATTTGTCTCGTTTGCAGGGCATTTGGAACCTAAATAAACCCCCTTAATCTTCTCAAACAATTCCAAAGTTCTAATAAATGTGTCTGGCATTTCATTAAAGCCTAAACTACTCAAATCTGCCCTAATACGGCGCGCCCCTAAACCGGCGCGCCAATTTCCGGCGAGACCCCCCCCCCCCGCGCCGCTTTAGCCTTACACTCATAACCCCATTTATTCTCCTTGGCTTCCACCCGGCGCGCCCAGGGCGCGCCATTTTAAACTCAAATGGGCATCGCGCCGTTTTAGGCCAACTCCACCTCCACATGCACAGACTTCATCCCCTTCTTCATGCTTTGACTCCAGCAAGCTGCTCCGACTTAGCCACCACCTAACTCAGTGCATGCACCGATCTCACCTATCAGTGTATCGACCTCTTTCACATGCACTGACTTCACTTCTTTGTGCATCAACCTAACACATGCATTGACCTCAATATGCCCCTACCTCATTCATGCACAGACCTCTTCAAATCATGCATTGACCCTTCTTCATGCATCAATCCTAGTAAAGACTATGAGGTATGTATTAAATGAATAAATAATTATTTTGACAACATGGGGGTTAATGTTATAGCCCTAACTAATCTGACAAATCTAGTCAAATGAATGAACAAAAGGGGTTTCAATGTTTTCAATTATACTGAGCATCCATTTTGAAATCATGAACATGCATTTGCATTGGCATGCATTGCTATCTAAATGAGCATGACTGAACCTTTAATTACATGAATAAATCAATTAATGAACTCATTGCATTTTGCGTGAATGGTCCACCAAATGGCCTCATTCCATAGTATCCATTGGTGCATTTAGTCAGTATTCTCTATGCCTTCGTATCATCCCTCGAGGCATCCTCTCCTGGCAATTAATCAAGAGTTGTCCTCTTTCTTAGAGGACGTAATTAACGTCATAGTCTTTATGGTATGATGGACTCTTGGTCGCGACACGAACCTCATAATCGACTGACCAAGTCAGATCGAGCGCATAATAAATCGTCACTCAGTGATTGGCACGCCTACGCAAATAACAAACGAACGACCTAGTTCGGACAGAAGTGAAAATCAGTCCCCCACAGTGATACTACTGGATATAGTCAAGGTCAGCGAGGATATGATTCATCAGGTTACGAAGGTGGCCAACAAGAAGCAGCTATTTATGGGTCGTGGAATTATGAACCAGCATTCCAGTTCCATCCACATCCGAGTAGTTCCTTTTCTCATCCTCAAGATTCTTATGCTGATACTGGATTTGCATCAAGCCAGTCAAACACTCCAAGAGGGATCTAAAGAGGGATGCAGGACTTGGCTACCTCATTATTTGGTTATAGTGAATATAGACCATACATGTAACCTTCTTATGGGTATGAACATGAAAAGCCAGACGATGAGGGAGAAGGTTCTTCTAGTTATTATCCATATTAGTGCATCATCATTTAGGTAAGGATCACGTTTATTATACAGTTTGAACCCATTAGTCTTCTTGTGTAATGCACTTAATCCTATTTCATGTTTATTCCCCTGTGTTTGAACCTAATTCATGTTTAGTATGTACTCAAGAATATTAGTTTAACATGTTCAATGTTTGAACTATAATGCCTACTTCATGTTTATTGCACTTAATGCATGTCTAATGAATTTTATGTGATTCATATTTTTTTGAATTATTTCTAATTTTTAAACTTATTTCTAATTTTTTTTGAAGCTTTTCATTGGGTTTCGGCCGGTTTCGGCAGAAATCGAAACCGAAACCGAGTGGTTTCAGTTTCGGACTCGGCCGAAACCGAGTCCGAAACCGAAACCGGCATCCCTGCACGCCAGGTTCGGATACCTGGCGACTCCGCTCGTATTCGGCGACTTTCCGTCAGTCGTCGGCTCGCCCTTTTTCCTGGGCGTCGTACCTGTGGCTGAAGTCAGTTCAACCACGCCTGCAACAACTACCGGGGGTGTCAGGCTCTCAACTTCAACAACTGGCCGGGCTCGCCTGGTCAACAAAGCGACTGTCGGGGGTGTCAGGCCCTCGGCCCCAGCAGCTGGCCGGGTCTGTCCGGTCAACAAGCCAATCGAGGGTGTCAGGCCCTCAACTCCAGCAACTGGCCGAGTCCGCTCGGTCAACAAAGCAACCGTCGGGGGTGTCAGGCCCTCTGCTCCAGTAGCCGGCCGGCTTTGCCCAGCCAACTCTTCACTGACCAAGGGTGTCAGGCCCTTCCTCTTAGCATCTGGTTGAGTCCTCTTGGCTGCCATGACAACGGCCGAAGGTGTCAGGCCTTCTGCCCAGCAAATGGCCGAGTTTTCTCGGTCAATCAAGTTACTATCGACATCGCTCCTGCTCAACGGAGGCAACGCCGCCGCCGCCGCAACGGCACCAACTCCACTGCGGCCACCCTCAGAGGAACTGCTCCTGCGCGACGGGGGCAGCGTCGCCGCCACCACGACGTCGTGCCTACGACAGACGTCGCCAGCGTCGCTCTTGCTCAACAGGGGCAACATCATAGCTGCAAGGGCGTAAAGCCTGCAACGGCAACATTCCGCTCCAGCAAGGCTATACTTGTCGGCGATCTTCGCATTCGGCTCGATGGAGGCGAGCCGATTATGCCTCGTGATCGGCACGTCCCGACCATCTCCTCCTCCAATCGCTTCGAGCTTCTCCGGCAAGCCTGGGGAGACGGAGCGAAATTGAAGAAGCCCGCCGCACCGGCGGCAAACCAGGGTCCAATGCAGCGACCCAAACCACTAGCTCCCCGATCAAAGTCAGGGGGCAACCCAATTGAGGAGCGCCAGCTCAACCTGAAGAA
The DNA here is from genome assembly GCA_022559845.1 of Amorphophallus konjac. Taxonomy (NCBI): domain Eukaryota; kingdom Viridiplantae; phylum Streptophyta; class Magnoliopsida; order Alismatales; family Araceae; genus Amorphophallus; species Amorphophallus konjac. The sequence continues at coordinate 25,591,257 of CM040120.1, forward strand.
AATATGGGTCACCAAGGAGGAGGCCCGAATCATCAAACGAGCCAGGGCGGAAGGGCCCTTCCGCATGTCAGACGTGCAACAAATGCAGAATCTGACAAGCACTGAGACCTCGACATCCCCGAGGTCCGCAACTCAGCCCCCACGCGGGCAGAAGCGTAGGGGAGCTGGCAAAAAGGTGCGGCCGACCTCTCCGTGGGCCAGTTCGACGCACACAGACGAGGATTGCTCAGCCCAGGCCTCCACGTCCCGGGTGTCTGTTTTTACAGATTGGGGATGGCACCCAAGCTTGGAAGATAACCGCCCAGGAAGAAGCGGATGGTTCAGGTGACTAATGACGCTATCAAAGTGTTCACTTGCTACACAGTCTCCGTCGATAAGCAGTCGGAGGATACCTTGAGAGAACTAAACCAGCCTCTCCAGTCTTTGAGGAGGTCAAGGCCCGTCTCCCGGGTTCTCGCACAAATACAGCAGACGTCGGTCGCCGGAACATCTTAGTCTGAGCTGGCATAGCAAGAAGAACACCAAGAAGATGTCCATAGTGTCGACGGGGACAACAAGCCCGGACATGAGGAAGATCTTGGAAGAGAGTCACAGACTGCCGCGTTGGAAGAGCTCTGACGTGAAAACCAGGAACTGAAGAGCCTCTTGCAATCATTGTTGCATGAAAAGGAGGTTCATGTTCAGCCTCAAGTGGCACCCACTGGGATGGAACAACAGCCTCCTCCCATTCCAGTTACGGTCAACGCCTCTGTCATTACTGCGAAGTTACCAATGGCAGTGAAATTTGAAGTGCCGCAACATGAAGCTCATGCGCACTCCTCTGCCACTCTTGTTGCGGAAAGTCTCATGGCACAAAGGTAGATGATCGAGCGGATTGTGAAGGCGAAATTCGCTCAACATGATGAGGGTGTGGCTACCGTCAATTTGTACAGCGTGCCTTATCCCCTCCACCATCAATTCAAGAAACTTCCGCCTGATTGCCTGAAGGCCCCGAAACTCTAGAAGTTCAATGGGCAGAGCTCGCCATATGAACACCTGGCCTATTACATGACGACCATGGGTGAACTGGCGCTGAAAGCGTCATATCTACTACGGTACTTAGCCACGTCCCTGATAGGCACCGCCTTCCAGTGGTATTCAAGGTTGAAGCCCAATTCGGTGGCTGATTGGGCTGACACGCAGAAAAAGTTCGTCGACCGCTTCCAAACGGTCGACCGCAAAGTCTCTGGCGGAACTTTGTGCCCTCAGGCAGAAAAAATGTGAGACCGCATTGGACTTCATCAAGCGGTGGAGGGACGTCAGCATGCGCTGTGATAATCCTCCAACGCCCGAAGACGCGATCACCATATGCCGTAGGGGTCTGTCGGCGGAAATTAGCGAAAAGCTTCTGGGCTTAAACATCAGAAGCTTTGACCAGCTAAATACGGTGGTGGCAGAGATTGAGATGTTCTTTACTGATCACCCAGCACATGCTTCTGCCAAAGGCAAATCCTCCAAGGACCGCCTGGCCAACGGCAATGAGGTAAATACTGTGGACTTCTCTCCGACGAATGGAGACAAGGGGGAAGGAAAATCAAAAGGCAATGGCAAGAAGCCCGATGCCAAGGCGAATGCGTCTCTATTAGCAGAGCGTATGAAGGCGCCTTACTCCTTCAGAAAAGAGCATACCAAGATGCTCTTTGATCTGTGCATGAAAGAAAAGCTCATCACCTTACCGGATCCGCGGAAGCCCTCAGAGGTGGACAAGGCAGATGACCCTACTTATTGTGTGTATCACCGAAGGCTGGGTCACACTGTCGGAGATTGTTATGTCTTCAAGAACATAGCAGAAGAGCTCATTCGAAAAGGCTTGATAAATATCTTGGGCCATACGGTCGACCCGCCACAGTCTCACGCCTGGAGTCGACCAAATCGACCGGCCAATGTGGCCTACATGGTGGCGACGGCTTCGAGCTCCAATGCTTCCGATGTCGGGCCATCAAATCAACAGCCCAATGCCGGTCGCATAGCCGCTCCTTCCTCAATCCCTGAATGCCTTGCGTTGCAGAGGACTATTTGAAAGATCCGAGGGGAGATCCGGTAGCTGCAGCTGGAACAAAGGCGTCTGCTGCAATTCTTGGAAAGCATTGATGAGCAGTTGGCCACCTTCCCCTTTGGCCCATTTGCTAGGGGGTTAGCGCCAACCCATATACGGGAGGCAGGTGTATCGCCCACTGCCCGGACTCCGCTCAGGGGTTGGCTCTCCGAGGAATCTTCTGATTCATCTGAAGGCGAGGAGCCGGAGAAGTTATATTCTTTCCCTCGTGAGAAGACCCTGCACATCTTCTTCGCATGTCGGCGAGAAGGCCTATTAAACCTCCCGGCGTCACCCAGCCAGCAGGCACCAGGCGCTGCATTACACTAGGGCTATTGCCCATTCCATGAGGTCATAGGCCATATTATCCATGATTGCCAGCCCTTCAAGGACCTCGCCGAAGACTTAATTAGGTGAGGGGTGATCAATATGGGCGATTTCTTGGTCAACCCGTCGCAGCCACATGGACGGGAGAGCTTAAATTTCTCCATCAATGTTATACATTCCTCGGCCGCTTTCCGACTCTCGGAGCCGAGCGAGGAAGGAGTCAGTTCCCAACCGCCCCAATCCGCATTGTGGTACTCAGGGTGGCGACCCTCTCATCAGTGCTCTTTCCCCAAAGGAGGACATTGAGAAGATTTTCGACAAGCTCCTGGAAGAAGGTCGGGTAATGGCACGTGATCCGTCATCCTACTACAATGAAACGACCAAGAGCCATCCCCGCTATTGCAAATATCATGTCAGGGTGTCCCACCCCACTGGAGAATGTCCGGAAGTTCGAGATTGCATTGAAGTCCTCATCTAAAAAGGGGAGATCGATGCGCAGGGGAATTCAACGGCGAGGCGGCGTCTTAAAGAGGTCGCTGAGAAGATTCTCCGGCAAGCTCAACAGGAGCAGACCAAGTCAAGGGAGACTAAGTCCACCTCTCAGCAGGTCCAGCCGGGTAAGTCTACAGGCAACAACTCTCAGCTAAACCCTAAAGGCAAGGCTACGTGCGAGGGGTCTAAGGCCCAAAGCCCAAAAAGCCGAGCCGCGGGAGGAGGTCCCGAATCCCTTTCCAAGCTGAGTCAACCTGGCATCGTCATAGGGAGAAATCCACCGCCAGATAATAAAGGCAGAGCCAGGGCGAGGGAACCCAAAGCTAAGTCCCATGTCGAGCCAACAAGGTCACCAGTGGTAGAAAGACCTCAACAGCTCGAACAGGCAAAGTCACCAATCAAAGCAGAATCGGTGGAGCTGCAAAGCTCCAAGGGCCCCATTGTGGACGGGCAGAGTTCCAGGAGCTGTTGTGTCCCCATGACAGTCAAGACCCAGTGTGTGGCTCCTACTGGCTGCTGTTGTGTGCCTGGCACCAGAGGCCAAGTTCTCCGGGCTGATTGGCCCCACTCTTTGCACATCCTATCTCCTGCTGCTATGCTTCCTGCATTGAAGTGTCTCAGATGTCCCCACAATTTGCCCTGCAACCCTGCAATAGAGCCCTGGCCACCAGCCTCTTTCTCTCTCCTGGCCTTGCTGTTACTTGTTGCATACTCTCTTTTTTTCTTCATCCCCACCTTTGACACATTCCCCCTCTTTGCTGTGTGCCAGCGCTGGACTCTCTGGCCTCTGTTGCTGAGTGCTATATCGTGGCTCTTGCTACAGCCCCTTGTAGGACTTCCTGTGACTTCTCAGCACTGATGCACCCTTGCTGCATGCTCTCCTGGAGCTTCCCAGATGGGATCAGGTCTGGATCGGATGGACTGGGTTGGGATCAGCCAATCTGCATTGGTCATGGGCCAGCCAATCTTGTGCCAAATTGAGATCTCGGAAACTCCAAATCATTAGAAAGATCACATACAAAATCTGGGGCATAGTCTGACAATAACAGCAGCCATGGGATTAGCAGGGCACTATGCTTTGCTGAAAGGGATGTGGAACTGCTGGGGTACTTAAATGCAATGTGGCGAGTTGAAAATAATTGTTGTCAACATACAAAGCATATTCCTCTATCTTATTTGATTTGTACTTCTTTGGTTCTCCTCTTCTAATTTTCTTATCATAGCCAGGCTACTTTATTATCTTTTGTTATGTTACATGTTGGATGATGAGCCCTCTTTCTTTGAAATCCTCTCTTGGAATTTTGGAACTCTGCCTATGTCCTTCTACAGGACATGTCTGTTGACCATCTATAAATCATTTCAGATATGTGGAGATTTTCATTCTATGTCTAGTTTCACATGATACAGACAAGGTTGTCCCATCAGATTGTTGAACCCGTCTTTATATCTAAGGAAGCCTAAATGAACTGTAACTTGCACAGTAGAAAAATCAAAGTTGTGTTTTTCACAAAGTTCTGTATGTGTATAATTTTTGGCGTCAACAGCCTTGAAGATTTTGTCCTCATGTTTCCCTTGTTTTATATGGACTTCATGTTTTTGTATTCTCATTTTGTTCAAATATAACTTAGTATTGTTGCTCTACTATTTAGTTTAAGTGAACAATGAGAATTTAGAAATTGACTGCTGTCTTCTGCAGTTGAACAGGTGTCAAGGCACACTTTCAGTATATCAAAGTAATATATCAAAGAACAAGCTTGAACTTAAGCAGTCACAATACAATGACATAGACAAGAGATACTTTAATCAGCTGATTCAACTCAAGGTTTTCTCACTTTCTTCTCACAACTGCATTCCCCTGTCTGCACAATGACATTCAGTGACTAATTACTTCCATTGCAGACAACTGAAATGGCAAATAAAGATTTGGACAGATATTATCATGCACTTGATAAGTAAGTTCTTTGTGTACTTCTCTGGTTTCTTGCCTCTATCTGTGAAATAAGATATATTTGTATCTTCTTTTGAACATTTCTACTCTAGATACTGATGGTTATGTTGACTGTCAAGTCCATGTTAAATCCTTCTCATTTACTTAAATACCATCCTACTTGTTGACCTATATTACGGCATTAGACATGGGCACATTGAGGGCTTGTTCACTTGGCAACTTGAAGAGAATGGGTGTTGGCCCAGAAATGTGCGCGGACAAGAAGGGGGGTTGAATTGTCCCCCAAACGAAATGACAGATTTTAAAACTAACGTTGCAGAATTAAAACGATTATAAAATTTAAACTATGATGGAATGAAATTGAAACCTATGTAGAAATATTTCTCTCAACCTTTTCGATCTCACACGATCACACAAATAGATATATCATGCAAACCACATAAACACACAGTGCGAGAGGGATTTTTAAGGTGGTTCAGGACCACGACGGGCTCCCTACGTCCACCCCTCACCAAACCGGTGAGGCTTCACTCGCTTCACAACGAAGCACACGGAGAAAATCTCCAACACAGACGGAGACGTCGTCTCCACAACGATCCGACTCGCGGATCAACACACACGCACGACCGTACACATACGGTCACACACCCACAGCATTATCATGTTCTAAAATGAAGGAAAAATACATCAAGAATGTTCAACATTAGAGGATTAAACATGAAAGACATCATGAATCATCAATAGAAATGAGATATGAGATATCTCCTCTTAGGTTGGAGGCCGATAGAAGATGCTTCAACTAGATCCACACGGGAGGAAGGTCGATCTCGAACTAAACAGAGCCGCCGGTGCTTCTCCTTGAAGATCCGGCCACGAATATGACTTTGGAGGCTTGAGATTGGATGTAGATCTTGGAATCTTGGCTCTGGTTGAACTTCTCCACAGCTCTGGCCGCACTCCCCTTCTTTTCTTCCCCTACAAGATAGAAAGATAGCACATTAGGGTTCTTGCTTGCAAATTCGGAGCTCATGTTCATATATAAGGTAGAGTGGCCAAAAGACTCATAAGACCCTCTCAAAATGTATTAAAAACACCCTCATATGTCTAGGAAACAATGGGGGGTAGTTTGGTAAAGTTTTAAAGTCAAAACAATGGGTTTTCAAGACTTTCGCAACTCCCGTGCCGGAAAGGGTCGACCCTGGGGGTCGACCCCCATAGTTTCTGCACAAAAAAATGACCCAGCCAGAACACTGGCTAAAGGGGGTCGACCCCTTTAGCTGGCTGGTCTGTCTGCTGTGCAGACAGACCACAACCCAAGGAGGGTCGACCCCTCCCCTTCCCTGCAGGGTCTGTAAACAGCAGATTAAGCCCCTTTAAGCCATTAAAACTACACCCAAAAATCAAGATCAATTAACCATGCATTAAACAAAGTATTAGCACTATTCGAACCATATTCCACCAAGTTTTATGTGAATAGATTAAACACATTGAAAGCCCAAAAAATCTCATTTGAAAAATGCATGAAACACTTTCAATGTATTAAGACCTCATGGAAGATGTGCATGAAAAACCACCTAGAACTTTAGCTAAAGGTGAAATCACTTAGACATGTATGTAAGCAATACATGTGAACATCAAATACCCCAATTTCACCAAGTAAACAATTTTTGTATAAAGCATCATTCATGAAATCCCAATCATGGTTTCTTCATAAAGACCATATACAAGCAAATCATTCACACATGAAACCATGTGATGTCAATCAAGTTCTTCAAGCAAGCACACATTGTTTGTTATCATTAAAACCAAATACCAAAATCAACTAGGGGACCCAACAATCTCCCCCTTTTTGATGATGACAAAACGATGTGTGCGTGAATTTCACACGATTGAATAGAAGCAATTCATTTAGTTTCAAAAACATCAATGAGCCTTTCTCCCCCTTTGTGTTAAAGTTAGTGAACAGTGTGAATCACTTTTGAAATAAGAGTATGAGCAGATTCTTCCCTTATCAGAATGAGAAATTTAAGCACACCAATCTATTCTCTCCCTTTTTGTCAACAACAAAAAACCGTCTGACAACGGGGTTATTTAGACATGTTATGAACAAGTATGATCTAGAGATGTGTATGAAATTATTCGTGCAAGCAAACAAGCAAACAAGAATGAAAGTCAAGCAAGTATGTAATACTATAACTCCCCCTTAATGGGATAGAAGGATAGCAAGTGAACAGTGGATTCAAAATCAAAGTGTGAGACATGAAGCATAGTCAAAAAAGGTAGTGCATGCATATGCCAGAGGCATTGCATAAATCATGATAAGAACAAATTCAAGATACACATTCATCACAATAATACCCGAGAGTGAAATGAGTGGCAATGAGCAATGAACTTCAAAAATATATGGATATTAGTAGAATTTCTAAAGAACACTAGACGGTTATTTTCTCTCCACACTCCCATTTTGGATCCTCGACTATCGGTAGCTTCGCACAACCCTTTTTTGTTTCTTTTATTGGACATCACCGTTCGGCGCGAGTCACCTCATGTGTCTCAATGGAGATTCCCGGCTACTAGGATTCGTCACGCATTGTGGATTTTTGTTTCACCTTTCGATGCGAGTTTTCTCATTTATTTCAGTGGGGATTCCTGGCTACTTAGTTTGACATTCCACTTATTGAATTTTTTGTGGGGTAGGCAGCTTTTTCCTCACGATTACTCTTCATTTCCATGTAGAAATTTGTTTTCCATTAAGTGTTGAGAAAAATTTCTGAAATCCTTATCGATCAAAGTCATATGTATCATTTTGTGCAAAGTGTGTGGGTAATTGCTTTGTATGTTGAAAATGAATTTGCCAAAACATAGCTATGTCTCCCCCTAAATGTATGCACATTTGGAAACAAATCCTCCTCCTTTGTATATATCACGATTCACAAATGGTCAAAATCACTGTATTTTATCTATCAAGGAGGTAAGGTCTTAGAAGATTTCAAGAAAAATATTTTCTTAAAATATATACATGCAATCAAGCAAAGATTTGGAATTAAGTTCATGCAAGATGATTTTCGGTACGTGGCGGAGAACGTAGGTCCGAAGACCACCTCACGCGTAGTGAAAGCTTTCGGCTAGACATAATCCAACCTTCCACAAACACCATTTTAGATACCGGAAGATCATGGCATTAAAGCACGCAAAGATAGAAAGTATTCAAGGACGTGCACTATGCATCATGAAGTTTAGTGTGTTTTCTATATATATGCAAAACTGAATTGTTATTTGCAAAGGATAAGGGAAAGTATGAGAAACTCCATATGCAGTGTCAGTCATTCAAAATATGTTTATTTACAGCATCCGCAGTTAAGTGTATGAACTGGCAAAATCAACAAAAAGTGAGTGTAAGATGCAGATGAGTACCAACATTTTCTCAATAAAAAGTGCAAAGTAACAAGCATTTTCTCACCAAACCAGAATTTCATATTTCATCAAACACAAGATTTGGAGGTGCAATTGCAACAGCTCAGATTCGCACCATATGGCTTTAAAAAAATGCAATAGGAAATACCCAAGTTTTTCTCAAACTTCAAATCCTTACTCTTGGAGTGTGTACCAAAATCAACCGGTGCCTGAAAGGAAGATTCTTACCAGATGAACATTCATTTTCTTGCCTTGAGTTACCTTTATTTATCAACATTCCTTCATCGGCCTCAAGGCATCCCTGCAAGACAAAATTCTCATTTTATAGTTTTGGGTACCCAAACTTTTTTGGGTCCCTTAGAGTTAGTTCCAGCATGAGCAAAATACATTCTATTTTTTCTCTCAAACTATTTATCATCGGCCCTCATTAAATCACATACATATATGGAATGGCCGAACATACCACAATAAAAGTAAGTAACACTTGGTCTCCTAAAATTACTTCTCCTATGTATGTTTGATCGATTAGCACACGAGATCATGCATGGATCGATAGGAGAATAACAGCACGAGTCAAATGATTTCTGAAATTGATTTCTCACAAATGAAATTTTCCTTGTGGGTGAGTGTTCCACATCTCTCTTCTCATTCTTAGCATTTTCATTGCTAGTTTCACCAATTTTTTGTTTTCCTTTCAATTCCTTTTGAACAACGTCTTTCAATTTCATTAATTCATCATGCATGGTATCGAAGTTGATTTTTATTTCTATTTTGGATTTCTCACGTTCGATCAATTTTACTTTGATTCCATCCAACTCCTTTACAAATTTTTCATTTTCAGTTTTTAGGTTTTCCACATTCTCCTAAGCATGTTGTTTTTCAATTTCTAAGCTTGAAATTTCATCCTCAAATAGAGAAACTTTGGACAACAACATTTCATTTTCATCTTTCATTTTTTCAAGTTCCAACTCAAAAAAACTACATTTAATACATGAAGATGAACTAGAATGCGTAATATTATGAAACTTCTTTTTCAGATTTTTATTTTCATGTTTAAACTTCTTGCACTTTTCATACATTCCAGCATAAGCAATTTGCCATTCTTCGCAAGTGAGGTTTTCGTTATCAGAATTTACCTCGGTGTCGTTTTTCTCATCAGCCATTAGACATAGATTCTGGACCACCTCGTCCAGTTCATCCTCCTTCTCGGATTTCGACTCGCTTTCGTCCTCATCGCTCCAAGTAGCTTTCATAGCCTTTTGCTTGCTAGCTTTTCCTTTCTTCACTTTCCTCTTAAGATCTGGATAATCATTTCTCATGTGTCCGACCTTGTTACATTCATAACATCTAATCTCTCCTTTCTTCTGCAGTGGTTTTTTCTGAACTTTCCTAAAAGAAGTGCCATCCCTTCTAGCCTTCCTGAAAATTTTTCTAGCTCTTGTAGTGACGAGGTCCACAAGTTCTTCCTCACTACTATCAAGACTTGACCCTTCATCACTTTCCTCAGATGACTGTGTAAGCCTTAAATGCTTTTAATTTCTTCTTATCTTCCTCCTCCTCTGTCCTTTTAATGTTGATTTCATAGGTCATCAATGACCCAATCAGCTCATCAAGTGTCAAGGTACTGAGATCTTTTGAATCTTCAATAACCATTGCCTTCGTGTGCCATTGAGATGACAGAGATCGAAGGACCTTCCTTACAAGATCTTGATTTTTGTATTCCTTGCCAAGAGTTTTCAATGTATTGGTGATTTCCGTAAGCCTAGCAAACATCTCCGAGATGGTCTCATGCGGCTTCATAATGCAGAGCTCGTCTTCTCGGGCCAATAAATTTGCCTTTGTTTCTTTGACTTCTAAAGTGCCTTCATAAATCAACTTCAGCTTGTTCCACATTTTCTGCGCAGACAAACACATAGATATGCGTGAATATTCATTCGGATGTACAGCACATTGAACTATATTCATAGCTCTGAAATTTGCACATGATTTTTTAATATGTTCTTCAGTCCAACTGTCCTCATCATCGGGCAATTGATAAGGACCTTTACTTATGACTTTCCATGTATCATAATCATGTTCTCGCAAGAACACAGTCATTCTATTTTTCCAATAGGTGTAATTCGTGCCATCAAAAAACGGTGGCCTATGTATACAATGTCCCTCAGGGAGCATTCCCCTACTTTCCATCGTATAATGATCTTTCCTCTTCAACCGTGAGATTGAATAAAATTTAGAGGCCTCACTCTGATACCAATTGTTGGCCCAGAAACGCGCGCGGACAAGGAGGGGTTGAATTGTCCCCCAAACGAAATGGCAAATTTTAAAACCAACGTTGCAGAATTAAAATGATTATAAAATTTAAACTGTGATGGAATGAAATTGAAACCTATGTAGAAATATTTCTCTACAACTCTGGTCGATGATGAGGATCTTGGAATCTTGGCTTTGGTCGAACTTCTCCACGGCTTTGGCCGCACTCCCCTTCTTTTCTTCCCCTACAAGATAGAAAGATAGCACATTAGGGTTCTTGCTTGCAAATTCGGAGCTCATGTTCATATATAAGGTAGAGTGGCCAAAAGACTTATAAGACCCTCCCAAAATGTATTTAAAACACCCTCATATGTCTAGGAAACAATGGGGGGTAGTTTGGTAAAGTTTCAAAGTCAAAACAATGGGTTTTCAAGACTTTTGCAACTCCCGTGCTGGAATCTTGGCTCTGGTCGAACTTCTCCACAGCTCTGGCCGCACTCCCCTTCTTTTCTTCCCCTACAAGATAGAAAGATAGCACATTAGGGTTCTTGCTTGCAAATTCGGAGCTCATGTTCATATATAAGGTAGAGTGGCCAAAAGACTCATAAGACCCTCCCAAAATATATTAAAAACACCCTCATATGTCTAGGAAACAAAGGGGGGTAGTTTGGTAAAGTTTCAAAGTCAAAACAATGGGTTTTCAAGACTTTCGCAACTCCCGTGCTGGAAAGGGTCGACCCTGGGGGTTGACCCCCACAATTTCTGCACAAAAAAATGACCCAGCCAGAACATTGGCTAAAGGGGGTCGACCCCTTTAGCTGGTTGGTCTGTCTGCACAAGGGTCGACCCCTCCCCTTCCCTACAGGGTCTGTAAACAGCAGATTAAGCCCCTTTAAGCCATTAAAACTACACCCAAAAATCAAGATCAATTAACCATGCATTAAACAAAGTATTAGCACCATTCAAACCATATTCCACCAAGTTTTATGTGAATAGATTAAACACATTGAAAGCCCAAAAAATCTCATTTGAAAATTGCATGAAACACTTTCAATGCATTAAGACCTCATGGAAGATGTGCATGAAAAATCACCTAGAACTTTAGCTAAAGGTGAAATCACTTAGACATGTATGGAAGCAATACATGTGAACATCAAATACCCCAATTTCACCAAGTAAACAATTTTTGTATAAAGTATCATTCATGAAATCCCAATCATGGTTTCTTCATAAAGACCATATACAAGCAAATCATTCACACATGAAACCATGTGATGTCAATCAAGTTCTTCAAGCAAGCACACATTGTTTGTTATCATTAAAACCAAATACCGAAATCAACTAGGGGACCCAACAATGGGAAACCTGGAAAACTGAGAAACTGAGACAGACCTCACCAACTCATGATGACTTCAGATAGCTTGGCTCATACCAATGCCAGTCCACTGCCCATTCTTTCCCTGAGAGAAGGATCCCCTGTGAAGTGCATTAACTATGTGTGAGAACATTTTATTTACATGCAAAAAATGATAATATCTTTTTTTATGAGTACGAATATAGGGAGTATGCATGACATTGAGCATATACTTTGAGACTTGGAATGAATCTCTAGAACATTATATATTCATCAGGTTTCATGGGTTCATGTGTTGGGCCTTTCCCCACCAACCTCGATCGGTGTTAATTACATTGGCTGGATGGCTGAATACCATTGATTAACTGCTCATAGGATGCTGAATCAAACCATAATAACACAAACATCATTCACACAAGCTCCACGACCACATTTTCTGGTCCATAAGGGTGTTTGAGAGGGTTTCAAGTTGATTTGGGTTGATTTTAGGTCATGTTGGGTCATAGGGATATTTTGATAATTTTTTATGTTTTAAGGGTTGATGGGTCATTTTAGGGTTTGGAGGGTATTTTGTTAATTTTGAGCATCTATCTAGGGTTTCGAGGGTATTTTAGGCATTCAGGGTGATTTTTTACATTTTTGGGGGATTTTTAGTGATTTTAATTAATATGGTTTTGGGGATCTTTTGGTAATTTTGAGTGATAGCAGAGGATAGGCTATGGTTTGGACGTGGCATAGGGGTAGTTTGGGTATTTCAACCTTGAGACCAACATAAATGTTTAGGCACAGGGAAATATGCGTTCATAAAATTAACTCTTGATTCATCATTTCTGGATATTACATCGGACTTAGGCCGAGTTGGCCAAATACATGTAAAGATTAGTCACATCGACTAATTAGGCCTAATTGGGCTGAATAGACTTGAAATTCCAAGCTGATTGGGATTAATAGACTCGGTGGTCCTACCAATTGTGTCTACGATGGGCCAAGTGGATATGACAAAATGGTCTAACCAATTGGGCCTATTTGGGTATTGGGACTTGATGCTCCGAGCCATATGGATTTGTTTGGGCATTTGGACCCAATGGTCCGAGCCAATTGAACTTAATTCGGTATTAAGACCCAATGGCCCGAGCCAGTTGGGCTTAATTGGGCATTTGGACTCAAAGGTCCGAGCCAATTAGACTTATTTGGGCATTTGGACTCAATAATAGTAGCCAATTAGACTTCATTAGGTCGTTGGATTCAATGGTCCGAGCCAATTGGACTTACTAGGTATTTGGACCTAATGGTCCAAGTCAGTTTGTCTTAATTTAGGCATTTGGATTCAATGGCCCGAGCCAATTGGGCTAAATTGGGCATTTAGACTCAATGGTCCGAGCCAATTGGACTTAATTGAGCATTTGGACCCAATGGTCTAAGCCACATAACCATAATGGTTTGAGCCCCCTGGGCCATGGGTTGGACTTGGACCTAGTGGGCCATGGTTCTCACCTGAGTGGATAGAGTAGTAGAGCCTTAGGAGTCCAACCTTGATAGGACTTTTCTCGCTTCAAAATGGGGTCCCTGTGGGGGTATTTATAGGCTTCAGGGGGCTAGGAAAGTTGCATGCACAGCCCCCTGTTGGGCTGCTTTTAGAAGAGTTTAAACAAATAAAACATGCTACTTGTTGCCATCTAATTTTTTTAACCCTTGTCGGGCAGATTTCATAAGAGGGGCATGACTGGGGGGACTTTTAAGAAAAACCCCTAACAAAATTGGAGATTGTTTTTCCATTGCCCAAGACCCATCGGGTGATTAGAAGAAGGTGAGTGCCATCTTTTTAGGGTGGTAAAATCCACCTGGACTTTTTATTAAAAACCCTTGGAAATTGGGTATTTTCTTGACTTTTTCAAGTTCTTAGACCCATCGGGTCATATTTCAAGTGAGAGAGAGAGAGCTGGGTGAGAGAGGAAAGAGCCATAGGGCTCTTTTTGTTCTTCTTCCCCTTTTTTCTCTTAACTCCCATAATGACCAATGAGGGAGAGAGAGGCCGTGGATGAGATGCAAAGAGCCATCGGGCTCTTTTTGTTCTTCTCCACTTTTCCCTTTTTTAAACCATTTATGTCTCCCATAAATAAAGAGAGAGAGAGGGCTATCGAGTGAGAGAGAAAAGGAGAGAGAGAGAAGGTCACAGGTGAGAGAAAGAGCCATTCTTCTCCACTTTTCTCTCTTTTAAAATCTCATTAAAAGCTCTCATAAATAAGGGGGGGGAGAGAGGAGAGAGAAATTGAAGGGAGAGACCCACGGGTGAGAGGAAGGAGCCATCAGGCTCTGTTCCTTCTTCTCCTTCTTTTTCTCATACCCTGCTAAATCTTTCATAAATGAGGAGTCTCTCTTTTAAAACTTCATTAAAACCTCCCATAAATAAGGTGAGTGAGAGAGAGAGGAGAGAGAATTTGAAGAGAGAGAGAACCGCGGGTAAGAGAGGGAGGAGCCAGCTATGTGGTCAGAGACGAGTGACGACCGAGGCGACCAAGGGGTCGCCTCATGCCTCAAACACCTAGGCAATGGTCTAGGCATTTGAGGCCATATTTTATTAAAATAGTATATATATAATTTAAAAATATAAATATATACCTAAATATCATAAAAATGCATACATAAAATCAATAAACTTTCTAAATTCATTCATTTCTAATAATATTTATGTAATTTAAATATATAAATATGTGTCTAAATATCATAAAAAATCCATACATAAAATCAATAAACTTTCTAAATTCATTCATTCCTAAAATCAAACAAATTTAAATAAATTAACAACGTTTTTTTTAACAAATTTAAGCAAAAAATCAAACGGGTTAGGGTGTGCGTGTTGAAGAGTGGAGCCTGAACTTAGTTGGAAGACTCAGTTAGAAGATCCAGTTGGAAGATTTTGGTTGGAGAGTCGGATTTCACTCTGAGTGGGACCGCCGTCGCAACATTGCGGCTCGGAAGAAAATTTTATTTGAGGGTATTACTGTAATTGGTGATGAGTGGTGCCCTAAGGGTATTACTGTAATTGGTGAGACGAGGGTCGTGAGAGAGGGCTGCATTCTCAATAGTACAGAGGTGGGTTGGGCCAACAAGGTCAGATTGAGGCGATTGAGGTGGAGCTGAGGTGACTTGTGGCCCCCTCGCCTCGCCTTCATAGCCTTTGATAACATAGGAAGCCATTGGGCTCCTTTCCTTCTTCTCTTTTTTTTCTCATATCCTACTAAATCTCTCATAAATGTGGGGAGAGAGAGAGGAGATAAATTGAGTGTGAGAGAAGAAGAGAGAGAAGGCCACGAGTGAAAGGCTATCGGGCTTTATGTGCTTATGTAGTTTTGAGCCACTATGTGCCTATTTAGTGTTTGGGCCTCTCTAACCCACTAACTCAAGTTTTGGGTTGGCAATTTGGTTCAGTAGCGTGGTATCAGAACTGGTTCACTCACTGGGTTCCCCCATTTGGTCATTTCAGTTTCAGGGAGTGCTGTTCATTGTGAAACCTCCCATGGGTCATTGTAAGGTTTCCTCTTTTTTTTTCTTTTTTTTTTGTTTTGGTGGAGGAGATGCTGTCTGTGGTTGATGAAAGCTGTTTAGTTGCACACTGAGTGTTCATGAGCCACTCTGTGCCTATATTAATTCTAGGCTCTTTACCTACTAACTCAAGTTTTGGGTTGGCGGTTCAATTCACTGACACTCTCAATAACCTAGCAGCTCCTTCCCACAAAATACAAAACAGCCACTGTTCTTAAAGAACGAGCCTTTTCTTTGCCCTTTCCAGGTTAAGGCACTAGCTCCAAGCTTCCTCTGCTAATACCAGGTGAAAAGGCCTCTTCTCCTTACTTTTGTACTAGTTCTGAGGGCTAAAAAGTGGAAGAAGGTTGAAAAAATTGGAGCCTAGCCTTCAATCCCCTATTTCCCTCTCTTCCATACTTATTGCAGCTGCATAAGTGGGGAATAGAACTCCTGCTGCCCCCAATGTAGAGGGTCTGGCAGTTTCTTCTTTTGTTTTGAGTGGGGGCATAGTTCCCCTAATGGGCCTCAGTGGCCCATGATTAAGGGACAATTAATTTTGTGCAAAATAAGGCACTGGCCCAATAAAAGCCCAACCAAAATGGCCCATTAATTAGTAGCTTTCCAATAACGATCTGGATACTTCTTGGATGATTGCAGTTAATCAGTAAAGTGAACATTCAATTATAATCTTTCAAATTTTAAAATTGGTTTTTTTAGCTTCAAAAAGTATGGATATTAATTAAGTCACAGTTGGAAGAGAGGGGATCTCTGTTGTCTAGTGTATTTTTTAGGTCAGAGGAAATCAATTTTGGGTTCTTAAGGGTGTATTTTTTACACTCAGGTGGAGTAGAAAAGGATGGGATCTTGTTCAGTAGGGATCAGGGAGTCCAGCATTCCCTTGATGGGCCATGTATGTGTCCTGTCATTGTTTGGGATGGGGGAACATTGGCAATTTTACCCCATGCAATTCAGCAGAATACATGGAAGAGATCCACTCATAGTAGATGAGAGAGATTGACAAGTTCCATAGATCAGGACCCATTTCCTATCTTCACAATGATCTTTTCTTACCTGGCCAGTTATATTAAGGTCAACTGACCACTTCCTCTAAAGTCAGTTGGCCTTTGCACTGGTTTATTGGGAATAGCACTTTCCAAGGTGAATGCTAATCTTGAAGATGGTGTCTTATTGCAAGTCAAGTCCTCTTGCAGACAACCAAGAGATCATGGGAGAGAAGAATATGAGTTTCAGTATATGCGGTGGCTTCGGGAGGTTTCTAGACTGCTATAGTGTGGTAGGAGGAAAGTCCACCAGTAGCTAGCACTACTGCAAAGCTTGTGAGTAAGATGAAACACTTCAGATATAAATTAAAGGGTTTTTTGCATATAAACCATTGTTAAACGTCTATTTACAAAAATATCATGCCTAGAAATACATTAGCAAAGATATCCTTACTTTTGTCAAAATAGTGCAAAAATGCCATCGTGGTTGGCCATCGACAGGAAGGCAAATATTCTACAAAGATTTGAATATTCTCTTTATTTTGTAATCAAATGACTAAAATATCCCTCTCAAACCCCAAATTCCCCACCCTTATCAAAAGAGAGATGACAAAGACGGAAAGAGGACAGAGAAAGAGAGAGGGAGACGTCGAAGGTGACTTTCCCCTTTGGCGTCGGCAATCCACCCAGTGGGGGGTGAGTAGCACAGAGGAGAGCGAGAGACACTGTGAGAGAGGGAAAAGGGCTGTGGGAGAGAGAGACTACAACCGCCTCCGGTGCCCAGGGTTGGCAGTATCGGCTGAAACGTATCGGTTTCGGCCGGGACCGAAACGGTTTCAGACCTGCTCACTGTAGCAGGTCCGAACTAAAAAAAAAGAAATTTTTAATGGTTTCGGGCGAAACCGATACGGTTTCGCCCGAAACCCACCCGTTTCGGTCCGAAACCAGACGGTTTCGGCCGAAACCGGATGTGCCTCAGTGTTAATTTTGCTTTTTTTGAATGGTTTCGACCGGCTTCGGCCGAAACCGAAACCGAAACCAGTACATTTCGGTTTCGGTCCTGGCCGAAACCGGTACTGCCATCCTTGCCGGTGCCGGACCCTGCAACCCACCCCCTGCTACCCCTTCCCGCCACCCTGCAACCCCCCTCCTGTCGGAATTGCCTAGCTGTACCATGACCTTCACTCTTATCCTTCAGTGGCTACCTCTCCTCTTGCTTTCTCTTCTCTGTCTACGCTTCCACAGCTTTGCCACCATGACTGCCGCAGAGGACCCCGTTGAGTTCTAGGCCAATCTCGACCTCCTCCTCACCCCCCTTTATTCCAACGCCCCGGCCGGCAGCTTCTACAAAGACACCAAAGGCTGTGCCCACGACCGGGTATAAAGCCTGGCCCTATGCAGGGGCGACATTACCGCCACTGGGTGCCAGGAATGCCTCGCCGGCGTCGTGGCAGACGCCTAGGAGGGGCCGTAACGGCTTCGGATGGCCACCAACCTCTTGTACCCCGCGGTGCCTCTTAAGGTACTTCAACTGCAACTTCTTCGGCACGTCGGTGGGTCACCTGCTAGACATGCACAGCGTGAACGGCGTCTCCGACCTGGCGACTTTCAACGAGCTCCTACCTCTTGAGCGGACTAGTCGAAAACCGCATGCGCCGATGCGTTGCCCCGCCCCCTGCTACCCCCCCCTCCCAGCCAGATTCCCGCCGCTGCAACCCCCTCCCTCCCCAACCTCCCTGTCGGAGCGCCTCTCATCTCTCTGTGTGTGTGTGTGTGTGTGTGTGTGTGTGGGTGGGTGGGTGGGTGGGTGGGAGTCCGCTGGCTGATCCCTCCCGATACACCCCCCTCCCCAGCAAACCCCATTAGGGTTTTTTGGAATCGGAGTTGGGGATGGAAAGTGAGAGGGGGATGAAGTTGGGAGAGAGTTGAGTCCTTTTTTTTAACCCATGGGTATTTTCATATTTTCTCATCTCGAGTTAAAATTAACTTGGGCTAGATTCACAGCTGGTAACGGTGGGTTACGACAATGGCATTTTTGCACTATTTTGACAAAGGTACAGATATCTTTGCTAATGCATTTTTAGACATTATATTTTTGTAAATAGACATTTAACAATGGCCCCAGGAGATGGTATTATCAGTCTTTTGAGGGGTGGGTGTTTGAGGTCTGGGCATGTTTTTATACTTTGTTCTGGGAAACAAGTTTTTTGCAAGGTGAAAGACCCTATCTTCTACTGAGTAGGCATCCTGTCCCCTGGACTAAACCCCCCAGCTTTGTCCGAAAGCACAAAGCCATAGGAGAGTAAGGTGGTTATTGTGTTTAAATGCAACTGCCTCCCCTATGGAAAGAAGGGAAAGAAAGATCTGATCCAAAACTATCTGGATCGTCCAACTGTTTGGACGAGAAACAAATGGCAAGCATAATATATTTGTCCAATAACATTTCTGGATTTTGGTGAAACTGAAATATTGATATCATGCAAGGCCTGAGAATTTTCTCTAGTGTGAAATATTGCATTTGTGTGAATTGTCTGATTATCGATGATGTACCAGAAAGGAAGGGCATTGGAACTACTATTAAACAATTCTCTTGTTACCTTTAAGACAGTTCATAGGCTTGAGCTTAGTCGAGTTACGCAAGTTGATTCCCACTTAAGGCTCATTATTATTTTTCTTTTTAACAGAAACAAGACAAGTACATGCCCTCATCCACTGAAGCAGTTGGCTCAGCCCTGGGTTTGCTCTGCAGAAGTCTTGAATTAGTCACAGATGTATAGATCTACGGTAATGGAGATGACTCAATCAAATGGTTAGAATCAGAGTTTACTCTGCCAAATGTCTTGGGTACTCATCATTAAAATGTAGGAATTCCAATTTATTTTATATAATGGACTGATGAATAAAATTATTCTCCACTCTACTGTTTTTCTTCTTATTCCAAAGGGAGAACCAAGTCGAAGGAAAAAGGAGTTAAGCAGGGGATTGCTAGGGAAGAAAACTGTTGGAAGTGGCCTACCTGGAGGAAAGGAATTAAGGTGACTGCTGAAAATGCATCCAGTGCATGGGCGAAAAGTTGATCCTGAAGATTTCCCTTTTATGCCTTAATAATCAGTTAATAATGGACAGTAAAGTGTCTCAAGACTCATCGTAGTATATACCAAATCATCGAGGTCAAGATAATTGTGAAGTAATACATGCATACAGTGTATCTGGATTCCCAATTTTGGACCAAATTGGGTTGTATGATCTATTTGAGTTGGTTCTGTCTGAATTCAACAAAGATTGGAGCAGGAATTGAAACCAATGCATGTGATGACTAACCTGGAAAATGCTGAGCTCAGACTGGTTTTATGTTTGATTGCATCTTCATTGACCCACTTTGCATACATAATTGTTGATTCGGCAATGGATGTGGAGCTCAGAATTGCTCTAGGTTAATGGATTTGGAACCTGATAAACTGAACGAGTTTCATTTAGTAGATGGGATTGGGTGTGGGAAACTGCATCAGTTTATATATATGTCCTGGACTTAGATTTAGCTGCACCAAGTTCAATATTGGCCCATTACTGTCATAGAGAAATATGCATCGGCTTTGAGCTACCTGAGCATCACATTTGCCGTGTATGGCCCAGGTCTCATTATAATTTTGTTTCTAATGCCAAGGCAGATTGCACTGAGCATGACAATCAGATTATTAAGAATTCACAGCATAACATGAAAAAAAACTGTCATTATGAAAGTGAGAGTGTTCTTGTATTTCTGAAAATAACTGCCCATTAGTTAAGAGGACAAAACTGGTGTCAAAGAACCATATCATGGGATGCCTTTCTCTACATTGTGGACTCCTTTATGATTGAATGTCGTAAAGTATCTGCTTGGATTGCCAATGGAAGTATTTTTGCAGCAGTTTGTTTAATCTTCTCCAGTTTGATTTGTTCAAATGGTCATGTCTTTTGTAGGGCACTAATGCGTTTTCACACAATGAAAATGGAAGAGATAAACAAGATTATCAGGGAATTATGGCAGCAAACATACAGGGGGCAGGATATTGATTACATAAGTATTCATTCTGATTCTGAAGGTGCTGGAACTAGATCCTACAGCTACAAGGTTAGTAGAATAGTTCATTTTAGTTGACTGGTTTAGTAAATGCAGGTTGTTGTTAACAAGTTTTTTATCACAGGTACTCATGCAGACTGGTGATGCTGAGCTAGAAATGCGAGGAAGGTGTAGTGCTGGTCAGAAGGTGCAATTGCTTGCCTTTCTACTGTCATCCTAACCATCTTAAATACTGTTTCAGAAAACGGTGATCATTAGAAGGTTTTGGGATGTTGCACTGCATATGAAGTGTTGCATAGTACTATAGCAGTTTTATCGTTGCACCATCTGTCTGTCATATTGTTATCTTTAGTTAAGCTGTGGCTCATCTAGCTGAAATGTTGATAGCACAGGATGGTTCTTATCTTTTTATTCTTATTTTTCTGAATGGTCTTCTTAACCTGTGCAAGGCCAAAGTGGTATATAGTAGTTGATGCTTAACTATTGATTCAAAGTGTCATTTCATGGCTTGATTGTTGCAAACTGTCTGCTACTACCAGGAAATGTATATGTTTATTATTCTACTATAATCCTGTTGGCATGTGCTATAAAGTTCTTTCCCAAACTCTGCCTCCCATTTGGTGGTGCAAGCTGTTAATCATCCTATGTGTGGCAAGAATCTGAAGTCATGAATTTTTGGTTGCCCATAATTTAGTGTTTATATAGCATCCACCCTTCAGTCAGACTTCTTTCTATCCCGTGTTCTCTTTTTTTGGCCCAGAGAACAAGAATGATAGTTTTGTGCACTTACATTTATCATTCCATGCATGTCTTCTAATTAATCGTTTTTATCTCCAACCAGTGTTGCTGGCTATGTTATAGTTTCTCCATGTTTCATTATATGGCTTGGCGAATCCAAGTGGAAGAGTGTGGGTTGTGATGGGAACCATTTGCAATTAAGGGTTTGACCTGTACATTAAGGGTTAAGTATCACATGTGATATGGCCAATCACTCTCCTATTATCAACTCCCTTAACTTCTCATACTGCTTTTTCCTTAAAAGAAATTCTCATACTGCTTTTTCCTTAAAAAAGAAACACTTTTGCACAATTGTTCTTCATTTTGACATATTCCAGTTGGCCTCCTTCCGTCTGCAGACAATATATCAGGAACACTAATTAGTATCCAAGTCCTAGTCTGATTCTATTCTGATTCTAATTAATTGCATCTTGATGCCATTCATCCTCCTAGTTTTTGATACTATTATTCTTTTTCGTCATCCAAATCGACAATTATCCAAATCTTGTAAGATTTTTAGCTCCTCTGTTGTGGTTCAAGTGGCATGTTCCATGATTGTTGGTTTCATAGTTCTGATTCCTTAGTTATGATAGTCACTAGCACAAGCCCAGTCGCGTCAAAATATAATATTTCTTTTTAGACTAAACATTTTTAGGAAAGATATGCTTTAGAGTCCAAATATTCGTAACATCTTACCTTTCTTCAGGTGTTAGCTTCACTTATAATAAGATTGGCACTAGCAGAGACATTTTGTCTTAATTGTGGGATACTAGCACTTGATGAACCCACGACTAACTTGGATGGGCCAAATACTGAAAGCCTTGCTGCAGCCCTTCTAAGGTGAAGTTCTTGTTAACAATTTGTTTGTGTAGCATGGTGTTGACTGTACTATATCTTCACACTTGTTACTCAGTTCTTTTCTGTTGATTAACAGAATAATGGATGACCGAAAGGGTCAGGAAAACTTTCAACTGATAGTTATTACCCATGATGAACGATTTGCTCAGTTGATTGGTCAACGGCAACATGCTGAAAAGTATTATCGTGTCACAAAGGATGAACAGTAAGCACTAAACGTGTTATTCTTTTTTTCTTATGCCGTGTGCTTCGTCTTGGCTTGGTTCCTTCAGTCTTTTGCTTCCATAGAAGTTACTGACTTGCTTCACAACCGCATGCTTTCAGTCAACATAGTATAATTGAAGTACAAGATATATTCGACTGAAATTGTCTCGGATGAGCCTTCGAAAGGAGAAAGCAGGGGTGAAACTTGAAATTGCTGTTTAGGTATGGCATTCCTTGTCACCAAAGGTTCATCATAGTTCCTTCATTGTTAGAAGTGAGCTCTTCAGTGTCAGCTCAGTTCCCTGAACCGGCCTGAAGTTGCAGCTTCATTTTCTGATCTCTAGTTGGCCATTACACCGGTGGCTCGGGGAGTCACTGGCTTTGTTTTATGAAGAGAGAGCTGGTGGTGGCCTGACACAGGCAACATGTGTGTCGATTCCTTGAATGTAAACGTGGCAGCCTTGTACATGAAAGCTGTAGGGGTCTAGACCCAAAACGATGTTTATCTGCCCACAAAAGGAACTTGACAAGCCGTGGCATGCACCCCAGTGGTAATCTTGTAAATTTTGTTTCCTACGTTGGATGTGACGTCGTGATGATCTTATAAAGAAGCGGTTACATTGCACCTCTAATGCCTTCTGTTCCCATTAGTTGGACTTGGTTATAAGAATGTCTTGGGAGTTTATTTTTCTTCTGTAACCACCCACATGCAGTGGAGCCTTGCCGTCTCGAAGCTTGTGTGGCCCTTCCGCAATGGGCTCCTCGTCTGGCCAACAAGTTTGCTTCACTTTTGGAGGCTGAACAGGGGGTAACCACCAAACAAAAAAAAAAGAAGAAAAATGATGGAAAGGGAGTGCAGAGGCTTCTGGATGGACGTACTGCGCTAGCTTAAAGCCTGCACCGTCCCCACCCATGTGGTCTCACAAGGAGGGGAATTATTATGTATGTGCCCACCCTCACCTCCCAATGGGAAATTCCCCTTAAACTTCTTGCAACTGGAATCATATAATTACCCGGCGCCCACCAATCCCTTCCAAAGGTTCCCACTACCTTTGCATTTTTGTTTAATGATGTCCCCTTCCTGGGCAAATGATTTATCCCCCAGTTTCATTAACATGTAAAGGGCGGTAAAGGTGTGGCATCTTTGACAGGAAGAATAACTGTACTTTTAAAATAGAGAGTAGGCCTTCCATGGCATCTGTGTGTCAATCATTTTTGAAGGTCTTTTTAATGCCCCCCCCCCCCCCCCCCCACCCCAACCCCCGACACAGCTTGCTCCCGTCCTAATGAAGTCACTTGTCCATCATTAACCCCTAAACTTGGTGGTTAGATTATGCTTGTGGTTTACTCAAGGGATGCCAGCTGCTCAATCACCGTGGGAAGGTCTTCTTTGTTTGTTGGAGTATTACGTTCAGCCAATGGGGGGAGGGGTGTCGGCACGTCTAATAACTCGCCTGAGATCTTGCCAATAGAGAGATGTCACGATCACGAAAACAGGATCCCGAATCACGGCCATTGGGTGTTGCAACTTGCGAGGTGTTGTCGGTCCCTACTGCACGTGACAATTGAAACGACTCCAAGTGAGCAGAACAATCAACCTTTCTTTCTTGTCTTGATTCCCCCGTGCTGATCCAACATTCAACAGTCCAGCTCACGGTGGACAGAGCTGTGCTCGAACGTTCACTAATGGACGACACCCTTCAATATTAGAGGCATCGCAGGATGGTGTACGAGGGCTAGTGGTCAGGTTGAGAGAAGTGCATGCCGACATGCTCTGGCCTCGGAGCATTCAACATCCCGTGGGGGAAGGAATGGCAGTTTTGAGAGTCCTTACCGTGGACAGCAGGTACAGCGGGAAACAAGGATGCACAGATAAGCAAATGTGGCATTTCTATCAGATCTGATCTGCCATGGTTTATATATATATGGCCCATCCATTTTATTTCATTATTTAAAGAGACCTCATTGAACAGGGGTAAAAAGGGGCTACGAATGGGGACCCCCAAATGTTGAAACTGGAAGGGAAAACATCGGAGAGAACGGATGCACACGCCGTTGAAGTTTCTCATCCTCACTCATCCTCATCTGTCGTCGGCCAGGAAAGAACAGATGTGTACGTAGTCAAAGTTCCTCACCCTGCACTATATAACAAGACTGCACTAGTCAGTCTTTGGCATTAGTTGTGGGTCTTCTCGATAGCTCAGAAGAGTATAGTCTCTGAGTCCTCATCTCAAGATGATTCAAAAACAAAAAAAAAGGTAAACAAGAAAAGGTCCAGATTGAGTTGTCTATAATAAGACCAGACTCTACACATGCTCAAAGTTCCTCACCAATCAACAAATGATCGATGGGGGTCAGATTAGGATCCATCTCAATACCTAGAAAGACTTAAAATGTGATACTTCGCTGCAAAATATGGTTTCACTTCAAGGTCGCAAGTTGCTCACACTTGAGCTTGTGATTTTTCCCGTTGGGGTTTCCACTTACTCACAGTGGGCGCGTGTGTAGGTGCTCCTCCCGAGGGACACTGCCCCGTTTCAAATCTTCTTAGACAACTGGGTCATGTGTCCAAAATAATAATAATAATAATAATAATAAAAACGTTAGCTCACACTTTTAACTTTGTTTGCCAAGGGTAAAAAAAGAAAAAAAAAGAGAGATCTGATCATCAGCTTTGTTTC
Organism: Amorphophallus konjac; assembly: GCA_022559845.1. Classification (NCBI taxonomy): domain Eukaryota; kingdom Viridiplantae; phylum Streptophyta; class Magnoliopsida; order Alismatales; family Araceae; genus Amorphophallus; species Amorphophallus konjac. Next base: position 25,616,222 of record CM040120.1, read on the forward strand.
ATAGATTCAAGGCTATATCAATCATCACATGATTAAGAAACTGCCAGACTATATATATATATATAAATATATATGATCCTGATCTTTAATGCTGATAGGACATGCGTCCCTTGACATGGCTCATCACCAATTAGCGAGGAGGATGGAAACATGTGCTGCTTCCCTCACAACCGCATGGTTTATGGCTACAACGGGTACAGCCATCCTCCACCGCCAGCCACACCGCACCAAGCCGTGCGCAGCCCAGCACCTTCCATGCAGCTTCCCCCAAATCCCATCCTTCCCCCAACCCCACCAATGGGGGGGAGGGGGGGGGGCCTCCACCGACACTGCAACGTCTTCTCCAGCCAGAGGAGCATATATGCAAGGGATGGGCCCTCGTTTACTTCCCTCTTCTCCATGCCGTCCCCCACCCCTTAATCAGCTTGTCATCTTCCCGTTATTCTATTTCAGCCCACAACACATCCTTTCACACAATAACTACATGCATGTATAGGCACCCAAGTATCTAATTTCTTCATCTGTCCCATTAAATGAGATCTTATTGCCCACCCCCCTGATCCAAGGGTCGACCTTGGGCCTCTTGGAGACCCTGTTGTGCCTGCCACCGTCGTGTTCTCGTTATATATGTAGTAGGGCCACGCTAGCTAGATCTGTTTGTGTGCGCTGCCGATCGATCAAATATCATTACTGTGGATCCTGAAAAAAAATATAAGTGGTTTGCGTTTGGAACAGTACTGTGCGGTGTGGCAGGTGGGAGTACCGTGAGCAGCATGGAGGAGGCCACGTATATTATATGTAATGGCACATATATGATACTGAAGCATATCCTGTAAACACAGTACTACCCATCAGCCTCCTTGCTATCGATTCCATCTTTGGACTTGTTGTCGTATTTTTCGTACTTTGAAGTTTTGTGGGATCGATGTGAGTCCAGAGAAGAACTGGATTCTCTACACCGTGTGGGCCATTCGGTCCCAACTCAATCGATCTTCTCGATTCTCAAAGTAGTAGCAAGTAGGATTAATTGTACACCTTCCCCTATGGCAAAGCAAACCCTATTATGGTACAACGTGACATGGTTCCCAACATTATGATCGACTCACTCAGCCAATGGGTGTTGCAGAAGATCTGTACTCAGACCCGGCCACTATATGGTACAAGCTGGAAGATTGAAAAAGCAGACCAGAAAGGATGTTCTACTGCCAGGTGAGAAGGTGAAGAGGAGGGAATGGGACTGGGGAATTAGCCCCAGTGAAGTGCACACAGGGGGGGGGGAGTACTGCGATTGCTGTCAAGGCCCTTTAAGATTCGTCATGGGTTCGATGAGATGGCTCCATCCACTAGGGACCCCAAATCCCCATTGTAGGGGACACCCAACAACTTCTGCATTATATTTTGGCGACGTTGCATATATCAGCAAGGGGGTCTCTCTCTCTCTCTCTCTAATATGCAATCATAACTTTCTCATGGCATGTGGTGGGGGAGAGTAATATCGTTTGTACTGCATGCTATAACATAAGAGAAATCTAGTGGGATACACAGGAGCACATGCCCACTTGCATGCCCTAGCACTCCCGCAGGCAGACTTGCTGTGCTTGAAAGAGATTGGAAGAGGGCAGCAGTCCCACTCCATGTGCAACCCCACCTCCAGAGCCCTCTCCTTCCGTTCCTATTTTGAATGCACATGCATGTTGATATTACTCCCCGGATGAAATCCAAAACCCCATTTGTTTTACTGATTTGTCACCCAATCAGCTCATCGAGTCTGTGTACTCTCCCCCCAGCATCCTCGTGTTGTGTCAACAACAACCATCCCTTCCCTCTGGCCCGGCCGTTTGACAGGGAAGAGAGCTAGAGCTCTTATTCGCATCTAAAAATTCTGGGGTCGATGCTCGTCCTGATTCTATTAAACTAAATCAGGATGGTGCCGTCCCCCATCTGATCATCTTTGTCTGATCTCTCTCTCTCTCTCTCTAAAGAGTTTATGTTTCGTAGACGCACGCACTTTTAGGAGGGTATCACGCGTCAGCCGACACCTGCTGAAGGGATGCCCTATTCCTAGTCCGTCTGTTTGCTTCTTCCGAGGCAGGAACAAAAAGGGAAGCAGGAAAGAGAGGCTAGCGAGCGATGTCCGAAGTGTTATGTGGAGCGGGCAGCCTGCACGAAGTTGTTTGCATGCAGATTGGTGGAGTTATCGAGACTGGTCCGTGTGATAGTATATCGAGACACAGTGTGCATAGATATGTTATCCGTACGCAACTCGCAAGCTTCCTAGAGAGTGAAAAGTGAGGTGAGAGTCCTTTTCTACTGAAAGCAAGGGTGGAGACAAGGTGATTGGAAGAGAGAAACCAGCTGCTTAATCTACTATAGTACGAAAAGGAGGATGGTACCAAGCATCTACTATAGTCTTTTAAGTTCATACCCCTATCACACTCGTCTCAAAAGTAAATGATTGCATTAGTAGTTTAATTAATAGTTAATATCTAGCTAGTGATCTTTGCTCCAAACCAAAAGAGAATCTATTAATTAAAAAGTAAAACGGAGCTGAACCCTCCATCGTGCCATAGTGGTAAATGAGAGGTCACATGTTCGATCCCCCGTTTCCTCGTAGGGGGCTGGATCAACCGCGCGTGCCCATTTAAAGGTGCGGGGAGGTCACATGTTCGATCCCCCATATCCTCGGAGGGGGCTGGATCAAGCCATTGTTGGACACCAACGGTTTAGAACTCTCACCCTCGTAGTCCCTTAAAAGGGTTTGGACACCAAGGATGGATCAAGCCATTGTATTCCCTCGGGTCATTGGCCATTGAGTCACTAAAATAAAATAAATAAAATAGACCTTGTTCTGTTACATTGAATAGAGATCTATCCATTAAAAGGATGGTTGGAGGTTGGGAAAGGAAAGGAGACTCCTTTGACCCGCAACCAAAAAAAAAGGGAGTTTCATGTGATGGGTGGCGCCATAATCAAAGATTCAAGTTGTAATGTCTCCGTCAGTTATGAATCATAAAACAAGCCTTGCCGCACGCGTCTTATTAGAGAGTAAACATACATATCCAGTGAGGTATTGGAAAAAAAAAACAACATTCCAATAATGTCTTTGAACATGACATAACAATTAATAAATTTTCTGGAAAGAATCCCAAGATCCAGAGTAGCAAGCGATGATTAGGCCAGACAACCACGATAGCTATGACTAATCTCCAGTTAAGCCCATATTTTTCAGTATAAGACAAAACAGTGAGTATCATCTCTTGCAGAACTTTCTTTAGTTTACTTTTCGATTAGGATATGCGGGCTAAATTGATTGGTGAGAGAGAGCGGTGTGGATCTCACCGCTCCTCTCACACACAACATGTCTAACCGAGGTCGATTAGCGTATTCGACTCTCTGGGTGAAATACGCTAATCTCACCCGGTTAACAAAGTCACCCTAATAAATTACGTTTATCACATCCGCCAAATTGAAGAGTCGCAAGATGAGGTAAGATGAGCTAGCTTTTACTATTCACAATAACACCATGCTTTTGTTTTTTCAAAAGCTTCTAAATAAGGGTACCCATTAAATTTGGGAGAGGAATGATGCTGACTTAATTACACGGTTTATCATCTCATTTGCTAAAACTCTTTTCTCACTGTTTGATTTAAATGTTGGAGGATGAAGATTAAATTTCATATTCTATGAAATCAGGAACATCAAACTTAAGTTTTAGAAACATCAAATTTAAGTTTAAGGATTTAGGGTTTAGGGTTTAGGGTCTATCTCACTTCGATTGAAGTGAGATTAAAGTGACAAAAATTTATTAGGTTAAACTATTAACATGGGATGTGTACTTCCTATTTCAATGAATCTATTGAGTGTGCACTTCTTATTTCAATAAACTTATTAGGTTAAACTACCCATATTCTTCTAATATATATGTGGCGCCTATACTATATATATTGCACAATTTTTAGAACTTTCCCGAACTCAAACGAGTCTTTCACATAATTAACCCATTGAAGGAGTTGACATAAGTAAGTGAAATATTAAAAACTGCCTCATAAGCGACTTCACTAAGAATTCCATCTTTTCAGAGATTTCCATGGATATAATTATACATGCAGGGCTGGTTTGATAATTGACCATGATGAGGTTAGTTGTACATATATAAACGATATGTTGAACACATATAAGGACATTAATTACGTTTGAATTGCTCTCTTGAAAAGATTAACATATACCAAAGATATGATTATTTGCTAAAAATATGTGTTAATCTGCAAATCAAGTATAGTATTGCATAAATATGATAACTTACATGCAGGAGCGTACATTTTAATATAAAATTGTAAAGTGGCTTAAAAATAAAAGCCTGGAGAATGTCTCAAATGAAAGTGAACATATATAAAACTTATAAAGGAAATCATAAGTGTGCAAAAGGAGGCGTCCTAAACCAAATAGAATATTCAAAAAGCACAGTATTGAAAAGGATGGTTTACACAAAATTATTGTTAAAAATGTAATTGTGGATTTTCTATCGCAACATTTACATTTGGTATATATCAAATTTATACAATTGTTGAAGAAAATATTGTTCGAGTCAAAGGCCCTCAAACCCCATCAGAATATATTAAAAACATTTTGTTACGGTAATCATCGATCATCATGTCATAATCCAACTCACCTCACCCCTCTTCCTCTCATTTCTCTCCATCTAAATTTAGACAATGGGCATGGCAACACTGCATATCACCTATGGACATGCCATTATTCTTTTGTTGGAGAGGGAGGGGCAAGTTGGTGGGTTAGAGACACCATGAGAACTAGTGAAGAGGAAGGCGATCACACTGAAGATGCAAAGCCCTCGACACTAACGTTGTCTTTGCTTGAAGCTTATATGAGCTTACTAGGTTGATGGGTATTGATCGGGTTATTCAATTCAAAATTTTAAAATATTGAGTGGAGATAATTTTATTAATATAATTTTATTTTATCTTATTTTTAATATAAAATTATTTTAACACGTCTTTTTATGTGTAGATCAATTTAGATTCTATCACATACCTCACGACAAATGTAATATATGCGACTTAGATCGTAACTATGAATTTTGATATCATATTAAACATATTAAATTAAATTATCTAACTCAAAACTTTAAAGTGGTAAGTAGAGAATATTTTACTAATATAAACACATTATCTTTTAGCTCTTTTTTCATACGAAACTATTCTAATATTAGTCAAGATTATATCACAGGATTACAAGCAATTAACGTTGAATTTTTCGTGGTCACGTCGCCCGTGGCACTACAAGCGAGGTGGTCACTGATCTTTTGGTAGAGCAAGATGTCTAAAATACCCTCGTAGAGGTAACCGTGTTCTCACTAATGAAGGAGATGCTATCACGGGTGACAATGCCAATGCAAGTGTCAGCTCTCTCTCTCTCTCTCTCTCTCTCTCTCTCTCTCTCTCTCTCTCTCTCTCTCTCTCTCTCTCTCTCTCTCTCTCTCTCTCTCTCTCTCTCTGTGTGTGTGTGTGTGTGTGTGTGTGTGTTGCCATTGGCCTCCATTTTGCACTTCACCGGGTAGAAGTGACACTTTGACACTTCAACTAGAAGATTGACTCCTGGGTACGTGTGTGTGTGTGTTGCCATTGGCCTCCATTTTGCACTTCACCGGGTAGAAGTAACACTTTGACACCTCAACTAGAAGATTGACTCCTGGGTACTAAACCAATGTAGCATCTTCGCTCCTGCTTTTTCCTTTTTACGTCGGCTTATTTTTGTAGAGAGAAATGAGGAGAGGCGTGTGGAGGAAGAAAAAGGGAGGGGAATAATCTGTTTTGGGGTATTGTTTCATATACAAGAAAGGGTATCTGATGTGTGTTCGAGTTAATATAGCAATTTTTTCCACATAAAAACATGAACATGCCATTGAGAAAATGCAAATGCTGCAGTGGAAATAAACAATGATGTTTTTATGGTGGTTTATATGACAAAAACTTATAAAATATGCAATATCACTATTGTAGAGGGGGATTTTCTCCCTCCAAGCTCAATAACACGTCCCGCTAAGGTTACCCCCCGTTCAAATGGCTCACTAAGGCCTCCCAGGTCACTTAGAGTATCTAAGGGCCCAGTAGATGTTGTCAAACTCAATACACCCCACGTGGTGTACATGCCCCTCTACTAGGTGTCAGGTCGGGAAGAGAGCCTAGGGTAAAGTAGCGAAGCTTCTAAGTGTTAGCTCAAGAGCCCTCAAGTATTAACTCAGCCTTGAGCCTTGTCACATTCTCAGCCTTCGCTCAATCCCAAGCACCCTTCCAGCCGCCCATTTCACGGCCCAGCATAGCCCGATCCCAAGTAATTACAATGCAAAGAGTATTAACTTGAATCCCAAGGAAAGTCTTAGCATGGTGTTTGGGAAAGCACACGTTAAAGTGGGGTTTTGTTTTGCGGGCATGCCAGTTGAATTTTGATGATGACTCGTGGAATGGGCACATGCGGTGTCGACGTGACACGCGGTGCATGTGTGATCCGATATGTGTGCGTGTTTACGACTGTTCGGGTAGCGTGCACATGTTTGATTCCACAGGTGTAGGTATATCAGATGATTGTGGGGTTCGGGTGCATGACATTTTCCCACCGACCGCAGTTGACATTAATTTACATCGGATGTAATCCGAACACCTTTGTTTAATTGTCGAAAAAAAGAGTTAGTGACTCTAGGGGCCGTGACGTCGGGAGGGATTGACTTGGGCTACAGGGATGAAGCAATAGCAATAGTGACAACATGGATTAGTGGTAAGGTAGGGAGACCAATCTCAGTTTGACACTGGAGGGAACACGAACTTCAGGTTTTTAAGAGTGAGGCACTGGCTCAGGGATGTGGAGCAAATTGGCGCTGACTCGGATATGAAGCAAATGGGTGCTGACTCAGGTGTGGAGCAGACGGGCGCTAACTCGGGCGCGGAGTAGACAGGTGTTGACTCGAATGTGGAGCAGACGGGTGCTCGCTCAGGTGTGGAGAGACTGGGCATCGACTCGGGTGTACAACGAGCACCGACTCAGGCGTGGAGCAATTGGGCACTAGCTCGAGGTGGAGCAGTCAGGTGTCGGCTCAGGTGTAGAGTGATTGGGCACCGGCTCGGGTGTACATCGACTAGGCACCAGCTTGGGCATGGAGCAATCAGGCACCGGCTCGAGGTGGAGTAGTCACGCACCGGCTTTGGTGTAGAGCAGTTGGGCACCGACTCGGGTGTAGAGCGACCAGGCACCGGCTCGGGTGTGGAGCAGTAGGGCACTGGCTCGGGGTAGAGCAGTCGGGTGCTAGCTTGGGTGTAGAGTAGCTGGGCACTGGCTCAGGGTGGAGCAGACGGGTGCTGGCTTGGGTGTGGAGCGACTAGGCACTGGCTCGGGTATGGCGGTCCATTCCATTTATAGGGTGCAGACCAGGCGTGAGACGGGAGTCGTTAAGACTAGAAGCTGGCTCGAGGAAGTTTCTCAGAGGATTTCATTTCATTAATTACTTAAAAAGGCTTCATATGGGGTCTTGAGGGCCCGATTACATGTTTTGTGAAAGCTACAGGACATGTCCATAGTTTGCTAGTTCCTGGGTCTTTGCATAATCAAGCAGGTATTTCCGCCATCTTTATATGATGTCCATAAGATGACTTGTGACATGGCTAAGCGTCGTTAGAGGGGGTATTTTTGCAACATACCCTCACCTAAGCGTCAAAGACCAAAGCCAAAGCAAGTCAGATCTCCTTCCTCGCCGAGTGTTCGCCGAACTGTGCCTTGAGATTGTACTTGTTGGGGTTGTCTGCGCGTTGTGCGTTCTTTAACATGTTCTTGACCTTTGGGCTCTCGGGGGATTTATAGGCCCAAAAAGTGTCCAAGGGAGACCTGGTCCAATCAGAGGCCCCAACGGAGGGACCTGGTCCGGTTGAAACCCTCACAAGGTGTACCCGGAGCGATTGGATCTCTCATAGGGGGTACCCAGCCCGATTTGAGGCCCCAGGGAGGCTACCTGGAGCCCAGTAGGGGGCTACCTGGTTTGGTTAGTGGTCCAGGCTAGACTAGTTGGAGACCACACAGGGGCCACCTGGTCCAGTAGGAGGCCCCAGGGAGGGAACCTAGATCGGTTGGAAACCTCAGGGAAGCCACTTTGGTCCGGGTGGAACCCTCAGGGAAGCTACCTGGTCCGGGTGGAACCTTGAACCCTCAAGGGACCTACTTGGTTTGGTGGAACCCTTAGGGAAGCTACTTGGTCTAGTGGAACCCTAAACCTTGAGGGGACCTACCTGGTCTACTTGGTCCAGTGGAACCCTGAACCTTGAGAGGACCTACCTACTATGGGTGGAACCCTTAGGGAAGTTACCCGATCTGGGTGGAACCCTCAGGGCAGCTACTTGGTCCGGGTAGGTCCTATGAGGGGAGGACCCAATCCAGGTAAGTCTTTTGAAGGGAGGACCCAGTCCGGGGTGGTCCTGGGAAGTGAGGACCCAGTCCAGGGTGGTCCTTCAGTTGGCTTTGTGCTTCACTTTTGGCCGAGACAAACTCTGAGCTTGGTGGACTTCTTCCTCTCCTCACGTGAACGTGTTGTAAGTGTAAAGAATTTATTATCAGCTCATCCACTTGCTGCGAACTCATCTTCTTGTGCCGTGACTACCGTGAAGCTTCTCGGAACAAGGTTTGGACCCATTTTCTATGTGTGGACTTCCAAGGAGTATCTCAGGACGTTATTCGCCCACTTGTTTGTTGCATTAGGCTCCCTTGAGTCATGCCATTTACCATGGCAAGATGCCCCAGGACCCGATCGAGTTCGGCCTAGCCGTCGGAGCACCAATGTTAATGTTGTGCCGTGTGTAGATTTATTCGAGATTGGTTCCCAATCTTCGAATTGTGTCGTGTGATAGAGCTAATGGTCTCAAGACTCGAGTTCAGAGCGGCCTGAGGAGCATCGTCGGCATTGTGCTGCTCATAAGATGTTCGGGAGCGGTTCTCGCTTCTTTGCATAGTCTAGTGTGATATGGCGAGTTGTCCCGATGCCCTGGTTCAGCCTAACCGTCGGAGTGTCGTCGGCATTGTGTCACCTTGTGGTGTGTTTGGGAGTAATTCCCACTCTTTGTCTTGTGTCGTTTAATACTGCGAGATGTCTCAAGGCTCAGGTTTGGCCCGACCTTCGGAACGTCGGCATTGTGTTGTTTTGTGGTTGCTTCGAGAGTGATTCCCATCCTCCGTGTTATGCCGTCTGAGGAGACATGATGCCCTAGACTCTGAGTTCAACATGGCCATCGGAGAGTTGTCGGCATGGTGCCGTTCATTCGGGAGTGATTCCCATTTGTTGTGGTGTGTCGTTTGATACGGCGAGATGCTCCAGTCCCCAAGTTCAACTCGACTGTCGGAGCACCCTTGGCGTCATGCCGTCTTGTCATGTCTAGGGAGTAATTCCCTTTATTTGACTCTCGATTAGCTTGAGAAAATAAATGGGTGCAACAAATGCTCCCCATGGAACATCCGTCGGAGTTGGGGATGACGGCAGACAGCCTATGTACCTTGTAGATTTAGATTTCTCCCAACCTTGCTGGCATTGTGGGAGTTCCTTGTTCTGTGGCTTGACGTTCCCATTGTGACCTTTTGTTTTGCAATGGCTTTTGATTGTGGCATGCTTTGGAGGGGGCCGCCGAGCCTAGGATGTAAAGGAGTGCCACTCTCAGAGGGGCCTGGGTGGCTGCAGGATTGGTTGTCGAGGCTGCTGAGGGCAAAGGGTTGGCGGAGGTGGCATGCATTGGTCGCACGCAAGGTGTTTGGAGCTATGACTTGTTGTTTGTGACTTGGGGATTCTATTCCCACTCGTCTCTTGTTGGCTTTGGGTGGACATGGGCATGGCCAGCGTTGCGGATGTAATTGTCAATTTGGCAATGTCCGGTCCGGGCACTGAACTTTCTGAGTCCGAGGCTGTCCTGGTGGTTGGCGACGTGGCTGAGCTTGGTGCTAGGGTCGGTAGCTTGGAGGGGCCCAAGGAGACTGGGGTAATGACTCCCCTAGCTTCATTTTTGATGTCTTAGGTTCTATCTTACACCGTGAACTTGGTGGATCCTTAGAGTGGTGACAACTCATATGCGGATCTTTCCCTAAGCACTGGCCTGAGGTGGGGGAGGCGAGACTGTCGGGTCCATTGCTCTTCTCGAGACGGCTGGTGAAGAGAGGGAGACTATCGGTGGCTCCCTTGTCGTCAGCGAGAGGACCGGCAAGTATTGCCCCCTTGGTAGGGATTTGTAGGTTGAGGCTTAATTGGGTGTTTTCTAAACTTTTCCACCTTGTCTTTTGTTAGGAGTGTTGTGATCAGTCCTTGGCTTGTTTCCTTGTGTTGTGTAGCCATAGTCGACGACGCCATGTAGGAGGTTTGGGACTTCCTGGTTCTGGGCATCGAACAGTCATCCATCCCTCAGCTCCTAGAGCCACCAATTGGTGATGAGATGGCTGCTACTCAGGTTGAGGCCTTGCGGAGACCCTTCTCCTAGGGGTTGTATTTGTGGTGTGGTTGTCGTTGTGGTTTGTCACTCAACGTCCACAGCTAGTTGTTGTCGGTGGACGTCGCCCATGGTTTGGTTGTTAATGGCTTAGTGTTGTTGTCGTGGTTGTTTCTTGTAGACAACTTGCATTGTTTGTCGACCAATCGTAAGGGTGTGCTGGCCAGACTTTGTGTTGACCATCCTCTAGGATGTGCTAGCCATAGTTGTGTTGACTTGCCCCCAAGGTGTGCCAGTCAGATGTTGATGTTGGCCATCCTCTTGGAGATGTCCTGGCCTAGAGTTAATGATGGCTATCCTCTTGAGGGTGTGCTCCCCTGGGGTTGATGTTGGCCATCCTCTTGGAGGTTTGTTGGCTAGGGGTAAGTGTTGGCTGTCATCCTGGAGTTGTGTTGGCCTATAGTTGATGTTGGCTACAGCTGGGGTGTACTAGCCAGAGTTGTTGTCAGCTACCACTGGGGTGATAGCCAAAGTTGTTGTCGACTGACTGTTGTAGTGTGATAGCTGGGATGTTGATGTTGACCGTCCTTTGAGGCGAGTTGGTCAAAGTTCTGTTGACCTTCCTCTAAGGCTTTTTGGTCGAAATTGATGTGGACCCACCTCAACAGAGCATGTTGGTCTGAGGTTGATGCAGATCTACCTCGATGAGGCATGTCAACCTGAGTTGATGTAGACCTGCCTCGGTGAGACGTGTCAGCCTGGGTTGGTATAGACCTTCCTCGGAAAGGTTCGTCGGTCTTGGTTGGTGCAGACCTGTGTCGGTGAGGTACATCGATCTGGGTTGGTGCAGACCTATCTCAGCGAGGCGCTCTGGTCTTAGGGTGGTGTAGACCTGCCTCGATGAGGCACATCAGTCTGGGTTGGTGCAGATCTGCATCGGCGAGGCCCGTCGGTCTAAGCTGTTGCAGACCTACCTCTGTGAGGTATGTTGGTCTGGGTTGGTATAGAGCTGTCTTGGTGAGGCGTGTCGGTCTGAGTTGGTGCACATCAGCCTGGGTTGGTACAGACCTTCCTCGGAAAGGTTCGTCGGTCTTGGTTGGTGCAGACCTGTGTCGGTGAGGTACATCGATCTGGGTTGGTGCAGACCTATCTCAGCGAGGCGCTCTGGTCTTAGGGTGGTGTAGACCTGCCTCGATGAGGCACATCAGTCTGGGTTGGTGCAGATCTGCATCGGCGAGGCCCGTCGGTCTAAGCTGTTGCAGACCTACCTCTGTGAGGTATGTTGGTCTGGGTTGGTATAGACCTGTCTTGGTGAGGCGTGTCGGTCTGAGTTGGTGCACAGCTGCCTCAGCGAGGTGCATCAGTTTGGGTTGGTGTAGACTTGTCTCGGTGAGGCGTGTCGGCCTGGGTTATTACAGACTTTCCTCGACAAGGCATGTTGACCCGAGTTGATGTAGACCTGACTCAATGAGGCGTGTCGGCTTGAGTTGATACATATCTACCTCTGCGAGGCGTGTCGGCCTGGGTTGGTGCATATCTACATCGGCGAGGCCCATCGGTCTAAGCTGTTGCAGACCTACCTCTGCGAGGTATGTTGGTCTGGGTTGGTACATACCTATCTTGGTGAGGCGTGTCGGTCTGAGTTGGTGCACAGCTGCCTCAACGAGGTGCGTCAGTTTGGGTTGGTGCAGACTTGTCTCGGTGAGGCGTGTTGGCCTGGGTTATTACAGACTTGCCTCGGCAAGGCGTGTTGACTCGAGTTGATGTAGACCTGCCTCAGTGAGGCTTGTCAACTTGAGTTGGTACAAATCTACCTTGGCGAGGCGTGTCGGCCTGGGTTGGTGCATACTTGCCTCGGTGAGGCATGTTGGCTTCAGTTGATATAGACCTGCCTTGGTTATGCGTGTCAGTCTAGGTTGGTGTAGATCTGCCTCAGCGAGGCACATCGGCTTGAGTTGATGCAGGCATACCTTAGTGAGGCATGTCGGTCTTGGTTGGTACAGACCTACCTCGGCGAGACGCGTTGGCCTAAGTTGATGCAGACCTATCTCGATGAGACGCGTCGATCTGGGTTGGTGGAGACCTGTCTCAGCAAGGCGGGTTGGTCTGGGTTGGAGCATACCTGCCTCGACGAGGCCCATCATTCTGGGTTGGTATAGACCTATAACGACCCAAGATTCGGATATCGGGAACTACCCGATATAATTCGAATCCTGGCCCGCCACCCAAGAGCCGGAAGGCTTGGAAGGGTTATTAGGTGTGTGGAGGTACATTGAAGTTTAAAATAATACAGGAGATAACTACACAATTAATTATTTAAATAATATGAAATAAAATTATATTTTTAATTAATAATCTAACTACAAAGTCCAGTCCAACAAAGTACAATCTATAGGGAAAAGAAATGTACTCTAATGCCGGGTGCACTCCCGACTCTGGCGAGTTGGCAACTATTAGTGTTGGTGTGCTACATGCCAATTTTGGGTCGGGTAGGCCCAATAAATGTACGATCTTGTTCATTATTAATATAGTGATATTTGAGCATAAATATGTGATTGTATATTACTTTACGATGTCCCTATGATATGTGGTTGTAAAGTCAACTCGAGATGGGATCTCGATCATGAGACTGACTTTAAATGGACACATACCTTAAACTGTTCCTGATTGGAGGATAATCACTCGGGGACTTTGATTACCTATTAACCAGTACACATGATATGTTAGGGACCAGTCTCACGGTCACTGGTGCGGGGCACCAACACACATGTGTAGGTGTACGTCCTGGGAGGAAGTGCACTGAACTGATCCGCTATTGGATCTTCAGATGGTTGATTATACCTAATGTCAACTGAAGATCCAACGGTCTCAGTAGCATCGTTGGTGCTTTGACCTGAGACATTGATCGGATCTTACACGAGGACTGGAATGGTTTAATTACTTGGCTAAGTGACTTTAACCATAAGTCATGAGTTGCCGAGTCATTAACCACTCCAGGATACGTGTGAAGATCATCAATGGTCAAGAGGGGATCGCTCACTGTCGGGTATATATCATACAATTAATGGGTCATGACATTGACGCTCCGTTAAATCCTGGCTAGGGTCATGTGAGTTCGTTTAGAACAGACGTCATACACTTTAAGGGGGTCATGGTCAAATGGCACGATCATGGGGTTTGACAGAAACCATACCCTCGATCGAACCAGACTCATAGAATGAGCGAGGGATTATAGTGATGCGGTAACTGTGGACTTACAGGTACCAGACAGGCTGGTTTAAACCCGGCGTCCTCTAGGATCACGCGGATTTGCTTGACCCAACGTGATCAAAGGTTCGGAATAAATTAAACTATTATTCGCTCTAGTAGAAGCGAATAATAAGTTTAATTTACTTCTAATTGGAATTAGAAGTTAATGGGCCTTAAAGTAGAGTGACTATAGGCCTAGAGGATCACACACAATGGATTCTTGGGTGACAGATTATTATTGTACAAATGCATATATCAATTCCCTTTAATTCCTTTTGGAAAGACATATAAAAGGGGCTTAATAAATATGTACAATAATGGGAAGGACATATATACAGTTTAGGTCCTTTGGAGCTCTTTTTAGAAATGACCAAATCCTATATATATGGATGTTACGAGAGCTTCTTCTTCTTCTTGGCTAATCAAGCATTAAGGCAAAAGAAGAAGGATTAGCTCCTCCCCCCTTTCTCCCTCTTGCTCTCTCTCTCTCCAGAAGGTGAAAGGGTTGAGGAAGGTCGTGTCGGGGGGTACCGTTAGTGCGCAAGGATCAGTGTGGATCTACTCTAGAGGCCGTGCATCTGTGCGGCTCGGTATTCGTGGTATTCTGCATCGGGCATTGTGGACAGCATCGTTCCGCACAAGGTATAAATACGCAACCCGTAGTTAGGGGTTGGGGTGATTTAAACGCCGATCAGAGCATGGATCTGGGATTTCATGAAGCCGGGTTCGGGGAAATAAATTTTTGTTATCCGCTGCGTTGCCCGAGGGTGCTGTGTGGAACCTTACAGTGGTATCAGAACCAGATTCGCGCTCTGGTCGGTGTTTTATAGCCGTATAGAATCATGTTTTAGGGGTAATTAAAATCTTCAATTATTATTCGTAGAAGGGGATGCTGGGCATCTCTGTTCTTCCAGGATGCTGGGCACCTCTGGAGTAAATTTTTTTTTTAAAAAAAAAAATTGGCCCGTTTTGGGCGCACTACGCCCAGGGCACAGTGCGGCGCACCGCGTGCGCCGCCCTCGCAGCGCACGCGGGTGCACCTAAACGCGGCGCAACCGTGTGGCGGGCGGGCGCCCGAGGGGGCGTCCGCCCACGCGTCCCGCGTGGGCGGCGCGCCCGAAGGGGGGCTGCCGACTTATTTTTTTTATTAAAAAAATTGCTTTCTCCTTTAATTTAATGTGTTAATTATGGTATATATATGATATATATATATATATATATATATATAATTACACATTAAATTAATCATATTTTTATCTCAAATCTTAATTGTGTTATCTCAATAGTAAAATTCAAATGGTAAATTTTATTTAACCCTTTTGAATTTACTAAGGTGAGATAATTACTATTTATCCTGAGATAAAATAGTAATAATTGAAGTTACTTCAGTAAAAATTGAAATTGAAATTTTTTAATTATTGGATAATTAGTAAAATTAGAATTTGAATTTTATTGAAGATTAAATGTGTAAAATTCAAATATTTGAATGTTTAATTATTAGATAATTGTTAAATTCAAAATTTGAATTTTAGAATATTGATAATTGAGGATAATTGCATTATTTAAATTTAATTTCAAACAAAATTATTGGATAGATAGTTTGAATTTAAATTTAAATGATTATCATGTTTAAATTTGTAATTTAAATTTGATTATTGGATAATTAAATTTAAATTTAAATTTAAATAATCATCTTAATTATCTGACTTATTTGAATCAGATTCAAATATGCATGCCCCTGTTATAAATGATGGTTCTTTACGTGATTTGCTTTATTTACCTTGCATTTGCTTGCTTATGTGTTTAATTTTAGTTAATCCTGTTTTGATTTTTAAAATTAAACAAAGCTAGCCTATTTTTGTTTGCACATCCATTTTTAAATCAAAAGTAAGGATTATTTTCAGAAAATAACCCTTGATTGATTTTACATGAATGGGTTGGCAAGTGATCATGGACTTGGTTAATGTAATTAATTGGGGTCTGCGAACCTCCTTTCTCTCTCTGTTAAAATTCTATGTACTTCTATCTCCTTTACAGTTGTACTCGCCCTAAGGGCTTCTGAATTTTATTGACATGTAATTTAAATTTTTCCGGCCTACGTGCCGTGTAAAAGTTGTAATTAATGCGGCATCGGAGTTTGAAAGCGCGGAGCACACCCGACGAGGACGATCCAGCTGCTTCGGAAGCGGGCCGGATGTCTTAGTTACATTAGGAATAAAGTCCATGATCACTTGCGATTTAATTTTACATTGGATGCATTTTCTTTGTGCAAACTACTAGGTACGGTAAATATATTAGATATATTTATATTACCACCTAGGGTGAGATCAAGATAAAATCAAATTCCCTCATGATTAAATTTTAGATCTGGTAAGCGTGGCTCTAGGAGTCGTCGTGGCCCTCCATCATTATGGAGTGAATGCACGTCTTCATTTCATGGATTTGCTGTGCTTTCTACAAGGTCCATGAGTTTGGGGGCGGGATAAAACTCCAAGGCTCGACCTCAATGGGGTGAGGAATTGAACTCGGCCTTGTTGTGCTTTCCACAAGGGTCGGGTCATGAACTCATTGCTATGTAGTAATGATGGTTAGATCTAACCGAGAATATCCTTTGTTGTGCTTTCCCTAAGGGGATGATTTCTCGGGGGCCGAATATCGGATATTGCATTAGATGCAAGTGCCTGTTGACTGCCCTTGAGATGGTGTATGGCTTGTTGTGCTTTCCACAAGGTCGTACCTCAGTCTCGTTGGGATTCCGACCCACTAGGTTGATCTCGCTGATCTCCCGTTCTATATACTAAGGGTTATATAGTTCGATCAAAAAATAGTGGGACTAATTAAGATAGAAAATCACATCTAAGTTAGAATTTGAACACATGCTAAGTTATCTTTTATTTCTTATCCAGATTATAATGTCGTCGTCCAACCCCCTCTGTGGCATCTTGGATGCCAACAGATTGACTAGACCGAACTATTCGGATTGGCTACGTAATCTACGCATAGTCCTCACCGCCGAAAAAATAGCCTACGTGTTGGACACGGTTCATTCTGAGCCAGCTCCCGATGCCGACGATGGCGAGTTAATGACTTACGCCAAATGGTCTGAAGACTCTTCCCTTGCCCAATGTTACATGTTGGCCTCTATGGCTCCCGAGCTGCAGAGGCAATTCGAAAAGACTGATTGTAGAAGCATACTTCTTAATCTACGCCAGCTCTTCGGGGAGCAGGGTAGGATTGAGAGGTATGACATCTCCAAGAGGCTTTTCAGGACACGGATGTCAGAGGGTGCTTCAGTACAGGCTTATGTATTGAAAATGATGGAGTGGATAGAGGACTCAATGTACTGGGGTTCAAGTTGGATCTTGAACTGTGCATTGATCTTATACTCCAGTCATTGCCCGATTCCTTTTCTTCCTTGATCATAAACTTTAACATGAATAGAATTGATGCAACTCTCCCGGAGCTGCTCAACATGTTAAAGAGTGCTGAAGGAACTATGCAGAAAGATAAACCATCTTCTTCTGTAATGATTGTTGGCCAGGCCAACAAGAAAAGGAAGGCCACCCAGATATCAACCAAAGGTGACAAAGGGAAGGGAATGAAGAAGGCCATGGGTAAGTAACTCGCCAAAGTTGACAAAGGGAAGGGCAAGAAGAATGAAAAAGAAGACAAGTGTTTTCGATGCGGGGAAACAAGGCATTGGAAAATGAATTGCAAGGTAATTCTAAATGGAGGTATTTTTATCATAGACCTTAATTTGTCATATATGGAATCCACATCATGGGTATTGGATACTGGATGTGCATCTCATATCTGCAATTCTGTGCAGGTGCTGGCAAATAGAAGGCGGCTGGGCAAAAAGGAGATTGAACTGAGGATGGACAATAGAGCTTTAGTTTCTACCAAAGCTGTCGGGACTGCACGCCTCAGTTTACCTTCAGGAGTCATTCTAGAGCTGAATGACTGTTATTATGTTCCTGATATTATTAAGAACATTATTTCAATCTCTGGTTTATATAACATTGGATATACATTGACTTTTAATAGCACATGGTGCTCTATAATGAATAATGGTTTGGTTATAGCCGATGGTTCATTAGTCAATGGTCTTTATATATTAGATACACGTTCTAATGTTATGTAAGTTTTCAATACTGATGAAGTGAATTCTGCATATCTATGGCATTGCAGACTTGGTCATGTAGGTGAGAAAAGAGTATCTCACCTACACTCAAATAGGTATTTGAATACATTCGAATACAAGTCATTTGATACCTGTGAGTCGTGTCTCATGGGGAAGATGACCAAGGCTCCCTTTAGTGGACATGGTGAGAGGGTTGTTGACCTTCTCGAGCTTATACACTCGGATGTGTGTGGACCCATGTCCATGGAGGCAAAAGGGGGTCACCTCTATTTTATTTCTTTTATTGATGACTTCTCGAGATATGGCTATGTGTATTTAATGAGACATAAATCACAAGCCTTTGAGAAGTTTAAGGAATACAAGAATGAAGTAGAGAAACAGACTAGCAAGAGTATTAATGCTCTTCGATCAGATCGAGGAGGTGAATACCTTAGCCATGAATTCACTTCTTATCTTAAAGACAATAGAATTATTTCTCAATGGACTCCACCGTATACACCACAGCACAATGGTGTATCCGAAAGGAGAAACAAGACCTTGTTAGACATGGTCCGATCCATGATGTCTATGTCAGGACTACCCTTGTCTCTGTGAGGATATGTATTAGAGACTGCGGCTTATTTATTGAATAGGATCTCAAGTAAATATGTTCATTCTATACCATATAAGATATGGAAGGGCAGGAAACCAAATTTTAATCACATTAAAATTTGGGGTTCAGCTCATGTAAAGAAGAACGATAGTGATAAGCTTGAGTCGAGAACTGATAAGTGTAGGTTTGTGGGATATCCAAAGGAGACATTTGGATATTACTTCTATCACCCTTCTGAGCAAAGGGTCTTAGTGGCTAAGAGAGCTGTATTTCTAGAAAGAGAATATCTTCTCCATAAAAACAGTGGGAGCCAGATAGAATTGGACGAGGTCCAAGAGCCACAACCCGATGACACAAACTCATTAGATGAGACTGTATCGATTGATCCTATTCAGAGTGAAACACAGACACTACGGAGATCTGGTAGACTACCAAGAGAACCTGAGAGATATATTGGACATGTCTCAGAGATGTCCTCTAAGATATGTATCGATGAGGATGAAGATCCTCAATCGTACTAGGATGCAATCCGTAGTGCGGACTCCGAGAAATGGCAAGAGGTAATGGATTCAGAGATCTAGTCCATGTACACCAACAAAGTTTGGAACTTAGTTGATGTACCCGAAGGGAAAGTCCCTATCGGCTGCAAGTGAAATTTTTAAAAGGAAAATCGGTACAGATGGATAGATTGACATATACAAGGCTAGACTAGTGGCGAAAGGATATCGTCAAGGACAAGGCATTGACTATGACGAGATATTTTCACCAGTAGCCATGGTTAAGTCAATCAGAATCCTTCTCGCCATTGCTGCATACCTGGATTATGATACTTGGCAAATGGATGTGAAGACAGCTTTTCTGAATGAAAAATCTGTCAGAAGAGGTGTACATGGTACAGCCTGAAGGATTCACCTCCAAGCTACATCCTAATAAGGTATGCATACTTCAGAGGTCCATTTATAGATTGAAGCAGGCATCTCGGAGCTGGAACTTAAGATTTGATGAGGCTGTCAAATCTTTCAACTTCATTTGGAATGAACATGAACCATGTGTTTACAAGAAGGTCAGTGGGAGCTCAGTGACCTTCTTGGTCCTTTATGTTGATGACATCTTACTCATTGGGAATGATGTAGAGATGTTAACATCAACTAAGTCTTGGTTATCCAAGACCTTCTCCATGAAGGATTTGGGAGAAGCATCCTATGTGCTGGGCATAAGGATCTATCGAGATAGATCTAAAAGGATGCTAGGATTATCCCAATCCATGTACATAAACACTATCCTCAAAAGGTTTAGGATGAAAAATTCCAAGAGAGGTCTCATTCCATGAGACATGGAATTTACCTATCCAAGGGGATGAGTCCTAAAACTTCTGAGGAGGTGGCACACATGAATAAAGTACCCTATGCATCGGCGATAGGGTCAATCATGTATGCAATGCTATGTACACGGCCTGATGTTGCCAATGCTTTGAGCATTGTCAGTAGATATCAGGCAAATCCAGGCGAAGAGCACTGGAAGGCAGTAAAGGGCATCCTTAAGTACTTGCGAAGGGCTAAGGATCTTTTTCTGCTTTATGGAGGAGAGGACCTACAGCTTAGAGCTTACACAGAATCTAGTTTTCAGTCAGATCCAGATGACTGCAAATCCATGTCAGGGTTTGCATTCATGTTGAATGGAGGGACAGTCAGTTGGAGAAGCTCCAAGCAAGATACGACTGCAGATTCGACGACGGAGGCAGAATATATTACTGCAGCTGAAGTTGCTAAGGAAGCCGTCTGGATGAAGAAATTCATCTTGGAACTTGGCGTAGTTCCCTAGATATCAGCTCCCATCCGATTATTTTGTGATAATAATGGGGCCATCGCCCATAAGAAGGAACCGAGATCTCACCAAAGGTCGAAGCATATTCTGAGGCGCTTCCACCTTATTCGGGAGATTGTTGATCGTGGAGATGTGGCGGTAGAGCGTGTACCATCAGAAGATAACATAGCAGATCCACTGACTAAGCCTTTGACACATACTGTATTTGAGCGCCATCGGGATAAGATGGTCCTAAAAGTTATGGGCAATTGGCTGTAGTTCAAGTGGGAGATTGTTAGTGTTGGTATGCTACAGGCCAATTTTGGGTCGGGTAGGCCCGATAGATGTACGATCTTGTTCATTATTAATATAGTGGTATTTGAGCGTAAATATGTGATTGTATATTACTTTACGATGTCCCTAGGATATGTGGTTGTAAAGTCAACTCGAGATGAGATCTCGATCATGAGACTGACTTTACATGGACACATACCTTAAACTGTTCCTTGTTGGAGGGTAATCACTCGGGGACTTTGATTACCTATTAAACCAGTACACATGATGTGTTAGGGACCAGTCTCATGGTCACTGGTGTGGGGCACCAACACATATGTGTAGGTGTACGTCTTGGGAGGAAGTGCACTGAACTGATCCGCTATTGGATCTTCAGATGGTTGATTATACCTAATGTCAACTGAAGATCCAACGGTTTCAGTAGCATCGTTGGTCCTTTGACCTGAGATATTGATCGGATCTTACACGAGGACTGGAATGGTTTAATTACTTGGCTAAGTTACTTTAACCATAAGTCATGAGTTGCCGAGTCATTAACCACTCCAGAAATACGTGTGAAGATCATCAATGGTCAAGAGGGGATCGCTCACTGTCAGGTATATATCAGACAGTTAATGGGTCATGACATTGACGCTCTGTTAAATCCCTGGCCAGGGTCGTATGAGTTTGTTTAGAACGGACGTCATACACTTTAAGGGGGTCATGGTCAAATGGCACGATCATGGGGTTTGACAGAAACTATACCCTCGATCGAACCAGACTCATAGAATGACCGAGGGATTATAGCGATGCGGTAACTGTGGACTTACATGTACCAGACAGGCTGGTTTAAACCCGGCGTCCTCTAGGATCACGCGGATTTGTTTGACCCAACGTGATCAAAGGTTCGGAATAAATTAAACTATTATTCGGCTCTAGTAGAAGTGAATAATAAGTTTAATTTACTTCTAATTAGGAATTAGAAGTTAATGGGCCTTAAACTAGAGTGACTATAGGCCTAGAGGATCACACACAATGAATTCTTGGGTGACGGATTATTATTGTACAAATGCATATATTAATTCCCTTTAATTCCTTTTGGAAAGGCATATAAAAGGGGCTTAATATATATGTACAATAATGGGAAGGACATATATACAGTTTTGGTCCTTTGGAGCTCTTTTTAGAAATGGCCAAATCCTATATATATGGATGTTACGAGAGCTTCTCCTTCTTCTTGGCTAATCAAGCATTAAGGCAAAAGAAGAAGGATTAGCTCCTCCCCCCTTCCTCCCTCTTTCTCTCTCTCTCTCCAGAAGGTGAAAGGGTTGGGGAAGGTCGTGCTGGGGGGTACCGTCGGTGCGCAAGGATCCGTGTGGATCTACTCTAGAGGCCGTGCATCTGTGCGGCTCGGTATTCTTGGTATTCTGCATCGGACATTGCGGACAGCATCATTCCGCGCAAGGTATAAATACGCAACCCGTAGTTAGGTGTTGGGGTGATTTAAACGCCGATCAGAGCATGGATTTGGGATTCCATGAAGTCGGGTTCGGGGAAATAAAATTTTGTTATCCGCTGCGTTGCCCGAGGGTGCTGTATGGAACCTTACAGCAACTACGAACCACCGCGTTGCACCTCTGAACCTCGAGGAGGAACCGCTACACCTAAAAAGACAGGGGTGAGCCTCATCTCATTGGCTCAGTAGGGGTCCCGCGGATTCCCACCAAAAAATAATCGGTGGTAAACAACAAAGATAACAATAACAACAACAATGAAAGCAACAACCGTAGTTGGAACATAGCGACAGTAGCCGATGGAAACACAACCTTCTAAACTACTCCTATGGCACCAAAAGCAAACCCAGATCTCACAGTCGGGGAACTACCGAACTAACGAAAAACTCAGCTACACTGCTAGACGAAACACCATGACACCTCTGTCGTGCAGGCCCGTCCTCACAGACGAAGGCCCAACCCAAGACCACGCGGTCCGGGGGTACGGTCACGACCTCACCATCGTGAACCTTGTACTATCTACTGGTCAGACCTCAATTACCCTACCGAGAACCCTAGACCTCTATATTAGGAAACACGCGGAAACTACACGTAAAACCATGTCTCACAGACGATAAATTGAACCTCGAGTCATGAGAGTCACGTGTCACGTGACGGGAGTACCTACTCACTAGAAGTAAGGCCAGATGTGTCCACCGACGTCTTAGTCCGCGCCCCGGGTTTCTCCCTACTCGCCCTAGGTGGAAACTGAGACACCGTACAAGTAACCAAAGAACACAGGACAAGGGTCTAGTCGGGTCGTGCTCGTCAGCACGCATCCGAAGTCCTCGACCACGTGTATACACATTGACTGACTGCGCTATGTCAGGCCCTGTGGACGCACTAAAATTCGCTCGTTCAAGGCGCGGGCGGGCATTTCGTATATTGAGTGTGTGGGCGTGCCAGTCACCGAAGTGACAATTTATTCGGGCTCCGAAGAGCCCATGGTGTGCTCGATCTGACATCGTCAGACGATTGTGTGGTTCGTGTCGGGACCAGATCCCGTCATGCCGTAAAGGTCACGACGTCATTTACATCCCCCATACGAGGGAATACCCTTGATTAATTGCCGAAATTAGGGGCCCTGCGGTCAAAATAAATAATACTAACTGCGCGAGAAAGGGATAGGAATAAATCACACTAAAGTCCATATCAGGATACGAGCCATTGGCCATGTCGGTCACTCGCGGACCTTCTCATATTCGGACTCGGGTCCGTGATAGAAACGCGACGGAAATCGAGGTGGGCCCGTTCAGATGTCTGCCGAACGCACGGCAATTTTAATGATAGCTCGGAAGGGATCTGGGGCGAGAAGCGAATCCGGTCTGATTGGAATGTCGGCCCGAGACTGGGTCGAGGCCTGGCCATGTCAGGATGATTCCCAAGACTCGGGCCCGGCCTGAGAGGGCGGCACTATTGTTCCTTTTGCATCGAGTCACGGAGAGAGGGGACTGCAATGTAGAATTATTAATACCTTATCTTGTTTTATCATTGTTGTTCCTATTACTCCGTTGCTTATTCCTCTTTCCGTATCTGTTCCGGGTGATTTCCCTCATCTTGCTTACTGCCATTATTACTCCCTTTTTTATTATTATTGTCACTTATTTCATTCATTTATTTATTTATACGGATCTGTTCAGGTTTATTTATTCCTCATGATTTTTATTGGCTTGTTAGTTCTGCCGCTAGATGCCTATATGTACATATATATGTGTATTCATGTATTATATATATATATATATATATATATATATATTATTATTATTATTATTATTTCTTTTTGGGGAGAGTTGACCCTTGGTGGGTTGAAAGAGGGGCTAAAAAAAAGGGGTGTACCGCTGGAGGAAGATGGGCAGAAGAGTGTGCCGGCGAAGGGCTAGGGATGGGTGCCGCTGAAGGGCCAAAGGTGGTGTACCGGCGAAGGAGGGCGGAGGTGTGCCGGCGAAGGATTGGAGCTGTGTGTCGCTGAAGGGCTTAAGGAGGGTGTACCGGTGGAGGCCTCAAGGCAGTGTACAGCTGGGGGGGGCCTGAAGAGTGTATAGGCGAAGAAAGGGGGATAACATAAAGTCTGTGCATTCATCAGTCCCAAAGTTTGTACATTGTCTATTCAACCAGCATATCAAGTCTATACATCCTTCAGCTCAAAGTATGTACGTTGCCTATTGACTGCAGCTCACAGTCTATACATTGGCTGCTGAAAGTCTGTACATTGGCCAATTCAAAGTCTATACATTGCCCTTTGGCTGCAGTTCAAAGTCTATACACTGTCCCTTGGCTGCAGTTCAAAGCCTGCACATTGGGCAACTCAAAGTCTATACATCGTTCATCAGCTGCAGCTCAGAGTCTATACATTGCAGCTCAGAGTCCGTACATCGGCCAGCCCAAAGTCTGTACATAGGCCGGGCCAGAGTCTGTACATCCTTCAGCTCAAAGTCTGTACGTGGCAGCATGAGGTCTGTACGTTGCAACATGAAGTCTGTACATTGGCCACAAAGTCTATACACTGCGGCACAAAGTCTGTACATTGCAGCATGAAGTCTGCACATCCTAACATGAAGTCTGTACATCGCCCATCCCAAAGTCTGTACGCTGTAGCACAAAGTCTGTACGTCGCAGCGTGAAGTCTATACATTGGCTGGCCCAAAGTCTGTATGCTGCAGCACAAAGTCTGTACGTTGCAGCATGAAGTCTATACATTGGCTGGCCCAAAGTCTGTACGCTGCAGCACAAAGTCTGTACGTTGCAGCATGAAATCTGTACATTGGTCAACCCAAAGTCTGTACACTGCAGCACAAAGTCTATACGTTGTCCCTTGGCTGCAGCTCGAAGTCTGTACACTGCAGCACAAAGTCTATACGTTGTCCCTTGGCTGCAGCTCGAAGTCTATACATTGCTTGTTGCTGTGTTTGTGCGTCAATCTGCCAAGTCTATACATTGGGTTCCACTGAGACGGTGGATGAGGGTGTACCGGCGAAGAGGGAGAGGCAATGGGAAGGAGTGTGCCGCTGAAAGGGCCAGGAGGTTGTGTCGTTGAAGGGCCATTAGAGTGTGCCACTGAAGATGGGCAGTGTGTACCGCTGAAGGCTCTCTGGAGTGTGCCGTTGGAGGTTGGGAAGGGCGTACCGCTAAAGGTGGTTTGGGGTTGGAAATGTTAAGGGGGATGATGAGGGTTACTATGGGGTGTGCCGGCGAAGACTGCTAAGGCCGTGCCGGGGAGGAAGACTCAGGATGGGCTACTGAGGAGGAGGGTTAAGGGCCAGGAGTGGGCCACTGGTGACTGGGCGTCCCGGAAGAGGAGGAGGGTTTCTCCCCCGCCGAGCAAATAGGCACAACTGATGGCCTTAGAAGAGGGCAAAGAACCCACGAGGCCAAGGATCATATAGGAGGAATCACGTCCCTACGGGGACCCCAAAAGTATCGGAGAAATAGAGAAATGGAGGAAAAAAAATGAACAACACATCATACACCATGAAAACTGGCGTAAACCAACAGAAATAACAGAGAAACCCAAGGAGGGTGATTTTCATTCATGGGGAGCAAGGGACCGTGGCCATCCATATACATTGCCGAGCACGCCCGAGTTAAGGCTACGGGCAAGGAAGAAAACCGAAATACAAGATGAAGGGAGGAAGAAGACAAGGAAAACCACGGAAGGGAAAGTGTTGGGGATTGAAGCGGGGACAAGCGTCCACTGCCCGTTCCCCCGCACCTTCCCCTGTTACATTCAGCCCTCCTTCTCTCTTACTCTCTCTTCTGCCCGGTGGCTGTCGGAGGAGACTCACGCCGGAGCCCTTCTTCTTCTCCCTTCTCTTCTCTTCCTCTCTTGCGTATGTCTCTCCCTCTGTCTGTGTGTGTGTTCCTCTCCAGCCTCTCCTTCCTCTTTTTTTCTGGAATGGGAGTGCCTTTATACTCCCAGCAGCGGGAGCCTTCAAGCACGGCCGTCGGAGGCGGGAAGTGGCTCGTGATGATGGAGTTTGACTCCCCCTGTCCTGGCTGCCAGGGGAGTAGCCCGCGTGGCCCAACCGTTGGCTGACACCTCAGGGAGCTCACTGCGTGCCAAGGACGCGTAGGGCATGGGCACCACGTCGTTTAGCCATTGAAAAGGCTTAGCGCTGTGCCGCTGGTGGGCTGAATAAGTGTGCCGTAGGAGGGCCAAAAGGGCGTGCCGCGGGAACACCCAACGGGCGTGCCGCTGAAGGCCCAGCAGAGTGTGCCGCTGAGTGCCCAACGGGGTGTGCCGCTGAGGGCCATGGGGCGTGTGCCGCTGAAGGCCCCTCTCTTGGGCGTGCCGCTGAGGGCCCTGGGGGCTGTGCCGCTGAAGGCCCTGGGGGCTGTGCCGCTGAAGGGCTAAATTGGCAATGTTGAGCTCGTTGTGAGCACGAGTTGTGCCCCGTTTGATTTTCTTCGAGGTCCATGGATTGTGGGGCTCTTTGTGATTGATTTCTCTTCACTGTCGTGACTCTTGGGGGCGGATTCACGGCAGTATGTGCATTCGGGGCATCCGAATGACCAGTCTCTCCCGGGCTGCTTCTCTCGGCTTCGTTGTTGACGTCGAGTCGAACAGGATATCCAGGTGCACAATTTTTGGTGTCCAAAAATGCCCCCCACCCACGGGTAGCGCAGGCGAAGGATGAGCCGGGCGGTGCCCGTGGGTGTACTGGCCCCTTCTTCTCTTTCCTGGTGCCGATAAAGTGTCGGGAGCTGGCCTAGTTTGTTGATCTCTTTGTCTCTTCGTCAGTGCTGACCGGGCGTCATAAACTGACCCGATGTGTTGATCTCTTGGTCTCTTCGTCAGTACCGACAAGGTGTCGGGAACTGACCTGGCTTGTTGATCTCTTGGTCTCTTCGTCAGCGCCGACAGGGTGCCGGGAGCTGACCTGGTTTGTTGATCACTTGGCCTCTTCGTCAGTGCCGACTGGGTGTCGGGAACTAACCTGGTTTGTTGATCTCTTTGATCTCTTTGTCAGTGCCGACCGGGTGTCGAGGACCGACCTAGTTTGTTGATCTCTTTGTCTTTTCGTCAGCGCCGACGGGGTGTCGGGAGCTGACCTAGCTTGTTGCCTCTTGGTCTCTTCGTTAGTGCCGACGGGGTGCCGGGAGCTGACTTGGTTTGTTGATCTCTTGGTCTCTTCGTCAATACCGACAAGGTGTCGGGAACTGACCTGGTTTGTTGATCTCTTGATCTCTTCGTCAGGGTCGACAGGGTGTCGGGAGCTGACCTGGTTTGTTGGTCTCTTTGTCTCTTCGTCAGCGCCGACAGGGTGCCGGGAACTGACATGATATGTTAGTCTCTTTGTCTCTTCGTCAGTGCCGACAGGGTGCCGAGGGCTGACTTGGTTTGTTGTCTCTTGGTCTCTTCGTCAGTGCCGACAGGGCGCCGGGAGCTGACCCGGTTTGTTGGTCTCTTTGTCTCTTCGTCAGTGCCGACAGGGTGCCGGGAGCTGACATGGTTTGTTGGTCTCTTTGTCTCTTTTCTTTCTTTTTTCTTTTCTCTCTTTTTTTTTGAACCACGTTACCGATACAAGCGCCCTTTCGGGTTTTCGCCGGTACCGGCCCCCTCTTACTTTTCCCCACGCGCCCTCTCAGGTTTTCACGTGGCGGGCTACCCGATTTTGCCTGTAGCGCCCTTTCGGGTTTTCGCCACAGCTGGGTTATTGCCATTTTTACCCTCGTCCCCGTGCAGGGGCGAGTCCGGCAGGGTAACTCTATTTTTAACCCCATTTTCTTTTTTTCTTTTTTTCTTTTTTTTTTGACAAGTGAATGATACGCAAGTGTCGGCTAGGGCACGAAGTCTTGCGCCGGAAGGTAAGGCTTATTCGTTGGCAAGAAGAAAATGCCAACGCAACGGGAGAATTCATGCCGATTCGGACGTAGGGTTCGTAATGGCAATATTATGCGGAGTGGGTGGCTAGGGCACGGGGCCTTGCGCCAGAAAGGGTTTTATTCGCTGTCAAGGGATGAATGGCAACGCAAGGATAGGGGTCATGCCGATCCGGGCATAAGGCCCGTGGTGGCAATTCTGTATGACGGGAGGTGGCTGAGGCACGAGGCTACGTGCCTGGGAAGGAGTTGCTTGCTGGCAGGGCACTAGTGCCGGTGCGGAGGTGGAGTCGTCCTTGCTCGTACGGACGCCCGCAGATGCATAATATTTATGTATATATATGTATATCTATGTGTATGTTCGCATACATATCTATACGTGTGTATACATATACATATGTATATGTATATATATATACATTATTATTATCGTTGTCGTTCTCCCCCCCTTTTCTTTCTCTTTTTTTATTCCATTTCCCCCATTCCTCTCTTCTTGCCCCCCCCTTTTTTTCCTCCTTTTTCTCTTCTTCTCTCTCTCCCTCCTTTTTTATTCATTCTCCCCCTCCTTTTTTCTTTTTATTTTCCTTTCTTTCTTTCCTTTCTCCCCTTTTTTTTTATTTTCTCCCCCCCCCTTCTTCTTTTTTTTATATAAAAGGGGCGGGGGCGGTTCATTCGAACCACCCCCCCTTTCAAACCCCCCCACATCTCTCTCTTCGGTGGTAGGCGAACCGTCCCCCCCCTTCCGTTCTCTCCTCTTCCCCTTCTCTTTCTCCCTCGTCTCCGGGCGTCACCGTCGCCGTCGTTGCCACCGTTCCCGCCGTCGTCCTCATCGGGGTGAGGACGTCACCGTGGTGGGGGCTCCCCCCCCTTTCCCCTTCTCTTCCTTCTCCCTCCTTCGCCTCCTCTTTCTTTCTCTTCTTTGTTCCTCTTCACCCTCTTCGTATTTCTCCCCGTTTGGACTCGGCGGAGCCCTAGGCTCCTTCCCCCCCTTCCTTTCACTTATTCTTCTCCTTCCTCGTCTCCCTTTCTCCCTTTTCTTCTCCACCTCCGGCGTCGTGGACGGTCGCCGATCGCGTCGGGCAAGCGCGGGGCCGTGCCGTTGAGAACGGGTTTGGGCGTGCTGGGGAAGCCGCAGGGACTCGTGCCGGGGAAGAGGCGTGAGGGCGTGTCGGGGAGGAGGTTTTGGGAGGTGTACCGGAGAGGGAGCATCACAGGGTGTGTCAGAGAGGGCGCCCAGGGGCGTGCCGGCGAAGGCCCGCGTGGGGGCATACCGGGGAGGCACCCCGGGTGTGTGTGCCGGCGAAGAAGCGGCAGAGTGTACCGGGGAAGGTATTAGGGGCTGTCCCGGCGAAGGCCCCAGGGTGTGCCGGGGAAACACCGAGGGGGCGTACCGGTGAAGCGCTTTCGGAGTGTGCTGGGCAGCACAGGGCACAAGCGTGCCGGAGAAGCTTGAGGGTGTGCCGGGGAAGGCACCCAGAGGGCTTTAGGCAGTGGCCTGGTAGGGGAAGACGGGCAGACTTTTTCAACTGGCAGACTGCTGGTGTTGCCTCTCGAGGCCCACCATGACTTTGTTGGGGCCGTCACTCCTTGTGGACGCGCACCCGTGTTTTCCCTTACGCCTCTGGCCTAGAGGAAACTCTGCCGAAATTTCGTCAGAAATTGGCAATGTTTTATTTATTTTACTTGTAGTAGAGTCCCCTTACAGTCTTTCATTCCCTTTTGCATGTGGCTTATTCTGATCTTCTATTTGTGTATCTTTGCAGACAAATGGCTGCCCCAAGTAGTTCTTCTGCCCCTGCTGCTGCTGTCGGTGCCGACCTTATTCTGCGGGGTCCAGTGCCAGCGGTCACATGGCTCAACGTGGAGGACCTAGACCGAGAGCATGCGGAGATAGCCACCTTGGCAGAGTCGTCGGGGTCTGACCGGGAGACCATGGACTTCGACAGGCTGGCCAGGGTCGAGGGCAGCTTCACGTTCGACCGGGCCACGGGGGAGTACAGGAAGGACTTCCCGAAGGATAAACACCTGGTCTGGTTTCTGAAGCATTTTCACTCGCGGGAAGGGCGAGACTTCCGGGCTGTGAAGAGTGCCGAGCGGGCCATCCTGCAAGCCCGAGACAGCTTATTATACAGTGTCCCCCGGAGCATCCCAATGTACCTGGTGGGAGAGGCCAGGGAGTGGAAGCCCGTTCTGGGGATTGAGGGGGTGCTGCCAGCCGAAGACAAACTGGTGCGAGCACCTCAATTCACTCCGGCAAAATGGGACATGTCCGCCGGAAAGGTGCACGGCGAGTCACCCCGATTCGGCTTATTCTTGGCTCCCCTAAAATGGGGCTACATGGAGGAGCCATTTATCTTAGATTGCCTGGCCATCAGGTTCAAGTACGAGCTGTCGCTGGGCTGGTTCGGGGAGCTGAAGCTTCAAGACGCACACAGCTTCCGTGAAGGGGCGGTGGAGTTTACGGAGTATGTGTTGTTCAACTATGCTCCATTGCTGGTCCGGGTTGGCATTTACCACAGCGTGTACGCCTCTCGGTATGGCTACCCCATCTCCAAGGGTCTCTGCTGTGGCATGATAGAAGTGTTCAGTGCGGAGACCAACACCTTCTACACGGCGGAGGGCGAGACTTCACTTGATTTGTGGAGCCTCAGTCAGCTGAGAGGCTTGCCCATCGACGGGGAGCCTTATGAAGAAGTATGCCTCCCCGATCTGATCAAGGACAAAACCAACGGGGATGGCTATTATTCTCTCGGGTATTCGTACCGGTACCTTATGAAGGCATACCGGGAGTTATACCAGCTGTCACATGGTGGGAGGCAGACCGCCCGTGGAGATAGGAAGAGGGTGCGTCTGACCCTGTGGTTGCAATACTTCTATGATGGGCTGAAGCAATATGATGAATTTCCTTGCGTCGGGACCGCCGTTGCTCGCAAGAAGCATGCGAAGCCCAAGCTTGATGTGAAGATCCCCTCCAGGGGGCGTCAGAGCGGGGCCAACCCCATGGGGGTCGACCCGCTAACTCACTGCGCCGCTTATCTCACGTACTGGCTATGCTCATTTGCCATGCCGTACGGGGACGAGACGGTTACTCGGCTAGATGCTATCTACCCGGCGTGTCAGATGGCGTGGGGCATCAAGTTGTCCCTGTGCCCGGCAACTCTTTGCTTGATCTACAAGGCGTTGGGGGATATCAGCACTCATCAATTCCTGAGACAAGCTCGGTACATATGTCCGCTGCATTTCTTCAATGTGTGGGTCTGCTCGTTGTTCCCCAAGTTTGCCCCGCGAGCTCTTCAGGACTGGGGGCTGGTGCCGAGGATGCTGGAATTTGCAAGCGCAGAGCCCGGTTCCATTTCTATGCGGATGTACGACATTCGGGGCCGGTTGACAACGGTTCCCTGGGACGCGGCTGGCACTATTCACTTCTGGACGCTGGCCGCGCACTCAAGCCCTCTGGTGAATAATAAGAGGGAATGCAAAGACGACCAGGTGGAGAAGTACGTCCACCCTATCAGCCAGGAGAATGTGGTCCGCCCGTTGCTGGAGCCCGAGCTGAGGGACTGGTCGCTGTCTATTCGCCCGAGTGTGTTGGCGTTTAGGAAGGGGGACAATGTATTGCTGGAGCCGTATTACCCCTTCCGCTTTGGCCGGAACTTCGGATATGATCAGCATATCCCGATTTACCATGCACAGTTCGGCCTGCCCTCACAGAATATCCGGGGAAGTTCGGTTGCCAAGCACGCCAGGAGTTGGTGGGACTTCTTTCATCGGGCAGACTCTGCCTCCTTCAGGGTGCCAGCTTTGGGTCGCATCCCCAGAGTGACCCAGGAATACATCAAGTGGTGGAACACCCGGATGGCCTTCTATCGATTGCATAAGACTGACTGCTGGGATGGGGCCGAGAGGAGGTTCCTCAGCAGGAAGGCGGTGCCAGTGCTTGACATTGAGCCAGATCATCTTCTTCGGCTCAAGAACAAGCAGGAGAAGGAGGTGGTGGCATATGTGGCCGCCCGTCGGGAAGCCCGGGATGCGAGGCCGACGCCGAAAGTAGAGTTGCCTCCGGTGGCGAAGGACAACTATAAGAAGACATTGAGGGATCTTTGCCGGATAGGGAGTGACCGTCTGGAGCTCATTAATTACCCGCTCCCCATGGAGGAGGAGGGCACCCCCGCAAAGAGCTGGCGTCCAGAGAGGGACCCGATCTGCCCATACCGCACGTTTATGAGGCGGGAGGAGAGGAAGCCCGAGAATTATAAGGACACCACCTGGCTGTATGTCCTGCTGCGGGTGAATGGGCTGAAGATTGAGGATCAGACGGCCGCCATGCTGAGCAAGCGCCTGCACGTCCCATACTATTATGTCGACGGGTGGGGCATGGACCACTTCAATCTTTTCTGCCACCTCTCTTCGAAGAAGC
Source organism: Amorphophallus konjac (assembly GCA_022559845.1). Lineage (NCBI taxonomy): Eukaryota > Viridiplantae > Streptophyta > Magnoliopsida > Alismatales > Araceae > Amorphophallus > Amorphophallus konjac. The sequence goes on from CM040120.1 coordinate 25,648,533, forward strand.
ATGCAGATCTGGCTACCCTGACAGACCGGTGCCAGAAGGTCGAGGACGTATGCTGGCTGGTCCGAGAGGTGGCGCGTCGGGACAAGGAGCCGTCTCTGAGCTACTGGCCAATAACACTTCGGTTGTACACCGGTCCTCACGGTATTTAACCTTTCCATCTCCTTTATTCTCGTCGCTGCGACCTTAGCAGGTTGTCGGATGCTAATCATATGCGTGCGTCTATTTTGACAGACCATCCCGACAGCGTGCAAATGGCGACGTACCAGAACTTCCTTCGGCTCGTCCAGAAGCCTGCCTATTTTGAGGCGGCATTGCCAGCTCTGACTACGGCTCCCTTGCCCAAGGCTGCGAAGAGGTCCTGGGCCAAATCGCCAGTGAAGAAGGTGGTAGATGCTGCTAAAGCGGCCAAGCAGCGGGACGCGAAGCGGCGAAAAACTGAGGCGGCGAAGGCTTCGACGGTCACTCCTCCGGCGCCACGAGTCCCATCTTTTGAGGAGTTTGAGGTCGCCCGGACCGGGCAGAGCCAACCTGCCGGTTAGCCTCTCCCACCATCAGTGTATCTTAAGGTTTTTTTTTTTTATTTTGAGGCAAGATTTTGACACCTGAATGTCTCTTTTTGTCTCAGTCTCTGTAGAAGAGCCCGCGCCCATGCCCATTCCTGACGTGGAGGAGCCGGTTCCTGCGCCCATCCCCGATGTGGGTAAAGCTGCGGCCGTGGCAGGGGCGACCTCGGCGCCAACTCCGACTCCCCCACCACAAGCCAAGGGGAGGTCTCGGGCAAAGTCACATGTTAAGAAAGCATTGGCCGCCGCCAAAGTGGCTGGGCGGCAGGAGGCAAAGAGAAGGAGGGCGGAGGTCTCTCCGGCCTCGGTGACCGTCTCCCCGGTGGCTCCCATTCCGTCTTTCGAGGAATTTGACGTCACTCGGACCGGGCCGAGCCACCATGCGGGTGAGGCTTATCGACCGCTGACATCTTTCCGGATTTATTTATTTTCCCGGGTGAGCCCTTTATATGCTTGTGACCATTGCCTCTCTTCCTTTCAGACGGTGCGGAGGAGCCGTCACTTGTGCTGATCCCAGGCGAGGGGGCGGCTATGGCTCCCGAGAAGACCTTGCCTGCCGAGGAGGCCTGTGGGTCACCCCGCACCATAGGAGTTGAAGAGGGTATTTGTCTTTGTCGGCCCACTTGATTCCTTTCATTCTTTGGGAGCCAACTGGGTTTGATGTGACCCGTCTTTCCCTCTCTTTTTTTTTATGCGACAGGCACTGCTGGGGCAGTTACTGGGCTATTCGGGCCTCGCCTGCATCTCCCGGCGACGCAGCGGTATATGAGGAAAAGGCTGAAGTCTGTTGTACCCGCCTCATCCAGCCCGCGGGAGGATGTGCCAGTCATTGACCTCGAAGAGGAGGTCCCTTTGCCGGCAAGGGAGGAACCCGTGGTGGCTGAATCTTCATCGGGTGAAGAGGTAGATTACAACTATTCCTCCGATGAAGTGGCTTATGACAAGGGCGCGTCTGAAGCATTGGGGCTGCCCGAGCTGGTCTTCAAGGCCCCCTTACTTGCTGGCTCCTCAAGCTTTATGGGGAGGGCTGCTGTAAGTGTGAGCTTACTTGGGTCGGACCCCCCCTTTTTTTCATAGTGGGATAATGCTCTCGTTCTTGTTGTCCTCGGATTTTCAGGAGCTTACCCAGCTGGAGGTTGTAGGGAAGGCCGCTTCAGTCGCACCGGTCGACCGCCCGGCGGGAGCCGCTGCTGGCATGGGCAAGCTAGCCCTCTTGCTCGACGCCCTTCAACGGGAGGCGTCCGCGGAGCCTTTAAGTGCTACCGAAACGGCGGACGAGCCTCTGGAGGAGGGGGAGATTGCGCCCGAAGGCAGCATCATCCCGGTGGCCTAGGCAAGCGCGTGGGGCTGATGGTTCTTCCCCGCCTTTTGACTTTGCGTGATCTGTTCCAGGGAGCGGGTGGCTGACTCTGTTTCCCATGAGCAGGTGATGCCGATAGGAGGGAAGACGTCCGATCGTGCCTGGAAGGCTGTCGCGAAATGGAGGCCAAGCATTGGCCCAATAGCGGTGGAGGGGCTGGCTCCTGTCTCGGGCTCAGGGGTGGAGAGCCTTGCGGCCCTCGTAGAAGCGGGGGGCATCCCCCAGCTGCTGGTTCCACTTCCGCCTCTCCCGAAGCTCCCAGCCCAAATGGAGGACCCGCTCTTGAGACAGATATTTGCGGGGCTTCGCGCACATCTGGAGGGATTCCGGACGCGCGAGAGGAGTTTATGGGCGGCGGCTTCCGGTCCGGCTTTACTCGAAGCCCCTCCTTCGGCCAGAGTAGCGGTACCTGCACCCCTGCCAGTTGAACTAGTGGCAGAGGCGGGCCGGGCAGGGGAAGAGGAGGCAGGAGAGCAGCGGATGATGGCGACGCCAGATGCTTCGACGATGATCTCACACATTCCCCCAGTGGTGGTTGGCCAGAGGTCCTCTGTCGAGCCAGGCCGGCCAGGGGACTTGACTCTTGCTCTTCCATCCTCTTCAGCCACCGTGGACGCCGATTTGTGGGTGGAGGTGGACAGCACCGTGGAATTCACTCCCCCAGTCATGCCTTCGGTCAGTCACACCTTGTCAGAGGCGCCAGTCCATCAAATGTTGGTAACACTGCAGACGATGCTCTTTGCCGACCTTTCCTTATCATACCGGGAGGTACACACCATAGTGACGCAGCTGACTGGGGCGTTACAAGTGCTGGGCTGTCCACTGGGGGAATGGTCGCGACAAGTCTTACAATTACTGAAGTATGTTAAGCGTCGCGAGTTCCTCGAGACCCAGGCTCCTGACGAATGTGCCGCCCTTGATGCCCAGGCCGGCGAGTACTTACAGAATTTGGAGGCCCGACGTCACGATGAGGAGCGCCATGAGAGGGCTCTCGGGGAAGGCTAGAGCAATGTTCGCTCCCTTAAGGGCCGAATTGCGAAACTGGAGAGCTACCTTGCCGCGGCTAGGTCTGACCTTGCCGAAGCCGAAAGAGCGGTCAATGCAGAAGGCAAGGCTCTGGCCGTTGCCCAGGTCGAGGCGGCGTCCGTGGAGGCGGAACTTGCTCAACTTGAAGAACAGAGGGGCCGCTTGCGCGACATGATGAATTTTCCTTGCGTCGGAATTCTCCCCCTCGAGGACATCTTCAGGGGCACCGACTGAGCGTTGCACCCCTTAATTCCTTTCTCTTTTCTTTTGAATGTAACACAGGGGTATGCCCCGAAGCTCATGTAGGTCGATTTTCTTTTATCTGAATTGAACAACAGATTTATGGTTTCACATGCTCTTCTAGCACGCATTCCCCTAGGGGGCCTCTTTTCTCCTTCCTCCTCTTTCGCGTATATCATCCTTTCTCTCTCTCTTTTTTGTGCCGGGACGCATCGGGAGGGCGTGAGTCTTTGCGATGGTTCGCTCCAGGAGGACCAGGCAGGAACCCATGTCAGAGCACGGGAGAGTGCTCGCCTTCCCAGGGGGAGGACGAGGAGACCACTCCACCATACCGAACGGGCGACTCACTGGCCTCGCCACAACGTTGGAAACGCGTACTGGCCTCAGGCGGGGGGTCTTGGTCAGAGACCGGGCTTCTCGTCGTCCACAGGGGACGGAGAGAAGAGTTTGTCTAGTCAATGACCTGGACGGGAGGTCCGAGCCAAAGGGGTGCTCACCGCCCGGGGGGGACGGAGAGAAGAATTTGTCTAGTCAATTACCCGGACGGGAGATCCGAGCCAAAGGGGTACTCACCGCCCGGGGAGGACGGAGAGAAGAGTTTGTTTAGTCAATGACCCGGACGGGAGGTCCGAGCCAAAGGGGTATTCACCGCCCGGGGAGGACGGAGAGAAGAGTTTGTTTAGAAATTCCCTTTAGTACTTCCGTTGCTACGGGGCGACGGCTGGAAATGGGGGGAGTTCCCCCTTTCTCGGCTTCCACTCTTCCCTTGCTCTTGTATCTTTTCTTTTTTTTTCTCACTTCTTTTTTTTTCTTTCTTTTCATTCTTTCTCTCTTCTCTTCTTTTTCCTTTTCTCCTCTTTTCTTCTCTTTTTTTTTCTTTCTCTCTTCTCTTTCTTTCTCTCTTTTTTTTTCTTTTCCTCTTCTCCTCTTCCTTTTTTTTTCTTTTCTTCCTTTCTCTCTTCTCTTCTTCTCTCTTTTTTTTCCTCTCTTTTTTTTTCTCTTTTTTCTCTCTTTTTTTTTTACCTTCCTCTTCCCTTTTTTTCTTCTCGCTTTTTGAAAATATGGATAGTGGTCAAGTTGTTTGGACATTAATCACGCAAATCCACCCAGAATAGGGCGGAGGGTTATATTATTGATTGAACGGGGGCGTCGGAGCGTGGTACAGCCTCAGGTGCCTTCCATTAAGAGGCGGGAACTGAACTTCCCCGTGATGGTTGACAATTACATAGGCCCCACCTTCGTAGACTTTTTGGACTACGTAGGGTCCGAGCCAGTTCTCATTCAGCTTACCCTTAGGGTTGACAGCCATGAGACCTCTTCTCTTGACCATGACGAGGTCGCCCTTCTTGAATTCGCGTTCCTTGACAAGCTTGTCAAAGGCGCTTGCAATCCGGGCCTGGTAGACCTGAATGTTCTGTTGGGCCTGGAGCCGCTTTCCTTCTAGACTGGAGAGTTTCTCGAGCCTTCGTTCAACGTTGGCCTGCCCTTCAAGGACAAGCCCATGTTGAATGGCGACCCTGAGGGACGGTATCTTCAGTTCAACGGGGACGATTGCCTCCGAGCCATATACGAGAGAAAAGGGCGAGCAGCCTGTTGGAGTCTTGTATACGGTTCGGTACGCCCAAAGCGCCTCGTACACCCTTTCTTCCCAGTCCCTTTTGTTAGAGCTGACAGTCTTGGCCAGGAGAGTGCAGAGTGTCTTATTAAAAGCTTCGGCCAGCCCATTAGCCTGTGGGTTGTAAGGAGTCGATGTCCTCCAATCAATTTTATATTTTTCTGCCAGCCGGTAGACCTTCTGGTTGCGGAAGTGGCTGCCGTCGTCTGACACAACTCGGTCGGGCGCGCCAAATCGGAATATGATATTACGGCGGACAAACCTGACCACGATCTCTCCGGTGACCTCCCGTAAGGCGACAGCCTCTGCCCAGCGGGAGAAGTAGTCGGTTGCTGCCAAAATGTACTTGTAGCCTGTGGAAGATGCAGGTAAGGGACCCACGACGTCCGTTCCCCACTGGGCGAACGGCCAACTGGGCGCGGTTGGGTGTAACTGCACGGGGGGCCTTCTGGGTATGGTGGCATGCTCCTGACATTTCTGACACGACTTAGCATATTTGCAGCAGTCATCGAACATTGCAGGCCAATAATAGCCGAGCTTCTTTATTTCAATTTTCATTTTCGGCCCCGCCTGGTGTGCGCCAGCTGTCCCGACATGGACCTCCTTCATGACCCTCCAGGCTTCTTCAATGGACAAGCATCGGAGGAGTAATTTTTTCTTGGCGTCGGCCACCATTCGGAATAATATTCCATTTCGGAGCTCATAAGAATCCTTAATTCTGATTAGCCTGATCTTCTCTTCTCTCTTCTTGGGCAGCTGCTGGTACTTGAACCACTGTATCAGGGGGTCTCTCCAGTCAGGTAGGCCAACGGCTTCTGCTGTGGTGACTTCTAGCTCTTCTTCTTCTGGTTCTTCTTCTATCATATTGGGCATCTGGCGCTGATTTATTACTTGGATACTGAGAGATCCATCTGGAGGCACTGTCAGTGAGCTTGCCAGTTTTGCCAGGGCATCGGCTTGTGCATTCTCCCCTCTGGCGACATCGCCTATCTCAAGGAGGTAGAACCGCTCCATGAGTCTCTTCGCCTTAGTGTGATAAGGGAGCAGCTCAGGTTTTCGGACATCAAACTATCCCTGGACCTGCTTGACGACCAGCAGCGAGTCACCGAATACTTGGAGCATTTTGATCTCCATTTGGAGGGCCACCTGAAGGCCGATGATCAGAGCTTCATACTCTGCTTCATTATTTGTACAGGGCTTGCTAATGCAGTAGGAAGTGTGCATCACTTCTCCGTCTGGGGATTTGAGGATGATGTCGGCTCCGGCCCGCACCTTGGCGTGTCCGGACGGGGTCGCTTCTGTTCTCGAAGCCCCGTCAAAGTATAGCTGCCAGATAGCTTGTTGGACATGATCCACCTCCAGTGTCTCATCCTCGGGTAGCTCTGTGGCCAACGGGGAGTCTTCGGGCACAGGGTGTGCTGCGAAGAAATCCGCGACGGCTTGTCCCTTAACGGCCTTTTACGGCACGTAGGTGATGTCAAACTCCATGAGCAGCATGGCCCATTTGCCAAGGCGCCCCTTCGGGACAGGCTGGGAGAGAATGTGCTTGATGGGGTCAGCCCTGGATATTAAGCTCACTTCATGGGACATCATGTAATGCCTTATCTTCTTGACTGCGAAGACCAAAGCAAGGCAGACTTTCTCTATCGGAGTGTACTTGGCCTCCGCTCCCACCAATCTCCGGCTGAGGTAGTAGAGCGCCTGCTCCTTTCCCTCATCATTTTTCTGGCCGAGCATTGCCCCTAGTGAATATTCGGTAGTCGCTATGTAGAGAATAAGCGGTTTGCCTTTGACAGGTGCCCCCAGGACTGGCGGGGTCTTCAGGTACTCTTTTAGCTGGTCGAACGCGTGCTGGCATTCGTGACCCCAGCTGAAAGGTGCATTCTTCATCATCAGTCTGTGAAAGGGTTGGCAACGCCCCGACAGGTTGGAGATGAACCTGCGGATGTAGGCTAGACGGCCCTGTAGGGACCTCAACTCTCCTAGACTCTTCGAAGGGGGCAACTCCTGAATGGCTCTTATCTTGAAGGGGTCAATCTCGATCCCTCTGTGCCGGACAATAAAGCCGAGGAACTTACCACTGGACACGCCAAAGGCGCACTTCATAGGGTTCATCTTCAGCCCATACAGCCGGAGCCTTTGGAAGACGACCCTGAGGTCGCTCAGATGTTCAGCTCTCTTCTTAGTCTTGGCAACTAGATCATCAATGTAGCATTCGACCTTGCTGTACAGCAGCTCGTCGAAGATCTTGGTCATCGCCCGCTGATATGTAGCACCGGTATTCTTGAGGCCGAAGGGCATCCTCTTGTAGTGGAATATCCCCTTGGGCAACCTGAAAGCCGTGTGAATCCGGTCGTGGTCGGCTATCCAAATTTGGTTATAGCCGGACGATCCATCCATAAAGGACAAGGCCTCGTGGCCAGTGGTTGCATCAATCATCACTTCAGTGATAGGCACCGGGAAGTCATCTTTTGGGCAGGCTTTATTCAGGTCGCGGAAATCCACGCAAATCCTGATCTGTCCATTCTTCTTCTTTACAGGTACGATGTTGGCCAGCCAAGTGGTGTATTGGTTTTCCGCCACGAAGCCGACATCTATGAGCTTGTCGACCTCCTTGCAGATCTGGCTGATCAATTCCGGCCTCATACGCCGGGGAGACTGCTTCACTGGTTCCACCGTGGGATCAATGGCCAAGATGTACTGAGTCACCTCGGGGCTGAGCCCAGGTATTTCTTTATAGTTCCAGGCAAAGCAATCCCGGAATTCTTGCAGCAACTTTATGTATTGCTCTCTCTCCTGTAGGGGCATGAGAGCACTCAAAAAGGTCGGCCTGGGGTCACCTTCGGTGCCAAGGTTGATCTCAATCAATTCGTCGACTGTGGCCTGGCCGCCATTTTCAATTTCCGGCGGGGCCGGCAACAAATCGACGAAGTCTTGATCTTCATTGTCTTCAGGCTCGAGGACGCCATCCCCCTCTTCTTGTTCCTCATGAAGGGACGCGGAGGCTGCATTTGTTGCGCATTCCTCCGGGACTATAGCCGCCGGGTCCGCGGGGTCCGCTGGTGCAGAAAGGCACAAGGCCACCTGATGCGGGATGAGACAACGGACACGACAAGCTCGTGACTGCCCCTTAACGAGGGAAGCGTCGGATGTGCGCGGTTGAGAAACCGGCTGTGAGCTAGGGTGGTCGGCTGTCACTTGTGCCCGGATCGGGTCATGGGACGGTAACGCTCTCTCTCGCAGCAGCGGTGATATAAATAGAAAGTGAGCTAATTACCCTATCATGCTTTCTAGCAGTGGCATAAGCAAGCATATATGAAAATTAAGCAAAATGCCAAGTAAGGGAGCGAATGCGATACCTCCACGTGCTCGGCGTGGGGACGACGGGCCCGGCCGAACTCGTGCTCCCGGGACAGTTAATACATAAATATTACAGCAATGGAAATATGCCCACTCCACGCAGGGAGGTAAAGGGCGACACAACGGGGCCCGGGAGGACCGATTTCGGGTTGACGGGCGGCTTTCCGCGTAGCTTCGGCAGCACCCGAACTAGTGACGGTGGGGCCCACGTGCTGTCCGGAGGGGCCGTGTGGGACCCGGTGGCACCACTGTGGTGGGGACACTTATGGAAGCGATCCCCGGGCTGGCCGCACGCTGGGACATCGCCCGGAGGTCGGGCGGTTCCGATCGGCACCCGTCGGGTTTGCTGTCCACGGACTGGTGGTTGCTGTTTTGCTGAGCGCGCTCCGACGAGAATGGACGCTGTGATCAGCCCCGATGTCGGATCGACACGAGACTGGCTCCGTTGGAAAGCTAGCTTGAATTTCTTCAACCTAGGCCCAAAGATCTAGCCTGGATCTGCTCGGATCTTGACTTATGGAATTTTAAATCTCCTGTTGTACAGTAACCGAAGACTCAGACCTGCAAAGAACTTGACTATGGATTGCCTTTGACCGTGAGGTAGACGTCCGAATTTGGGGTTGTGTTCTTCAGAGAAGTTGTTGGAAATGGAGTGGGGAAGACATAAAAATTCGTTTGGACACGTTTGGATGTGTCTATGATTTTCTGTGATTTGTTTACTAGATGAAGGTCGGATCTGGGATCTGACTGAAAGTACTGTAGCTCCGGTAGAACATGAATTATTAAAAATAGGTAGAGGGATGATAAAAATTTAAGACAAATTGTGGTGGTAGGGGACAATGGACAGAACATCCATTTAAATTGGGAGGTCTAACATAAATCAAAAGGGTGGTCGAAGGTGGAGAACTCAGGGCTACTATCACTGTAGACAGTGACAGAACAGATCTGAGATAGAGGGTTGAAAGAAATAGTAAAAATATGAAACGGTGGCTTTTGAACCTGGAGTTTTTTGTGGAGAATGGGATAGAAGATAGGAACCAACCCTCAAAATTTTAAATCAATCTGAGCTCGTGGCTGGCTTCAGGAATTCACGAACTGCACCTCTGTCCAGCAGGACAGAAAATCAAAGATGATCCCGTGGCGGCTCGAAGGCGGCACGAACGGCGGCGGCGGCGGCACAAACGATCACCGGAGGTTGAGAGGGGATGATAGAAGAAGGATACACTCTAGATCTGGGGTTGGGGAAGAGGAAACGAGGGGGAGAGAGGAAGGGGGCGCACCAAGCTCCAAGAACACTCACAAATTTTCTGATTTTTCATTGATTTTCTCATGAAAATACAACATTATATATGACTTACATCAAATGCAATGTGGACCCTTAGATCTAGGGAAGAGGATTGAAGGGCTAGGATTGCATGCCACAAACACACAAAAAAAAACATTAAATATTAAGGGGGGGGGGGCGGCCTATTGACTAGCTTAATGGGTGAATGGAATTTTGACTTGGTAGGTGGCCTACCTTGGACAAAATGAGCCACTTGTCTACCATGTGGCATATGACTAGTCCACTCATCTAAAAGGCCACCTAGGCTGGTTGACCAGCCCCACATGGTCTAGGTGGACCAATGGGAAAGGGGTGAGGGCCCCCTGGCTTGGGTCTACTGGAATTTTACATATAAACCCACTAAGACTTACAATTGCGTACCCATATAACACAAGGGTATACATACAAATATGAAAGGACGTAAATGCAAACATAATATGAGCGGGCTGTCGTTGATGTCCCCATCAATTCTCCCCGGGTGGGAGGAACTCGACCCCGTCGAGTAAGGGTATGGCTGCTCCGGTACTCCGACGGATCCGTCACCGTGCCAAGTAGCGCGGGTATGCGCCACGCCAAGCGATCGTCACCTGCTCATTCCATATATACTCGATATGCGAACTGCTATGGGCTAAAGGTGGTCACTCCGAAGGGGCACTCTCAAAAGGAAAGGAAGCGGTTTGAAGACTTACTAGGAATCACCGCTGAGTCCCTATAGGTGACTGATCCGGGTATAGATGTAGAACCGGTCCCATACTCATCGGGTGAGTCCAATCACCTCTTACTCATAAGAGAACGACAACGAGCTTACACACGACACATGCAGACTCACCATGCACTAACACACCTATGCAAACCACACAAACAATCGACTCAAAACACACCACACAAACAAACCACACAAGGAAAACACACCGACTCATGCACGACTCTAGACGAAGGTGGTAGCATCAAGCCCACTAGGTGGCTGCATCCTGAGCGGTGGGAGAGCTCTCCCACTCTTCCCCTCCCAAGGCATAGTACTCCTCGGCTAGTGCCTCATCGGCCTCGTAATCAACACACTCAGGCTCGGGAGGTACGGATCCTCCAACACCTAAGGCTAGGGTGGCGCGAGCGGGACACTCGCTGGCAATGTGGCCAAATCCATGACAGTGGAAACACTGCACTCGCGATCGACTACTCTCCCCTAAAAGAGGGGCCTTACCCTTATCATCCCATCGGGTAGGGGGTGTAGGCAGCAATGGGGGAGGTGTAGGTGCCTTGGACAATAGTGGAGGGGGTGCCGGTGCCAGAGGACGGGCTATAGGAGCTGGGGGACGGGCAATGGGTGCCGGTGGATGGGGTGGAGGTAGATCCCGTGGTGGGGGAGGTCGAGGTCTAGGAGCAAAGTGCTCCTGACGGGCGGGCTCCTGTGGACGAGTCATGGGCCCCCTCGGGTATGAACCTAAGGAGCCACGGAAGTCACTACGGGGAGGAGCGGGGCTCCACCGGGGAATAGACTCGAACTCACCCTCAAATTGCTCCATCTCAAGAGCAACTTGGTATGCATCCTCCAGCTTGTCCACCTTGCGACGGAGAAGCTCATACCGTAGGTGTGGGCGTAGACCACGTCGAAACCGGGAGACGGTAAGGGAATCCTCCTCCGTGGCATCGCATCGCAAGTAGTACTCATCAAATTCGGCGATGTAATCCGAGACGGACCGGTCTCCTTGGGTGAGACTTTGCCACCTCTCTATAAGACGCTGGCGATAGGAGGTAGGGAGGTACTTCTTCCTAAGCTTTTCCCTCATATCGGTCCATGTATCGATCGGGGGTCTTGACGATGAAACAATAGGTTCTCCATGTTTCTCCAATAGGTTTGGGCTTGGCCTAACAGTTTCATCCTGGCATACTTGACTTTTCGTTGGTCCGACATCTCGAACCACTCAAAATATCAGTCCATACCAGCCTCCCAATCAAGGTAGACCTTTGGGTCCAAGGACCCGTCAAAGGTGGGAGGGTCGGCCCGAACGGTCCGAATGGCCCGTTCATCCATATCTTGGTCGTGGGTACGCCATGTATGGTGATAATCACGACCATGTCCCCGATGCTCATTATCGGACTCGTAGTCATGCACCTCGGGGACTTCGTGCCTCCTAGTAGCTACCCCTTGAACCTTGGAGTCGCGGGTTGATGAACCGGCTCCGGTTGACCTTGTGTAGGTGGGGCGGGTGCCTGGACTGGGACAATCGGGTGTGTCTCGGCTAGTCCTTTCTCTAGTGCGGTGACTCTCCCGACCAATCCTTGAACGGACTGGTTCGACCCAGCGGCCCTATCCTCTACAACTTTCATCCTCTCTTCTAGGCCGGTGCCTAGGCCATTCACTCGAGTACTCGCTTCTTCCATCCTATCCACTCGAGTGCTTAACTCATCCATGCGCTCACTCAACCCATCCATTTTTCTCATAAGTGTTCGGAACATAGTGGCCACCTCATCGGAACTATAGACTCGGGATTCCGCCATTGGTGGTGGTGGGGGTGAGTATTGAGTACCTCGATGAGTGGGCATGCAAACACACCGACTAGACGACGCCGACTAAAGCAAACACACACTAATATGATGCACCTAGACGTAACCAAAACTCGGCACGTGGCGGAGTTAATTGTTCCGAAGATCACTCGCGCAAGTGTGCGGTCTTCCCGATAGGCGTAGCCTAATGTTCGGACAACACCTTTTGATATACCGACTAAAGGGATGCAAACGCGAAAAGATACTTTTTTTGTTTGTTTCAAAACAATGATGACCCTAAACACGACTTAGACCGACTAATGACTAGACGTAAATGACACTTTTTTTCTTTTCTTTTTTTGACACCCTAGACTCAACTCGCTCTGATACCAAATTGATGCGGGACGAGACAACGGACACGACAAGCTCGTGACTGCCCCTTAACGAGGGAAGCATCGGATGTGCGCGGTTGAGAAACCGGCTGTGAGCTAGGGTGGTCGGCTCTCACTTGTGCCCGGATCGGGTCACGGGACGGTAACGCTCTCTCTCGTAGCAGCGGTGATATAAATAGAAAGCGAGTTAATTACCCTAGCATGCTCTCTAGCAGTGGCATAAGCAAGCATATATGAAAATTAAGCAAAATGCCAAGTAAGGGAGCGAATGCGATACCTCCACGCGCTCGGCGTGGGGACGATGGGCCCGGCCGAACTCGTGCTCCCGGGACAGTTAATACATAAATATTACAGCAATGGAAATATGCCCACTCCACGCAGGGAGGTAAAGGGCGACACAACGGGGCCCGGGAGGACCGATTTCGGGTTGACGGGCGGCTTTCCGCGTAGCTTCGGCAGCACCCGAACTAGTGACGGTGGGGCCCACGTGCTGTCCGGAGGGGCCGTGTGGGACCCGGTGGCACCACTGTGGTGGGGACACTTATGGAAGCGATCCCCGGGCTGGCAGCACGCTGGGACGTCGCCCAGAGGTCGGGCGGTTCCGATCGGCACCCGTCGGGTTTGCTGTCCACGGACTGGTGGTTGCTGTTTTGCTGCGCGCGCTCCGACGAGAATGAACGCTGTGATCAGCCCCAATGTCGGATCGACACGAGACTGGCGCCGTTGGAAAGCTAGCTTGAGTTTCTTCAACCTAGGCCCAAAGATCTGGCCTGGATCTGCTCGGATCTTGACTTATGGAATTTTAAATCTCTTGTTGTACAGTAACCGAAGACTCAGACCTGCAAAGAACTTGACTATGGATTGCCTTTGACCGTGAGGTAGACGTCCGAATTTGGGGTTGTGTTCTTCAGAGAAGTTGTTGGAAATGGAGTGGGGAAGACATAAAAATTCGTTTGGACACGTTTGGATGTGTCTATGATTTTCTGTGATTTGTTTACTAGACGAAGGTCGGATCTGGGATCTGACTAAAAGTACTGTAGCTCCGGTAGAACATGAATTATTAAAAATAGGTAGAGGGATGATAAAAATTTAAGACAAATTGTGGTGGTAGGGGACAATGGACAGAACATCCATTTAAATTGGGAGGTCTAACATAAATCAAAAGGGTGGTCAAAGGTGGAGAACTCAGAGCTACTGTCACTATAGACAGTGACAGAACAGATCTGAGATAGAGGGTTGAACGAAATGGTAAAAATATGAAACGGTGGCTTTTGAACCTGGAGTTTTTTGTGGAGAATGGGATAGAAGATAGGAACCAACCCTCAAAATTTAAAATCAATCTGAGCTCGTGGCTGGCTTCAGGAATTCACGAACTGCACCTCTATCTAGCAGGATAGAAAACCGAAGACGATCCCGTGGCGGCTCGAAGGCGGCACGAACGGCGGCGGCGGCGGCACAAACGATCACCGGAGGTTGAGAGGGGATGATAGAAGGGGGATACACTCTAGATCTGGGGTTGGGGAAGAGGAAACCAGGGGGAGAGAGGAAGGGGGCGCACCAAGCTCCAAGAACATGCACAAATTTTCTGATTTTTCATTGATTTTCTCATGAAAATACAACATTATATATGACTTACATCAAATGCAATGTGGACCCTTAGATCTAGGGAAGAGGATTGAAGGGCTGGGATTGCATGCCACAAACACACAAAAAAAAACATTAAATATTAAAGGGGGGGCGGCCTATTGACTAGCTTAATGGGTGAATGGAATTTTGACTTGGTAGGTGGCCTACCTTGGACAAAATGAGCCACTTGTCTACCATGTGGCATATGACTAGTCCACTCATCTAGAAGGCCACCTAGGCTGGTTGACCAGCCCCACATGGTCTAGGTGGACCAATGGGAAAGGGGTGAGGGCCCCCTGGCTTGGGCCTACTGGAATTTTACATATAAACCCACTAAGACTTACAATTGCGTCCCCATATAACACAAGGGTACACATACAAATATGAAAGGACGTAAATGCAAACATAATGTGAGCGGGCTGTCGTTGATGTCCCCATCACCACCTCGGGGTCTTCTGTATAATCATCATAGATAGCTCCGGCGGGGGCCGGGACAGTCGCATCTTCAGGCGCCTGGTACTGGATGGATAGTGTATAGGCTCCTCTTCTGGGGCTGTCCGCCGCGTGGGGGCGTGGTGGGGCTACCACATAGTCTCCCATTCTGAGCTCGTCCCTGTCATTGAGGTCTTGAGCAATGTCTTTGAAGACATAGCAGTCTTCGATGGCGTGGCCCAGTATCTGGTGGTAGGGACAAAACAGTGGGTCCCCACTTCTTCGGGTGTCCTGCGGCCTCTTGGACCGTGGGAGGGAGACCTTGCCATAATGGCAGGCCTAGTCAAAAATACCCCGAGTCTTCTCTCTTGGGAAAGAGTAGGGCTTCTGCAAATTCTCTTGGAGTGTCAGGCCTCGCCTGGTTGGCCGCCCGGTTAATGGGTTTGCCGTGTCTCGTCTCCGTTCTTGACCAGACGGGGACATCAGGACTGGTGTCTCGGGGTCGAGACATGTAGCCACCCCACGGGAGGAGAGATCCCAGGATGAGGTCGACAACTAGCGAGGTCAACTCAGCCAGCCGTGCTTTTAACATCTCGATATCCCGTTGCTGCCTATGGTACAAGGCGTACATGACGGGGTCATATCGAGGGGAATTTGGGGCATGACCCATGCTTCTGCTTCTCAATTCACCAGCAGGCCGAAGTGAGGGCGCCTCGGCGGTGTGCTCTTGCGAGGCTAGCCTGTCGGAGAGAGAGGAGGTTTTCCCCGTGCAGCGGCGGCGGAGAGGGTTCCAAAGGAACACTTCTTCGTCTTGTGCCTCTTCAGCCGGAGGCCTGGGATATACTTCTTGGTGGGCTTCCCGCAAATCTATAGCTTCCGCGGGGTCGTCGCCGGACAAGGCCAAAACCAATATCACATCAGTTTCATAATAATCTTCTAGTGAAAAGCCCAGACCGGGGTGCTTGGTGATTTGCAGCAACCGCCGATCCAGGTTTGGTGGGTTCAACATTCTTTCGAATATTTCCTTCCGATTGGAGGGTTGATAGGAGGGAATCTTTTGCTTTCTGACCATTCTGGCTGCCTGGTCGGTCATGTGGGGGAGTCCCGCAATGGGGACGTGCGGGTTATACAAATCGTCAGGAAATCGGCAATCATCGTCTTCCCTGACTGGCTTTTCCCCGGCAACATAAAAGATAGTGGATGGCCGCTCCGGGTTAGGCACTTCAAAAGTTCTCAGCTGCTCGGCCGCTTGACAGTCAATTTCTGTAATGGGCTTGATGATCCCTGGCGGGACTCTGACATCCTCCAGCAGGTCTTCGTGGCAAGGCGTCCCAGGTGTAGAGTAGATGGGGAGAGGGGCTGCCTTAAATACCTGGTGCGGACACCCGAGCAGCTGATCGGCACGATACGCCGAGCCACCGATACCGCACGCGGAGCACGACACGAGTCACCTCAGCGTCCATCTGGCTCGGAGATAGCCTGGAGACTCCGCCTTGAGCCTCCCCATTTATTATATTTAGTTAGACTTTACGTGTGTTTAATTTGTGTTTATTTCATTGCATTCGGTTTGCCATTTTGATTGTAATAGGGGCTTAGGTGCAATTCGGACCCCGTGGGCCCCACGGGCCCCCCAGGCCCCACCCCATTGGGCCACCTCAGCCTAGGGTCCCACGTGGGGTCAGTCAACATGCCACATGGGGCATCTAGAAGTTTGAATGGTCAATTGTCCACATGGGAGACAAGGGACCAAAATAGTCAACATTTCCAACCAACACCCACCTACCATGTCAAGCTTGTTCCCCCCCTAGTCAATAGGCTGTCCCCCCCTTATTTTTTTAATTGTATTTTTGTGGAATTGTCACAAGCCATCCCAACCCTCCATCTCACACCCCTAGATCCAACGGTGGAGGATGGATTAGATGGGTGACCTATATATGCTTGTAATTTTCAATTTTGAAGAATTAATGCATTTGAATTGGAAGAAAATCCCTTGAGCAAGGCTTAGGCCGCCCCTCCCTCTCCCCTTGAAGCTGTGAAGGCTTCCTTCTGGTGGTGAGACTCCACCCTATCAGTTCCGGTCGCCGCCACCGCCGCCATGAGCCGCCACCGCACCGTCATCGTCTTCATCGGAGTTCTGCCTGTGCAGTACCACAGCAACTTCCACGAAATTTGTGTCTCAGCCACGAGCTCAGATCGATCTCGGAATTTTACTAGAGATTCCAGAGGTGTCAAGGATATTCCATAAATTTTTGTTTGTCATTCAGATCCCGTTTCATAATTTTTGATTTTCTTCCACCCTTCCATTTCAGTTCTGCCTGAGTTCTGTCTAGATTCATATCCGCCCTGTGTTTCATGTCTTAGGTCCACCTTTTAATTTTTGTTAGTCCCATAAATTTTACTGGAGTTTCCTTCCATCCACCCCTTCATCCAAAATTTTTATAAATTTCTGGTTCTCCCATTTCATATTTTCTAAAAATTGTTCTCAGTTCCATCTACAGTTCTGTCCACCTGTTCTCAGATCCGACCACCAGTCACTCCACAAATCATATCAAATCTCCACCACCTCCAAATCCAATTCCAAAAATTTTCCCAGTTTCGTGGTTTGATTCCCTACAACTTTTAAGAAGAGCTTGAAGCCTGATTCCAACGGCCAAGAGGCGGTCAATGGCCATTTACAGGAAACTCATATGCTGATCTGATATTTTGGGAGCTGTGCAACAGGGAATTGAAAAATAGTTAAAGCCCAGGTCCGCAGAGGTTCAGAAGATTCCACTGGCCCTAAGTTGAAGGATTTTGAATCCTCTTTCCAACGGCGCTGGTTTCATCACACTCCGACGACGGGGCTGATCGCAACGGCCGTTTTCGCTGGAGCGCGCATTGCTAAAACAGCAACCTCAGCTCGTGGACAGCAACTTCAAAGCTTGGAGATCGGGACCGATCGACCCCCGATCGGTGTTCCCGGCCGACCGCCGTCCGTGGAGGTGCGCCACCAGGGGTCCCCATCATAGTGGGTCCCACCCCTGCAGATCCGGAGGACATCGCCATCCGTGGGTCCCGCGGGCCCGCAGAACCCGCCGTTCGGAAAGCACGGAAACGCGGAGTTCGGCACCGCCAGGCGATATCAAGATGCTGCCCGTCAACCCAATTCGCGTGATTCCCGGGCCCCGCATGTGACCTTTTACCTCCCTGCGTGGAGTGAGTCAAATTATTATATTTCTGTAAAATTGTGTTAACCGGGAGTCCGTGATTCGGCCGGGGTTGTCTTCGCCACGCCGGGTGCGTGGAGGTAACGGTCCAAACCTCTTGGCGTTCATTTGCTTAGCTAGTATACGGTCTTTTGCCGCTGCCGAGAGTGTAGGTACTAGCCCGTGTGTCCATGTCACCGCTGTGAGAGCGAGAGTGACCCGTCCCGCGACTCGATCTGAGTCCGGAAGTTGAGTCGGACTACCCTTGACCTCCGCCGGTTCCTTAACCGCGCACGGTCCGCGCTTTCCCTCGCTTGGGACGACGAGTGAGCTTCCACTTCTGTTAGCGACGTTTTGCCACTCGAAGCTCGTAGTGTCGGGCTTAGTGTCTCCCTGGTGTGTGCTGCTGGTCGCGTCTTCATCTAGAGTCCGAGGGTGGCACCTAATAGTGTCGTCTCCCGTGTCCGTCCCGCATCAGTTTGGTATCAGAGCAAGTCGAGTCTAGGGTAGTCTTTGCGTATGTCTTGCATGCATCATGGTCTAAGTCGAGTCTAGGATCATCATTATTTTCAAAACAAAAAAAGTGTGTTCTAAATTGCATTAGCACCCTTTATTCGGTATCTTAAAAGGTGTTGTCCGAACGTTAGGCTACGCCTACCGGGAGGTCGCACACTTGCGGGAGTGATCTTCGGATCGATTAACTCCGCCCCGTACCGGATATTGGTTTAGGTCTAAGTGCATTGTCTAGTGTGTGTTTGCATTAGTCGGTTTGTCTTGTCTCTTGTCATCATGCCCATCTTGTAGTTCCGAGTTTCTCATGGAGTCCCAATCACTCGGGCAATATGGCCGTTGGTCTACCCATGGGCTTGGCAACCATCCTCTCCCCTTCCGTAGGCCTGAAGCCTCGAATTTTTATGGCTCTAATGACCCGGGCTACTACCTCAATTAGGAGGCCACCATGGATAAATATTTTGAATGTTACACCATGTCTGATGCCATGCAAGTTAGTTTTGCCCGAGAGAGGCTTGTCCACAAAGCCGCCTGGAAATGGGAGAGCATTGAGCGCATGAGAGAGGTTAGGAGGCAAAGGCACATCGAGTCGTGGCATGAGATGAAGGACGAACTTAGGAAGGTCTACCTACCCGGCCTGGTCACCTCCAACCGACCCCACCCAATCACATCCACCCAAGGGGGCCATAATCGGAGGCAACGCGCAGCGCATGTAGAAGAGCCTAGGTCCACGACTAAGCCGAGTTCATATGGGAGAGTCCACCACATTACTCCTACTCCAAACTCCACCATTGCCGAACTCTTCCAAATCATTTTGGATAAAGTGGATAGGAAGTGTGATTATATTGAATCCCTGCTTCCCCCATGCCTACCTCCTAGCCGAGATAGAACCAAGCATGAGCCTAAGGAGGTAGCCACCGGTAGTCCCAACCCAATGCCATCTATGGCTCCATCCCAAGGTCCTCTCCCCATCATAGTGGATCCTCTTTCCCCACCCACGAGAGCTCCATTGCCTACACCCCATGTCCGTCAGGAGGATAAGGGTAAGGGCCCGCTTATCAAGGAGCGAAGAGGATCACGACAGCAGTGTTATCGCTGCCAAGGGTTTGGCCACTTTGCCGGACAGTGTCCCACCCGGACATCTCTAGCCCTAGGGGACAAAAGGGTTGGGGAAGCCTCACTCTCCGATCTTTATTCGGAGCCTTCTCAGCCAGAGCTACCCGTGTTTCTAACGGGAAAGCTACTCATAGCCGAGCCACTCTTTAGCTGGCTTAGGATAGGTTTGGCCCCATCTCCCCTCCCATTTATGGACCCTATCCTACCTCTGGTGCCAATCAATTCATTTCACATCACTTTCCGGTCTAGTCACTATGTGGATACATTGGATGACCTTCTTAAAGGGTTAGACCGGCAGTGGACATTTACGCACTTGTTGGCTCCAGGCTTCGATCGACCCACAGGTCGTAGTTTCACTCATCCCGCTTTAGGGTCCATCACCTCTGTGTACACCGTGGGTCATGTTACCACGGAGGTTCTTCTACTCCTCCTTATGCCGACCGAGCCCGACTTCATTCCCATTTGCCCAAGGGAAGAATCTTACTTTCTACCTATGACTGTCGTCCCATCTCTCGCAATGAATGAAGGTGATCATTTACACCTCCAAGATTTCCAAATGTGGGACAGTGATTTGTGGAAGCCTAGTCCGAGGGGTCATACCTTCTTTGATCCCTTCGACCTATTCTCTTATGGACTCCGTGACCCACCATATTTACACCACCTTTTCGAGAGAGTCCACCATCATACCCCCACCGTCTCATCTCCCTTCACGGATGAAGGTGACCATCAACACCTTCTAGAATTCCACACATAGGACCTTGAAATGAGGGAATCCATATCGAGGGGTCACACATTCTTTGATCCCTTCGATCCCTTTCTTCATGGGCCCTTTGGCCCACAACCTCCATTCCACCTCTTTAAGGAAGTCCACTATCACACCCCTCCTACTCGGGCCTAGCAACCTTTACATGGCAATAGGTCCGAACCGTCATTTGGGGGTAATGAGGACTTTGGTTTCCCCGGGCCACCCCAACCACCCAAACCTCCTGGACTTCCCACATCCAAACCCCATGTCCATGGTTGGTGCATCATAGGATGTCTAGGAGTCCACCATGACATTAACCTCCGGTTATGTCAAATGCATGCATGGCACAC
This sequence comes from Amorphophallus konjac, assembly GCA_022559845.1. NCBI lineage: Eukaryota > Viridiplantae > Streptophyta > Magnoliopsida > Alismatales > Araceae > Amorphophallus > Amorphophallus konjac. The sequence goes on from CM040120.1 coordinate 25,668,861, forward strand.
ATTCGGATGTCCTGGACCACCTTGCATATGATTGGGTTTTACTAACTGTAGGGTTGTTTAGGGTCGTGTGTGCATCCGTGTGTTTCTTTTCTTTTGGTAAGCATGTTAGGTCGTGTGTGCATCCTGTGTTTCTTTTCTTTTGCTAAACATGTTAGGAGTCTGCATGACGATGTCCGTCGTCACAGTTGAGGCCAGCAATGCACGGTACAAGGAGTTAGCCGATGTCCATCGACACCACCGAGAGTTCCAAGGGGGTGAATATGTCATGATCAGGGTAGGACCTGAACGGTTTCCCTCTGGAACCGTTAAGAAGTTGCAAGCTCGCGGAGCCGGTCCCTTTAGAGTGTTGAAATGCGTTGCATCCAATGCGTATGTTGTGGACCTGCCCGAGGAATATGGTATAAGCTCTACCTTCAATGTATCGGATCTTGTTGCATATAGGGACCCAGCGGTGATCCCTAGTGAGCCTTTTGAGCCATCTCCTCCCCTTGAGAGTGATCCCACACCTGAGTGTCCACTTCCACCTCCAGCCCCTTTTTCACGGCAGCGTGAGCATATAGATCGTATACTGGACGAGCAAGTGACAGTTACCAAGAGTGGATCTTACCCGCGCTACCTAGTGCGATGGAGAGGACGGCCCGCTACTGAGGACACATGGATCACACATGGCGAGTTGCAGCGGATTGATCCAGACCTTTTGGAGAGATACAGGAGCGATGCAGACCCTTACTCGACAGGGTCAAGTTTCTCCCACCCGGGGAGAATTGGTGCGGACACCCGAGCAGCTGATCGGCACGATACGCCGAGCCACCGGTACCGCACTCGGAGCATGACACGAGCCACCTTAGCGTCCATCTGGCTCGGAGATAGCCTGGAGACTCCGCCTTGAGCCTCCCCATTTATTATATTTAGTTAGACTTTATGTGTGTTTAATTTATGTTTATTTCGTTGCATTCGGTTTGCCATTTTGATTGTAATAGGGGCTTAGGTGCAATTCGGACCCCACGGGCCCCACGGGCCCCCCAGGCCCCACCCCATTGGGCCACCTCAGCCTAGGGTCCCACGTGGGGTCAGTCAACATGCCACATGGGGCATCTAGAAGTTTGAATGGTCAATTGTCCACATGGGGGACAAGGGACCAAAATAGTCAACATTTCCAACCAACACCCACCTACCATGTCAAGCTTGTTCCCCCCTAGTCAATAGGCTGTCCCCCCCTTATTTTTTTAATTGTATTTTTGTGGAATGGTCACAAGCCATCCCAACCCTCCATCTCACACCCCTAGATCCAACGGTGGAGGATGGATTAGATGGGTGACCTATATATGCTTGTAATTTTCAATTTTGAAGAATTAATGCATTTGAATTGGAAGAAAATCCCTTGAGCAAGGCTTAGGCTGCCCCTCCCTCTCCCCTTGAAGCTGTGAAGGCTTTCTTCTGGTGGTGAGACTCCACCCTATCAGTTCCGGTCGCCGCCGCCGCCGCCGCCACGAGCCGCCACCGCACCGCCATCGTCTTCATCGGAGTTCTGCCCGCGCAGTACCACAGCAACTTTCATGAAATTTGCGTCTCTGCCACGAGCTCAGATCGATCTGGGAATTTTATTGGAGGTTCCAGAGGTGTCAAGGATATCCCATAAATTTTTGTTTGTCATTCAAATCCCGTTTCATAATTTTTGATTTTCTTCCACCCTTCCATTTCAGTTCTGCCAGAGTTCTGTCTAGATTCATATCTGCCCTGTGTTTCATGTCTTAGGTCCATCTTTTGATTTCTGTTAGTCCCATAAATTTTACTGGAGTTTCCTTCCATCCACCCCTTCATCCAAAATTTTTATAAATTTCTGGTTCGGCCATTTCATATTTTCTAAAAATCGTTCTCAGTTCCATCTACAGTTCTGTCCACCTGTTCTCAGATCCGACCACCAGTCACTCCACAAATCATATCAACTCGCCACCACCTCCAAATCCAATTCCAAAAATTTTCCCAGTTTCGTGGTTTGATTCCCTACAACTTTGAAGAAGAGCTCGAAGCCTTATTCCAACGGCCAAGAGGCGGTCAATGGCCATTTACAGGAAACTCATATGCTGATCTGATATTTTGGGAGCTGTGCAACAGGGGATTGAAAAATAGTTAAAGCCCAGGTCCGCAGAGGTTCAGAAGATTCCACTGGCCCTAAGTTGAAGGATTTTGAATCCTCTTTCCAATGGCGCTGGTTTCATCGCACTCCGACGACGGAGCTGATCGCAACGGCCGTTTTCGCCGGAGCGCGCGCTGCTAAAACAACAACCTCAGCTCGTGGACAGCAACTTCAAAGCTTGGAGATCGGGACCGATCGACCCCCGATCGGTGTTCCCGGCCGACCGCCGTCCGTGGAGGCGTGCCACCAGGGGTCCCCATCATAGTGGGTCCCACCCCCGCAGATCCGGAGAATAGCGCCATCCGTGGGTCCCGCGGGCCCGCAGAACCCGCCGTTCGGAAAGCACGAAAACGCGGAGTTCGGCACCGCCAGGCGATATCAAGATGCTGCCCGTCAACCCAATTCGCGTGATTCCCGGGCCCCGCATGTGACCTTTTACCTCCCTGCGTGGAGTGGGTCAAATTATTGTATTTCTGTAAAATTGTGTTAACCGGGAGTCCGTGATTCGGCCGGGGTTGTCTTCGCCACGCCGGGTGCGTGGAGGTAACGGTCCAAACCTCTTGGCGTTCATTTGCTTAGCTAGTATACGGTCTTTTGCCGCTGCCGAGAGTGTAGGTACTAGCCCGTGTGTCCATGTCACCGCTGTGAGAGCGAGAGTGACCCGTCCCACGACTCGATCCGAGTCCGGAAGTTGAGTCGGACTACCCTTGACCTCCGCCGGTTCCTTAACCGCGCACGGTCCGCGCTTTCCCTCGCTTGGGACGACGAGTGAGCTTCCACTTCTGTTAGCGACGTTTTGCCACTCGAAGCTCGTAGTGTCGGGCTTAGTGTCTCCCTGGTGTGTGCTGCTGGTCGCGTCTTCATCTAGAGTCCGAGGGTGGCACCTAATAGTGTCGTCTCCCGTGTCCGTCCCGCATCAATACCCCCCCATCTTGTGCAATGAATGGTACATGTGGGGGAGCCACATAACCTGGGGGCGGCGGAGGAAACCAACTGCCCGACTCCACTTTCTTCTTTCCCTTGTCTTGGGCGGCTTGGGGAATTTACTTCGCCTTTTCTAAGTACAGATTGGCGTCTGACAAATGACACTCGAACACCTCGAACGGGTGGAGGTCGGCGAAGATCCTAACTTCCTTCCCCTCGCAAGGGTATTTAATGCATTGGTGCAGGGTGGAGGGCACCACTCTATTCTGGTGTAACCAGGGCCGTCCCAGCAACGCCTTGTAAGAAGTGTTGGAGTTGATGACGTGGAACTGGACCTTGGTCGTGAAATCATCAAAAGTCAAGTTGAATTCTGCAACCATCATGGGGACCTCACATTTCTGGTTAAAACCAACAATCTTGACATTTTTGACCTCAACCAGGTGTACGTCAAAGTAGTGCTTTTGGTACACCCGGTAGGGGAGTATATTCACTGCTGCCCCTGGGTCGATCAGGACCCTGTTGATAGGCTGGGCGTTCAACTGGCCTTTCATGTAGAGGGGTCTATTATGACTACAAGTGGGCAGGAGCATGTCATCTTCTGTGAAAGCCACGGCCACCTCAGGTGATATCTCTGTTAGGCAAGCTTCAAGATGTGCTGGCGTCTGGAGCGCGGCAATGATGGCTTGCCGTGTTTCTTCGTCCAAAGACAGTATCTCCCATACGGTAAACCGGGTCGGGATCTTTTTGAGGTGTCTGACTATTCGGTCGGCAGCCCGCACCTTGAGTAATTTCATCACTTCGGGCTTGCCGCGCCTGCCCCTACCTTGGAGCTGGGGTGTCAGATCAGGGGATGCCATGATGCGGGACGGACTGAGGAGACGACACTATATGGGATGGACACGACTCAACCAGCAACGACACGACTACTAGAGCGACCTCGGCTCGACACTAAGAGCTCCTACAGGCTACACGTCGCTAACAGAAGTGCAAACTCACTCGTCGTCCCCCTGCGAGGGAAAGCGTGGATCGTGCGCGGTTAAGGAACCGGCAAAGTTCAAGGTAGTCCGACTCAACTTCCGGACTCGGATCGAGTCGCGGGACGGGTCACTCTCACGCTCACAACGGTGACATGGACACACGGGCTAGTATCCTACGCTCTCGACAGCGGCATATGACCATATACTAAACTAGCAAATGAACGCCAAGAAGTTAGACCGTTATCTCCACGCACCCGGCGTGGCGAAGACAACCCCGGCCGATTTACGGACTCCCGGTTAAACAATTTTACAGCAGTACAAATATTTGACCCACTCCACGCAGGGAGGTAATAGGTCACATGTGGGGCCCGGGAATCACGCGAATCAGGTTGACGGGCAGCATCTTGATGTCGCCCGGTGGTGCCGAACTCCGCGTTTTCGTGCTGTCCGGACGGTGGATTCTACGGGTCTGTGGGGCCCACGGATGGTGCTGTCCCCCCGGCCTGCTGGGGTGGGGCCCCATGTGATGGAGACCCCTGGTGGCGCACCTCCTCGGACGGCGGTCGGCCGGAAACGCCGATCGGTGGCCGATCGGCCCCGATCTCCAACTCTTGGAGTTGCTACCCACGGATTTTCACTTCTGTTTTCCGGCTCGCGCTCCGACGAGAACGGCCGCTGCGATCAATCCCGATGTAGGATTGGGGCACATGAGCTATCGTTGGAAAGCTCTCTTGAAATCCTCCAATCTAGGGCCAGAGAGATCTGCTGGATCTGCATGGAGATGGACTTTGTTGAATTTAGAAGTTCCTGTTGTACAGTACCCGAACTCTCAGATCTGCAGGTGAGTTGTCTGAGAACTGCCATTGACCGCTAGGAAGACGTCTGATTCAGCCTCTGAGCTCTTCACCAAAGTTGTAGGGATTTGAACAAGAAAAATGGAAATAATTCTTGTGGAAGGATTGGAGGAGGCTACGAATTGTTATGAATTTTGCACTGGAAAGTGGTCAGATCTGGACAGAGGTGGGCAGAACTGTAGCTGGCTCTAAAAACGATTTTTGAAAAATAGATGGAGACCTGATCAAAAATCAAGAAAAATATTGGGTAGAGGGGTTGATGGACAGAACTCCCAGTAAAATTGGGAGCCCTAGGAAAAATCTCAAAAGGGGTCGAAGATAGGAAACTCAGGAAAGGTGGAAATCAGATCTGAAAACTGGCAGAACTGAAATTGAAAGTTGGACGAAAATGGAAAATTGGAAAACGTGAACTAGAATGCCAACCGATTTTTGGAGAACATGGGGAAAGCCTCTGGAACACTTCCTCAAAATTCCAGATCAAAAGGAGCTCGTGGCTGGCTGTAGAAATTCGTGGATGGCACCTCTATCCTGGATGGACAGAACACCGGCGACGATGGTGGCGGTGCGATGGCGGCGGCGGCGGGCTTCAAGAACGGATACCGGAGGCGTCTCACCTCAGAATACAGCCATCTCAGCTGCAGAAGGGGGAGAGAGGGGGAGGTCGCACCAAACTTGGAGCTTCACCAATTTCACCAAAATTCTTATGCATTAATTCAACTAAAATGAGAATTACATGGTATTTGTATGAATTGCAAAATGACATAAAATACCCCTAGATCTAGATTTGGGAGGGGCATACTTGGGAGTCAACAAAAGTATTTCTCCCATGTGGTTTGGAACAAATAAAATAAGATTCAAAACCTATTAAACTAATACAAAAGGAGGGGGACACTCCCTTAAATTAAGGAGAGATCTAGGAGATGCTCCCCCCTTTGTCCCCTCCTTTGGTCCCACCTTCTAGAAGCCCACAATGGAAGGTTTGACTGACCCCACATGGGCCCTAGTGATGAGGTGGATCAATGGGAGGTGGGATGGGGGGCCCGTGGGACCCGGGTGGTCCCAAATTACAAATAAACCCCTATTACAATCTAAATAAAATACACACAACATACAAACAAAATATGAAAAATACCGAGACTCAAGGGGGAGTCTCTAGACCGTCTCCGAGCCATATGGATGCCGAAGTGGCTCGAGTGGTGCTCCCCGTATGATACCGGTGGCTCGTCGGCTCGTGCCTCTCGCGTGCTCTGGTGTCCGCACCAATTCTCCCCGGGTGGGAGAAACTTGACCCTGTCGAGTAAGGGTCTATATCGCTCTGGTAGCACTCCAGAAGGTCCGGATCGATTTGCTGCAACTCTCCATGGGTGATCCAAGTATCCTCGGTGGCGGGCCGTCCTCTCCATCGCACTAGGTAGCGTGGGTAAGATCCACTCCTGGTAACTGTCACCACCTGCTCATCCAGTATATGATCTATATGCTCTCGCTGCCGTTGAAAAGGGGCTGAAGGTGGACACTCAGGTGTGGGATCACTCTCAATGGGAGGGGATGGCTCGAAAGACTCACTGGGGATCACCGCTGGGTCCCTATATGCAACTAGATCCGACACATTGAAAGTTGAGCTTATACCATATTCCTCGGGCAGGTCCACCACATACGCATTGGATCAAACATGTTTCAACACTCTAAATGGACCGGCTCCGCGAGCTTGCAACTTCTTAACGGTTCCAGAGGGAAACCGTTCAGGTCTTACCCTGATCATGACATATTCGCCCTCTTGGAACTCTCGGTGGTGTCGGTGAGCATCGGCTAGCTCTTTGTAACGTGCATTGCTGGACTCAATGTGACGACGGACGTCGTCATGCAGACTCCTAACATGCTTAGCAAAAGAAAAAAAAACACACGGATGCACACACAACCCTAAACAAACCTCATGTTAGTTCGACCCAATCATATGCAAGGTGGTCTAGGACATCCGAAGGTGTGCCATGCATACCCTAAGTGTAACTGAATGTCGGTACAACCATAAGACGGTCCTTTGGATTTGGGAGGTTTGGGTGGAACAGGAGGGTCGGGTGTCTCTCGCCCGTGAACGGACTCGATGGGTGCCGATGGCCCGGTCCATGGGGGAGGGGTATAATGGTGACCTCCCCTAAAGAAGTGGAATGGAGATTGTGGACCAAGGGGCCCACTAAGAAAGGGATCGAAGGGATCAAAGAATGTGTGACCCCTCGATATGGATTCCCTCATCTCAAGATCCCATGTGTGGAAGTCTAGAAGGTGTTGTTGATCTCCTTCATCCATGAAGGGAGATGAGACGGTGGGGGTATGATGGTGGACTCTCTCGAAAAGGTGGAGTAAATATGGTGGGTCACGGGGTCCACAAGAGAATGGGTCGAAGGGATCAAAGAAGGTATGACCCCTCGGACCAGGCTTCCACAAATCACTGTCCCACATTTGGAAATCTTGGAGGTGTAAATGATCACCTTCATTCATTGTGAGAGATGAGACGACAGTCATAGGTAGAAAGTAAGATTCCTCCCTTGGGCAAAGGGGAATGAAGTCGGACTCGGCCGGCATAGGGAGAAGTAGAAGAACCTCCGTGGTAACATGACCCACGGTGTACACGGAGGTGATGGACCCTAAAGCGGGATGAGTGAAACTACGGCCTGTGGGTCGGTCGAAGCCTGGAGCCAACAAGTGCGTAAATGTCAATTGCCGGTCTAATCCGTTAAGAAGGTCATCCAATGTATCCACATGGTGACTAGACCGGAAAGTGGTATGGAATGAGTTGATTGGCACCAGAGGTAGGATAGGGTCCATAGATTGGAAGGGAAGTGGGACCAAGCTATCCTTGAGCCAACTAAGTAGTGGCTCGGCTATGTAAAGTGTACCCGTTAGAAATACGGGTGGCTCGGGCTTGGGTGGTTCCAAATGAGATGGTTCCGAATAGAGTTCGAAAGTAGAGGGTGGTAGCATGGGAGCTCTCGTGGGTGGGGAAGACCATGGGGTAGGATGTCTGACCGGCTCGGGAGTCGACTGAGAGGTAGAGGCTTGCCGAAGGGCGGCATCTGCTCTCCGAATGGCGGCATCAAATCGGGCCTCGAAAGGCTCGACCTCGAGAGCGACCTGATAACACTGCGCCAGAGAGAACGCGTCACGGATAAGACATTCATACCGGAAATGAAGCCGCAAACCTCTCCGGAACTGGGAGGCAGTTGTGGTGCTCTCATTTCCAAACCGGTACACTTCGAAGTCCCTAATGTACTCGGACACGGACTTGTCACCTTGGACGGGTTGGCATGGGTTGGCCATAGTTGCCAAAGGATGGGAACGGATCCCTAGGAATGGACATGCAAGGCCATTTGAACATGACACGAGACCGACTATGCAAGGTTGGGATGCATGCACACTAAGGACAAGACACCAAGACTCGGTATGGGGCGGAGTTAATCGATCCGAAGATCACTCGCGCAAGTGTGCGGCCTTCCCGATAGGCGTAGCCTAACGTTCGGACAACACCTTTTTATATACCGGGTTATTGGTATGAAATGCAAATTTGAAGCACTTTTTTTTTGTTTTGAAAGTAATGATGGTCCTAGACTCGACTTAGACCATGATGCATGCAAGACTTATGCAATGACTACCCTACACTCAACTCGCTCTGATACCAAACTGATGCGGGACGGACTGAGGAGATGACACTATATGGGATGGACACGACTCAACCAGCAACGACACGACTACTAGAGCGACCTCGGCTCGACACTAAGAGCTCCTACAGGCTACACGTCGCTAATAGAAGTGCAAACTCACTCGTCGTCCCCCTGCGAGGGAAAGCGTGGATCGTGCGTGGTTAAGGAACCGGCAAAGTTCAAGGTAGTCCGACTCAACTTCCGGACTCGGATCGAGTCGCGGGACGGGTCACTCTCACGCTCACAACGGTGACATGGACACACGGGCTAGTATCCTACGCTCTCGACAGCGGCATAAGACCATATACTAAACTAGCAAATGAACGCCAAGAAGTTAGACCGTTACCTCCACACACCCGGCGTGGCGAAGACAACCCCGGCCGATTTACGGACTCCCGATTAAACAATTTTACAGCAGTACAAATATTTGACCCACTCCACGCAGGGAGGTAATAGGTCACATGTGGGGCCCGGGAATCACGCGAATCGGGTTGACGGGCAGCATCTTGATGTCGCCCGGTGGTGCCGAACTCCGCGTTTTCGTGCTGTCCGGACGGTGGATTCTACGGGTCTGTGGGGCCCACGGATGGCGCTGTCCTCCCGGCCTGCTGGGGTGGGGCCCAATGTGATGGAGACCCCTGGTGGCGCACCTCCTCGGACGGCGGTTGGCCGAAAACGCCGATCGGTGGCCGATCGGCCCCGATCTCCAACTCTTGGAGTTGCTGCCCATGGATTTTCACTTCTGTTTTCCGGCGCGCGCTCCGACGAGAACGGCCGCTGCGATCAATCCCGATGTAGGATTGGGGCACATGAGCTATCGTTGGAAAGCTCTCTTGAAATCCTCCAATCTAGGGCCAGAGAGATCTGCTGGATCTGCACGGAGATGGACTTTGTTGAATTTAGAAGTTCCTGTTGTACAGTACCCGAACTCTCAGATCTATAGGTGAGTTGTCTGAGAACTGCCGTTGACCGCTAGGAAGACGTCCGATTCAGCCTCTGAGCTCTTCACCAAAGTTGTAGGGATTTGAACAAGGAAAATGGAAATAATTCTTGTGGAAGGATTGGAGGAGGCTACGAATTGTTATGAATTTTGCACTGGAAAGTGGTCAGATCTGGACAGAGGTGGGCAGAACTGTAGCTGGCTCTGAAAATGATTTTTTGAAAAATAGATGGACACCTGATCAAAAATCAAGAAAAATATTGGGTAGAGGGGTTGATGGACAGAACTCCCAGTAAAACTGGGAGCCCTAGGAAAAATCTCAAAAGGGGTCGAAGATGGGAAACTCAGGAAAGGTGGAAATCAGATCTGAAAACTGGAAGAACTGAAATTGAAAGTTGGAAGAAAATGGAAAATTGGAAAACGTGAACTAGAATGCCAACCAATTTTTGGAGAACATGGGGAAAGCCTCTGGAACACTTCCTCAAAATTCTAGATCAAAAGGAGCTCGTGGCTGGCTGTAGAAATTCGTGGACGGCACCTCTATCCTGGATGGACAGAACACCGGCGACGATGGTGGCAGTGCGATGGCGGCGGCGGCGGCGGGCTTCAAGAACGGATACCGGAGGCGTCTCACCTCAGAATACAGCCATCTCAGCTGTAGAAGGGGGAGAGAGAAGGGGGAGGTCGCACCAAACTTGGAGCTTCACCAATTTCACCAAAATTCTTATGCATTAATTCAACTAAAATGAGAATTACATGGTATTTGTATGAATTGCAAAATGACATAAAATACCCCTAGATCTAGATTTGGGAGGGGCATACTTGGGAGTCAACAAAAGTATTTCTCCCATGTGGTTTGGAACAAATAAAATAAGATTCAAAACCTATTAAACTAATACAAAAGGAGGGGGACACTCCCTTAAATTAAGGAGAGATCTAGGAGATGCTCCCCCCTTTGTCCCCTCCTTTGGTCCCACCTTCTAGAAGCCCACAATGGAAGGTTTGACTGACCCCACATGGGCCCCAGTGATGAGGTGGATCAATGGGAGGTGGGATGGGGGGCCCGTGGGACCCGGGTGGTCCCAAATTACAAATAAACCCCTATTACAATCCAAATTACAATCTAAATAAAATACACACAACATACAAACAAAATATGAAAAATACCGAGACTCAAGGGGGAGTCTCTAGACCGTCTCCGAGCCATATGGATGTCGAAGTGGCTCGAGTGGTGCTCCCCGTACGATACCGGTGGCTCGTCGGCTCGTGCCTCTCGCGTGCTCTGGTGTCCGCACCATGCCAGCTTTGTGGGCTCTGTTGCAGCCTGCTGAGCCGGCGGGGCCTGCTAGGCTTCCTCCATCCCCCGCATGAATTCGGCAAGGTTTGGGATGTCACTGTTGTCCACTTCTGGCTGAGGAAGAGTTGCCGCCGATAGAGCTTAAGAGCTGCTTACTTTTTCGGTCGAAGGAGACCCCTGGGAGCGCGCCTTCCCGCCTGCTCGGGCTAACAGGAATTCGGCGAATGAAGGGGTGCCTCGGCTCCTAGCCCCTACGGGATAGAGACCCGCCGGAGGAGGGATCTCGGTGCCTTGGACCTCAGGGTCGGGAACCTGGTATGGTTGTTCCCCCCTGAGCATGATGTTGAGGTTATCCTGAGGAGGGCGCCCCCACTTCCTTCCCGACCTGGTGGCATGTTGGGAAGTGGAGACTTCAGCTTGATTCACCTCTGGCGGCTCATAGAGTGGCTCTTCTTCTGTTTCCTCCAGGGAAAGGGCAGTGTCGAATAACGCTGAGAGGGTGTTGCAGGCGACGACGACCTCCTTCTTCTTCTTGCCCCTGGGTCTTCTCTTCTTCTTCTTCTTTGCTGCTGCGGCGGATGGCTGCTCTTGGGGAAGTTCAGCCCACAGGGGAGGCTCTTTCTCCGCTTCAGCTTCTGCCCCTGGAGCCAGTTCGAGTGATTTGAACTCCTCCCATGGGACATACTCCTTCAGCTCCACGGGCTGGATTTCGGGCAGCTCATAATCTTCGAGCCCATCAATAATAGCATGGAGTCTTTGGACCGCCGGACTGGTCTTCTGACGCATCCGCAGCAGGACAAAGCTCTTTTTGTTATGAGTGGGCCGCCTCATGACCAGACGAGGGGCCGTGTCGTGGCGAACTGGGCTTGCCGGGGGTGGTGCAGGCAGGGGTGTCACATCCCTCAGATGAACTCCGGGGCTGGGTCGAGGGACGTGTGCTCTTCTATTCTTTCTAGTTGCAGTCTGCCAACCTCCTTGATCCTGAGCCAGGGTCGTGATGAAGGTCTCTTAAGTGGCGCGGGCGCAGGCCTCCGCCCACTCCTCAGGCAACTCCTGGTATAGCGAGACCATGTTGACAGTGGAGGTTGTGTTGGGCAACTCATGCGGTTGCGGGGGGTCTACTCTATGCTCCCCCATGTCCAGCTCCCCATTCTTGATTAAGGATTCAATAACATCCTTGAAGACATAGCAGTCTTCAATGGTATGCCCGAGCACTTGGTGGTACGGGCAGAAGCGCGGGTCATCCTTTTTCTTTAGGTCGCCGGGCCTTTTCGACTCTGGCAGTGTAATTTTGTTGTAGCTGGTTGCCCATTCGAACAGGAGCTTGGACTTGTCCCGGGCGAAGGAATACAGCTTATTTCTCATCTTCTCCCTTAGTGAGGGGCCCTCCCGCCGTTCTGTGGTTCTGGGCGGAGGAAGGTTGGCAGCCCCCTTGGCTTTCTCTTTCTGCTTTTCAAAAGCTTGGAAATCTAATGTGTGCACCTCAGGGGGAGCTGGCTTCTTCTCGGCCTGCCTGGCTCTTTGGCTTGACATGGCCGGGGTGGAGGAGTATCGGGCCAAAAATGCCTCGATCTCTGCTACCACATTGTTCAGGCGGTCAAATGTCTTGACCTCGGTGCCAATCATCCTTTCCAGGATCTCCTTTTTCAAGTTCTGTTTGTAGATCTGCACCGCATCCTCCTGGTGTGGGGGACGCCTACACCTCATGCTGAGGTTCCTCCATCTCTTGATATAGTCGAGGGCCGACTCGTCATTCTTCTGTCTTGTGGCGTAAAGTTCTGCCACGGTGACCTCCGGTTCTGCAACATAGAATCTTTCTTTGAACTTCTTTTGCATGTCGGGCCAATCGGCGACAGACCCGGGTGGCAGGCCGGAGTACCATTCAAAGGCGAGCCCGGTGAGTGTCGAGCCGAAGAACTTTAGGAGGTAGGCCTCATCAGCAGCCAAGTCCCCCATGACGTTCACATAATAAGCAATGTGCTCCCTGGGGGACCCTTGCCCATTGAACTTTTCAAGCTTGGGTGGCTTGGTGACGCCAACCGGCAACTTCTTCGCAGCATGGTGAGCCGGGTAGGGCACCCGGTAGACGTCAAACGACGTCTGATCCCCGTCACCTCTCTCGGCCAGTTTCATGTCTATCATCTGTTCCAGCATCAACCGGCTAACTGTTGCCGGGTCGACCGGACTCGGATAAAAATGGGCGGGCTGCGCGCTCGGGGTGGCCAGCACGGTCGCCTGGGGGGCCATGAGGGACCCTTGGGAAAGTGAGGCCTGTGGCGGGGCCGGTGCGGTGCAGTGTGCCTGCTGTAGGGACGCGTCCCCGAGAGGGTTGAGGGCTACTGGAAGGGCTGCTTCTGAAAATTGCCCCCTGTCCCTGGGCGCTTCGGGTAAAAACTCGGTCTGCCAGGACATCGGGGGCGGTGTGTTCCGTTCATTCAATTGCTTTTTAAGTGACTCAATTTCTTGCTGGAACCGCTGCATCATGAGCAGCATTGCAGGGTCAGCGGTGGGGAGACGGGGCATGCCCCCCGTCTCTTCGGCCGGGGCATCCTCGGATGATGTAGAGGGTCCGCCGCTCGTGTCGCCGGTGGTGACCACGTTGGCCGTGAGGGCCGCAAGGGGCTCTTCAGGTAAAGTCCCTTCGGCGCCTGTGGGTGGCCCGCCGCCTGCCGCTCTCCCTCTTCTAGTAAGGGGTCTCGGCCTGGCGGCAAGTCTGGCCATTTCTTCCGGATCGGCAGGCAAGGCCCCATACCGACCGTGAACTCCTGCCATATTGCAGGTGAAGGTGTGCCATCTTTTGTTTCTCTTAGTCACCTTCCTGGACGATTTCCCCAGGAACACCAGCCTGTCGAAGACCAATCGTCGGGGCGGCGCTTCCTCCCGATCAGGGGACTGGCGCAGCTCCTCCGAGCGATTTCTCGATTCTGCGCTGGGCGCGGGCCGGGCTCCTTCTTTCTGGAAAGCGGAGGCCATTGCCCCCAGCAGTCTCTGGCGGCCGGCGGAGGTGCTACCCGGGCCTCGGAGGTAATTCCTCATGGCCTGCTCGATCCCTTCCCACTCCTGGTCGGGGAGAGCAGCCTATGGTTGCATGTCAATGATAGCGGTCGACGGAGAGTAGGCCCTGGGTGCCGGGCGGGCGGCATTATGTCGGCGCCCACGGTGATGGTGGTGAGCTTTCTCGGGCAGCACCGGGGTGACGGGTGCTGGTCGGCAAGCCGGGGTCGTGAGCTCGACCCTTTCATTTCTTCTAGCCCTCCTCGGGCGGAAAGTGCTAGGCCCCGCCTGGGCGGGTGCAATGGGTCGGGCCTCCTTGGGGACCCAGACCTGCTTCAGTTTGGCCGGCCTGTGAACCGGCGCAGCCTTCAGCGATGCGGCCACATCAGTGGGTGTCACCTTCTCCTTCAACTTCTCCAGTCCTTGAAAGGAGTTGTGGACTAGGACAGTCGGGACGACACGGTCCGGTGTCACCCGGGACCTCTGCCCGTCCAGGCGGACTCGGAGGGCCCCGACAATCATAGTCTTTCTAGAGTTGGAGGTGCGGCGTCCAGAGCTGGCGCCGGCGTTGCTCCTCCGAAGCCTTCTTCGGTAGGATGCCGACCCTTGGTGGGATGGGCCGGTGGTTTGGTGCACGTGGTGCACGTTGCAGCTTAGCGTCGTTGCTGGGACGCCATTGTTGTTCTTGGCCACAGCTCGGCCGGTGGCGGCTTCAGTGGCCCCCGGAGCGAGAGCGTTGATCTGGGACTCCTCAGGCGCCTTCACCTCGAGGATGTTGGCAAAAGCCACCCCCAAGAAGTTGGGGAAGCCCACAGTGGGAGGGAAGCTCCCGAAGTTGAGGGGGACCGCGAGGTAGCCGCCTCGGACATGGTTCTCGACGACTTGGGGGCCGCAAGTGACAGCCATCGTCGGCACCATGATGCGATTTTCCTGCATTTGAGAAAGTAACGCAATTAGTATCACAAGAAGGGGGCCGCAGGGCCCCTAACTCTGGCAAAGAGACGAAGGGTGGATCCGTCCCACCGGGCGTGCCAGACTTGTGGATGCACTAAAATTCGCTCGTTCAGGGTGCAGGCGAGCATTTCGTATATTGAGTGCGTGGGCGTGCCAGTCACCGAAGTGACAATTTATTCGGGCTCCGAAGAGCCCATGATGCGCTCGATCTGACATCGTCAGACGATTGTGTGGTTCGTGTCGGGACCAGATCCCGTCATGCCGTAAAGGTCACGACGTCATTTACATCCCCCATACGAGGGAATACCCTTGATTAATTACCGAAATTAGGGGCCCGGCGGCCAAAATAAATAATACTAACTGCGCGAGAAGGGGACAGGAATAAATCACACTAAAGTCCATATCAGGATACGAGCCATTGGCCATGTCGGTCACTCGCAGACCTTCTCATATTCGGACTCGGATCCTGATAGAAACGCGACGGAAACCGAGGTGGGCCCGTTCAGATGTATGCCGAACGCACGGCAATTTTAATGATAGCTCGGAAGGGATCTGGGGTGAGAAGCGAATCCGATCTGATTGGAATGTCAGCCCGAGACTAGGTCGGGGCCTGACCATGTCAGGATGATTCCCAAGACTCGGGCCCGGCCTGAGAGGGCGGCACTATTGTTCCTTCTGCGTCGAGTCACGGAGAGAGGGGACTGCAATGTAGAATTATTAATACCTTATCTTGTTTTATCATTATTGTTCCTATTACTCCGTTGCTTATTCCTCTTTCCGTATCTGTTCCGGGTGATTTCCCTCATCTTCCTTACTGTCATTATTACTCCCTTTTTTATTATTATTGTCACTTATTTCATTCATTTATTTTTTTTATACCGATCTGTTCAGGTTTATTTATTCCTCTTGATTTTTATTGGCTTGTTAGTTCTGCCGCTAGATGCCTATATGTACATATATATGTGTATTCATGTATTATATATATATATATATATATATTTATTATTATTTCTTTTTGGGGAGAGTTGACCCTTGGTGGGTTGAAAGACGGGCTAAAAAAAGGGGTGTACCGCTGGAGGAAGATGGGCAGAAGAGTGTGCCGGCGAAGGGCTGGGGATGGGTGCCGCTGAAGGGCCAAAGGTGGTGTACCGACGAAGGAGGGCGGAGGTGTGCCGGCGGAGGATTGGAGCTGTGTGCCACTGAAGGGCTTAAGGAGGGTGTACCGGTGGAGGCCTCAAGGCAGTGTACCGCTGGGGGGGGCCTGAAGAGTGTATCGGCGAAGAAAGGGGGATAACATAAAGTCTATACATTCATCAGCCCCAAAGTTTGTACATTGTCTATTCAACCAGCATATCAAGTCTATACATCCTTCAGCTCAAAGTATGTACGTTGCCTATTGACTGCAGCTCACAGTCTGTACATTGGCTGCTCAAAGTCTGTACATTGGCCAATTCAAAGTCTATACATTGCCCTTTGGCTGCAGTTCAAAGTCTATACATTGTCCCTTGGCTACAGTTCAAAGCCTGCACATTGGGCAACTCAAAGTCTATACATCGTTCATCGGCTGCAGCTCAGAGTCTATACATTGCAGCTCAGAGTCCGTACATCGGCCAACCCAAACTCTGTACATAGGCCGGGCCAGAGTCTGTACATCCTTCAGCTCAAAGTCTGTACGTGGCAGCATGAGGTCTGTACGTTGCAACATGAAGTCTGTACATTGGCCACAAAGTCTATACACTGCGGCACAAAGTCTGTACATTGCAGCATGAAGTCTGCACATCCTAACATGAAGTCTGTACATCGCCCATCCTAAAGTCTGTACGCTGCAGCACAAAGTCTGTACGTCGCAGCATGAAGTCTATACATTGGCTGGCCCAAAGTCTGTACGCTGCAGCACAAAGTCTGTACGTTGCAGCATGAAGTCTATACATTGGCTGGCCCAAAGTCTGTACGCTGCAGCACAAAGTATGTACGTTGCAGCATGAAGTCTGTACATTGGTCAACCCAAAGTCTGTACACTACAGCACAAAGTCTGTACGTTGTCCCTTGGCTGCAGCTCGAAGTCTATACATTGCGTGTTGCTGTGTTTGTGCGTGAATCTGCCAAGTCTATACATTGGGTTCCACTGAGACGGTGGATGAGGGTGTACCGGCGAAGAGGGAGAGGCAATGGGAAGGAGTGTGCCGCTGAAAGGGCCAGGAGGTTGTGTCGTTGAAGGGCCGTTAGAGTGTGCCGCTGAAGATGGGCAATGTGTACCGCTGAAGGCTCTCTGGAGTGTGCCGTTGGAGGTTGGGAAGGGCGTACCGCTGAAGGCGGTTTGGGGTTGGAAATGTTAAGGGGGATGATGATGGTTACTATGGGGTGTGCCGGCGAAGACTGCTAAGGCCGTGCCGGGGAGGAAGACTCAGGATGGGCTACTGAGGAGGAGGGTTAAGGGCTAGGAGTGGGCCACTGGTGACTGGGCATCCCGGAAAAGGAGGAGGGTTTCTCCCCCGCCGAGCAAATAGGCACAACTGATGGCCTTAAAAGAGGGCAAAGAACCCACGAGGCCAAGGATCATATAGGAGGAATCACGTCCCTACGGGGACCCCAAAAGTATCGGAGAAATAGAGAAATGGAGGAAAAAAAATGAACAACACATCATACACCATGAAAACTGGCGTAAACCAACAGAAATAACAGAGAAACCCAAGGAGGGTGATTTTCATTCATGGGGAGCAAGGGACCGTGGCCATCCATATACATTGCCGAGCACGCCCGAGTTAAGGCTACGGGCAAGGAAGAAAACCAAAATACAAGATGAAGGGAGGAAGAAGACAAGGAAAACCAGGGAAGGGAAAGTGTTGGGGATTGAAGCGGGGACAAGCGTCCACTGCTCGTTCCCTCGCACCTTCCCTTGTTACATTCAGACCTCCTTCTCTCTTACTCTCTCTTCTGCCCAGTGGCCGTCGGAGGAGACTCACGCCGGAGCCCTTCTTCTTCTCCCTTCTCTTCTCTTCCTCTCTTGCGTATGTCTCTCCCTCTGTCTGTGTGTGTGTTCCTCTCCAACCTCTCCTTCCTCTTTTTTTCTAGAATGGGAGTGCCTTTATACTCCCAGCAGCGGGAGCCTTCGAGCACGGCCGTCGGAGGCGGGAAGTGGCTCGTGATGATGGGGTTTGACTCCCCCTGTCCTGGCTGCCAGGGGAGTAGCCCGCGTGGCCCAACCGTTGGCTGACACCTCAGGGAGCTCACTGCGCGCCAAGGACGCGTAGGGCATGGGCACCATGTCGTTTAGCCGTTGAAAAGGCTTAACGCTGTGCCGCTGGTGGGCTGAATAAGTGTGCCGTAGGAGGGCCAAATGGGCGTGCCGCGGGAACACCCAATGGGCGTGCCGCTGAGGGCCATGGGGCGTGTGCCGCTGAAGGCCCCTCTCTTGGGCGTGCCGCTGAGGGCCCTGGGGGCTGTGCCGCTGAAGGCCCTGGGGGCGTGCCGCTGAAGCCCATTGGGGCGTGCCGCTGAAGGCCCTGTGGGCTGTGCCGCTGAAGCCCATTGGGGCGTGCCGCTGAAGCCCATTGGGGCGTGCCGCTGAAGGCCCTGGGGGCTGTGCCGCTGAAGCCCATTG
Organism: Amorphophallus konjac; assembly: GCA_022559845.1. NCBI lineage: Eukaryota > Viridiplantae > Streptophyta > Magnoliopsida > Alismatales > Araceae > Amorphophallus > Amorphophallus konjac. Next base: position 25,687,231 of record CM040120.1, read on the forward strand.
GGGCATGCCGCTGAAGGCCCTGGGGGCTGTGCCGCTGAAGGCCCTGGGGGCGTGCCGCTGAAGGGCTAAATGGGCAATGTTGAGCCCGTTGTGAGCATGAGTTGTGCCCCGTTTGATTTTCTTCGAGGCCCATGGATTGCGGGGCTCTTTGTGATTGATTTCTCTTCACTGTCGTGACTCCTGAGGGTGGCTTCACGGCAGTATGCGCATTCGGGGCATCCGAATGACCAGTCTCTCCCGGGCTGCTTCTCTCGGCTTCGTTGTTGACGCCGAGTCGAACAGGATATCCGGGTGCACAATTTTTGGTGTCCACAGGCCCTCTAGCTGGTTTTCCTCCCGGCTCGTACTCGAGCCGACACAGTGGGAGTTCCTATGGCAACCAGCCTAAAACCGTCTCTTTCGGGTGTATCTCTCCACCCACTCCCCGAGTAGGTCGGCACACACGTGCCCAAGCAAGCTATGGCTAGTGGGGTGGTCACTGAACATGGACACTCTCCGTAGAGAGGAAACACCGAAGTATCGAAGGTCACGCACGCATCCGTCACAAGTATCATGAAGTACCGGGTGGCTCGGCGCCACCAAACTCTCGACGGCTAGCTAGACCTACAAACCCAACGCATCGAAATATCCCTTCGGTCGACCGATTCCGACGACGCACGAACAAGAGCTCCGCCGTGGGAGCTAGCTCAAACCACGCCCCACTCAACCCATTTGAGGGGGGAAACATGGGGGATCCCTTCCCCAACCTCCTTAGCACTGGGAGGTCCCATTCAAACCATAAAAATCCCGCCGAATCAATCGAATCGTCTCTCACCCCAAAAACATGCATTTTAACCCCAGCATGGAAGGAAACTGCCCTCGGCCATACCACATCCTATAAAACATGGGGAAAATGGAAAGTATGGGTTAGGGATCCATCCCCCTAACTCCACCGATGATTTCCCACGCTGTGGAGGCAGATTCCACGTGAAAACACCCCTCGAATCACCGCCGGGTTCCGAAATCCGTGGACGAAGCCTCGCCACGCCACCACCTCGTTCCTCGCTCCATCCTCGCCGCTCGTTGCCCCACGTGCCTCGCCGCCTCCCCCGCCTCTAGCTCTGTCGGCCACTCGGATAAGAGAGGGAGAGAAAGAGAGAAACAAGAGGAGAGAGGGAGAGAATGAGGAAGAGAGAGGGGTAGGTTGGTTTAAATAGAAAAGCTTTTTGGATTTAAAAATCCGAAAAATACAAAAATGGGAAAAAACCATCCCCACGATCCTCAGAAAACGCACAACGCGCCTGCAACATTCGGGAGCTTGAAAACATGTCGGTTCACCCTACACTTGGGTCCGAAGGCTTGACAGCCAAAAATCTGATTTAATAATAAAACACGATCCGAGACCCACGGAAACGCTCCGAAACCCATGGATCCTAATTCAAAAAAACTTGGGTGTCACAACCTTCCTCCCTTACAAAAAATTTGTCCTCAAAATTTGAGGCAACCACCATGCCACAGGGGAAGAACGACTTATCCAGCTAGCCACACTTCTAGAGCTCGCGAAAACACCTCTCCTGAGGAACGCAACCAGACAATTATCACGAATAGAAACATCTCACTCCACAGCAGAATACACCAATTCTCAGAGTGAGCATAGCACATGCAAGGATATGAGTCTGGCACTACCTCAGTTACAACGGTACTCCAACCGCGACATCGCTGCCACCATCTTGCTCAACAAGGAGACGCATCACACGTCACAAAAACCTACCACCGATCAAATCCCATGCTCGGCGGACCAACCAAACATCAGCTTCTCTATCTACTGACTAATCTCACGCCCTATGCAAGGGACAACCATCACTGAGGCTCAACCAGCTCACACAATCATCTCAACTGACTGCCACAATTTCATCGGCTCTTGATAAACGCTTATTTATTTATATTTATTAATATCACACATGTCATTTTTGGACTTTAATGAAATTAATTATGCAATTTTACATTATAATCTCGATTTCACACAATATGGAGTTTTTTTCTATAATCAATGGGACTTTAGATATTTTTCATATGAAAATGTGCATAATTAAAATTTGGCATAAGAAATTAGATCATAATTATTTTTGTGGGAATAAAATAAGAAGGCAAATGACCAAGCATATATTTATCGATCAAATTTATTATTTTGAGGGGCTTGCATATAATTTTTTTTCATCTTATGCCAATCTTGTGAACAATTGCTTTTTTCCCTCCTCCCCCATGCACAGATCACACCGGATCTCCTTCGCAGGCATGCAACGACAGCAGTGGTGGCAGGGTCTGGAAGGTGACGTGTGGATGCAATGGAAACGACGTGAGCAACCTTGGGCAGCGGCGGAACAGTGACACATGCAACAACGGCTATGATGCGGGACGGGACACGAACCTAGGACTCTAGCTTGTGGACGTCCCTAAGCAAGGGAAACGCATGGATCTGCGCGGTTGAGGGACCAGTAATGAGTCTCGGGTATCGGCTTTTCCGCATGCTCGGATCGAGTCACGGGACGGGTTCCACTCACTCACTCTCGCAGCGGTGATAAAATTATAACGAGTTACGTCCTATCACTCATGCAGCGGCATTTAGAAATATATATGAGTAAAGCAAATGCCAAGTAGGAGGGTGGCGAGTGTACCTCCACGCTCCGGGCGTGGGGAAGACGACCCCAGCCAAGACCATAACTCCCGGTACAGTAAATGTAATTAATTAGAGAAGTGAATTTCTATGCCCACTCCACGCAAGGAGGTAAAGGGCTATAGTGGGACCAAGGAGTAGCGGTCTCGGGTTGACGGGCAACAAGTCGGAAGGGCTCTAGGACCGGAGGCGGGCTGCTGGTCCAACTCGGTACTGTTCTGACTCGCTGGACAGCAACCAAACTCGGCTTGTGGGACGGCGGCTTACGGTCACCTTCTGATCACGGCGGCTGGCTGGGACGTCGGTGGAAGACCCCTCTTCGATTCCTGAAGTCGGCGGCGGCTGAATCGACGCCGAAGTAATTCTGCAAGAATTATCTAGCTGCTGCCTTTGCTGGCCTGTTCACGGAACAGGTTTGCGCGACCCGGCGAAAAGAATTGTTGTACCCAGATCCGGAGGCGAATCTAGGCGATATCGGTGCCGTTGGATAGAGGACTCAAAGGGATACAACATAAATTAATTTCACGTCCATCCACTAGGCGGATTAGAAATGAAAACCACTGTTCCCGAAGTATTTCTGCTGGCTCGGGTTATAGACAGTCAGGACAGAACATGATCTGCCTGAAAATGAATTTTGCCTAATATAAAAATGATGGATCTAGACTTTGCAAAAATTCTGGGTGGAAGGGGGGGATGTGATGATCACGTATGAATGTTTTTGGATTTTTTGAAGATGACTAATGTGACGGGAAAAATACAACAACAGACTGCTATCCCGCAGACCTGCAAACTCGCAGATTACTAGGGGGAAAACTAAACTACTGGGAGAAATAGTAAACGAAAGTGGAATGACACGAAATTTAAACTGGATATGGGGGATGACAGGGAGAACAAACCCTCAAAATTTTGGGTCAAATAGATCTCTGGACTGGGAGATAGAATTCCGGCCTCAGCTTGCTGTCTAGAGATGGACAGAACTCCGACGAGGTGGAGGTGGTGGTGCGATGGCGGCTCGATGGCGGCGGCGGCGGCGGTGCTGAGCTTCTCACTCAGAGAGAGTTTGATAGGGAGGCTTCACACCTCTGAAGATTTGAGCTTTCATAGCTCCAAGGGGGGAGAGAGGAGAGAGAGGGACTGCGCCCTTGGCTTCTTCACCAAAAAAAATTAAATTTTCTTCATTAATTCTATGAAATGTGGAAATACAAGGCTTATATAGAAATGTATAAAAGATCTAAACTATCCTTAGATCTAGGGTTAGGGAGGGGCAAATGGGGAATGAGGAATTATTCTCCCATGTGGTCAAAAAAATCAAAATAAAAAATTCATATAGGGGGGGGGTGCGCCCTTTTCTTCTTGCCATGGTCAAAGATGGCCACCACAATTGACAATATGATTTTTTTAATGGAGGTATGGAGGTAATATATGGGTGCATGCCTCCAATGCAAAGAAATGTCAATTTGTGGAAATGGAAGTGGAAATGGGGATGTTGACATGTGGTGGTTGAATGGGGAAAGAAGGGGGGTGCGCCCCTTTCATGGCAAGAAGGCAAATTGGAAATTTCTACCTTGGCCAATCTTCTCCCTTGGACCAAAGACCAATCCTGTGGGCCCTAGAATCTAGGTGGACCAATGGGAAAGAGGGTGGGGGACCCTGCTGGACCTACTAGCTTTTTGTAAAGAAACCCAAAGATTCCTAAGGACTAACATATTGGCTTATAATTGCCATATAATTGCAAACCCAATTAGCCCAAGGATATAAATGCAAACAAAAGTATACAAATGTAAAAATAAAATATTAGTGCCCGATGTTGATTCCCATCAATTCTCTCCGGGTGGGAAGAACTCGACCCCGTCGAGTAAGGGGTGCGACTGCTCGTATGGCTCCTGCGGATCTGTCACCGACCAGGTAGCGCGGAGTACGCTCCACTCCAAGTAATCGTCACCTGCTCATCCCGTATATATTCGATATGCACATGCTACTGTGGGAATGAGGCTAGTGGGAGACACTCCGGGGTGGGGTCACTCTCAAAGGAAGGAGATGGCTCAATGACTCACTAGGAATCACCGCGGAGTCCCTATATGTGACTAGATCCGAGATATTGAGGTAGAGCCGATCCCAAATTCTGGCAAGTCTACAACGTACGTAGTAGACCCGACTTGCATCACACTCGAAGGGGACTGACATCGCGAGCTAACATGAGATTGACTATGCGACTCCTCATATGCTCGACACATGTATGTATAGACTCTTGATAAACTGAACAAGTAAAGAAAAACATGGACTCACACATGACCCTAAACAAACCTACTGTTAGATCGACCCATACATATGCAATGGTGGACCATGTCATCTGAATGTGTGTCATGCATACACAAGACGCAAACAAATATCGGTAGAATCATGGACTCCTAGACATCCCAAAATGCACCATGCATGCAAGGACTTCCTATTGGACTGGGGAGGTTTGGGAGGTTTAGGTGGGCCAGGAGAGTTGAATGCACCTTTCTCATCACCCCTATATGTATGTATATCTCGCTAGTGAATGAGCTTGATGGGTGTAGATGGCCCGGCCCGTGGGGAAGAGGTGTGATAGTGGACTCCCTCGAAGAAGTGGAGTAGATGTGGTGGGTCAAGGGGTTCACTAGGGAAGGGGTCGAAGGGATCAAAGAAACTGTGACCCCTTGAGACGGGTTCCCTCATGACACAGTCCCAAGTCTGAAACTCGTGAAGGTATAAATAATCACCTTCATGCATTGTGATCGGTGGGACGACGATCATGTGTAGAAGGTATGGTTCCTTCCTCGGGATAAGTGGAATGAAGCTAGGCTCGATCGGCATGGGGAGGAATAAGAGAACCTCCGTGGTGACATGACTCACGGTGGACACAGAGGTAATAGACCCTAAGGCTGGATGTATGAAGCTATGACTATTGGGTTGGTCGAAGCCTCGAGCCAACATACACGTCAACTTCAATTGCCAGTCTAATCCCTTAATGAGGTCTTCCAATGTGTCAACATGGTGAGAAGACCGAAAAGTTGTGTGGAATGAGTTGACGGGCACTAGTTGTAGTGCGGGGTCCATGGATGGGTAGCAAGGTGTTTTTGGGACCAAGCCTGTCTTGAGCCAGCTAAGTAGTGGCTCGACGATGATTAGCTTTCCCGTTAGAAGTACAGGTGGCTCTAGCTGATGTGGCTCCAAATGAGGTGGCTCCGAATAAAGATCGGAAGGTGACGGTGGGGGCATAGGAGCTCTCACGGGCGGAGAAGGAGTGTCCTCCTTGAGGGGAAGAGGTTCTTGGGGTGGCACCGGGTTGAAGCTACCAGCTACGACCTCCCTATACTCGGGCATGAGTCCATCAATCTGGGTACACATCCTATCCACCTTATCTGACACGATTTTGAAAAGTTCGGCAATGGTGGGGTTTGGAGTAGGGGTATCGTGATGGACTCGCCCATAATCACTCGACCTAATATTGGTCTTAGGCTCGTCTACATGTGGGGCTCTTTGCCTCTGACTATGACCCACTTGATTGGAGGTGATTAGGTGGGGTCGGTTGGAGGTGACTGGGCCAGGTAGGTAGACCCTTCTAGGCTCACCCTTCATCTCACGCCATGACCTTATAGGCCATTACCTCCTAATTTCCCTCAAGCATTCTATGTCCCTCCCTATTTCGCTGGCTTCGTGAAAAAGCCACTTTGTGGCAAAATCAACTTCCATGGCATCGGACATAATGTAACACTCAAAGTAGTTGTCCATAGCGGCTTCCAACTTTAGGTAGTCGCTCGGGACTTTGGAGCCATAGAAGTCTGGGGCATCGGGCCTACAGAGGTGGTGGGGCTAGATTCCCCATCCTCGGGTGCGTTGCCACCATTCATATGACGTGGGCTTTTGGGGATCCATGGGACACAGGGAGCTAGGATGGCCATGCCGACACTTGGTGCAAGACAAACCGACTAGACACGACCCTAAAATAACAATGTAAAATTAGAATGCAGACTCGATTACAAACCTAGACTCAACCAGTATCTGGTACGTGGCGGAGGTTTGATCTGAAGATCGCACTCACGCAAGTGTGCTACCTTCCCGATAGGCGTAACCTATCATTCCGGGAACACCTTTTGATATATCGGGTATAGGAATGCAATGCGACACCTTGGACCGACTAACCGACTACCCTAGACTTGACTTAGCTCTGATACCAATTTGATACGGGATGGGACGTGAACCTGGGACTCTAGCTCGCGGACGTCCCTAAGCGATGGAAACGCGTGGATCTGCGCGGTTGGGGAACCAACAATGAGTCTCAGGTATCAGCTTTTTCGCGTGCTCGGATCGAGTCACGGGATGGGTTCCACTCACTCACTCTCGCAGCGGTGATAAAATTATAACGAGCTATGTCCTATCACTCATGCAGCGGCATATAGAAATATATACGAGTAAAGCAAATGCCAAGTAGGAGGGTGGCGAGTGTACCTCCATGCTCCGGACGTGGGGAAGATGACCCCGGCCAAGACCGTAACTCCCGGTACAGTAAATGTAATTAATTACAGAAGTGAATTTCTATGCCCACTCTACGCAGGGAGGTAAAGGGCTACAGTGGGACCCAGGAGTAGCGGTCTCGGGTTGACGGGCAGCAATCCGGAAGGGCTCTCGGATCGGAGGCGGGCTGCTGGTCCGACTCGATACTTTTCTGACTCGCTGGACAGCAACCGAACTCGGCTTGTGGGACGGCGGCTGGATGGGACATCGGTGGAAGACCCCTCTTCGATTCCTGAAGTCGGCGGCAGCTGAATCGACGCCGAAGTAATTCTGCAAGAATTATCTAGCTGCTGCCTTTGCTGGCTTGTTCACGGAACAGGTTTGCGCGACCCGGCAAAAAGAATTGTTGTACCCAGATCCGGAGGCGGATCGAAGCGAGATCAACGCCGTTGGATAGAGGACTCAAAGGGATACAACATAAATTAATTTCACATCCATCCACTAGACGGATTAGAAATGAAAATCACTGTTCCACAAGTATTTCTGGTGGCTCGAGTTACAGACAGTCAGGACAGAACATGATCTGCCTGAAAATGAATTTTAAGCAATATAAAAATGATGGATCTAGACTTTGAGAAAATTATGGGTGGAAGGGGGGGGGGATGTGATGATCACGTATGAATTTTTGGGGATTTTTTGGAGATGACTAAGGGGACGGGAAAAATAAAACAACAGACTGCTATCCCGCAGACCTGCAAACTGGCAGATTGTTGGGGGAAAAACTAAATTACTGGGAGAAATAGTAAACGAAGGTGGAATGACACAAAATTTAAACTGGAGATGGGGGATGACAGGGAGAACAAACCCTGAAAATTTGGGGTCAAACAGATCTACGGACTGGGAGATAGAATTCCGGCCTCAGCTTGCTATCCAAAGATGGACAGAACTCCGACGAGGTGGCGGTGGTGGTGCGATGGCGGCTCGATGGCGGCGGCGGCGACGGTGCTGAGCTTCTCACTCAGAGAGGGGTTGATAGAGAGGCTTCACACCTCTGAAGATCTGAGCTTTCACAGCTCCAAGGGGGGAAAGAGGAGAGAGAGGGACTGCGCCCTTGGCTTCTTCACCAAAAAAAACGGAATTTTCTTCATTAATTCTATGAAATGTGGAAATACAAGTCTTATATAGAAATGTATAAAAAATGTAAACTATCCTTAGATCTAGGGTTTGGGAGGGGAAAATGGGGAATGGGGAATTATTCTCCCATGTGGTCAAAAAAATCAAAGTAAAACGTACGACATGCCAAGTGAACACTCGGCCCGGCGAGCTGGCAACTAAGAACCTCCGAATAGCACCCTCGAACCTCGAGGAAGAACCACCGCACTTGAAAAGCAAGGGTGAGCCTCCTGTCACTGGCTCAGTAGGGATCTCGCAGAACCCCAACCGAGAACAACGGCGGTAGCGAAAAGGAAAACACCTACAACTACATCAGGAAGATCGAACCGGTGGCCGGTCAAAACTAAGCACTACAGCTACTCCTAATGTACCAGGAAAACACACCCCGATCTCACAGTTGGGGGACTACCGAACTAACGGAAGAACCTCTGGCTACGCCGCCAGAAGAAACGATCACGACCTCACAATCGTGGACCTAACACCATCCAGGGAAACCCTCAGTGATGCTCACCGAAAAAACCCCTAGACCTCTACCTCGGGAACACGCCCTGAAACTATCTAGGAAACCACGTCTCGCAGATGGGAAACAGAACCCGAAAATAGGAGAGTCACGTCTCATGTGACAGGAGTACCTGTCCACCAGAAGCAAGGCCGGATGCATCCACTGACGTCTTAGACCGCGCCTCAGGTGCCCCCCTCGACCTCTGATGAAACGGGGACACCGTACAAGTAACCACAAAGCAGGTGACTAGTTGGGGTCGCGCTCGTCAACGTGGGTCCAACTGCCCCCAACCACGTGTGCACATACAGACCATGCCTCCTAGGTCTGGCCTCTAAATGATTTTCCCCTCATCCGGACTCTGGCTGCAAGACATGGGGCCCTACGGTAACCAGTCTAAAAATCATCTCTCGGGATAGTCTCGCCACCACTCCCTGATGGGACCACTCGCGTGTCGGAAGGCTACGACTAGTGGAGAGTCACTGATGTGACCACTCTCCGAGGAGATACTCTGTGAAGCACGCACTCACCCTACATGAAAGTCACGAGGAACCAAGTGGCACCGAGCCACTGGACTCTGGACAGTCCTCTAGACTCACTAAATCCAACGGTCCTTGAGTCACAAAACTCGGGGTCAAGACCATTGTACGCAACGGCACAATGCCATTAATCTAGCCCAATCCCTAGGTCTAAAACCACAGTAGCATGAATATCGAGGCAGCTCACGAGCCGCTGAGACCATTCCCTCGGGAAGGGAACTGAGAAGCCTTCCAGCCCTAGGCTGGGCAACTGGACTCATAGTCCAAGGCCACACACACGGCCCACGCGGAAAGCACAGAATCATGATTCCCAAGGCAGCTCACAAGCCGCTGTGGACGCACTTTTTATCATCGTCATTGTTATTATTATGCACTCGTCGTTTATTGGTTTATTAAGTGCGTGGGCATGCCAGTCACCTAAGTGACAATTTATTCGGGCTCCGAGGAGCCCATGGTGCGCTCGACCTGACCTCGTCAGACGATTGTGTGGTTCGTGTCGGGACCAGATACCGTCGTGCCATGAAGGCCACGACGTCATTTACATCCCCCGTACGAGGGAACGCCCTTGATTAATTGCCGAAATTAGGGGCCCTGTGGCCGAAAGGATTAATACTAACTGCGCGAGAAAGAAGCATGAATGAATCACATTGAGATCCGTGTCAGGACATGGGCCACAGACTATATTGGTCACTCGCGGACCTTTTCATGTTCGGATGAAGGTCCGTGACAGAAGCGCGGTGGAAGACGAGGCGAATTCGTTCAAATGCCGGCCGAGTTCACGGCAATTTCAATAATGGCTCGAAAAGGGTCCGGACTGAGACGCAAGTCCGGTTTGAACGGGATGTCGGCCCGGGGTGAGGTCGGGTCATGGCCATGTCGGGATAATCCCTGAGGCTCGAGCCCGGCCTGCAAGGGCAGCATTACTATTCCTTCCGCACTGGGTCACGGGGAGAGACGAGGCTGCAGTGTGGATTATTGCTACGTATGTTTAGTATTATCGTTATTCTCTTGATTTCGTTGCTTATTCTCCTTTATGCATCTTTTGGGATAGGTTTACTCTATTTACTGCCCGCATTTTTCTTTTAGATATTTATCGCTGCCTTTATTATTGTTCTCACTATCGTTGTTACTATTGCATTTTCTGTCATTATTCCTCCTATTTTGGTCATTGATGCTACTGTAGTTTTTTTATTTACGCATTTTTGTTTACACATTTTTCATTTGGAAGAGTGGGCCATTGGAGGGCTGGGTGTGCGTGTGCCGCTGGTGAAAGGGAGGAGGCGTATCGCTGGAAAAAAGGAGGCCGTGTCGGCCAAGAAGGTCAAGGGGTGTGCCGACGAAGGATAGTAGGGGTGTACCGGCGAAGGATAATAGTAGGTGTGCCGGTGAAGGATATCAAAGGTGTATCGGCGAAGGAAGAGTGTGCCGCTGAAGGGCCAGGAAGGTATGCCGTTGAAGGGTTCAAAGAGGGTGTACCGGGGAGGCAGCAAGGGAGTGTGCCGTGGAAGGGTCAAAAGGGGCATTGGTAGGGGGGCACCGGCGAGGGCTGGAATAGGTGTGCCGGTGAAGGTTCACTCCTCCTCCACTTATTTTTAAGGCTTTTCTTTTCTTTGATTTTTATGTAGTTTTACACAACTTTTATTTCTCCTCATGACCTTTTCTTTACAGGTTGAGCGTTTAGTCTGCCACATCGTCGTTTAATCTGATTCTTCTCATATTGCCTGCAGTGCCTCATTTCGGTTGGGGTGTTCTATAGCCGATTGTTCCGTTTATTCATTACTTCCCTTTACCTTGTAATATGTTGTTGTCCCACTTGTTCATTGCATCCTTTTGCCTCCTTAATGTGTTATTACTTCTAACGAAAATTCGGTAGCATCTCCCCTTGACCTGAGCGTAAGGGAGATAAGGGAACGCGCCCACACGAAGTGGTGGAACCCGACATTTGGAGGTGGGCACCCGAAGGCGGCAACACCTCTGATAAAACCTCGAAAACCCTAAAGCAACGAGGGATAGGAAACCTCCCTAGGACTAGCCGGGGGTGTGTCGGGCTAGGGGGGAATCAAGGGTGTGCCGGCGAAGGATAGCAGGGGTGTACCGGTGAGGGGGAGATTAGGCGTGCCGGCGAAGGGCTTACAGAAAGCGTGCCGGGGAAGACACCAAACGGCGTGGCCCTAGAGGGCTGGGTGGGGGTGTGTCTGGGGGGCTAGGCTAAAGGGAGGTCAACTGAGTGGGCTAGAGCCTGGGGATCTTGTGCTGGTTCACCCAACTAGGGTGTTGGTTAGTAACGGGGGGATTGGGGCTAGAGAAGGGAGGAAGGCCAGGGAGAAAGGTATTGGGCTTGTGAGGCCCCGAGAAAGGGGGAGAGTAGATTCCATTGGGCCCAAGGCCAAGCACAAAGGCCAGGGGTCCTACAGAACAACAACATCGACACGAAGACCCCAAGACACCGGAGAAGGAGAAAAAGTGAACAACACACCATGCGCACTGGCATAAGCCAACGGAAGCAATAAGAATCCCGCGAACGGTGACTCTTTATTCATGGAGAGGAATGACCACGACCGGACATATACATCGCAAAGCACATCCATGCTGAAACTATGGGCAGGGGAAGGGAGAAGATTATGAAAATGAAGGGAGAAGAAGAAAACGGGGGAGTGTTGGGACCGAACAGGGGTAACTACTCCCTGCCCTGTCCCCACTCCCTCCTTTACATCGCAGCCCACTTTCCCGCTCTCACTCTCTTACTCTCTCTTCCGGGTGGTCGTCGGAGGGAACCCTGAGGCGGAACTCCCTTCTTCTTCTTCTCTTCTTCTTCTTCCTCCGGAGGCGACGGCTCTCTCCAATGGCGGGTCTCCCCCCTCTCTTTTCTGTCTCCTTCGTCGTCCTCCTCCTTTTGTGCTCCGAAGAAGAGGGGTTTTATACCCTACACGGCGGGAGGGCTCAAGCACGGCAGCCGGAAGCAGGAAGCTACCAGTCATGATGGGGTTTGACTTCCCCCGTCCTGGATGTCAGGGGAGTAGCCTGCGTGGCCCAACCTTCGGCCGACACCTCGGACAGCCCACTGCGCGCCAAGGATCTGTAGGGCATGGGCCCGAGATTTGGTCTGCCGGAGGTGCCGTTGAAATGCCTGAACGCTGTGCCGCTGGCGGGTTCAACAAGCGTGCCGGGGGAGGGCCAAAAGGGCGTGCTGCCGAAGGGGCCTCAGGGCGTGCCGTTGAAGGGCCCAAGGGGGCGTGCCGCTGAAGGGCCACTAGAGGCTGTTAGGGTGCTAGGCCTGGATACAGAGGGGTGTGAATGTATCCTGTTAGGAATAATGCCCAAATAAAAAAAAACTCAGATGCTAGACGCAATCACAGAATAAAACTAATTCATTTAAACTTATGAGCAAGCACATGGAGCGCGCCTATCCAAGCATCTAGCGGAAGCAAACACACAAAGCAAACCACTGCTCAATAGATTTTTAGGTGGTTCGGTCCTCGAGACCTACATCCACCCCTCACTCCCAACCGGAGTGAGGCTTCACTAGCAAATTCTAGAACCAAGCAGACTCAGTCTGCGAACAAGGTGCTGCCACACAGCTTGACCAGGGGAACAACCTCCCCTCTTCCTCCCAACCGGAGGGACACCCCAAGTGACTCCCAGCCACTTGGAAACCAGAGACCGAAGTCTCTCTTCCTCCAGACCAGAGGGACCCCTGGACTTGCTAGCTACAAGCCCAGAACCGGAGAAAAGTCTCCCTTCTCCTGAATCCACAGGAGGAACCCGATCCCCAGCAGGGCAATCGGAAGAACAAGGCTAACCAAAGAAACAAAAGAAAAAATAAAGAAACATAAAAAGCACGGCAACAAAAGCTGGAAATGAAACACAAGAGATGTAGCTCTCAATGAGCATAGTCGTTCTGGATTTGATCCACGAACAGACTGAACTGATCTTCAATAGACTCTCTCCTCCTCTTCTTTTCTTCCTCTTCTTTCTGCTTCTCTTTCTTCTCTCTTTCTTCTCACTTCTCACGAGCACTATCTCTCTCTTTTCCTTCTTCTGCTCTCTTTTCTTCTTCTTCTCTATTCTCTGTATCATGGAGGCACTCTCTGCTCTTCAGCTTTTCTCGATGGCTCTCTGCCTTTCGATCACTCTCAGCCGATAGAGGAGACTCCATATATATACCAGCAGCAGGCAACTAGGGCTTATGCTCTTTTCGATTCCCGCCCAAGCTTCAGTGGTCCACGTGTCAGCATTTTAGCCTCTAGGATCACGTGCAAGTCTTGATGGCCTCATCCATTAAACCTGTCAGAAAATCAGTTGAATAACCTGTCAGTTAATCAGTCGAAGACAGTATCAGCTTAAGGCAATGTTCAGACTTCATTCAGCGAGCAAGGCACACATAGACGGCTGTATAGACTTAGTTAGTTCAGGCCGCTAACAACGAGTGTATAGACTTAACGAAATAGTGAGTGTACAGACTTTAGTAAGTAGAGAGTGTATAGACTTAGTTAGTTCAGTGCAATCCATAGTAATGTATAGACTTAGGCGTTCTGTTCAAGACAAAACCAATGTACAGACTTCATGCTGTACAGACTTGATGTTGATCAAAAGACCTTTGGACATCAGCCCAAGGCGTCAACGCTTCCATCGTGCAGCGTCGCCTCAGCTCCTCAAGCGAGATGCTCACGCCCTTGGCAACTGGCCAATGCGTCAACGCATCCAGTGTCAGCGTCGACGCAGTGAACAAGATAGAAAGCGAAAGACGCACAATTGCATCTACGCAGTTAGCCAAGTGCGTCAACGCACTAAAAGCATAGAACCCATGAAGACAGACAGGCTGTACAGACTTTGATGCTCAGACATGATTGAATAGACTTTGCCTTAGAAACGAGTGTATGGACTTTGAAACAGCAAATGAATAAGTATGTACACTGAGTCGAAGAGGCAGGCTGTATAGACTTGGAGTTTAACATGCATGAAAACCAGTGTACAGACTTGCTATCCTTGCAGCTGACGACTCCAGTGTATAGACTTGCTGAGGGAGTGACTGTACAGAGTTTGGAATGTTAGAGCCAATGAATAGACTTGTACAGTGCAGCGAGTGTACAGACTTTGAGTGTTAGGGCCAATGTATAGACTTGTAAGCCCATGTGGATGTATAGACTTGAACGAGTGAAGTCGATGTACAGACTTGCCTATGCGAAGCCACTGTACATACATTGAAAACGTGAAGCCAGTGTACAGACTTGAAGAACAGTTCAATGTATTGACTTAGCGTTGTATAGACTTGGCTTTGAACGCTTGAGCTGAAGATAATGTACAGACTTAACTGTTCAACAGCCATTGTATGGACTTGTACAGTGAAGCGCAGTGTACAGACTTTGAATGAGACGCTTAGAAAGACGATCCAGCGTATAGACTTTGAAGGAATGAGGCGATGTGCATACTTGTTGAGTTGACGCTGTAGCCCAATGAGTTGACGCTGCAACGTATATACTTTACGTTCAACTGAGGATGTATGGACTTTGACGAAGTGAAGCAGTGTACAGACTTTGAAGTTCCACTGTGGATGTACAGACTTGAAGATCCACTGTGGATGTATAGACTTGAATGAGTGAAGCAATGCACAGGCTGTACATACTTGAAGAATGCTTGCAGAAGGCGATGTATAGACTTGGTGAACACTGCAACCGTAATCGGATGTATAGAGTTGAAGTTAGACAAACCAGTGTATAGACTTCAGTTAAGTGCATTGGCTGTACAGACTTCAATTAGAAGATGCCCGGTGTACAGACTTGAAGAAGAGATGCCAATGTACAGACTTAATGATATGAACACTAAGGCATGCTGTACAGACTTACTCGATCAAGCTGATGTACAGACTTTGATACCCAGACAGTTAGTGTTTTGATGGGTCGACGCATCAGCAAGGGTGGGTCGACCCACTACTGTTCATACTAACTAAGCAGAGTGTAGCAATGAATGCTTTATGCATCAGTTAACATGACTGAACATCAAACATGTTAAACTAAACTAAGCAGCAAGATGACTGAACATTTGATAGACTGAGTTATGATCAGAAAATAACTGAATAACAGCATGATGACTCACACAGCAAGATGACTCACAGTGATTAACTCACATCAAAAACCAATCATCAAAACCATCATCAAAACCACAGGGGCACAACAATCTCCCCCTTTTTGATGATGGCAACACTTTCAACACATTGAGTCATTCTGATGATGTGAGGCATTCTGATGACTCAAATTATTCTCCCCCTTTGACTTCATCAAAAAGAAAATAGTTTGAGAAATTAAAGCATGTATAAAAAGTCATCAGAATTCTCCCCCTTTAAGAGTTTCAGCAAAAAGTCATTAGTTAGAGACGATCAAAAGAAACCAGCATGCAATGATTGAATGAAAATCTCCCCCTTTTTGGCAAACAATCTCCCTCATTTGGTATAATCAAGATGAACCATGGGAAGGGGTAAATGCAAAAATGCAGATGCAACAAGAAATGCAATACTTCCCCCTAAGTATATGAATGCAAGGTCACAAATGATATGAACATGATTCAGTATGACAAGGAATGCTCCCCCTGAATAGATGCCAATTGATATGCAAGTGATGCATGACATGGAAGCTCCCCCTCAATAAGTGGAATCTTATGAGATAGATGAGAAGGAGACCACAGGGGCAAACAAGGAGAAGTTCAGGTCAATGAGCCAAGGACATGAGCAGAAGAGTTTCAATTAACAGATTTTTCAAGGATGCTCCAAACACAAGAAATTCAGCCAGATTTTCAAAGAGATATCAATCTCATAAATCTAAAACATAAGTTTTCAAAGTCTTCCATTATAAGGGCTTATGAATGAGTTTTATTGAACAACATGGTTTAAACATGATGTATGCAGAGTTTATCAATAAAATTCTGTATTGATATCTAAAACCATGTTTTAATAAAAATGAACCAAGCCCTCATGTTTATCTTGATTATCCTCCCTTTGTCTTACACAATCAAATTTATTGACTTCTTTCAGAATTACATGCACTAGTATTGAGATTAAGCAATTATGAAGTCATATTATTTTGTCTAGGGTTGTAGCAATTTGATTTTAGCATCAATATTTAGATATTGAGATATGTTTAACAATTTTTCATGCTACAAATTTTACGAGCAGTCTAGTTCAGTGCACACCTTGTAACTAGAGGATATACCTTGATCAGAGGCCAATATCCCTAAGCACTTAGTGTGACTAACTGTCATGCTATATATGAACAGAGATAGCATTTACACATCATGACACACTCCAAATCATTTCTTGATGAGTGAGTTGTATTTCTCAGTGTGCATGCCATTGCTCTGCCTGAATTTCAATGGATTCTTAATCAGAGTTAACTATGGTACCTCATGACACAGTCCTTTGGACATGTGTTTCTCAGTGACCAAGGTCATTGCTCTGACAAATATTACCCTTTAGACTTTTCAAAAAAATTCATTTGCTTCAAGTTAATAATAATTTCATGTACTTAATCAGTTGAAGTCATGTATTCAAAAGTGCAGATTTCAGAAGTTTTCACAAGACACAACATTAAACATATGGTTAAGGTTTATTAAACATGCTTCAGATATTTTTAAGAGATTTTAAAGTCAACCCTTGAGTACATTAAACTTAAACCACCTGAGTTATTTCAGATATTCATAAAAACATATAATAGAAGATTTCTAGTTCAAAAGTTTTCAGATTTATGATCGAGATAGCCCATTGAAATCTTCATGAAGGACTGATAGAATTTTGAACCCAAATGATACCAATTGATAGGAGAAATACCAATTGTTAAGAGAGATTGTGAAGCTCAAAGTTTTCAAAATATGATCAAGGTTTGTCAACAAAATCAATAAGAAACGATATGCAATGAATTCTGACAAATGTATGCATTTGACAACCTATATGCAATGCATTGACTCCCCCTCACAATATGCATTCAAACTCTCTTTTTGGCATTTTCAAATATAAGGAAATGCAATGCACTATATGTATGCAAAAACATGCAATTAACTCCCCCTGAAAATATGCATTTAGACAATCTTTTTGGCATTTTCAATCTAAGGAAATGCAATGCACTTTATGTATGCAAAAACACATGCAAGTAACTCCCCCTTAAAACATGCAATGTTTGCCATGAGAAACTGAACATATGATTTTGATTCATGCACATTCAGACTGTCCTATCCAACAAGGTGACCCATGGTACTAGGCGGAGCACTTGGTCTAAAAGACCACCTCACACATAGTAAGAACCTCCAGACAGACTTCCCTGCCTTTTGGTACCTTACCATTTATATACCATTGAGGTCATGCATGATAATTCAACATGGGCAGCATGCATGGATCACATTTCAGCTAATCAGATTTTTCAGAATGCAATGGACAGATTTCAAACAGCATTCAAATGCAGTTCAGATTTTTCAATGTACTATATATGCAAATCACATATATGCACTTCAGATGAGGAGAGTTCAGAGGCATCAATTCAGACAATGCAGATGAAGAATGATTATGCAAAAATAGATTTAGTATGTCATGCAATAGAACTAAAAATAGGAAGTGCAAGAAATTTACCTGAAAGATTCAGGAAGGGGTTTTCATTCTTGAGTGCCTTCGTTTATTACCCCTTTTATTTCAGTCCCAAGGCACACCTCCATAGCAATGTTATTTTGCACAAACAGGTACCCAAGAAGTCTTGGGTCCTGACATGACAGTATTACTCCTAGCAGGTTTTCTCAATAATTTTCGTGCATGAAGGTCATCAGATTTCATCAAATAGCAATTATACATTGAATGACCAATTTATCCACAGCAATGGCATGAATTAGCAGATTTCAAATTCCTCTTGTGCACATTACTGTTGTCATGAAGTTCATTGGCAGAGAGAGAGTTTTGTTTACTATAATGATACCATGCACCAGATTTTAGATTTGATTTATGCACATTTTTATTTGCATGAACTCTATGTGCATATGTATGAAACTTTCTGTTAACAGAATAGAAATTCTGTTTACCAAGACCAGCCAGCCAACATTCAGCAGCTCTATGGCCTGTCTTCCCACAGTGATAGCATGCATGAGACTTTCTGTTAATGGCAGGGAATTTAACAGTTTTAGAATTGAATTTTCTACCCTGAGCATGCCAACAATCAATGGCCTTGTGGCCTGTCTTTCCACATTCAAAGCATGAAATAGAATTTCTTCTACAAGAACCTGACCAGCATTCAGAGGTCTTGTGACCAATCATGTTGCAGTTAAAACAGATGATGTGCTGGTTCATTGAAACAGATTTGTTTTTACTAAAAACATGTTGGTTTGCAGGGAATTTAGCCTGATATGAATAGAAGGTTTTCTTACCACTAGCAAATCAGCAATGAGCAATTGAGTGTCCTGATTTTCCATAATTAGAACATGTTGTAGACACGCCAAAATTGACGTTTTGTTAATCAAATCTCATGTCATTATGTAAACGCCCCAAGTGGACTTCAATATTCCTATAACATGAAGTTTTTCTATTTTTTTGAGAATTTTATGCTTTTTTTTTTTCATCCTTCATGATTCATGACCTGACGAAGGGCGTTACTTTCGAAAGTAACGACCTGTGATAGGGCGTTTCAAAATAAAGGACGACCATAGTTGAGGGCGTCAATTCCTGGTATTATCCGTTAATTTCTGGAATTATCTATTTTCAAAATAAAAAGTATTTTCTGTGTAACGTCCTACCTCAGAGCGTGTTTTTAAGAAACGCCGTTATCTTAGGCGTGTTCCATTAATGTCTAAACAAAGAAAGTTTTATTTCCAAATTTAAATCCAGGAAGAAACGCCCTTTCCTAGGTCGTGTTTCAAGAAACGTCTCTGTGAAGGTCGTCAATTCCTGATTTGACGCCCTGTCCTAAGTCGTGTTTCACTCCAGAGTCCTTCCTTTTTCCATCTTTCCCTCACAGTTCCCTACCATCCTTGGGACTCTTGCTCGATCTTGATCCTTCCCTGGATGCCTCATTACCCTTTCTTATCATTTCCTTGTTTGATCACATCCGATTGAAGCTATAAAAGAAAATATCGATCGATCGTGTGAGAGGTTAATGACTCAGAAGGTTAAGCACTCTAAGCATTCAAAAGGTTAAGCGTCACGAGCAGAGCCTTCTTCGTTCTCTGCATCCTTCGTTGGGCTTCATCCGGTGCTTCATCCGTCTACTTCCATCATACTCATCCGGTTTTCCCTTTACTGTCGCCAGGGACAGCAGGGTTTCTCAGCTTTTCATCTGTTTGTTCTACTTCATTTATACCACTCCATTCATCATATCTATTCATCCTTTGTATTTATTCACACCTTATTGCATTTTTTATCATCATACTCCCCTCTCTTAAGTCTTATTAAGGGTTTTTAAAACCACAAAAAAAGAGGTGCGCACGTTGATGTCTTTTCATCATTTTATGTTAGTTTTGGATTGATACTATTGCACTTTGGCTGATCCCCCTCTCTTTTGTTTGTTTTTCATTGTCCTTTTTTTTACAAGGTAATCAACCAAGAAAACCCACTTCATCGGCCGGCCGATTGAAGTTGGAGGAAGAAATCCACATCCATCCCGCATCCCAATTTTCACCAGGTACACGCGATCTCCTTTTCTTCTTATTGAGGTAACCCCTCTGGCGATCACATCATCTCCACTTTAGCACCTCGTGCTATTTTTTATTGCATTCTTTTTGCATTATTTATTTATCTCCTTTTTGTCATATTTTTAATCTCCTCTCAAAAAAAGAGCGGATTTTAATCCGATCTACAAATTGGCGATCACGGTGGGACATCCACTGTTTTCCTTATTGATTACCATCTCCATTGGCACCCTCGTGTGCCCTTTCCCCTTGGCACCCTCGTGTGCCCTTTCCCCTTGACACCCTCGTGTGTCCTTTCCCCTTAGGCACCCTCGCGTGCCCTTTCCCCTCGGTACCCTCGGTACCCTTTCCCTTGTGCCCCTCGGGCACCCTCCATTGTGCACCCTGCACACTCCCCGGATCAGTCAATTGCTGCTTATTAACGCCTTCAACAGGGGCGTCTTTTGATTTAACGCCCCTCACAGGGACGTGTTTTGTTGATTAACGCCCCCTTCCAGGGCGTGTGTTTATTGCACCTGTTGGCGTTCTGTTTGCTCATTTTATCGTCTCCTATTTAACGCCCCTCTCAGGGACGTGTTTCGTTGAGTAACGCCCAATTCCAGGGCGTCTTTTACCATAACTGCTGTCTGCTGCATGCTTATCATATTGTTTGTGGATTAACGCCCCTCTCCGAGGCGTTTCATTTCTTATCAACGCCTGTCATTAGGGCGTTTCTCTTTATCATAACTGCTGCTGCTTATCATATTGCCTGTGGATTAACGCCCCTCCCCGAGGCGTTTCATTTATTATCAGCGCCTATCATTAGGGCGTTTTCTCTGAGTTTTGACGCCCTCCGGTGGAGGCGTTCTTTCTTTATAACGCCCCACCTAAAGGCGTGTTTTCCTACCGTCTGTGAGCCCCTCACAGAGTTTAACGACAGCCACGCTGCCGTGTTTTCATTTTGTCACGACCTACCGCAGGGCGTGTCTTTCCTCCTGCTGTGAAAACGACCTTTCCCAGGGCGTTTCTTTACTGTTCTTTTTCACAGATTAGCTCTTATTCATTGCTTGGCATTTGTCTTGATATTACATTGCTGCTTGGATTGTCTTGATTTGTTGGCTTGGTTGAGAGACCTCCTCTCTCTACCCTAGGATCCACACACCCTTCTTGGAATCGGGACGACCCTCCATTGAGCATTCCGTCTCTTTGGACCGGAAATCCCTTTTCCAAGACCTCCATAAGTCCCCGCACCCGTGGATTCCCTCACGGACGCCGGGCTGGTTGTACCCTTGAAGTACCTGGAGTTTAGAGAACCTATGCGTTGTTAAAGAGAGAGAAAAACTTAGTTGACCCGGAGGTTACACTTGGATCAAACTAGGTCTCATTTGGCAAAAGAGTGAACTTTCACAAATAATCCACCCTAATTCAAACATCAAACATTAAAATCTTGCGTTTCTTGCCAACCTTGTTTGCATAAACATAGTTGGGTGATTTGATTGCCTTGTTTGGATTAAATATTTTGTGATAGTTCCTTCATTAAACACTCTCTCTCTTAAGAATGAAACTCCGTTCAGGTAAAACCATCAACATGTCAGGCAACGGGTACTCTTATGATGATGAGAATGAGAACATATTTGGTCAATATGAGGACCCTCTCCAGGATTCTGTTTATTATGAGGGGAACTACCTTCCTCCTCACCCCCATTACTCACAAGTTCATGTGGTTGATACCACTATTCATGAGGCGGACCCTTCGTCTCAAGTTCCATCTTCCAACACTTCGGGGAACCCTTCCCCATCCATTAATGTCACGGATTTGATCCAGGCTCTCTCCCAGTTGGATGACTCCCAGCGGCAAGCCATTCAGGCCGCTTTAAAAGGGAAGTCGGTTCTTTCTTCTTCTTCTAATCCCCCTCCGACCGTGAGTGGCCATCAGATTGTTAATGACCAGGCGGTCTTGCATCCCCCCTCCTCTCGTCCACAAACGCCTACTGCGGCCATGCCGGCCCAGCAGGCGAGCTATTCAGCGGTTAGGCATCAATCCTTCCAACCTCCTCGGATTCTACGAACGCCTATACCGCCTTCTTTTGCTCAGAATCAGGCCCCGGTCGAGCCCGATACCAACACTCTCTTGCTTCAGAAGCTGGCAAGCATGGAGGAGCAGCTCAAGAAGGTTACAGCGACTAAGAATGCTCCAAAAATTTCTCTTCCTACGTTGCCGGTGTTCCATTTACCACCTTCTGAAATGCCGAATTTTCGGCGATATAATGGGACCGGTAACCCATTCATTCATTTAAAGGATTTCCGATATGAGACTTCCTTCTGGCAAGACAATAAGGCCTCCCTGGCCTACTTATTCAGGAGGTCTCTTGAGGGGCCAGCCCTCGAGTGGTTTTATTCTCTGGAGCCAGCTGATGCCGGCGATTTTGATGCTATTCAAAGAAAATTCTTGCAAAAGTACAGAGACCGGGTGAGACCTTCCCTTTCTGTTACAGATTTAGTTGCCGAGAAAATGAAGCCCGAGGAGGACTTCATTGTATTTGCTGATAGGTGGCGGTCTATGGCCGAGAAATTAAAGGACACATTGTCGGAACAGGAGCAAGTGAAAATGGTCATTTCTAATGCAACCCCCCAATTCCGGCATATTTTGGCCATGAATCGGCTAACAACTATGGAAGAGCTCTATGAAAGAGCTCGTTATATACAAACGCAAATGAAGGACTCGCCCATCATGGGCATGTTTGAGCCGAAGCCTCGGCTACTTAAAAAGAATACAAATGTCAACAGCGGACCCACGACTGAAGGCACTGTCACAAATGAGCAGGTTGGCGTAGTTGGCAACCCCCATAACCAAGCTAACCCACGTCCACCACCACCTCCACGACAGAACCCTCATTTTAACCCTACTCCACCACCCCAATTCGCGCCTCAACGCTCCTTCGCTCCACCGCAAAACCAAGCCCCCCGCATAGATCCTCCAGTTCCACCACAATACCATCAAGTGCCTCCACCAGCCAACTACGGCCAACAACAACAACGGAGACCGCCACTTGGCCCCAAAAGGGACCACTATCCCCCACTTCCTGAAAGTCTCCCCGATATTTTTAATGCCCTGATGGCCGCCAACTTGCTCGCATTACCAAAGGAAAGAACCGTGTGGCCCGCTAATGTTGACACATCCCGTTATTGTGCCTTTCATCGCGGCCCTGGTCACAACCTGGATCGTTGTTTCCACTTCAGAGATTACATCTACGATCTAAATGACCAGGGTGACATCAATTGGGATGAGATGAGACAATTCATAGCCGCTATGAAAGAAAGAAGGGCTTCTCGGCAACAACAAAATCAGCAACAACAGCAGCCAGCTCCGCAACAAGTTCAGCCACAGCAAGCTCCAGCACCCCAGCAAGATATGGGGATCGTCCGTAATCCATTACCGGAGCACGCTCCTAATCAACACGTGAACCCTGTCACGTCTCTCTACGAGGTGGAGAGAGGGCAGGGATGGCACGAAGAAAACGCCTCTGTCGGGGCATTTCACCATGATCCAACTCAAAATCAAACTCCGCGCCTTTTGCGCACACCTCCTTCTTCTTCTATTCTCCTATCGGGACGTCCCCTTCTACGCCCCGTCAATCCTTCTACCTCCACCAATTCCACGGCCTTGCCGGCTCGCTCTCTTCTTACCCGCCTACCACCTCCACAACCTACCATTCCACCTTCCACCACCAATCCCACACACGCGCCATCCAGGCCACTCCTACTCCGCTCACCGCCAGCACCCGCTACCCCCTCTACCACTCCTACACCGGCAAGAGTTCCTCCGTCATCAGTTCAACCACCTTTTGTGCCACGATCTCTCCTTATTCCACCACCTGCCAATGCTCCTCGCATTCGGATATCCCTCTCTTCTCCCACGCCTCCTGCGAGGACACCTTCATCAAATACTCCTCCCATGCCTCCCGCGGGGGCATCTTTGTTAAACACCACTACCACGTCTCCTACGGAGGCGCCCCTTTCATTGAATTCCCCTTTGATATCCCCTAGCAGGGTTTCTGCTACCAACCTTCCTTCCTCTTCTTCCAACCCTCCTCCTAATATTGCCCCGACAGAGGCGCGTCAAGGCGTAGCGCCGCTCCGCAGTGGACGGATATTCCACCGTGTTTTCCCACAGAGAGAGCTAGAGCCTGTGCAGGGGCCACAAGAGCAAGAGCAGGAACAAGATTCAGTGCCGGGAACTCAGTATGATTTATTAAAGCACTTGGATCGCACTCCAGCCAGAATCTCCATTCTTGAATTAATCAAGAGGTCCACCACTCATCAGCTGGCCCTGAAGGAATACCTGCAGAAGGTCATGGTCAATGAGGACCTTCCGGTTGAACAGATAATTACAGTCTTGACCCCTGCCAGCAGTCAGCCGGCAATCACATTCCATGAACATGAGTTAGCACCTCTACCGGCAAGAAAATATGCCCTATGTATTACGGTTGATATCAACAAAGTGGCCGTTAAGCAGTGTTTGGTAGACACCGGTGCATCTATCAATGTGTTGCCTCCGAGCACTCTGAAGTTATGCGGTATCCCTGAGAGCCAGATTCGGCCATCTACCATTACTGTCACGGCATATGACAATACAAAGAAACCCCCTCTGGGTATGATTACTCTCAAAGTCAGCTTGGGTCCAGCCACCATTACAGCAGATTTTCATATTCTGGATATGGATCCGACCTTTAATGGCATCCTGGGTCGCCCTTATATTCAGCAGCTTGACGCAGTGCCCTCTACAAACCATCAGTGCCTCAAGTTTCCGCACAAGGGCCGCATTATCAAGGTGACCAGCGTGCCGATCTTGCCAGAGGAAGACATTCATGTAGCTTCATCAGTTCCTTCCATATGGCCTGCCAACAAGCCGTTATTATCTGTGCTGGACGTTCCCCGTCCACGGCCAATGCTATCTGAGACTGTTACCACAGTTGCTATGACACCCCTGCCTTCTAAGGGGAAGAAAAAGAAAAATATGATGAATACCCCCGGCTGGAACATTCTGATAAGAATGGGATATCAAGATGGCAAGGGCCTGGGCGCCAAACTCCAGGGCAGGATTAGGCCCATTAAGCCTCAAAAGGTGATTGCACGAGGCGGCTTAGGCTACAAAGCACCGGGCAAGAATGAAGGAGAGCCGTGGGCTGTTATGACGTCCACCTTCAAACCAGACCGCCAGCCGCTCACCTGGACTTTAAAGACACATTTTGTCACCGGTGGCATTCAGAACAATGAGCAGACTACCGTCATTACTTCATTGCTTGATTGTCAAGATGTGCACGCCAGACAGTTTGCTCGTCACATTGCACCACTAGCTACCTACAAAGCCCTGGAGTCTTTAAGGCCAGATAAAAGAAGAAAAATGGGTGATCCGGAATGTGACTGGTACAGGTGGTTTGACATGAATGACATCACGATCTCTCTGAGCCGCCTGTTCATGCCGACAGATCCAGAGTGGCCGCCGCTGATTCAAGAACTGATTGAAATGCCAGCAGTAATCACAGATAAAAGGCAGATGTTAAGTGACTACACAGATACGGGGGAGCCAGATGTCCCCTTTGAAGAAGGATTTTCCGTGGATAGGCTGTGGGCCGGCCTTTTCTCTCTCACTTCTGTGCATCCATCTGTGTTGGCTTCTCTCTATTCCCGTTGGTTTGGTCACGTGCCGCGACCGCCACCGATTACCATCAACTTGTCTCCCGATTCAATTCAGATTTCCTTCCCGATTGCTCCTTCGCTCCTCGAGCGATTTTCTAAAATCTCCATCTCGCCCTCGCGTGGGCCATCTTTGATTAAATCTTTCTCCAATCTTGCAATCTCCACTCCTCCTGCTATTCTCCCTTCACATTGCTTTTTACTTGAAGAAGAAAATAAAAACAAAGGAAAAGCTAAAAACGAAAAAAAAAAACGCCAAATCTCCAACATTCCAATCCTCCATTTCTATTGAGGAGACCTCCTATTTTTCTCCCGAGTGCGTCCCAACCCAGGGGCCGCTCTTCAAGATTCCTTGGTAAGTCTTTCTCCCCCTCTGGTGAGGGGCCCTCCTCTGTATCACCTCCTGTATCCGCTTTTTCATCTCCTTCCCCTGGTCAAGCTAGTTGTTCCTATTCTTCCTCCTTTCCTTCTAATAATAAAAATCAGGGGATAGTTCCACATAAGAAGGCCAAGGGTAAGCAGATTCCCCGAAGATTTTTGTTGGAGTTGGCTGTCAGATGCCAAGCTTGTTTAGCAATCCCTGAGTTCGTGGAAGAACCGATCATCCTGCCGGAATTAGAATATGAGGATTCTGTTGCTGCTTATGAGGGTTTGGGCGTTTATGAAATCATGAATGATGAAGAGCCTATTAAAGAGGGGGAAGAAAGTTATGAAGACTATGAGGACGAGGCTGATGCTTTTGCTAGTGGTATGAGAAGATTCGACGAACCATCAGCCTCCGTAGAGGAGCCAACCAAAGAAATCAATCTGGGTATCGAGGAAGACCCTAGGATTATCCTCATCAGTAAGAATTTACCGCCCTCCGAGGAGGAGGCGCTAATTTTGGTTCTGCAAGAATACAAGGACACGTTCGCGTGGAGCTATGAAGATATGCCTGGATTAGACCCTGCGCTCGTTGAACACCGCCTTACACTTAAGCCAGGGTCTGTCCCGGTCAAACAACGGTTGAGGCGTTTCCACCCTAACATGGCTTTGAAGATGAAAGAAGAGGTCGATAAACTCCATAAGGCTAGATTTGTTAGAGTCATCCTCTATCCCCATTGGGTGGCTAACATTGTCCCGGTTATGAAGAAAGATGGAAAAGTTCGAATTTGCATAGATTTCCGGGACCTCAACCGGGCGTGTCCTAAAGATGACTTCCCCCTCCCTCATATTGATGTTCTGATCGACAACACGGCAGGATTTGAAACTCTTTCATTTATGGATGGCTTTTCAGGTTACAATCAAATTCGTCTGTCTGAAGAGGATCAAGAGAAAACCTCATTCACTACACCATGGGGTACATATTGCTATGTGGTCATGCCCTTTGGACTTAAGAATGCTGGAGCCACCTACCAGAGGGCTATGATGGCGATTTTTCATGACATGATTCATATTTACATCGAGGTGTATGTGGATGACCTGGTAGTGAAATCAAGGACAAGGATTGAGCATCCTGGGGTTCTAGCTAAGGTTCTACAGAGATCGCGAGAATATCAATTAAAAATGAACCCCAAGAAGTGCGTATTTGGCGTTTCTTCAGGAAAGTTGCTTGGATTCATTGTCAGTAAGAGGGGAATTGAAGTCGATCCCAACAAGGCGAGAGCCATTAGAGATATGCCTCCTCCCAAGAATTTGAAGGAAGTTCGAGGATTAATAGGGAGGTTGCAATTCATTCGCCGCTTCGTCTCCCAGCATTCACAAAGATGCAGGCCGTTTTACGAGCTTACCAAGCCGGGAGTCAAGTTTAATTGGGATGACAAGTGTCAGGCAGCCTTTGACGGATTGAAGGATTATTTGGCCAATCCCCCTGTCCTGAGGCCGCCAATTCCAGGCAAACCACTTATTCTGTATGTTTCTGTCCTGGATGACTCTGTAGGTGCTGTCTTAGCTCAAGTGGATGAAGAAAGTAAGGAGAGGGCAGCATACTACTTGTCTAAACTTCTTAACCCCTGTGAGCAGAGGTACTCAGCTATGGAGAAGACTTGTGCAGCTTTGGTTTGGGTAGTTCAGAAATTAAAACACTATTTCCTAGCTCACGAGGTTCACCTCATTGCACGCATGAATCCAATCAAATTCCTCCTTGAAAAATCTGTCCTCACTGATCGATTAGCACGCTGGCAAAGCTTCCTCTCCCAGTTTGATATCACTTACATTCAGCAAAAAGCTATCAAAGGTTATGCCATCGCCGAACATCTTGCTCATCACCCTCTACCTCATTTTGATCCTGTCAATTCTGAGTTCCCAGATGAAGAATTAATGTCCATTAATCAACCCCTTGATCCTATGTGGACGTTACATTTTGATGGAGCTCTTAATTCTCAAGGAAGAGGGATCGGCATGGTTCTTTTAACACCTGAAGGAGTCACCATTCCATTTGCTGCTCGGCTTACCTTCCCCGTCACCAATAATATAGCCGAGTATGAAGCTCTTTTGGCCGGTCTACAAACCGCTCATCGATATGGTGTCACTCACTTGCGGATTGTCGGTGATAGTCAACTCATTCTGCGCCAGGTGTTGGTCAAGTGCCGCACTATCAATCCTAAGCTTAAACCCTACCAGGAACTCGCTTCAGCTTATGCCAAACTCTTCACTAAATTGATCTTCGTTCATGTGCCTCGCAGTCAGAACATTCTAGCTGACGCTCTTGCTTCTTTAGCTTCTGCTTTAGTCTTCCCCCCTGAGCGTGATTTCCATGTCCCTCTGATTCATCAGCGTGACACTCCAGCTATTAAGGATCGTGCTTTCCTTGATATTAGGGATCAGGTGCTCGAGAAGGCCAAGCAGAAAGAAACTCTTAAAGGCAAAGAGGTCATGCTCTTGGACTGGGAAGAAGAATTGGCTGACGAAGAAAAGCCTTGGTATTATGAGATTGCCAGATACTGTAATGATCAGTCTTATCCCGAGGAAGCCACAGCAGAAGAAAAGAAAGCAATTAGAAGAGTGGCTCAGCGTTATACTTTGGTTGGAGGTGTGCTCTACAGAAGAGGGCTCACCGGTGTTTTATTGAGATGCCTCGATGATGATGAATCTTGGAAAGTCGTGGAAGAGGCGCATTCTGGTGTGTGTGGTGGTCATGTGAACAGCCAGATGCTAGCTAAGAAAATCCTTAGGCTAGGTTTCTATTGGCCAACTCTAGAAGAGGATTGCTCTATCTACGTTCGTAGGTGTGTTAAGTGCCAACTGCACGCCGACAAGATTCATTCTCCTGCTTCTTCACTCCATCCTACGTCCTCCCCATGGCCTTTTTCCATGTGGGCTTTTGACATCATTGGACCTCTTGGTGACTCGAACCTCCTGACCAAGCAAAAATCATTCATTCTCACGGCAACGGAGTACTTCACCAAGTGGGCGGAAGCGGAAGCTTACGTGGAAATTAAAGCATCAACCGTTTGCAAATTTATCATGAAGAACATCATCACGAGGTTCGGCATCCCGAGCACCATCGTCACCGACAATGGACCTCAATTTATCTCTCAAGATCTCAAGGATCTCTGCAACAGGTATAACATTGCATTGCATCATTCTTCTCCCTATTATCCGCAGGGCAATGGCCAAGCAGAAGCAACTAACAAAACTTTGATCAAGATCGTTAAAAAGACGTGTGAGGCTAATAAATTTTCGGACTGGCCAGACAAGCTGATTGAAGCTCTTTGGGCCTACCGCACCTCCATTCGCACTCCCACTGGGCAAACCCCTTTCGCCCTCACTTACGGGATGGAGGCAGTAGTCCCTTATGAGATTCTTATTCCCTCTCTGCGAGTACAATTGGATGAGGAACTTTCTATTGATGAACGTCGTGATTCACTCCTTGCCCAATTGGAACTCCTAGATGAGAAGCGTCTGGTCGCCGCTGAGCATGCGCGCGTTTATCAAAATAGGCTCTCACGTTTTTACCAAAAGAAAGTAATTGAGAGAAAATTTAAAGTCGGTGAAATGGTAATCAAGAGAATTTTTGTTAAGCCGGGTGGCCCCCGTTCAAAACTCCAACCAAATTGGGAGGGACCGTTCGTTATAAAAGAAGTTTTTCCTGGCAATGCTTATAAATTAACTAATGCTGAAGGTGAAGAGTTAACTCACCCGTGGAACGGTTTATATCTCAAGAAGTACTACCCCTGATTTTCCAAAACAAAAAAAAATGAATATTTTCCCAAAATCCAACAAAAAATGAAAATTTTCCAAAATCCCACAAAACAAAAAAAATGAATATTTTCCAAATCCAAAAAAATTAGAATGTTTGCCAAAATCCAAATCCAAAAAAAAAACAAAAAAAAAGAAAAGAGAGAAATTTCAAACAAACAAAAAGGCTTTTGTCATGGCACACAAAAGATCAAGGCCTGAAAGGTCAAAATTCAGAATTCATTTATCAGTCTTGGTAACTTAAAAATGGGGTTGAAACCCGCACACACTACACGCTTTATTCTTGAACTCAAGCAGTGCAAAATCTGATAGAAAGTCAAAAACCTGACTAAAAGTGAAAGACAATACCCGTTCTTTTCTTCTTCGGCCCATAAGGGGGGAAGGGAGACCTTGAGGCAGAGGCGCCGAGCCTGTCCGCCGCCCTAGTAGGTGGAAGTCAAGGCCCAAAAGGGAGCAAATGTCACAAAAGCCCAAGTACAATTAGGTTTATTTTTTTTCATCAATGCAAATCAATTCCAAAGTGAAAGTCAAGTTATGAAAAGAAAAGCATGTCAAGAGGGCAAAGTCCCCGCAAGGAAAACCTTGGGCGTATGCATGCATTATAAATGGGCAAAAAGGCAACAATTTCCTACGCCAAAGACCGAACCCCAACAGGCATAGGGCAGGGGAGGTAACTTTACTTTGAGCATCCCAGAACCCCTTATGGGCTTCCCTTATATTTTCTTCCATCCTTTCTATGTGGTAAAGTCACGAACTGGCAGGATGGTCAAGACGAACTTAAGAAATTGCACTGTGCGAAATCTCGAATATAAGTCAACTTTGAGCACGTCGACTCCCTTTTAATTATTCAAGAAAGATTAATGAATCCTAGATGGTGACCGTGTAGGGCCCGCGATCTGGATAGCCTTGTCAATCTTTTTTTGAAAATTCACATAATTCACGCCTCTCACTAAGGCGTTTTTAATTTAACTCACGCCCTCGTGAAGGTCGTCTTTACCAAATTAACGCCCTTGTTCAGGTCGTCTTTTCATCAAATTCCAAAATCCTTTTAAAATGCACGCCGTCTGAGGGGGCGTCTTTCATCCGAGTCACGACCTAATCTAAGGCGCGTTTTTCAGGAAAATAACAAAAAATATATATATAATGCCTTCTTCATTCGTATGCCTGCATTTGCCTGCATATTTTGCATGTGAGTACTTGCATGATGCATCTCCCCGTTATTGGTTATTTCACTTTACCTTATTTGATTAAAGGCTTGGCCCCTTGACCCGTCATTAAGGTCAGAATATTGCCACCCCTTGCTCATTGGGCAAGGGGCCAAGTCGAACAGATGAATTAACCTGTTTTATTCAAGTGAAAACCGCAGCTACAGATACAGGGCAAAAGCAAAGTAAACATGAAGAACGTGGAGAGAAGAAAAGTATACAAACACAAGCCCACAAACACACAAAGTGCTCAGGTAACAAAAGAAATCTCAATCTCATATATATACATCATGAATGTCTAAGTACAGGTGTGAGGGTGGAGGAGTACAAGTAAGTCTCTCAGCTCTCGCCTCCACCCTCCTCTACTCTCCTACTCTCAACCTCCTCCTCGCCATCCCGAGCTGGTGCTGGTGGAGGAGGCATGGGCCCCCGTGAAGAAGCCGGAACTCGAGCCTGGCCCCCTGCCTCACTCCTCTCTCGAAGAGAAGAACCCGCCACGAAGGTAGAGCTGGTGAAGGAGTACCCCGCAGCCCGCGCTCGCTCACGGCCTCGCTGCAACCGCTCCTCGGACACTCGCAGCCGCTCCTGAGAAAGGATCAACTGGGTCCTCGAGTCGGCTAGCTCTCGCTCCCGTGCCGCCAACTGCTCCTGGAACCGGGCACGCTCCGCCTGCTGAAGCTCAAGGAACTGGGCACGCTCCGTCTGGTGCTCCTCTCGCTCTCGGGTACGCTCGCGCCTCTCCAGCTCCAGGGCAACCCGCAGCTCCGCCACGTCCTGGGGAAGCTCCTCCCGACGCCTCGCAGAGCGCTCCAACTCTGTGATCCGCTGCTCGCGGATCGCCAACTCGGTACGCGCCGCTCGCAGCTGTGCACTCTGAAAACAGGCAAACCAATCATCAAAATTCACAATTCAATGAAGCAAATAAACAACACATGGTTGAAGGTAAATCACTCACCTGCGAGGACGTCGCCTGCTGTCCCTCACAGACGCAAGCAATAGCTGCTCGGAGCTCCTCGGTCTGCAAAACATTCTTTTTATCAGTGCTCAATGCTATATTTAATTAATAATTGAATTGACTGAGTTTGAGTTCAGAATTTACCCGTCTGGCGAGGTCGCGCTCTGCTGCCTCAGCCCGTGCAACCGCTCCAGCTAGCTGCTCTGATAGCGCGGTCACCTCCGCGCTAGGTCCCCTCGAGCTGGAGGCCTCCCCTGGATCTCTCCTCACTATTCCCTGCTGAGCACGCTGCATTCATTGAGATCGTCAGTGGCTAATCATCAATAATTCAACAAAAAGATTCATTTGCATATAGAAGTAATTTAAACACTCACCAGGGTCTCTAGGTCGGCCCGTGTGGCGGCTAGCTGGTCCTCCAGGCTGTGTAGGTGGGCCTGGGCGTCTATCGCCGCTATGTCCCTCGCATCCTGCATCCATTGCATGTTAGTCACATGATAGTCACATAAGCATTTGCATTCAATTTAGAAATAAGTGCATTCATACATACCCCTAAGACCCTCATCTGGGGTCGGCCGGCGTGTACCTCCCAGTAGCGCCGGAGGTACTCGGAGCTGTCAGTCGCTCGGGAGGTGACTCTGGTCCCGCCACGCTGCCAGTCGGCGTACTGCTCCTCGAAACGTACCCGCCAGTCGGTCGTCTTGGTGCGACCGCGGGTCTTCTTTCCTATCCCTCGAGGCTCCCCGACCTCGATCCATTCCTGGTGCAAGCCCAGGGTCCTCATCACCAACCTGAGCCGTAACGGCTCGATCTCACTCAAGCAATGCAGCCACAGCTCACGCCCGAAGCGAGGTCGCCCCGATACGACCCAAGGTTGGCCCTCATCTGTCATCCCCTCGTATGGCCTCCACTGCACCTGCATTCATACATACCATTATCATCATCATAATCAATTCAAATCAATTCAAAAGAAATTCATATCATTCATTCATACATACCAGCGAGGGAGGGAAGTCGCGGAACTCTCTCCGTAGAACCCACAACTCGTAGTCAAGTGGGGCACCGAAGACGACTGGTAACCAGCGTCGCGCCAGAGGAAAGGATCCCTCAGCTCCTGGCCGTGGGTCAACGCGCCCCATCGGCATGTATAGGTGGCTCCACACCTGCATCTATGCATTGCATTAGTAAGGCATTCACATGCATCATAATAAGAGGAAAAGAAAAAGAAAAAAAAACATGAAAATGAGAAAATTGCATACCTGAAGAAAAGGTGAGAAGCCACTGACGGTCGTCTCTCGCCCCGTCCCCGTGGACAGGTCCGCCAGCAGGTGTGCCAGCAGCGCCGCTCCCCAGGCGTAGGTGCCAACTGTCTCCAGGTCCTCGAGGATCGCCAAGAAGCGGCAGTTGATGACGTCGGCTTTCGTCCCCAGCAATAATCTCCCGAGCAGCAGCAGCAGGAACCTCCTCAGGTCTCGATCCGCTCTCTCATGGTCAGTCGGGTCCTGGCAGCATACCGCTCTCACCCCGTCGGTCAGCCTCTGTACAAACTCACCTAAGGTCTCCCCTGACCTGTGCCTGGCATCTCCTAAACCCATCACCGTAGTCAGGTCGGTACGGAAGATGGTCCTGCACTCACTAGGTACCTCATAGACCATATCCAGCCCTAGCAGTCTCTGGGCCATCTCCGTGTAGTCAGGATAGGTGAACCCGCTCACAGCCTCACCATCTACCCGCAGACCTGTGATCCTGGCTACATCCTCTAAACTAGGAACCATGTGCCCCCAGGGCATCAAGAAGGACCGGCTCACCCTATCCCAACGCTCCCGTAGAACCTGGATAAGTGCTAGGTCGGGTCTAAATGGCTCAATGGATAGGAAAGCCCCGAACCCCATAGCATCTACCCTAGCCCTCTGGAAGTCGGGGAGACCCTGATATGCTGCCCAGACCATGACCCATGAGATACGGGTCCTCATCAGCCCCTGCACACATTAAAAGAGAAGAATTTTGCTTAATTGTTTGGTTAATCATGTGTAATTGCATTAGGTTTTGCCTGGGCATTGATTTTAATATTTTGGAAGTCACGACCCTCCTCAGGTCGTTTCTTGGTAAATTCACGCCCCTAAAGGGGGCGTTTTTCTAAATGTGGTTTGAAGTAACGTCCTAGGTGAGGGCGTTTTCCATCTCTGAAACGCCTCTGGGTAGGGCGTGAACTTTTGGTTAATTTCTAAAAAAATCCTAAAATGTTTTCAAATCACGCCCTCGGCTGGGGTGTTTTCCATTTAGGACCGTTCAGTTTAAAAGAGAATTAATGAAGAAACGCCCTCTGGTTTGGGCGTTTCCTGTTAAATAACGCCCTGGTGAGGGGCGTGGCTTTCATGATTTTCAGAAAATTTAAATAAAAATGACAGCATGCGAAATAATTCATAAAATATTTTGAAAATTGTTTAATGGGCATGGAATTAATGGAAAATCATAATTTTTGAAGAAACGACATGCTGCAGGGCGTTTTTCATGGAGGTTAATTGATTTTCAGAAAGTAAAAGGAATTTACGCCCTTGGTCAGGGCGTTTCGTTTGTGAATAACGCCCCCGTGGGAGGCGTTTCTTTTCTGAGTTGCAGGTTTCGTCCCCGAGGGCTATGAAAAATTAGGGAAAATAAAATAAAATGAAAATAAAATAAAAAAATTAGATTTGGGGAGGGGGAACTTACCTTTTTGTGCTTCTGGGGTTGTGGCCGAGGCAATGGCCGTCTGGGCCGCCGGAGCTGACCCCGGGGAGCGACCGCCGCCGTGGGCGGTGGTCCTTCTTCTTCTCCATTTCCCTCTTCTTCATCTTCTTCTCTTTCTTCTTCTTCTTCTCCACCTTCGTCTTCTCTTCCTTCTTCTGTTGATGCTCCTTCGGCCTCGTCGCCACCGGCAACCACCGCCGGTTCTTCAACCGTCACGATGGCGAGTTCCTCCTCGGCATGGGCGGCCTCCAGATCAACGACCTCTGGGGCGGCTACCCTCTGGCGCTTCTGTCCTCCACCGGCCATGGCTAGGGCTAAGGGGGAGGGAGATTGAGAGAGTGAGAAAGAGAACGAGAGAGAAGCTTTGGGGGGGGGGGCTTCGGTTAGGGTTTGCAGAAGGGGGAAATGAGGACGGAAGGAGGAAGAAGAAGGGGCCTCATGACTTTTGGGTTTCGAAAAGAAGACACGCCCTAAGGGAAGGCGTTTCTAATGGAATTCACGACGAAGCTCTGGGCGTCTCTTGAAGGTAAACGACGATGATTAAGGCGTTAATTTGTTTTGCATGGGGAACGATAACCGTCGTCAGACGCATTGAATGGGCGTTGATTGATGTAATGAAAGTCATCATTGCTGGCTTAGAGTAACGCCTCAGTCGAGGGCGTGTTATTTTTAAGGAGTGACTATGGAAACGGCGTTACTTTTGAGGAGTCAACGATTATATTCTTTGGGGTTTGAATCTATTCACGCCTTTCCTGAAGTCGTTATTTAAGTCACGCCCACTGGTGCAGGCGTTAACTGTGGAAGATGGGCCGATTGAGACGCCTTGAGATAAGGCGTGTATTTTTGAATTCACGGCATTCTTTGAGGCGTTATTTACAACAGAAAGCAGGCTTTGGATGATTTTGATCATAATCACAGTAATAGTGGCTCAATCAGAAAGCAATCTTCATTATTTTGAAAGAAAGAAACTACAATGACTAATGAGCCACTTTGGGCCTTAAGTTCCTCAATGCTATCACATAATTTTTCCACTGTTCTTTGGCTTCTTTTAAGTCTTCTACAGGGTGATGAAGCTTGCTTAGTTTCCACAGAGCTTGAATGGTGATTGTCTCCTCTCCATCTTCATTGCTGCCTAGAGCCCTTAATTTGATTGGAGGAAGATGGGAGATGTCTTCTAGCACTTGCCTTGGAAGCCCGAGCTGAGGAAGGCACCGGTGTGCATTATACAAGACGAGCTCGGATGCGCCAATAAGTCGAAGGTCCGTGCCGATGGAGAATCTTGCGCGAAGTTCCTGCATTTTGAGTATTTCCAGAGTGCAAGTAAAGAGGTTTTTGGGCATTACCTTAAGGTGTTCTCTCCAATCCCCTCTCTTCTTGATTTGAGGAATGCGGTTCGTCACCCTATTGCTTATTCCCAACGAGCCGGTGATATAAGAAAGCGGACTTTTGGAGAAGATCCTTGACGATTGTTGGGCTTCATGGCATGGATCAAACTTAAAGTGGAGGTCCACCCAACTTGAGAAGGCTAGCATACAGCCGTATATGGGCCGCCCCATGGCCGCCGATGTAAGCCCGCTGTAGAGGTAAGCTAGTATGGCCGGTCCAACTCTTTCACCTTCCCATAAGCTCACCACTGCACTTATTTGACTCTCTTCAAGGAAGTCCTCCGTGGATGGAAACAGTAGTGCGCCTGCTATGCACACCACGAAGGCTTTTGTTATTCTTTCTATCTCCTCCTCTTCCTTGGCTTGATCTGCTCTTTTGTATACCCACGAGGCGAGCTTCAAGAGGTTGATTCCCTTAGTGGTTTTGATTTGGTTCACTATATTTGGGCTAGGTATCAATGAGGTTAGCAATTCATGAGAGGAGATTGGCCTTGGCATGGTGGCCATCTTTTCTTCTTCTCCGTGTTTCATCCTTTTCAAGCCTAGGATCATCTCTACTTCTTCCAGCAAGATGGTGGCCTCAAATGTGGAAAATAAGAAAGTATGGGTGGAAGGATGCCATGTTTCAATCAATGCTCCTATGGCAGCCCAATCTATGTGGATTTGATCATAATGCTTGGCATGGGTTATCAACCCCAAGAGATGCCATCTAGCTACATATACCCTCATATCTGAGGTGAATTTGGAGAGGATGAGGGGCAACCATTTGATTTGGATGTATCTTCTAGCTCCTGGAAGGGTTGGGTAATCCTGTGAGAAGAACAGGACACATGCAGTAATAAGCATAAGTATATGAAATATGAGATGAGAGTTCGGCAGAAGGAACAGCACAAAGCAATTAGCAGAAGAAAAGCTTACCTGATTCAAAGCAATTCGATTGCTTATGTGCCCTTGTATTTCAGTAATTCTAGAAGTAAAAATCCTAGGTTTCTTCATCATCCTGTCCATCGCCGCCTGCAGTTGAAGAAGAACAGAAGCAGAACAAAGGCCTGCAGATGAAGAAGAAAAAGAAGCAGTTCGGCTGTAGAGAAAAATTTAGATTGGTTTGTGGAAGAAAGCCTTCCTTTTTATAAGGATTTGAAGAGACCTGAAGAGTCCCGGAGATAGAAGTTTGATTAGGTTAAGGACTGTGCTGTGCTGTTAGGAAACGGAAGTTCGTGCTGAATTAACGACGTTGGTTAGGGCGTCGATTCTTAAATTGACGACCTGACTGACGACGTTTTATATTTAACGCCCTAACATGGGGCGTCTTCTTCTAAGCTTTCGTTATTGGTTACGCCTTTGAGTAGGGCGTGTTTTAAGTGTTTAACGACCTATGGTCCAGGCGTCTTTCATGCTGTTAACGCCCTGTGCTTAGGCGTGTTTTATTGGCCTACGGATTTTTGACCTCTCCATGCTTTGATGCTTTGATGAACTTAAGTGCTGTTATTTTTGTGAAATTGTTTATGATTAAGCACTTATGATCATGTCATATTCTGAATTAATGAAGGCTAATAAGTTTCAAGTGCAAAAGTTTGCAGGATTCGAGGCATTTGGACCACCCGTGGGAGCAACATCATGTCACCTTGTATCTGTTTCTTGTAAGCATTGTTATTATATGATATCTACACTATTATAGTATGTCAAGGACCTTGTGGTTCTGACGAACCTGAAATTTGAGTTCCCCTTCATCAAAAACAATGACGATTTCAGGAGAATCTTGATCACACGGATAGGCCGTTGAGTTGTTAAAGGTTTGGGACGATGGTTCCACTTTCTGAGTTGATGCGCGGACAAACGGGCTTCGGCTTAGTGTTAGCTCAGAGATATGGATTCTTGACCAGATCTAAATGGCTTAGCAATATTATCCTTGATTATTTTCTATTTTTAGTTTGTTTTAATCTTTTCTTTTAGCCCAGCATGCATCATGTAGGACTTTGAGTTTCATGCTGAAAATCTTCATATTATGGCAATAATGAAGTTCACTCGCTCTTGATTGAGTTAACATGAGATATTCCACTTCAAATCAAGTACTTCGTTCTATTTGAAGCCGTTCAGGCTGATTCCTTGAAAGTGTCCCTTTTGTTGGATCTCTATCCCAATTCTCTTTACTTTTCTGCAAAATTTACCTTGGTTGTAGCACATCCACGTTGGCTGGTAATCGCTCTCCAATGGTCTTTCCCTGTCGTGCCCACGCGCACATCCCTTTATTTACTTAGTTTAATCTCCATTTATCCAACAAATCGATGTTTCCTTGGAACCACTCAGAGTTGTTTCACTCAGAGTCTTGAAAAGATTTCAAATGCTTAATGTTCTGAGGCGTGTCACATCACACCTTGGCGTCTCCTTATCAGTTCATTCCACTTCATTACTTTTCGTTACACTTCATTCCATTTCCGTCTCACTCCCTTGCAAAGCAGACGCCAAGGCGGGACAGCTGTAGACACGCCAAAATTGATGTTTTGTTAATCAAATCTCATGACATTATGTAAACGCCCCAAGTGGACTTCAATATTCCTATAACATGAAGTTTTTCTATTTTTTGAGAATTTTATGCTTTTTTTTTTCATCCTTCGTGATTCACGACCTGACGAAGGGCGTTACTTTCGAAAGTAACGACCTGTGATAGGGCGTTTCAAAATAAAGGACGACCATAGTTGAGGGCGTCAATTCCTGGTATTATCCGTTAATTTCTGGAATTATCTATTTTCAAAATAAAAAGCATTTTCTGTGTAACGTCCTACCTCAGGGCGTGTTTTTAAGAAACGCCGTTATCTTAGGCGTGTTCCATTAATGTCTAAACAAAGAAAGTTTTATTTCCAAATTTAAATCCAGGAAGAAACGCCCTTTCCTAGGTCGTGTTTCAAGAAACGTCTCTGTGAAGGTCGTCAATTCCTGATTTGACGCCCTGTCCTAAGTCGTGTTTCACTCCAGAGTCCTTCCTTTTTCCATCTTTCCCTCACAGTTCCCTACCATCCTTGGGACTCTTGCTCGATCTTGATCCTTCCCTGGATGCCTCATTACCCTTTCTTATCATTTCCTTGTTTGATCACATCCGATTGAAGCTATAAAAGAAAATATCGATCGATCGTGTGAGAGGTTAATGACTCAGAAGGTTAAGCACTCTAAGCATTCAAAAGGTTAAGCGTCACGAGCAGAGCCTTCTTCGTTCTCTGCATCCTTCGTTGGGCTTCATCCGGTGCTTCATCCGTCTACTTCCATCATACTCATCCGGTTTTCCCTTTACTGTCGCCAGGGACAGCAGGGTTTCTCAGCTTTTCATCTGTTTGTTCTACTTCATTTATACCACTCCATTCATCATATCTATTCATCCTTTGTATTTATTCACACCTTATTGCATTTTTTATCATCATACTCCCCTCTCTTAAGTCTTATTAAGGGGTTTTAAAACCACAAAAAAAAGAGGTGCGCACGTTGATGTCTTTTCATCATTTTATGTTAGTTTTGGATTGATACTATTGCACTTTGGCTGATCCCCCTCTCTTTTGTTTGTTTTTCATTGTCCTTTTTTTTACAAGGTAATCAACCAAGAAAACCCACTTCATCGGCCGGCCGATTGAAGTTGGAGGAAGAAATCCACATCCATCCCGCATCCCAATTTTCACCAGGTACACGCGATCTCCTTTTCTTCTTATTGAGGTAACCCCTCTGGCGATCACATCATCTCCACTTTAGCACCTCGTGCTATTTTTTATTGCATTCTTTTTGCATTATTTATTTATCTCCTTTTTGTCATATTTTTAATCTCCTCTCAAAAAAAAGAGCGGATTTTAATCCGATCTACACATGTGACACTCCTTTTCTGAGGTGAAGGATTTTTATCATGAGATCTCCTAGCATTCTTATCATCCTTCTCCATCAACTTGCACTCATGCATCAGATGACCAAATTTATGACAGTAATGACATATAATCTTCTTTTTAGATGCCTGTGAGTGTGTGTGAGGACTGTGATCAATATACACTGATGAACCCTTTTCATTTATTTTCTGATTTACAGTCCTTTTCTGATTTTTATCCTGTTTTCCTGTTTCTTAGCCTTGTACTGAGTTGGAGATGAAGTAGAAGGCTCATCCTGTTTAGAAGATTTAACAAAAACAGTTTTCAGGTTGACTCCATCAACCTTCCTCATGACTGGACTGTAACCCAGTCCTTCTTTCTTAAAATTAATCTTTGTTCCCAGGTTTTTCTGAACAGTGGGCTTCTGAGAAGTGTGAGAAGTAGAGCTAGCAACAAAAGATGTATGAATTTTATTTTCAAAATTCTTTTTATTTACAGGATTATAACCTAACCCCTCCTTCTGAAAATTGACTTTTACTCCCAGTTGTTTGTTCAGATTATCTTGCCCACTCACAAATTTAGACAAGGAGTTTTTTAAATCCTGAATTTCTTTTTCTAGTGAGGAAATGTGTAACTCATAACTGGCAATCTCTTACTCACTGCAATTCATAGCTTCATTCAAAACTTTGTTAGCAGTTTTATATTTCTCAATTTCATTTTTCAGATTGCTCAGTTTATCAGAATCTTCAACGCAAACACTTTTACATCTTTCTAAAGCTAGAAGTCTCTCAGACATAGTGGAGTTCAGCATTTTCAATTTCTCATTTTCTTCCTTAAGTTTGTCATTCTGAACCAATTCATTTATTAGAAGCTGATCTTCTGAATTGACTTCATACTTTCTTCCATTTTCAATTTCCTTCATATCTTTTTGCTATTTTTCAAGATCTTTCTGTAATTCTATGTTTACAGACTTTATGGCATTAAGTTTTTCAATCAGCAATTTGTTCTCCTGTTTAAGTTTCTCTGATTTCTCTTCATCTTCTTTGGAGAGTTTTCTGAGAGAGTCATCTTCAGATTTTAGCTTGTTTAGTTCAGAGTAAGCACATTCAAGTTCCTCCTTCAGTTTTGCATTCTGATTTTTATACATATGATTATCAGACAGACATGCATCATGAAATTGCTTCTTACTTGAACAGTTTTCACATGGAGAGCTAGAACTATCTATCCCAATACCCTTCTTCAACTTTTTATACTGTTTTCTTAAGCTCTCATGTGACTCTAACAATTCAGCATATGCATTCTCCCAATCATCAAGAGAAAAATTCTCGAAGAGATTTACCTCATCATCATCATCTTCATTTTGGTTGCTGCTTTGATTGCTTCTGTCAGCCATCATGCAGCTGTCCTCATTCCTCTTCTGAGTTCGCTTCAGCATGTCCAGAATATCTTTAGCAGAACTGCAATCAAAGAAACATGAATGAAAAGCTCTATCAGTAGCTGCCTTCATTAGATTTATTGCTATCTGATTTTCTTCATGCAGTGATTTTTGACTGTCAGTCCATTTGGACTTTTTCTTTGGTAATTCATGAGGACCGTGTGAAATTACTTTCCGCAGGTCTGGATTAACAGAATTAGCATAATTCTTCAGACCAGCAAACAATACATTAAAATGCGTACCACTGAAAATTGGTGGATGGGCCATGAGAACAAATAACAAGAAAATTCAATGCAACAGGAATATTGATGCACTAAAAACAAATTAGCACCGAAGACAGCAGGATCGGATCTACAGGTCGCTGGACCTTCTAAGCAGACACCGCTCTGATACCA
Source organism: Amorphophallus konjac (assembly GCA_022559845.1). Lineage (NCBI taxonomy): Eukaryota > Viridiplantae > Streptophyta > Magnoliopsida > Alismatales > Araceae > Amorphophallus > Amorphophallus konjac. The sequence continues at coordinate 25,729,014 of CM040120.1, forward strand.
ATTGTTAGGGTGCTAGGCCCGGATACAGAGGGGGGTGAATGTATCCTGCTAGGAATAATGCCCAAATAAAAAAAAACTCAGATGCTAGACGCAATCACAGAATAAAACTAATTCAATTAAACTTATGAGCAAGCACATGGAGCGCGCCTGTCCAAGCATCTAGCGGAAGCAAACACACAAAGCAAACCACTGCTCAATAGATTTTTAGGTGGTTTGGTCCTCCAGACCTACATCCACCCCTCACTCCCAACCAGAGTGAGGCTTCACTAGCAAATGCTAGAACCAAGTAGACTCAGTCTGCGAACAAGGTGCTGCCACACAGCTTGACCAGGGGAACAACCTCCCCTCTTCCTCCCAACCGGAGGGACACCCCAAGTGACTCCCAGCCACTTGGAAACCAGAGACCGAAGTCTCTCTTCCTCCAGACCGGAGGGACCCCTGGACTTGCTAGCCACAAGCCCAGAACCGGAGACAAGTCTCCCTTCTCCTGAATCCACAGGAGGAACCCGATCCCCAGCAGGGCAATCGGAAGAACAAGGCTAACCAAAGAAACAAAAGAAAAAATAAATAAACATAAAAAGTACGGCAACAAAAGCTGGAAATGAAACACAAGAGATGTAGCTCTCAATGAGCATAGTCATTCTGGATTTGATCCACGAACAGACTGAACTGATCTTCAATAGACTCTCTCCTCCTCTTCTTTTCTTCCTCTTCTTTCTGCTTCTCTTTCTTCTCTCTTTCTTCTCACTTCTCACGAGCACTATCTCTCTCTTTTCCTTCTTCTGCTCTCTTTTCTTCTTCTTCTCTATTCTCTGTATCGTGGAGGCACTCTCTGCTCTTCAGCTTTTCTCGATGGCTCTCTGCCTTTCGATCACTCTCAGCCGATGGAGGAGACTCCATATATATACCAGCAGCAGGCAGCTAGGGCTTATGCTCTTTTCGATTCCCGCCCAAGCTTCAGTGGTCCACGTGTCAGCATTTCAGCCTCTAGGATCACGTGCAAGTCTTGATGGCCTCATCCATTAAACCTGTCAGAAAATCAGTTGAATAACCTGTCAGTTAATTAGTTGAAGACAGTATCAGCTTAAGGCAATGTTCAGACTTCATTCAGCGAGCAAGGCACACATAGACGGCTGTATAGACTTAGTTAGTTCAGGCCGCTAACAACGAGTGTATAGACTTAACGAAATAGTGAGTGTACAGACTTTAGTAAGTAGAGAGTGTATAGACTTAGTTAGTTCAGTGCAATCCATAGCAATGTATAGACTTAGGCGTTCTGTTCAAGACAAAACTAATGTACAGACTTCATGCTGTACAGACTTGATGTTGATCAAAAGACCTTTGGACATCAGCCCAAGGTGTCAACGCTTCCATCGTGCAGCGTCGCCTCAGCTCCTCAAGCGAGATGCTCACGCCGTTGGCAACTGGCCAATGCGTCAACGCATCCAGTGTCAGCGTCGACGCAGTGAACAAGACAGAAAGCGAAAGACGCACAATTGCATCTACGCAGTCAGCCAAGTGCGTCAACGCACTAAAAGCACAGAACCCATGAAGACAGATAGGCTGTACAGACTTTGATGCTCAGAGACGATTGAATAGACTTTGCCTTAGAAACGAGTGTATGGACTTTGAAACAGCAAATGAATAAGGATGTACACTGAGTCGAAGAGGCAGGCTGTATAGACTTGGAGTTTAACATGCATGAAAACCAGTGTACAGACTTGCTGTCCTTCCAGCTGACGACTCCAGTGTATAGACTTGCTGAGGGAGTGACTGTACAGAGTTTGGAATGTTAGAGCCAATGAATAGACTTGTACAGTGCAGCGAGTGTACAGACTTTGAGTGTTAGGGCCAATGTATAGACTTGTAAGCCCATGTGGATGTATAGACTTGAACGAGTGAAGTCGATGTATAGACTTGCCTATGCGAAGCCACTGTACAGACATTGAAAACGTGAAGCCAGTGTACAGACTTGAAGAACAGTTCAATGTATTGACTTAGCGTTGTATATACTTGGCTTTGAACGCTTGAGCTGAAGATAATGTACAGACTTAGCTGTTCAACAGCCATTGTATGGACTTGTACAGTGGAGCGCAGTGTACAGACTTTGAATGAGACGCTTAGAAAGACGATCCAGCGTATAGACTTTGATGGAATGAGGCGATGTGCATACTTGCTGAGTTGACGCTGCAGCCCAATGAGTTGACGCTGCAACGTATATACTTTACGTTCAACTGAGGATGTATGGACTTTGACGAAGTGAAGCAGTGTACAAACTTTGAAGTTCCACTGTGGATGTACAGACTTGAAGATCCACTGTGGATGTATAGACTTGAATGAGTGAAGCAATGCACAGGCTGTACATACTTGAAGAATGCTTGCAGAAGGCGATGTATAGACTTGGTGAACACTGCAACCGTAATCGGATGTATAGAGTTGAAGTTAGACAAACCAGTGTATAGACTTCAGTTAAGTGCATTGGCTGCACAGACTTCAATTAGAAGATGCCCGGTGTACAGACTTGAAGAAGAGATGCCAATGTACAGACTTAATGATATGAACACTAAGGCATGCTGTACAGACTTACTCGATCAAGCTGATGTACAGACTTTGATACCCAGACAGTCAGTGTTCTGATGGGTCGACGCATCAGCAAGGGTGGGTCGACCCACTACTGTTCATACTAACTAAGTAGAGTGTAGCAATGAACGCTTTATGCATCAGTTAACATGACTGAACATCAAACATGTTAAACTAAACTGAGCAGCAAGATGACTGAACATTTGATAAACTGAGTTATGATCAGAAAATAACTGAATAACAGCATGATGACTCACACAGCAAGATGACTCACAGTGATTAACTCACATCAAAAACCAATCATCAAAACCATCATCAAAACCACAGGGGCACAACAGAGGCGTGCCGCTGAAGGGGCCTCAGGGCGTGCCGTTGAAGGGCTAAAGGGGGCGTGCCACTGAAGGCCACTAGGGGCGTGCCACTGAAGGGGCCTCAGGGCGTGCCGCTGAAGGGGCCTCAAGGCGTGCCGTTGAAGGGCCGAAGGGGGCGTGCCGCTGAAGGGCCCAAGGGGCGTGCCGCTGAAGGGCGTCAGGGGCGTGCCACTGAAGGGCGTGCCGTTGAAGGGCGTGCCGTTGAAGGGCTAAATGGGCGGTTTTGAGCTCGTTGCGAGCATGAGTTGTGACCCATCTGATTTTCTTCGAGGCCTATGAATTGTGGGGCTCTTGGTGATTGGTTTCTCTTCACCGTCGTGACTCTTGAGATAGCTTTACGGCAGGGTGTGCGTGTTAGGGGGGTCCGGATGGCCCTCCCTTCTTCACAGTTTCTTCAGTTGACGTGGTTGTTGTTGCTGGACTAGTTGGGACATGCGGGAGTGCAATTTTGCATGTCCACAAATGCCCCCCACCCGTGGGTAGCGCAGGCGAAGGATGAGTCAGGCGGTGCCTGTGGGTGTGCTTGTCTCTTCTTCCCTTCGTTGGCGCCGATGGGGTGTCGGGGGCCGACATAGTTTATTTTTCTCTTCTTCTCTTCGTCAGTGCCGACGGGTGTCAGGGACCGACGTAGTTTATTTGTCTCTTCTTCTCTTCGTCAGTGCCGACGGGGTGTCGGGCACTGACGTAGTATGTTGGTCTCTTTGCCTCTTCATCGGTGCCGATAGGGTGCCGGGGACTGACGTAGTTTATTTGTCTCTTCTTCTCTTCATCAGTGCCGACGGGGTGTCGGGGACTGACGTAGTTTATTTGTCTCTTCTTCTCTTCATCAGTGCCAACGGGGTACCGGGGACTGACATAGTTTATCTGTCTCTTCTTCTCTTCATCAGTGCCGACAGGGTGTCGGGAACTGACGTAGTATGTTGGTCTCTTTGTCTCTTCATCAGCGTCGACGGGGTGCCGGGGACTGACATAGTTTATTTGTCTCTTCTTCTCTTCATCAGTGCCGACGGGGTGCCGGGGACTGACGTAGTTTATTCGTCTCTTCTTCTCTTCATCAGTGCCGACGGGGTGTCGGGAACTGACGTAGTATGTTGGTCTCTTTGTCTCTTCATCAGCGCCGACGGGGTGCCGGGGACTGACATAGTTTATTTGTCTCTTCTTCTCTTCATCAGTGCCAACGGGGTGCCGGGGACTGACGTAGTTTATCTGTCTCTTCTTCTCTTCATCAGTGCCGACGGGGTCTCGGGAACTGACGTAGTATGTTGGTCTCTTTGTCTCTTCATCAGCGCCGACGGGGTGCCGGGGACTGACGTAGTTTATTTGTCTCTTCTTCTCTTCATCAGTGCCGACGGGGTGCCGGGGACTGACGTAGTTTATCTCTCTCTTCTTCTCTTCATCAGTGCCGACGGGGTGTCGGGAACAGACGTAGTATGTTGGTCTCTTTGTCTCTTTTCTTTCTTTTTAAACCACATTACCGGTACGAGCGTCCTTTCGGGTTTTCACCAGCACCGGCCCCCTCTTGCTTTTGCCCACGCACCCTCTCGAGTTTTCACATGGCGGGTGTGGACGCACTAAAATTCGCTCATTCAGGCGGTTCGTCTATTGCGTGCGTGGGCGTGCCAGTCACCGGAGTGACGATTTATTCGGGCTCCGAAGAGCCCAAGGTGCACTCGATCTGACTTCGTCAGACGATTGTGTGGTTCGTGTCGGGACCGAATCCCGTCGCGCCATAAAGGTCACGACGTCATTTACATCCCCCATACGAGGGAATACCCTTGATTAATCGTCGGGAATCAGGGCCTCATGGCCAGGGAATCGATTGCATGGAAGGTCTATTACGAGGTATTGAAATCCTCGCATGAGAGTGAGAAGAAAGCATTCACGGTCATGTCGGTCATGTGCTGACCATTTAATATTCAGACGAATGTCCGGCTCGGGAAAAGTGCGATCATCGCGGGAAAACCGGAGCATATGTATGCCGAGGTACGGCAAATCTATTGTTCGGAAGAGCGGAGAACGTTCGGCTAAACCTCGGTCGGAGCGGTCAGAAACCAGTAAATCTGTTGGCCCGGTGCAAGAGCAAGCTGCGACCATACTGCGGTGGGCCCCCCGTGGTCGAAACAAGACTTGCATGAGCGTCATTAATATTTCCGGTGCCAAGGGGCAACGAGGGAATATCCCTTGAATTGGCTGAAAAGCCCTGTGTCTAGGTAAGCGGACGTTCGAAACGTGTCGGTCATTCGGGAGACCGTTTAATATTCGGACGGGAGTCCGGCTTGAGAATATTGTAATCGTCGCGGGAGGACCCGGAACATATGCATGCCGGGATACGGCAAGTTTATTATTCTGGGACACCGAAAACATTCGGTTAAATCTCGGTTAGTGTAGCAGGAAACCGGTAAGTCTATTGGCCTGATGCGAGGTCGAGTCAAGACCATACCGGGGGCGCCTCCCGTGGTCCGAACGAGGCTTGCGCGGGCATCATTAATATTTCCGGTGCCGGAGGGCAACGGGGGAGAGTCCCAGGACTAGACTCCAAAACCGAAAACGTGTTCGAAGGGAGCGGGTTGTAGACCGAGGATATGAGCCGAACGGCGACCACGATTGGGACGGACCCGAGGTCTAAGCGTGGCCCACGGAGGTCTTATTGATATTCCCATGGAAGGGGTCCAGGGGTGGCGAGGACCGTCTCGTTCTATTCCGATTTTGTCGGTCACTCACGGACCTTTTCATGTTCGGGCAAGGGCCCATATTGAAAGTACGACGTGGATGGAAACGATCCCGTACAAATGTATGCCGAGTTTACGGCAGTTTCAATGAAAGAACGGGAACGAATCCCATTAGAATGAATCTGATTTAACGGGCTATCGGCCCGGAGCAATGCCGGCTCACGACCATGTCGGGGAGGGAGCCGTCGGCCATATTGGTTACTCACGGGTCTTTTCATGTTCAGACACAGGTCCGTAATAGAAACGCGGCGAAAACCGAGGTGAACCCGTTCAAATGTCTGCCGAGCGTGCGGCAATTTTAGTAGTGGCTCGGAAAGGATCCGGCCTGAGAAACGAGTCCGGTTTAGTCGGAATGTCAGCCCGAGGCGAGGTCGGGCCATGGCCATTTCGGGATAATTCCCAAGACTCAGGCCCAACCTGGAAGGGCGACATTGTTGTTCCTTCAGCACCGGATCACGAGAGAGACGGGGCTGCAGAGTGGATTTTACCATTTTTTTATCTGGGTTTTTAAATTATGTGCATATATATATATTATTGCTTATTTCCCTTTTATGTATTTATTCTGGATGATTTCTCTATTTTGTTTATTATTATTACTATTATATTTTCCCTTTCCTTTTTCTTACTATTATTATTATTATTTCACATTTTTTTATTTATTTCTCATATATGTATATTCAGGTTTATTTATGTATCATAATTTTTATTAATTTATTATCATTATTATCATTATCATTATCATGACGTATTTATATATGTTTATATATATTTATTTTGGAAGGAAAAGTGGGCCGTTGGGGGCAAAAAGGGGTGTACCGCTGAAGGAAGGTGGGCAGAAAAGCGTGCCGGCGAAGGGCTGGAGACGTGTGCCGTTGAAGGGCTTGAGGAGGGCGTACCGGTGAAGGCCTGAAGGAAGTGTACCGCTGGGGCGATGGCTGGAGAGTGTGTCGGTGAAGGAGGGGGATAACATAAAGTCTGTACGTTCCTCAGCCTAAAGTCTATACATTGTCTATTCAACCAGCACACAAAGTCTATACGTCCTTTAGTCTAAAGCCTGTACATTGCGGCTCAAAGTCTATACATTGTCCATTGGCTGCAGTCCAAAGTCTATACATTGTCTGTTGGCTGCAGCTCGAAGTCTGTACATTGATAACCCCAAAGTCTATACGTTGCAGCTCAGAGTCTATACATTGGCCAGCATTCATCAGCTCAAAGTCTGTACATTGGCCAGCATAAAGTCTATACATTGCAGCTCAAAGTCTATACATTGGCCAGCATTCATCAGCTCAAAGTCTGTACATTGGCCAGCATAAAGTCTATACATTGCAGCTCAAAGTCTGTACGTTGCAGCTCAAAGTCTATACATTGGCCGGCCCAAAGTCTGTACATTGGCCAACTCAAAGTCCATACATTGTTCAGCTCAAAGTCTATACATTGTCCCTTGGCTGCAGTTCAAAGTCTGTACATTGCAGCTCGAAGTCTATACATTGGCCAGCCCAAAGTCTGTACGTTGGCCAACTCAAAGTCTATACATTATTCATTGGCTGCAGATCAAAGTCTATACGTTGGCTATTGGCTGCAACTCAAAGTCTATACATCATCTATTAGAGTCTATACATCAGCCAGCTCAAAGTCTGTACGTTGCAGCTCAAAGTCTATACATTGGCCAGCCCAAAGTCTGTACGTTGGCCAACTCAAAGTCTATACATTATTCATTGGCTGCAGCTCAAAGTCTATACATTGCAGCTCAAAGTCTATACGTTGGCCAATCCAAAGTCTGTACGTTGGCCAACTCAAAGTCTATACATTGTTCATTGGCTGCAGCTCAAAGTCTATACGTTGCAGCTCAAAGTCTATACATTGGCCAGCCCAAAGTCTGTACGTTGGCCAACTCAAAGTCTATACATTATTCATTGGCTGCAGCTCAAAGTCTATACATTGCAGCTCAAAGTCTATACGTTGGCCAATCCAAAGTCTGTACGTTGGCCAGCTCAAAGTCTATACATTGTTCATTGGCTGCAGCTCAAAGTCTATACGTTGCAGCTCAAAGTCTATACATTGTCTATGAAAGTCTATACATTATTCATTGGCTGCAGCTCAAAGTCTACACGTTGTAGTTCAAAGTCTATACATTGGCCAGCCCAAAGTCTATACATCATTCATTAGAGTCTATACATCGGCCGGTCCGAAGCCTGTACGTTATTCATTGGCTGCAGATCAAAGTCTATACGTTGCAGCTCGGGGTCTATACATTGCTCGTGCAGCCGACACCCGAAGTCTATACATTCTTCAGCTTATTCAGCCCAAAGTCTATACGTTGTCCCTTGGCTGCGGCTCGAAGTCTGTACATTGCTCATTGCTTTGTTTGTGCGTCAATCTGCCAAGTCTATACATTGGGTTCTACTGAGACGGTGGATGAGGGTGTACCGGCGAAGGGAGAGAGAGACAATGGGAGGGGTGTACCGCTGGGGAATGGAGTGTACCACTGGGTGTAAAGAGGGGTGTGCCGCTGGGGGTAACAAGGGTGTACCGCTGAGGGTAGTGAGAGTGTACCGCTGGGGCTAAGCAGGGGTGTACCGCTGGGGGTTAGGATGGGGCAGTAGAGTGTGCCGGCGAAGGGCCAGATGGGTGCACCGTTGAAGGCGCTGCGGGAAGTGTGCCGGCGAAGGGGAGAATGAGGTAGTGGGAGAGGGATGAAGGTGTACCGGTGAAGGTTGGGATCTTCTATTATTTGTTTTTAAGGCTTTTCTTTTCTTCGTTTATTGATTTTTATATAGTCTTATATAAACATCTCATTTCCTTGGTTCTGTTCATCCTTTTTGCTCACAAGTCAAACGTCTGATATGTTATGTCGTTATTCGGTTCAGTTCTTCTCACGCTACCGGCAGTGGCTAGATTAGTCGGAAAGTTTTATCGTTGATCGTTCTGTTCGTTTGTTGCTTCCTTTTGCCTTTTTAACATGTTGTTATTTTCTGACAAAAATTCGGCAGCATCTCCCCTTGACCCGGAGCGTAAGGGAGATAAAGGGAACGCGCCCACATGGAGTGGCGGAACCCGACAACTGGAGGTGGGCGCCCGGAGACAACAACACCTTTATGGGGCCTCGGAAAACCCGGAGGAAACCGTGAACGGAGGACTTCTAGTACTAGGCAAAATGGGCTGGGGGTTCAGCTGAGGGCGTACCGCTGAGGGCCCATTGGGGCGTGCCGCCGAAGGCCAAAATAGGCGTGCCGGCATAGGGCCAGAAAGTGTGTCGCTGAGGGCCTAAGGGGTGTACCGGCCAAGAGCAACGGGGTGTGCCGCTGAGGGCCAATAGGGATGTACCGCTGAGGGCCAGAAGGGCGTACCGGCCAAGGGCCAACGGGGTGTGCCACTGAGGACCAAAAGGTGTGCCGGCCAAGGGCTGGAGAGTGGCATCGCTGGAGGATTAAAAAAGAGCTACATGTGTGGGCTGGGGGGGGAACCTACAGGCTATTCAGGGAAAAAAGGGGGATTCAAGACTGAGGAAGGGCTGCTGGAACTGAGTGAAGGACCCACAAGGCCAGGCTCCAAAGGGGAGACATCACATTGATACGGTGACTCGAAAGAAACCGGAGAAACGGAGAAAACGGACAACACACTTCATGCGTTGTGAAGGCGGGAGTAAACCATCAGACATAGCGGGAAAGACCCAAGAAAGATGATTTTTCATTCATGGGAAGCAAAGGGCCGAGGCCCCGCATATACGTTGACAAACATGCCCGGGCCAAGGCTACAGACAAGAAAGAAAACCCAAAAGCAAAAGAAATGGAGGAAGAAAGCAAGGAAAACTACATAAGGAAAGGGGTCGGAGCTGGAGGGGGGGGGACAATCGTCCACCCTCCTGTTACATTCAAACCCTCCTCCTCTCTTACTCTCTCTTCTTCCCGGTAGCCGTCGGAGGAAGCTCACACCGGAACGCCTCTTCTCCTCTTCTCTCTTCTTCTCTTGTCTCCTCTCTGTGGGTGTGTCTCCGTCTGCTCCTTCTCCTCCTTCTCCTTCCCTCTTTCTTTTTTTGTGCTGAGTGGGAGGGGGATTTATACTCCCAGCCGCGGGAGCCTTCGAGCACGACAGTCGGAGGCGGGAAGCGACTGGTCATGATGGGGTTTGACTTCCCCTGTCCTGGCTGTCAGGGGAGTAGCCTGCGTGGCCCAACCGTTGGTTGACACCTCAGACAGCTCACTGCGTGCCAAGGATATGTAGGGCATGGGCTTCACGTCGCTTGGCCGTTGAAAAACCTTCACGCTGTACCGCTGGCGGGCTGAAGAAGCGTGTCGCTGTAAGACACTATAAGCGTGCCGCTGAAGAGGGCAAAAGGCATGCCGCTAAAGGTTGCCCAAGCGTGCCGCTGAATGGGGCAAAAGACGTGCCGTTGAAGGTTCAAAGAAGTGTGCCGCTGGGCAGGGCAAAAGGCGTGCCGTTGAAGGCTTGAAATAGTGTGCCGTGGAAGGCTTGAAATAGTGTGCCGTGGAAGGCTCGAAATAGTGTGCCGTTGAAGGCCCGAAATAGTGTGCCGTTGAAGGCACATGGGGCGTGCCGTTGAAGGCTTGCAGGGCGTGCCGCTGAAGGCCATTGGGGCGTGCCGTTGAAGGCCTGCAGGGTGTACCGCTGGAGGCCATTGGGGCGTGCCGCTGAAGGGCGTTGGGGGTGTGCCGCTGAAGGCCAACGGCGTGCCGCTGAGAGGGGCCAGTGGCGTGCCGCTGAAGGGCCTTGGGCGTGCCGTTGAATGGCTAAATGGGCAGTTTTGAGCCCGTCGTGAGCACGAGTTGTGGCCCGTTTGATTTTCTTCGAGGCCCATGGATTGTGGGGCTCTTGGTGGTTGATTTCTCTTCACTGTCGTGACTCTGGAGACGGCTTCACGGCAGTGTGCATATTTGGGGAGTCTGGGTGACTAGTCTCTCCGGGGTTTCTTCACTCGGTGCCGTTGTTGATGCTGGGCCAAGCAGGATATCTGTGCGTGTAATTTTTGGTGTCCACAAATGCCCCCCACCCACGGGTAGCGCAGGCGAAGGATGAGCCGGGCGGTGCCCGCGGGTGTACTGGTCTCTTTTTCTCTTCGTCGGTGCGGACGGGGTGTCGGGAGCTGACATGGTTTGTTTGTCTCTTCTTCTCTTCGTCAGTGCCGACAGGGTGTCGGGAACTGACATGGTTTGTCTGTCTCTTCTTCTCTTCGTCAGTGCATGGTTTGTCTGTCTCTTCTTCTCTTCGTCAGTGCCGACAGGGTGTCGGGAACTGACATGGTTTGTCTGTCTCTTCTTCTCTTCGTCAGTGCCGACAGGGTGTCGGGAGCTGACATGACTTGTCTGTCTCTTCTTCTCTTCGTCAGTGCCGACAGGGTGTCGGGAGCTGACATGACTTGTCTGTCTCTTCTTCTCTTCGTCAGTGCCGACAGGGTGTCGGGAGCTGACATGATTTGTATGTCTCTTCTTCTCTTCATCAGTGTCGATCGGAGACGGAGAATGATGTGGTATGTTGGTCTCTTCTTCTCTTCGTTAGTGCCGACAGGTTGCCGGGCGCTGACGTGGTATGTTGGTCTCTTCTTCTCTTCGTCAGTGCCGACGGGGTGTCGGGGACTGACATGACATGTTGGTCTCTTTGTCTCTTCATCAGTGCCGGTGGGGTGCCGGGAACTGAAGCAGTATGTTGGTCTCTTTGTCTCTTCGTCAGTGCCGACGGGGCGTCGGAAGCTGACATGCTCTGTTGGTCTCTTTGTCTCTTCGTCAGCGCCGACTGGGTGCCGGGAACTGACGTACTTTGTTCGTCTCTTCTTCTCTTATTTTTCTTCTCTTCTCTTTTTTCCTCTTCTATATTCCCTTGCACGTAAGCATGGGGTGAGAATTTATTTAGTGTCCTCAAATCAGGGAAGCGGGCTGCAAAAGCCGAAATTTGGGGAGTAGGCTGCCAGAGCCAGACTTGGGAAAGCGGGCCATGGGGGCCGAGGTAAGTAGGCTACAAGAGCCAAAGTTGGGAAGCACGCTATAAAAGCCAAAGGGAAGCAGGCCAGAAGAGCCAAAGTCGGGAAGCGGGCCGCGGAGGCCGAATTGGGGGAGCAGCTTATAAAGCCAAGGATATTGGGAAGCGGGCTGCAAGAGCCGAAATTATGGGAAGTGAGCCGCGAAGGCCGAATTCTGGGAAGCAGGCTATGAGAGCCGAATTCCGGGAAGCAGGCTGCAAGAGCCAAAGATGTTGGGAAGCGGGCTGCAAGAGCCGAAATTACGGGAAGCGGGCCGTGAAGGCCGAATTCTGGGAAGCAGGCTATGAGAGCCGAATTTCGGGAGGCAGGCTGCAAGAGCCAAAGATATTGGGAAGCGGGCTGCAAGAGCCGAAATTATGGGAAGCGGGCCGTGAAGACCGAATCGGGGAAGCGGATTACAGAAGCCGGAGTTGGGAGATTAACGAGCCGCGAGGGCAAGAGGTAGGCCATGGGGGGCCAAGATTGGGCTCTACGAGCCAGAGCTGGTAAAATAGGCTGCGATAGCCGAAATTGATTTTACTGTATACACACATTGTTTTTTTTATTTATTTTTTGTTATTATTTTTTTTATTCAAGCATGCAGGCATTCATTAGCAGACATAACATAAATATACGTATGTGATAGCTCCCTCTATAGGGGATGGGATAGGGACATCGCCCATAATTCGCAGACACGGCGCGGGCCACGAGGCATAATTGAGGGGTGGTGCACCCGTCAAGAGGATATCGCACGTCTTGCATGCATAGCCTTAATTCACGCATTTCACCCGAGGCAATTCTCTGTGGCGTGGCGGTACAAATGTGTGAACAAAGAGCCCTAACCATAGGGATATGCAGGTTTTCCTGGTGACACCCGAGGATCACTCTAGCGCCTACACATTAGTTCCAGGCTTTCGACTTTCGGTAGCTTCACACAGCCCCCACTTGTTTATTTTGGTAGCGGATTTCACGGTTCAGCACGAGTCTCCTCATGTGTCTCAAAGGGGATTCCCGGCTACTAAGATTCGTCCTTATTGTGATTCTATTGCGGATTCCACCGTTTGACGCGAGTTTCCTCATATGTCTCAATGGGGATTCCCGGCTAATAGGTTTCATCCTTATTGTAATTCGCTTCACCATTTCGCGCGAGTCTCCTCATGTGTCTCAATGGGGATTCTCGGCTACTCGGATTCACGTTTCTCTCTTTTTTCTTTTTTTTTCTCTTTTTTTTTTTACAGTGGGGGTAGGCAGCTTTTTCCTCACGATTACCTTTCACGCGAGTGCAGGAATTCAAGCCTCCGTAGAGTGCTAAGAAGAAATTCGGGCAATCCCTATAGCCGAAGGCTATTGAACACATCAAGTGCTAAGTGTGGGAGCGTTGCCTCAGGTTTATTTTGTGAGCTGGGCTTAGCGATTCAGCCATGACTCTTCCCCTTGACGTGTGCACCCGCCATAACTGGGTTCCCTTCGAACGCAGGCCATGACGCCCGTGCATCCGGAATCGGGCGATATTATTTAGCAAGGAAACACGGTCCTAGAAAATTCCAAGGAGGTGTATTATTCTATATTAAGCAACCATGCAAACAGGGCAATCAAGCATTCTCTTCTTCCTTCTTTTTTATTTTGTTGTTTGTTGTTGTTGTTTTTTTTTCCCTGTGTTTTTTTTTGTTTGTTGTTGTTTTTTTTTTGTGGCATAAGAAAATATTGTTGTTACGTATAAGTGTAGCGGTAGTAGAGGTATTAGGGAAGAAGACAACGGAGGGCCGAAAGGACATCAGGGAAGCGGGCTATAGAAGCCGAGGGACATTGGGGAAGCAGGCCATAAAGGCCAAAAGGAAGCAGGCTGCGAGAGCCCAAGTTGGAAAGCAGGCTGCGAGAGCCAAAGTTGGGAAGCGGGCTATAAAAGCCAGAATTGGGGAGCAGGCCACGGAGGCCAAAGGGGAAGCGGGCTACGGGAGCCAGAACTGGGAAGCAGGCCACAAAGGCTAAAGGGGAAGCAGGCCATGAGAGCCAAAGTTAGGAAGCAGGCCATAAAAGCCAAAGATAAGCAGGCTGCGAGAGCCAAAGTTGGAGAGCAGGCCATAAAAGCCAAGGGCAAGCAGGCTACGAGAGCCAGAATTGGGCAGCAGGCTATAAAAGCCAAAGGGAAGCAGGCTGCAAGAGCCAAGGTTGGGAAGCAGGCCACGAGGGCCAAAGGTAAGCAGGCTGCGAGAGCCAAAGTTGGGAAGCGGGCTGCAAGAGCCGAATTCTGGGAAGTAGGCCGTAAAGGCCGAATTCTGAGAAGCAGGCTGCAAGAGCCAAAGTTAAGCAGGCTGCAAGGGCCAAAGTTGGGGAGCAGGCTATAAAAGCCAGGGGGAAGCAGGCTGCGAGAGCCAAAATTGGGAAGCGGGCCACGAGGGCCGAATTTTGGGAAGCAAGCTACAAAAGCCAGGATCTGGGAGGCCTTTGTCGGTTTAACGCCCCGTCGGCAGATGGTCTAGTCGGTTTAACGCCCCGTCGGCGGAAGGTTTAGTCGGTTTAACGCCCCGTCGGCGGAAGGTGTAGTTGGTTTGACGCCCCGTCGGCGGAAGGTTTAGTCGGCTTAATGCCCCGTCGGCGGAAGGTGTAGTCGGTTTAACGCCCCGTCGGCGGAAGGTTTAGTCGGTTTAACGCCCCGTCGGCGGAAGGTTTAGTTGGTTTCTATTTGTTGGATGGCTGGAGGTCGGAGGTAAAAGTTTGCCTCGTGACCCTTCTTTCTCTTCTTCTCTTCTTCTTTTGTAGGGAGGCAGGTGCAAGACCATGTTCGCCTCATGTCTCTTTTTCTCTTCTCTTCTTCTTTTGTAGAGAGGCGGGTGCGAAGACCATGTTCGCCTCATGTCTCTTTTTCTTCTCTTCTTTTTGTGTGATGAGGCGGGCTCGAGGGCCATGTCTGTCTCATGTGTCTCTTCTTTCCATTTCTTCTCTTCTTTTTGTTTGGTGAGGCGGGCTCGAGGGCCATGTCTATCTCATGTGTCTCTTCTTTCCTTTTCTTCTCTTATTTTTGTTTGGTGAGGCGGGCTCGAGGGCCACGTCTGCCTCATGTCTCTTTTTTTCTTCTTCTTTTGTGGAGAGGCCGGTGCAAGGACCATGTGTGCATCATGTCTCTTTTTCTTCTCTTCTTTTTGTGTGATGAGGCGGGCTCGAGGACCACGCCTGCCTCATGTGTCTTTTCTTCTTCTTCTTTTGTGTGATGAGGCGGGTGCGAAGACCGCGTCTGCCTCGTGACTCTTCTTCTATTCTTCTTTTATGGAGAGGCAGGTGCAGGGACCATGTTCGCCTCATGTCTCTTTTTTTCCTCTTCTATTCTTCTTTTGTAGAGAGGCAGGTGCAGAGACCATGTTTGCCTCATGATTGCTCTTTCTCTTCTTCTCTTCCTTTTTTTATGGAGAGGCAAGTGCAAGGACCATTTTTACCTCGTGATCATTTCTTTCTTTTCTTCTCTTCTTCTTTTGTGTAGAGAGGCGGGTGCAGGGACCATGTGTGCATCATGTCTCTTTTTCTTCTCTTCTTTTTGTGTGATGAGGCGGGCTCGAGGACCACGCCTGCCTCATGTGTCTTTTCTTCTTCTTCTTTTGTGTGATGAGGCGGGTGCGAAGACCACGTCTGCCTCGTGACTCTTCTTCTATTCTTCTTTTATGGAGAGGCAGGTGCAGGGACCATGTTCGCCTCATGTCTCTTTTTTTTCCTCTTCTATTCTTCTTTTGTAGAGAGGCAGGTGCAGAGACCATGTGTGCATCATGTCTGCTCTTTCTCTTCTTCTCTTCCTTTTTTTATGGAGAGGCAGGTGCAAGGATCATGTTTGCCTCGTGATCATTTCTTTCTTTTCTTCTCTTCTTCTTTTGTGTAGAGAGGCGGGTGCAGGGACCATGTTCGCCTCATGTCTCTTTTTTTCTCTTCTATTCTTCTCTTGTAGAGAGGCAGGTGCAAGGACCATGCTCGCCTCATGTGCATTATTTCTTTCCTTCTCTTCTTTTGTGTGATGAGGCGGGCTCGAAGACCACGTCTGCCTCATGTGTCTTCTTTTGGTTCTGCTCTTCTTCTTTTGTGTGAAGAGGCGGGTCCAGGGACCACGGCTGCCTCATGTGTCTTTTTCTTTACTCTGCTCTTTTTTTTTCTCTTAATGTGCCCCAGGTTGGGGCGTAGCTTCATTTGGTGTGCATCCCCCCTGAGGGGGGTGTGTTTTGCCTCTTCGCTTCTGTGCCCCCAGGCGGGGTGTATTTTTTTGGCTTCTATGTCCCCAGACCAGGGTGTGTTTTTTTTTAATGCCCCCGAGGCGGGGTGTAGCTCTCTTCAAATGCCCCCATGGTGGGGTATACTCTTCACGGCTTCTATGCCCCTAGGTGGGGTATGTTTCTTCTTCAAATGCCCCTAAGCCAGGGTGGACTTCTCTTCATATGCCCCTGAGCCGAGGCGTGTTCTTTATAGCTTCTAGGCCCTCGAGGCGAGGTATGCTTCTTCTTCATATGCCCCTGGTACGGGTGTATCTCTTGCTTCTTATGCCCCCCTGAGGCCGGGGTGTATCTCTTTACGGCTTCTATGCCCCCGAAGCAGGGTATGTTGTTTCTCCAAGTGCCGCTTAGGCGGAGTATATCTTCCTTCTTATGCTCCCAGATCGGGGTGTACGTCTCTTCTTCCGACGCCCCTAGGTCGGGGTATACTCTTTCTTCATGTGCCCCCAGGTCGGGATGTATGTCTCTTTGCTTTTTTTTTTGCGCCCCCGGATCGGGGTAAATGCTTCTGCTTCTTATGCGCCAAGGGCGGAGTGTACCTCTTTGTGCCCCCTGAGCGGGGTGGATGCTCTGCATGTGTCCCCAGGCCGGGGTGTAGCTTTGTCTCCCATGGAGGGGGTGTGTCGTTTCTTCAAAAGCCCCCAGACCAGGGTGTATTCTTCTCTTTCTTATACTCCCGAGGCGGGAGGGGTTCTCTTCATGTGCCCCCGTAGCGGGATGTGCTTCTTTCTTCAAGTGTCCCCAGGCCGGGCTGAATTCTTTTCTTCTCCCCAGACACACCGGGGGGAATGTTTGCTTCTTGTGCTCCCAAGGTGGGGCGTATTGCTGCTTTTGATGCGGGATGTAGTTCTTGCTTTTTATGCACCCGAGGCGGGGTGAATTCTTCTTCTTTGTTTACGTGCCCCCATATCGGGGTGTATTCCTCTCTTCATATGTTTCCCTAAGCCGGGGGATGTTGTTTGTTCTGCTTCAGATGTCCCCGGGGGGGATATATGTTGCTTCATGGACCCCTGAGGCCGGGATGTATTCCTTCTTCGAAGGCCCCTAAGTCGGGGTGTATTCTTCTCTTCTTATGCTCCCCGGGGTGGGGTACATTTCTTGCTTCTCATGCCCCCCACGGCGGGGTGTGGTTTCTCTCTTTGTGTGCCCCCATGGCGGGGCGGATCCTGCCTCCTTGCTTCTGTGCCCCGGGCGGGGCATGTTCTTCATAGCTTCTATGCCCCCAGTGGCGGGGTTTGTTTCTCCTTCACATGCCCCCAAGCCGGGGTGGACTTCTCTATGGCTTTTATGCCCCCAGGCGGGGTGTATGTTGCTTCATATGCCCCCAGGGTGGGGATGTATCCCGCTTCTAATGCCCCCATGGCGGGGTATGTCCTTGGCTCCTTATGCCCCCCAAGAGCTTCTTGTGCCCTCGAGGTGGGGTATGTCCTTGGCTTCTTATGCCCCCCAAGGTGGGGTGTGTTTTGCTTCTTGTGCCCTCGAGGTGAGGTGGGCTTCTTCTTCAAATACCCCCAAGATGGGGATGTGATTCTTGGCTTCATATGCCCCCAAGGCGGGGTATGTTCTACCTCTTGTGCCCCCAGAGGTGGGGTGTATGTTGCTTTTTGCACCCCAAAGGTGGAGTGTATTTCTCTTCGAGTCCCCCTGAGTCGGGGCGTAGCTGTGTCTCGCGTGCCCCCCCCTGCGGGGTGAGCTTGGCTTCTTGTGCACCCGAGGCGGGGTGAGTTCTTCTTCTTGTCATGCCCCTGAGTCAGGGCGTGTTCTTTACAGCTTCTATACCCTCGAGGCGAGGTGGCTTCTTCTTCAAATACCCTCAAGATGGGGGTATGATTCTTAGCTTCATATGCCCCGGACGTAGGGTATATCTTTTGTTTCTTATGCTCACGAGCCGGGATGTAGCTTCTTGGCCTCATATGCTGTTGAGGCGAGGGGTATGTTGCTTCAGGTGCCCCCGGGGGGAATGCATTTTGCCTCTACTGCCCCGTGGCGGGGTATATCTCTTGGCTTCTTACGCCCCCAAGGTGGGGTGTGTTTTCTTCTTGTGCCCCCGGGGTGGGGTATATCTTTCGCTTCTTATGCCCCCTCCTTAAGGCGGGGTGAAGTCTTTGCTTCAAATGCCCCTAAATCGGGGTATAGTTTTGTCTCATATGCCCCTAGAGCAGGGGTGTATTTCTCTTCATGTGCCCCTCAGTCGGGGTGTATCTTTGTTGGTTGTTGTGCCCCCAAAGGGAGGTGTCTTTCTCTTCATGTGCCCCGGGCACCGGGTGTATCTTTGCTCTTTTTTCTTGCCTCTTATGCCCCCGTAGCAGGGTATATATCTTCTTCTTATCCCCCATGGCGGGGTATATGCATGCTCTCTTCGGGAGTGGTGGCCGTGCTTGGCCTCATTGCTATAAAGCATTCCCCACAGCGGGCAGCCATTCACCAGGCTACAATTGTGGCTCGCTGGGTCTTTTAACAGCCACTCGAGGGGCCATCTTATGCCGGATGGAGGCAGTAGGAAGGAGGAACGAGCGGGGTCATTGCACCACAGACTCGGAGCCTCCTAGAGTCGGGCGGGATGCCGGGTTTCTTCTTGCTCTTTTAGTCGGCGATGCTGGCCAACTTTTCTTCCTTTCTTCTCTCTTTTTTTTCTTTTTTTTTCTCTTTATTTTTTTTCTTGTATGATTGACCAGGGTGGAGGTGCAGGAGAGCGCTCACCCCCTCAGGGAGGGGATGAGTGGTTCGCTCCACCGCATCAACCCCACAGTGGTAATCTTTGTTCAGCACGGGTCTCGACGGACGTGGCCGTACAACCCTCTATTGCCAATTCTTTCTCTTCTTTTTTTTTGCTTCTTTCTTTTCTCTCTTTTTTTTCTTTTCTTCTTTTCTACCTTTCTTCCTTTCTTCTTTTCTTCTTTTCTTCTCTTTCTTCTTGAGGGAAACGGGGGCTTGATTTCCCCTCCCTTATGTTCTCTTTCTCTTATCTTCTCTTCCCTTTTTTTCTTATAATAGCCCCCATGATTCTTGGAAGCTGCATATGCTTCGAAGCAGCGTTCTCGAGGCCGCGAAGGCAGCTGCACCGAGCCAGGCTTTTCTCCCCATAGGACTGGCGAAGACAGCACCTGCAATTCATCAAAGCAGGCAAACATCGTTTATTAGGGGGCCATGAGGCCCTGAATCCCGGCGAAGAGATGAAGGGTGGTTTGGTCCCACCGGGCGTGCCAGACTTGTGGACGCACTAAAATTCGCTCATTCAGGCGGTTCGTCTATTGCGTGCGTGGGCGTGCCAGTCACCGGAGTGACGATTTATTCGGGCTCCGAAGAGCCCAAGGTGCGCTCGATCTGACTTCGTCAGACGATTGTGTGGTTCGTGTCGGGACCGAATCCCGTCGCGCCATAAAGGTCACGACGTCATTTACATCCCCTATACGAGGGAATACCCTTGATTAATCACCGGGAATCAGGGCCTCATGGCCAGGGAATCGATTGCATGGAAGGTCTATTACGAGGTATTGAAATCCTCGCATGAGAGTGAGAAGAAAGCATTCGCGGTCATGTCGGTCATGTGCTGACCATTTAATATTCAGACGAATGTCCAGCTCGGGAAAAGTGCGATCATCGCGGGAAAACCGGAGCATATGTATGACGAGGTACGGCAAATCTATTGTTCGGAAGAGCGGAGAACGTTCGGCTAAACCTCGGTCGGAGCGGTCAGAAACCAGTAAATCTGTTGGCTCGGTGCAAGAGCAAGCTGCGACCATACTGCGGTGGGCCCCCCGTGGTCGAAACAAGACTTGCATGAGCGTCATTAATATTTCCGGTGCCAAGGGGCAACGAGAGAATATCCCTTGAATTGGCTGAAAAGCCCTGTGTCTAGGTAAGCGGACGTTCGAAACGTGTCGGTCATTCGGGAGACCGTTTAATATTCGGACGGGAATCCGGCTTGAGAATATTGTAATCGTCGCGGGAGGACCCGGAACATATGCATGCCGGGATACGGCAAGTTTATTATTCTGGGACACCGAAAACATTCGGTTAAATCTCGGTTAGTGTAGCAGGAAACCGGTAAGTCTATTGGCCTGATGCGAGGTCGAGTCAAGACCATACCGGGGGCGCCTCCCGTGGTCCGAACGAGGCTTGCGCGGGCATCATTAATATTTCCGGTGCCGGAGGGCAACGGGGGAGAGTCCCAGGACTAGACTCCAAAACCGAAAACGTGTTCGAAGGGAGCGGGTTGTAGACCGAGGATATGAGCCGAACGGCGACCACGATTGGGACGGACCCGAGGTCTAAGCGTGGCCCACGGAGGTCTTATTGATATTCCCATGGAAGGGGTCCAGGGGTGGCGAGGACCGTCTCGTTCTATTCCGATTTTGTCGGTCACTCACGGACCTTTTCATGTTCGGGCAAGGGCCCATATTGAAAGTACGACGTGGATGGAAACGATCCCGTACAAATGTATGCCGAGTTTACGGCAGTTTCAATGAAAGAACGGGAACGAATCCCATTAGAATGAATCTGATTTAACGGGCTATCGGCCCGGAGCAATGCCGGCTCACGACCATGTCGGGGAGGGAGCCGTCGGCCATATTGGTTACTCACGGGTCTTTTCATGTTCAGACACAGGTCCGTAATAGAAACGCGGCGAAAATCGAGGTGAACCCGTTCAAATGTCTGCCGAGCGTGCGGCAATTTTAGTAGTGGCTCGGAAAGGATCCGGCCTGAGAAACGAGTCCGGTTTAGTCGGAATGTCAGCCCGAGGCGAGGTCGGGCCATGGCCATTTCGGGATAATTCCCAAGACTCAGGCCCAACCTGGAAGGGCGACATTGTTGTTCCTTCAGCACCGGATCACGAGAGAGACGGGGCTGCAGAGTGGATTTTACCATTTTTTTATCTGGGTTTTTAAATTATGTGCATATATATATATTATTGCTTATTTCCCTTTTATGTATTTATTCTGGATGATTTCTCTATTTTGTTTATTATTATTACTATTATATTTTCCCTTTCCTTTTTCTTACTATTATTATTATTATTTCACATTTTTTTTATTTATTTCTCATATATGTATATTCAGGTTTATTTATGTATCATAATTTTTATTAATTTATTATCATTATCATTATCATGACGTATTTATATATGTTTATATATATTTATTTTGGAAGGAAAAGTGGGCCGTTGGGGGCAAAAAGGGGTGTACCGCTGAAGGAAGGTGGGCAGAAAAGCGTGCCGGCGAAGGGCTGGAGACGTGTGCCGTTGAAGGGCTTGAGGAGGGCGTACCGGTGAAGGCCTGAAGGAAGTGTACCGCTGGGGCGATGGCTGGAGAGTGTGTCAGTGAAGGAGGGGGATAACATAAAGTCTGTACGTTCCTCAGCCTAAAGTCTATACATTGTCTATTCAACCAGCACACAAAGTCCATACGTCCTTTAGTCTAAAGCCTGTACATTGCGGCTCAAAGTCTATACATTGTCCATTGGCTGCAGTCCAAAGTATATACATTATCTGTTGGCTGCAGCTCGAAGTCTGTACATTGATAACCCCAAAGTCTATACGTTGCAGCTCAGAGTCTATACATTGGCCAGCATTCATCAGCTCAAAGTCTGTACATTGGCCAGCATAAAGTCTATACATTGCAGCTCAAAGTCTATACATTGGCCAGCATAAAGTCTATACATTGGCCGGCCCAAAGTCTGTACATTGGCCAACTCAAAGTCCATACATTGTTCAGCTCAAAGTCTATACATTGTCCCTTGGCTGCAGTTCAAAGTCTGTACATTGCAGCTCGAAGTCTATACATTGGCCAGCCCAAAGTCTGTACGTTGGCCAACTCAAAGTCTATACATTATTCATTGGCTGCAGATCAAAGTCTATACGTTGGCTATTGGCTGCAACTCAAAGTCTATACATCATCTATTAGAGTCTATACATCAGCCAGCTCAAAGTCTGTACGTTGCAGCTCAAAGTCTATACATTGGCTAGCCCAAAGTCTGTACGTTGGCCAACTCAAAGTCTATACATTATTCATTGGCTGCAGCTCAAAGTCTATACATTGCAGCTCAAAGTCTATACGTTGGCCAATCCAAAGTCTGTACGTTGGCCAACTCAAAGTCTATACATTGTTCATTGGCTGCAGCTCAAAGTCTATACGTTGCAGCTCAAAGTCTATACATTGGCCAGCCCAAAGTCTGTACGTTGGCCAACTCAAAGTCTATACATTATTCATTGGCTGCAGCTCAAAGTCTATACATTGCAGCTCAAAGTCTATACGTTGGCCAATCCAAAGTCTGTACGTTGGCCAGCTCAAAGTCTATACATTGTTCATTGGCTCCAGCTCAAAGTCTATACGTTGGCTCAAAGTCTATACATTGTCTATGAAAGTCTATACATTATTCATTGGCTGCAGCTCAAAGTCTACACGTTGTAGTTCAAAGTCTATACATTGGCCAGCCCAAAGTCTATACATCATTCATTAGAGTCTATACATCGGCTGGTCCGAAGCCTGTACGTTATTCATTGGCTGCAGATCAAAGTCTATACGTTGCAGCTCGGGGTCTATACATTGCTCGTGCAGCCGACACCTGAAGTCTATACATTCTTCAGCTTATTCAGCCCAAAATCTATACGTTGTCCCTTGGCTGCGGCTCGAAGTCTGTACATTGCTCATTGCTTTGTTTGTGCGTCAATCTGCCAAGTCTATACATTGGGTTCTACTGAGACGGTGGATGAGGGTGTACCGGCGAAGGGAGAGAGAGACAATGGGAGGGGTGTACCGCTGGGGAATGGAGTGTACCACTGGGTGTAAAGAGGGGTGTGCCGCTGGGGGTAACAAGGGTGTACCGCTGAGGGTAGTGAGAGTGTACCGCTGGGGCTAAGCAGGGGTGTACCGCTGGGGGTTAGGATGGGGCAGTAGAGTGTGCCGGCGAAGGGCCAGATGGGTGCACCGTTGAAGGCGCTGCGGGAAGTGTGCCGGCGAAGGGGAGAATGAGGTAGTGGGAGAGGGATGAAGGTGTACCGGTGAAGGTTGGGATCTTCTATTATTTGTTTTTAAGGCTTTTCTTTTCTTCGTTTATTGATTTTTATATAGTCTTATATAAACATCTCATTTCCTTGGTTCTGTTCATCCTTTTTGCTCACAAGTCAAACGTCTGATATGTTATGTCGTTATTCGGTTCAGTTCTTCTCACGCTACCGGCAGTGGCTAGATTAGTCGAAAAGTTTTATCGTTGATCGTTCTGTTCGTTTGTTGCTTCCTTTTGCCTTTTTAACATGTTATTTTCTGACAAAAATTTGGCAGCATCTCCCCTTGACCCGGAGCGTAAGGGAGATAAAGGGAACGCGCCCACATGGAGTGGCGGAACCCGACAACTGGAGGTGGGCGCCCAGAGACAACAACACCTTTATGGGGCCTCGGAAAACCCAGAGGAAACCGTGAACGGAGGACTTCTAGTACTAGGCAAAATGGGCTGGGGGTTCAGCTGAGGGCGTACCGCTGAGGGCCCATTGGGGCATGCCGCCGAAGGCCAAAATAGACGTGCCGGCATAGGGCCAGAAAGTGTGTCGCTGAGGGCCTAAGGGGTGTACCGGCCAAGAGCAACAGGGTGTGCCGCTGAGGGCCAATAGGGATGTACCGTTGAGGGCCAGAAGGGCGTACCGGCCAAGGGCCAACGGGGTGTGCCACTGAGGACCAAAAGGTGTGCCGACCAAGGGCTGGAGAGTGGCATCGCTGGAGGATTAAAAAAGAGCTACATGTGTGGGCTGGGGGGGGAACCTACAGGCTATTCAGGGAAAAAAGGGGGATTCAAGACTGAGGAAGGGCTGCTGGAACTGAGTGAAGGACCCACAAGGCCAGGCTCCAAAGGGGAGACATCACATTGATACGGTGACTTGAAAGAAACCAGAGAAACGGAGAAAACGGACAACACACTTCATGCGTTGTGAAGGCGGGAGTAAACCATCAGACATAGCGGGAAAGACCCAAGAAAGATGATTTTTCATTCATGGGAAGCAAAGGGCCGAGGCCCTGCATATACGTTGACAAACATGCCCGGGCCAAGGCTACAGACAAGAAAGAAAACCCAAAAGCAAAAGAAATGGAGGAAGAAAGCAAGGAAAACTACATAAGGAAAGGGGTCGGAGCTGGAGGGGGGGGGGACAATCGTCCACCCTCCTGTTACATTCAAACCCTCCTCCTCTCTTACTCTCTCTTCTTCCCGGTAGCCGTCGGAGGAAGCTCACACCGGAACGCCTCTTCTCCTCTTCTCTCTTCTTCTCTTGTCTCCTCTCTGTGGGTGTGTCTCCGTCTGCTCCTTCTCCTCCTTCTCCTTCCCTCTTTCTTTTTTTGTGTTGAGTGGGAGGGGGATTTATACTCCCAGCCGCGGGAGCCTTCGAGCACGACAGTCGGAGGCGGGAAGCGGCTGGTCATGATGGGGTTTGACTTCCCCTGTCCTGGCTGTCAGGGGAGTAGCCTGCGTGGGCCAACCGTTGGTTGACACCTCGGACAGCTCACTGCGCGCCAAGGATATGTAGGGCATGGGCTTCACGTCGCTTGGCCGTTGAAAAACCTTCACGCTGTACCGCTGGCGGGCTGAAGAAGCGTGTCGCTGTAAGACACTATAAGCGTGCCGCTGAAGAGGGCAAAAGGCGTGCCGCTAAAGGTTGCCCAAGCGTGCCGCTGAATGGGGCAAAAGACATGCCGTTGAAGGTTCAAAGAAGTGTGCCGCTGGGCAGGGCAAAAGGCGTGCCGTTGAAGGCTTGGAATAGTGTGCCGTGGAAGGCTTGAAATAGTGTGCCGTGGAAGGCTCGAAATAGTGTGCCGTTGAAGGCTTGAAATAATGTGCCGTGGAAGGCTTGAAATAGTGTGCCGTGGAAGGCTCGAAATAGTATGCCGTTGAAGGCCCGAAATAGTGTGCCGTTGAAGGCACATGGGGCGTGCCGTTGAAGGCTTGCAGGGCATGCCGCTGAAGGCCATTGGGCGTGCCGTTGAAGGCCTGCAGGGTGTACCGCTGGAGGCCATTGGGGCGTGCCGCTGAAGGGCGTTGGGGGTGTGCCGCTGAAGGCCAACGGCGTGCCGCTGAGAGGGGCCAGTGGCATGCCACTGAAGGGCCTTGGGCGTGCCGTTGAATGGCTAAATGGGCAGTTTTGAGCCCGTCGTGAGCACGAGTTGTGGCCCGTTTGATTTTCTTCGAGGCCCATGGATTGTGGGGCTCTTGGTGGTTGATTTCTCTTCACTGTCGTGAGTCTGGAGACGGCTTTACGGCAGTGTGCATATTTGGGGAGTCTGGGTGACTAGTCTCTCCGGGGTTTCTTCACTCGGTGCCGTTGTTGATGCTGGGCCAAGTAGGATATCTGTGCGTGTAATTTTTGGTGTCCACAGCGTGGTACCCGATTTTGCTTGCAGCGCCCTTTCGGGTTTTCACCGCAGCTGGGTTGCTGCCATTTTTACCCTTGTCCCCGTGTAGGGGCAAGGCCGGCGGGGCACCTCTATTTTAAACCCCTTTCTTTCCTTCTTTTCTCTTTTTTTTTATGAGTAGATAATACGTAACTGTTGGCTAGGGCCCGAAGCCTTGCGTCGAAAGATAAGGTTCATTCGTCGGGAAGAAGATAATGGCAACGCAACAGGGGATTTTCTGCCGATTCGGACGTAAGGTCCGTAATGGCGATATTGTGTGAGAGCGGGCGGCTGGGGCACGAAGCCTTGCACCGAAAAAGGACTTATTCGTTGGCAAGGGACTAATGCCAGCGTAAGAGTAGAGATTCTACCGATTCGGGCGTAAGGCCTGTAACAGCGATTTTGTACGAGAGAAGGTGGTTAGGGCATGGAACCTTGCACTAGAAAGGACTCATCTATTGGCAAGGGACTAATGCCTAGTGCGGGGGTAGAGTCGTCTTCGCCCGTACGGACGCCCATCAGCACATGGGGATGTGGGGGACGGACGTTCCCACAGAGGTGTCTATCATCGTGCATTGTATACGCACATCTCCACATATGTGAGTGCATATGTGCATATTTATGCATATACATGTATATTTATATTTATTTGGTAATAATTTTTTACTACTATTATCATTCTTGTTGAAATTCTTTCCCCTCCTCTCTTCTTTCCTCCTTCCTTCTCTTTTCTTTCCCCTTTTTTTGTTTTCTCTTTTTTATTCCTTCCTTTCCTTTTTTCCTTTTTGTTTTCCTCTCCCTTTTTTTCCTCTTTTTTTTCGCCTCTTCTCTCTTCTTCTTTCCTTTTTCTTTCCCCCCTTTTCCTCTCTTTTTTCTCTCTCTTTCTCATTTCCTTTTCTTTTCCCCTCTTCTTTTTTATTTCGCTCGCTCCGTATATAAGGGGGGCGGGTTGGCTCGAATGGGTCACCCCCCCTTTCCAAACTCTCTCTTCCCTCTCTTTTTCTCTCTCTTTGGTGACCTAACGGGCGCAACACCCCCCCTATTCTCTCTCTGTCTTCTGCGTCGCCGGCCGCCAACGCCACCGTCGCCGTCGCCTTCTTCATCGCCGGGGTGAGGAGGCCGCGGTGGAGGGGCTCCCCCCTTGTCTTTCTCCTTGTCTCCTCTTCCTTCTCCCCTCTTTTCTTCTCTTTCTTTCCTTCCTTCCTCTTTTCTTCATCTTCGGGGGGCGGCGGAGCCCTAGGCTTCTTCGCCCCTCTCTCCCTCTTTCTTTCTCTTCCTCTTCTCTTCCTCCTTCTCCCCCCTCCTTCTTCTCCTCATCTTCTTCTCCGGGGCCATGGCAAACGGCGAGCGTCACCGGTCGTGCTGCGGTGGAGGCCTTCGGAGCGTGCCGTGAAGGGAGCCGTCGAGGCATGTCGGGGAAGGAGAACCCTAGGGTGTACCGGATGGAGGCTCCAAGGCCGTGCCGGGTAGAACCCTTAGGAAGCGTGCCGGGGAAAGCGGCCATGAGTGTGTCGGCGAGGGCCACTTAGGGCGTGCCAGGGAAGAGGCACTAGAGTGTGCAGGGGAATGATGGCACAGGAGTGTGCCGGGGAGCGGTCCTCACGGGTGTGCCGGTGGAGGCCCGTGCGGGCGTGTCAGGGAAAGCCAGCGTGGGCGTGCCGGCGAAGACCAGCCTAGGGCATGCCGGCGAAGACACCCAGGGGGTGTGCCGGTGAAGGCAGCTGCAGGGTGTGACGGGGAAGGCACTGAGGGCGTACCGGGGAAGCCCCCCCCACAGGGTGTACTGGCGAGAGGGAGAGGCACACGCCTGTGTAGCTGAGGACTTCTGGTGTTGCCTTTCGGGGCCCACCGTGACTTTGTTGGGGCCGTCACTCCTTGTGGACGCGCACCCGTGTTTTCCCTTACGCCTTTGGCCTAGGGGAAACTCTGCCAAAATTTCGTCAGAAATTGGCAGCGTCTTGTTTGTTTCACTTGTAGTAGAGCCCCCTGTTCGACACATTTTTCTTTTTCTCATCTTTTATGTTTTATTTTATTTTTTTTGGATTTTTGATTTATTAGGCGTGCCAGTCACCGGAGTGACGATCTTATTTTGCACTCGATCTGACTTGGTCAGTCGATTGTGAGTGATCGCGTCTGGACCAGAAGTCCGTCATACCATAAAGGTTATGACGTTAATTACGCCCTTCCTAAGAAGGACAACCCTTGATTAAACGCCAAAATAGGAGGCCTCGAGAGGTAAATAGATATTCATGTGCGCAAATGGAACTTCATACCGGAGCCAGGAAGGCGAGTAAGATAATAACATCAACTATAGAAACAGATGATATCGTTAAGTCAGTGGTTCAACGACCGGGCTTAAGGGGGAAGGGAAAATTTCAGTCACAGGTAGACTGGGCCGTGGCCATGATGGGGGTTCAAAGCATCGATCGATATTTCGGCAGCATTTCCCCTTTATCTGGATCATGCCCAGGGGGAAATAGGCTATCACCCACGGAGTGCCGGGATGAAAGCCAAGAGAGAGAAGTGTTAAACTTCCCGAACCGCATATCTGCCATGGGGCAATGTTTGATATTCCCTATAGAAGCCGGCGGAACTCATGCAGTGGCAGAGCTCTCCCGAGCTAAAGGGGTTATTCATGAACCCGATGCGGGACGACGGAAAGTGAGCGAACGCTTAATGTTGCGCCCTCACACGCGGATCGACCTGCGCGGTCAGCCCCCGGAACAAAATTTGGATTGAAGGCCCAGTAATAAAATTTGGGGGTAGGCTATCAATGCAGTTCAAGCGTGCATAGGTTCCCGGCGTGAAGGCAAGATGGCCAAGGCTCCCGGCGCAGGAAGGAGGGTTCCCGACGCACTAAGGCATGGGGTTCTCGGCGCACCCGAGAGATAGGGTTCTCGGCTTGGCAAAATGGGCAAGGGGGCTTCCCGACGCGCCAAGGGATGGGGTTCTCGGCTTGGCAAAATGGGCAAGGGGGCTTCCCGGCGCGCCAAGGGATGGGGTTCTCGGCGCAAGAAATCATGCACCGAGAGCTGCTCATGCCTTTTACTATTCGTGGCGCCGGGAGCCAAGATGATGCCGAGATGGTCTCTAAGGGTTTACGGAACCCTGCTTTTGGGTTTCTCGACTATCCAGGCCATGGTGAATGGGTTCTTTTGGGATCAAAGTGGATCAGTGCATCAAATCTGAGCTGGATTAGATTTGGGCTTTACAGGAGCATCCGGATAGAAGAGGGATTTAGGAAGGCTAGGGTCGAGGGAAACCCTGTCACCATTATCATGCAAAGCCCGGGGGACAACCTGATGTCGACTTTTGTCTTCCTGAGAGAATTTTGGCAGCACCTCCCCTGGACCGAGCATTTGCCAGAGAATGATATAGGCTGACATCCACGGAGTGCCGGGATGAAAGCCGGAAGGTGAGGGAGCACTAAGGCTCAAGGAGACTGTACATGTCTCTAGCATCGGTCATTATTCCCCCTCTCGGAGACCGATGAAACCCTTGTAGAGACAAGATCCACCTAACCCGCGGGGTTGCATGTGAATCAAATTCGGGACATAGGAATGTAGGGGAGGTCTTCCCCATTATTGTACCACCTCAGGGCACATATGATGATCTCTGAGCATCCCCTAGACAGATGTATAGGGAACCAAAAGGGTCGAAGGATGACCATGCAGAGGAGGGCCTCGGACTGGGTTTCATTGGCCAAAGCAGGGGTATCGGCGTGGTTTTCTATCGGCCAGAGGAGGGTCTCGGCGGAGGTTTATTGGTTGGCCAAGGGGGTTCTTGGCGTGGGTTTTAGTGGTTGGCCAAGGGGGTCTCGGCGTGGGTTTCAGTGGCTTGAAGAGGGTCTCGGCGTGGGGCTTCCCGGTGCGCTCATCGCCGCGCTGGGAACCTGGCACCGGGATGGCTGTGAAGGAGGGGGCTTGATGCCCTTGAATGGGGGGTTATCGGCATGGCTTTACTGGCCAAGGGAGGCTCTCGGCGGCGTAGCTCTCGGCGGGGAAATTATCACGCCGAGAAGGTAAAAAGGTTAAGGGTTTCAGGGCTTGATTACGGTACTCTGTTCGGGAATTTTCTCAGATTCTAGCTCGGATTGAGACCGGATTTGGAGTACAGGAGGGGGTTTCATGGATGCTTCTGCTAGGGGGATGCCAAGGGAGCCGAGAGGCCAAATCAGCAGGAGGAAAAAAGAGATCATCATCTGGACCCTGAGAATCCTTCTCTGTTTGCCGTCAGCCGTCTGGGGGATCAAGAGATGACTATCTCTGATCCCCTGGACGAACCCAATGGCATCGAAAATCGGCGACGGAGGGACTTTCAGCACCGAAACTCCAGGCCCTAAGCATTCAAGGCTTAGAATGGAGGACCCAGAGATCGATATTATCGTTTATCAGAGCTCGGCAGTTCAGGGAACCAAGAGATTGATGTCTCTGGTTCCTGAACTGCATGAAGGGTTCAAAGGAAAACTCGGACCATATGGGGAGAATCTGCCATTGAGACAGGAGGGGAGAAGGAAATAGAGCCCAATCACCCATTAGATAGGGGTGGGGGTCCTATTCTCATCCCTCTTCGAGGAACAGACTCGTAGAAAGATTCTGAAACCGGGAGCGTCTAAACTATCGGACATTCCTGATAAAAGATATACATAGAAAGACAGAGAGCAGATATCTCAATCAATCAACACCCAAATGGGCCATGATAGTATTTCATTTCATAACATCATTCCAACATCGACCACAAGGAGGGAGTGAGGGAAAGGGGATCAAACAGAGGCCGGGATATCCCGGTTACATCCGCGGAATCGAGACAAAACTCGTAAAATTACATTAAGAAGAAAAGAAAACATGGGGGAGGGCGGAGCATTGACTCCTCTCCCTCCCCAGCTGCCTGCCCACCTGGAGCCTCTTCTCCTTCTTTCTCTTCGGGTTGATCTCTTCTTTCTTTTCTCAGCGGAGGAGACTCTCTCTCTCTGTTGGTCTCTTCTCTCTTTCTTTTTCTCTTCGAAGCACTTCTATTTCTTCAGAGGTCTCCCTCTTCTCTTTTCCTTCAGCCGCCCCCCTTTTTCTGTTCGAAGGGAGGGGGTTTTTATATCCGTTTCCCCCCTTCTCGGCAGGCTTCATCACGGCGCGCCTCATCTGAGGCTTCCCGGCGCGCTTGCCTTCAACTTCTCGGTGCCATCTTTTGAGCTTCGGCAAGTGACTCTCGGCGCCAATATTGTAAGCCCAATTAAAGTATTTTAGCCACTTTCACAGGCCCATTTGGGTCTTTCAAGGGCATCATCACCCAAAAGGGTCTTCCATTGGTGACACAGCTTGTATCGAGATCATTATTACGGTTTTCATCAGTCCGTAGACAGGGGTTTCATCAGTCCGTAGACAGGGGTTTCATCAGTATTGCCATCTAAATGACGACAAAATCGGATATCGTTTCATCAACATTATCATCTGAATGACGACAAGACCGGATGTCATCTTTAACTCGGGAAGGCTTCAGCACGGCACGCCTCACATGGAGACGGTTCTTCTTTTGTTCTGACTTTGTAGAAGTCTTCACAATCTTCATTTGCTGGTTCCGACTTCATCTTCGTCTTTGCTCCCGCCTCATCTGTCAATAAGTCAACATCTGACTCCTTCTGACATGTCATCTGTGGGTTCTTGGACAGGGCAGCAATACAGGTCTTATTAAAATATGGTAGGAGGTCTCATCAGTCAGGTGACTGCTAATTCATCAGTGCTGCCATCTGGTTGACGACGACGCCGGTCATCAGCTTGGCCGAACAAGGCTTCAGCCGGGAAGATGGTTGTCGAGTTTCATCAGTAATCTTCCGTTGCTTGTCTAATCTTCTTTTCAATTCTGCTTCTGCCTTTGCTCATTTTCCAGGCGTCAACACCCCCTTTACAGTTTTCATTTCTCTTCGCCCGTGGCTTGTTCTGATCTTCCGTTTGTTATATCCTTGCTGATAAATGGCTGCCCCAAGTGGCTCCTCTGCTCCTGCTGCCACTGTCAGTGCCGACCTTGTTCCCCAGCCTCCGGTGCCAACCGTCACATGGCTTAACGTGGAGGAGCTGGACAGGGAGCATGCTGAAATAGTCGTGCTAGCCGAGTCCTTGGGTTCCGAGGGTGAGACAATGGACTATAACAGGCTCTCTCGGGTCGAGAATCACTTCACCTTCGATCGGACCGGTGAATATCGGAAGGACTTCCCGAAGGACAAGCATCTGATCCGTTTTCTGAAGTACTTCCGCTCCCGGGAGAGGAGGGAGCTGCGGGCCGTGCGGGAGGTTGAGCAAGTGATCTTGCAGGCTCGCGACAGTTTGTTGTACAGCATCCCGAGGAGCATCCTGATGTATTTGGTGGGGGAGGCCCTAGAATGGAAGCCCGTCCTGGGGATCGAAGGAGTGCTACCGACCGAAGACAAATTGGTGCGAGCACCTCAGTTCACCCCAACGAAGTGGGATATGTCCGCTGGGTGGGTACAAGGCGAGCCGCCTCGCTTTGGTTTGTTCTTGGCTCCCTTGAAATGGGGTTACAGGGAGGAGCCCTTCACACTGGATTGCCTGGCCGTCCGATTCAAGTACGAGTTGGCGCTAGGCTGGTTCGGGTAGCTGAAGCTCCAGGATGCTCATACCTTCAGGGAAGGGGCAGTAGAATTTATCGAGTACGTACTGTTCAACTACGCCCCGTTACTAGTCTGGGTTGGCATTTACCACAGCGTTTACGCCTCTCGCTACGGCTACCCCATCTCCAAGGGTCTCTGCTGCGGCATGATAGAAGTATTCAGCGCGGAGACCAATACTTTTTATACGGCGGAGGGCGAGACTTCACTTGATTTGTGGAGCCTCAGTCAGCTCAGCGGCTTGCCCATTGACGGGGAGCCTTATGAAGAGGTATGCCTTCCCTACCTGATCAAGGACGAGACCAATGGGGACGGCTACTATTCCCTTGGCTACTCATACCGGTATCTTATGAAGGCATACCGGGAGCTATACCAGCTGGCGCATGGCGGGAGGCAGCCTCCCCGTGGGGAACGGAAGAGGGTGCGCCTGACCCTGTGGCTGCAATATCTCTATGATGGGCTGAAGCAGTATGAAGAGTTTCCATGCATCGGGACCGCCGTCGCTCGCAAGAAGCGCGCCAAGCCCAAAACTGATGTGAAGATCCCTTCCAGAGGACGTCGGAGTGGCCCCAATCCGACGGGGGTTGACCCGTTGACACACTGCGCCGCCTATCTGACATATTGGCTGTGCTCATTTGCCATGCCATACGGGGATGAGACAGTCATTCGACCGGACGCCATCAACCCGGCCTGTCAACTGGCGTGGGGAGTCAAGCTATCCTTGTGCCCGGCCACTCTCTGCCTGATATATAAGGCGCTGGGGGACATCAGCACTCACCAATTCCCGAGGCAAGCCCGATATGTGTGCCCGCTGCATTTCTTCAATGCGCGGGTCTGCTCGTTATTTTCGGAGTTCGCCCCTCGCGCTCTTCAAGACTGGGGGCTGGTGCCGAGAATGCTGGAGTTTGCCAGCGCAGAGCTAGGCTCTATTTCCCTACGGCTATATGACATTCGGGGCCGGCTGACGACGGTTCCGCGGGACGTAGCTGGCACCATCCACTTCTGGACATTGGCCGCACATTCTAGCCCTCTGGTGAACAACAAGAGGGAATGCAAAGATGATAAGGTGGAGAAGTATATCCACCCCATCAGCCAGGAGACTGTGGTCCACCCGTTGCTGGAGCCCGAGCTCAGGGACTGAGCGTTATCCATGCGCCCGAGCATGCTGGCGTTCAGGAAGGGGGAGAATTTGTTGCTGGAACCATATTACCCTTTCTGGTTCGGCCGAAACTTCAGATATGACCAGCATATCCCTGCCTATCATGCACAGTTCGGCTTGCCTTCCCGAAATCTCCGAGGGAGCTCCACTGCCGAGCATGCCAGAAGCTGGTGGGACTTCTTCCACCGAGCAGACTCTGCGACCTTCAGAGTGCCAGCCCCCGGTCGTATTCCTCGGGTGACCCCGGAGTATATAAAGTGGTGGAACGCCAGGACGGCCTTTTATCGATTACACAAGACCGATTGCTGGGACGGAGCAGAGAGGAAATTTCTGAGCAAGTAGCCGGTACAGGTGCTCGATATTGACCCGGAGCATCTCCTCCGGCTCAAGAACAGGCAGGAGAAGGAGGTGGTGGCATATCTGGCCGCTCGCCGGGAAGCTCGGGAAGCGAGGCCGACACCAAGAGTGGAGCTACCCCTAGTGGTGAAGGATAACTACAAGAAGACCCTGAGGGACCTTTGCCGGATAGGGAGTGACCGTCTGGAGCTCATCAATTATCCGCTCCCCATGGAAGAGGAGGGCACTCCCGCGAAGAGCTGGCGCCCAGAGAGAGACCCAATCTGCCCATACCGCACGTGCATGAGGCGGGAGGAGAGGAAGCCTGAAAATTACAAGGACACCACGTGGCTGTATATCCTCCTCTGAGTGAATGGGCTGAAGATCGAGGATCAGACGGCCGTCATTCTGGGCAAGCGCCTGCAGGTCTCCTATTATTATGCCGACGGGTGGGGCATGGACCACTTCAATCTTTTCTGCCACCTTTCGTCGAAGAAGCATGCGGACCTGGCTGCTCTCACTGATCGTTGCCAGAAGATCAAGGACGTATGCTGGCTGGTCCGAGAGGCGGCGCGTCGGGACAAGGAGCCGTCCCTAAGCTATTGGCAGATAACGCTTCGGTTGTATACCGATCCTCATGGTATTTAATCTTTCCAGTTATTTTTATTCTTATTGCTGCGACCTTAGCAGGATATCGGGTGCCAATCATATGCGTGTGTCTATTTTGACAGACCATCCCGACAGCCTGCAAATGGTGACGTACCGAAATCTCCTTCGGCTCATCCAGAAGCCTGCATACTTCGAGGCCGCACTGCCAGCTCCGACTACGGCTCCCTTGCCCAAGGCTGCGAAGAGGTCCCGGGCGAAGTCGCTTGTGAAGAAGGTAGTGGATGCCGCCAAGGTGGCCGGGCGGCGAGAGGCGAAGCGCAGGAAAATGGAGGCTGCTAAGCTTTCGGCGACTATTCCTCCGGCACCGAGAATTCCCTCCTTCGAGGAGTTCGAAGCCGCCTAGATCGAGCTGGGTCAGCCCGCCGGTTAGAATCTCCCGCCCTTCATATCCTTCAGGCCCCGGCTTCACCTTGGAGCAAGGACTTTACACACGAGCGTTTCTTCCTTTTTTGTTTCAGCTATCGTGGAAGATCCTGCACCCGTGCCCCTTCCTAACGTAGGGGAGCCAGCATTTGTGCCTATCCCCGATATGGGTGAGACTGCGGCCGCAGCCGAGGTGACTCCGGCGCCAACTCCGACTCCCCCGCCGCAAGCCAAGGGGAGGTCCCGGGCGAAGTCACCCCTTAAGAAGGCGTTGGCTGCTGCCAAAGCGGCCGAGCGGCAAGCGGCGAAGCGGAGGCGGGCCGAGGGGTCCCCGGCTCCGGCGGCCGTCTCTCTGGTGGCTCCCCTTTTATCTTTCGAGGAGTTTGAAGTCACCCGGACTGAGCCGAGTCACCATGTTGGTGAGGTTCACCGGCCGCCGACGTCCTTCGGGATTTATTTGGCTCCCGGGATGGGCCTTTTATGCGCATGTGGCAAGTGTATTTCTTTCTTTCAGGCGACACTGAGGAGCCGGCACCTATACTGATCTCGGACGAGAGCGAGGCTGCGGCCCCTGGGGCGACATTGCCCGTCGAGGAGACCACCCATGAGCCGCCCCATGTTATATAAGCCGAAGGGGGTATTTATCTTTGTCTGCTTGCTTGACTTCCTTCATTCATTGGGAACCCATTGGCTTTGATATGCCCGGCCTTTTCTTCTATGTGACAGACACTGACGCGGCCATCATTGGGCTATCAGGGCCTCGTCTGCATCTCCCGGTGACACGTATGTACGTAAGGAAGAGGTTGAGGTCTAGCATACCACCCTCGCCCAGCCCGCGTGAGGATGCGCCGATTGCCGACCTCGGGGTGGAGGCCCCCATGACAGCGAGGGAAGAACCCATGGCGGTTGATTCATCATCGAGCAAAGAGGTAGATTATGACTACTCCTCCGACGAAGTGGACTTCGGCGAGGGCGTGTTTGAAGTGTCTGAGCCGCCCGCGCCGCTCTTTACGGCCCCCTTACTTGCTAGCTCCTCAAGCCTAATGGGGAAGGCTACTGTAAGTGTGAGCTTGTTCGCACGGGACCCCCCTCGTGATCATCCAGCGACTTTCCTCGTGTCATCCCTTGATTTTCAGGGACCAACCGAGCCGGAGGCTGTGGAGAGAGCTGCTCCAACTGCGCCGGTCAACCATCTGGCAGGAGCCGATGCGGGCCTGGGCAAGCTAGCCCTTTTGTTCGAGGCCCTTCAGCAGGAGTCGGCCGTAGAGATTTCAGTGCTCCTGGGCCGGCGTGCGAGCCTTTGGAGGAGGGGGAGATCGCGCCCGAAGGCAGCATCGTCCTAGTGGCCGAGGTAAGTACGCGGGCCTTGTAGTTCCTTTCTGCCTCTTGCCCCCCGCATGATTTATTCCAGATAGCGAGTAGTTCACTTCTCTCCACATGGTTAGGTAATGCCGACACCCGGAAGGACGTCTGGCCGTGTCCGGAAGGCTGTCGCCAAACGGAGGCCGACCATCGGTCTGATAGCGGTGGAGGGGCTGGGTCCGGTCTCGGGCCTAGGGGCGGAGAGCCTCGCAGCACTTGTGCAAGCGGGAGGCATACCCCAGCTGATGGTTCCGCTTCCGCCTCTCCTAAAGCTCCCGGCCCAGATAGAGGACCCACTTTTGAAGAGGATATTTGCGAGACTCCGTGCGCATCTGGAGGGTTCCCAGGCACAGGAGAGAGGTCGACCAGCGATGGCTTCGGGCCCGGCCTTGCTCGAAGCCCCTCCTTTGGTTGAGGCAGCGGCGCTTGCACCCGCGTCCGGTGAACTGGTGGCGGGGACGGACCGGGCGGAGGAAGAGGAGGTAGGAGGTCGCCGAATAATGGCGGCGTCCAGCGACCCGGCGGTGACCCTGTCAAATCTCCTGGCGGCGGGTGGCCGGGACTCCTCCGTCGAACTCTGAGGGCCAGGCGACTTAACTCTTGCTCTTCCATCCTCTTCGGCTACGGTGGACGCTGATTTATGGGTGGCAGTGGACAGCTCTGTGGATTTTGTTCCTCCGACTGTGCCCTCCGTCAGCCACACTTCGTCAGGTGCGCCTGTCTGACAGATGCTGGTGACGCTGCGGACGATGCTCTTCGCCGATCTTTCTTTGTCATATCGGGAGGTACAGAGTATAGTGACGCAGCTGAATGGGGCACTGCAAGTGTTGGGCTGCCCACTCGAGGAATGGTCGCGGCGGGTTCTATTACTGCTGAAGTATATTAAGCGTCGCGAGTTCCTCGGGACTCAAGTCCCCGGCGAGCGCGCTGCTCTCGATGCCCAGGCAGACGAATATTTGCAAATTCTGGAGGCACGGCACGATGACGTAGAGTAGCACGGGAAGGCCATGGAGGAAGGCCAAGGTGACGTTTGCTCCCTCGGGAATCGAATCGCGAAGCTGGAGGGCTACCTTGCCGCCGCCAGGTCCGACCTTGCCTGTGCTGAGGAGATAGTTGAGAAAGAAGGCGAGGCACTTGCCGTCGCCCAGGCTGAGATGGCGTCCGTGGAGACCGAGCTCGCTCGACTCGAAGAACAGAGGGGCCGATTGCGTGACATGACAAACTTTCCTTGCGTCGGAATCCTCCCTCTTGAAGACATCTTCAGGGGCGTCAATTAAGCGTTGCCCCCTCCCCCTTAGTTCTCTTTTCCCCTCTTCTTTTGAAATGTAACACAGGGGCATGCCCCGAAGCATATGTAGTTTGATCCTTCTTTGAATAGAACAGAACACCTATTGTTTCACATGTCTTTCAGCATGCGTGGCATTCGCCCTAGGGGAATCTCTTTTCTTCTCTCTTCTCCTTTGTATATATATTATTGTCTTCTTCCTCCCCCCTCTCTTTTCCCCTTTCTTTTTTCTCCTCCCTCTTTTCCTTAGTGCCGGGACACGTTGGCCGAGGATAAGTCTTTGCGGCGATCCACTCCGGAAAAACCAGGCAGGAACCCATGTCGGGGCACGGGAGAGTGCTCATCCTCCCAAGGGAAGGATGAGGGGACCACTCCACCGCGCCTAATGGGTGGATTACCGGTCTTGCCACAACATTGGAACTGTGCACCGGCCTCAGGCGGGGAACCTTGGTCGGGGATTGGGTCTCTCGTCGCTCAAAGGGGTGGCGGAAGAAAATTTTGCTTAACCCATGACCTAGATGGGAGTCCCAAATCAATGGGAATATTTGCCGCCCAGAGGAGACGGAGAACAGAGTTTGTCTAGTCAGTGACTCGGACGGGGGGGTCCAAGTCACAGGGAATATTCACCGCCCGGAGAGGACGGAGAGAAGAGTTTGTTTAACCGATGACCTGGACGAAAGGTCCAAGTCAAAGGGAATATTCACCGCCCGGAGAGGACGGAGAGAAGAGTTTGTCTAGTCAGTGGCCTGGACGAGAGGTCCAAGTCAAAGGGGTACTCGCCGCCCGAAGGGACGGAGAGAAGAGTTTGTTTAGTCAATGACCCGGACGAGAAGTCCAAGTCAACGGGGTACTCGCCGCCCGAAGGGACGGAGAGAAGAGTTTGTTTAGTCAATGACCCGGACGAGAAGTCCAAGTCAAAGGGGTACTCGCCGCCTGAAGGGACGGAGAGAAGAGTTTGTTTAGTCAATGACCTGGACGAGAGGTCCAAGTCAAAGGGATATTCATTGGTGTCAGCGAGGCGGCGGGACCGAGGTGGCCCATTCGCCTTTGGGTATTTTTACCTACGTGGGGCGGTGGTCCAGGATGGGGGAAACCGCCTCCCCTTTTCCTTGCTCTTCCTTTTCCCTCTTACTTTTCTCTCTTCCTTCTTTTTCTTTCTCTTCTCCACCCCCTTTTTCTTTTTTGTTTCTAGTTGTCTCCCCTTTTTTTTCTCTTCTCTTTTTCTCTATCTTTTTTTTGCTCTCTTTTTTTTTTCTCTTTTTTTCTCTTTTTTTTTAATTCTCTCTTCTTTCTTTTCTCTTCTTCTTCTCTCTTTCTTTTTCTTCCTCTTTTCTCTTCTTCTTCCTTTTTTTTCTTTTTTTTTCCTTCTTCTTTCCCCCCCTTTTTTGAGAACATGAATAGCAATCAAGTCATTCAGACAGCAATCATGCAAATTCACCCAAAATAGGGCGAAGGATATTATTATTGATTGAATGGGGGCACCGGAGCGTGGTACAGTCTCAAGTGTCTTCCATTAAGAGGCGGGAATTAAACTTCCCCGCGGTGGTTGACAATTACATAAGCTCCACCTTCGTAGACCTTTTGGACTATGTAGGGTCCTAGCCAATTTTTATTCAGCTTACCCCTGGGGTTGGCGGCCATGACATCTCTTCTCTTGACCATGACAAGGTCACCCTTCTTGAATTCGCGTTCCTTGACGAGTTTGTCAAAGACACGCGCTATTCGGGCCTGGTAGACCTGAATGTTATGTTGGGCCTGAAGCCGTTTTCCTTCCAAACTGGAAAGCTCTTCGAGCCTTCGCCCGACGTTGGTTTGCCCTTCAAGGACAAGCCCGTGCTGAATGGCGACCCTGAGGGAAGGTATCTCCAATTCAACAGGGATGATTGCCTCCGAGCCGTATACCAGAGAAAAGGGCGAGCAGCCTGTTGGGGTCTTGTATACGGTTCGGTACGCCCATAGCGCCTCATACATCTTCTCCTCCCAGTCCCTTTTGTTAGAACTAAAAATCTTGGCCAGGAGAGTGCAGAGTGCCTTATTAAAAGTTTCGGCCAGCCCATTAGCCTGTGGATTGTAAGGAGTCGATGTCCTCCAATCAATTTTGTATTTTTCTGCCAGCCGATAGACCTTCTGGTTGTGGAAGTGGCTGCCGTTGTCTGACACAATCCGGTCGGGCATGCCAAACCGGAATATAATGTTACGGCCGACAAACTTGGCCACGATCTCTCCGGTGACCTCCCTTAAGGCGACAGCCTCTGCCCAACGGGAGAAATAGTCGGTTGCCGCCAAAATGTACTTGCAACCGGTGGATGACACATGTAAGGGACCCACGACGTCTATTCACCACTAGGCAAACGGCCAGCTGGGCACCGTTGGATGGAGCTGCACGGGCGGCCTTCTGGGTATGGTGGCATGTTCCTGACACTTCTGACACGACTTAGCGTATTTGTAGCACTCGTCAAATATTGTCGGCCAGTAGTAGCCAAGCTTCTTTATTTCAATCTTCATTTTTGGTCCCGCCTGGTGTGCGCCGGCCGTCCCCGCATGGACTTCTTTCATTACCCCCCAGGCCTCTTCACTGGAGAGGCATTGAAGGAGTAGCTTCTGTTTGGCGTCGGCCACAATTCAGAATAATATTCCGTTTCGGAGCTCATAGGAGTCCTTGGTTCTGATTAGCTTGATCTTCTCTTGTCTTCGTTCGGGTAGTTGCCGGTATTTGAACCACTGCATCAGGGGGTCTCTCCAGTCAGGTAGACCGACGGCTTCTGTTGTAGTGACTTCTAGCTCTTCTTCTTCTGGTTCTTCTTCTATCATGCTAGGCACTTGGCGTTGATTTAATACTTGGATATTGAGAGATCCATCTGGCGTCACTGCTAGTGAGCTTGCCAATTTTTCCAGGGCGTCGGCTTGTGCATTCTCTCCCCTGGTGACATGGCCTATCTTGAGGAGGTAGAACCGCTCCATGAGCCCCTTCGCCTTAGTGTGATAAGGGGGCAACTCAAGTTTCCGGACGTCGAACTGCCCCTGGACCTGCTTGATGACCAGCAACGAGTCGCCGAATACCTGGAGCATTTTGATCTCCATTTGGAGGGCCACTTGGAGGCCTATAATTAGAGCTTCATACTCCGCTTCCTTATTCGTGCAGGGCTTGCTAATGCAGCAGGAAGTGTGCAACACTTCCCTGTCCGGCGATTTAAGGACGATGCCGGCTCCGGCCCGTACCTTGGTGCGCCCGGATGGGGTCGCTTCCGTTCTCGAGGCCCCGTCGAAGTACAACTACCAGATAGCTTATTGGACCTGATCCACCTCCAGTGTTTCATCTTCGGGTAGCTCTGTGGCCAATGGGGAGTCTTCGAGCACAGGGTGTGCTGCGAAGAAATCCACGACGGCTTGTCCCTTAATGGCCTTCTGCGGCACGTAGGTGATGTCAAACTCCATGAGCAGCACGTCCCATTTGCCAAGGCGCCCCTTCGGGACTGGCTGGGAGAGAATGTGCTTGATGGGATCGGCTCTGGATATTAAACTTACTTCATGGGACAACATATAGTGTCTCAGCTTCTTGACTGCGAAGACCAAGGCAAGGCAGACCTTCTCAATTGGGGTGTACTTGGCCTCCGTTCCCACCAATCTTCGGCTGAGGTAGTTTGAGAGCATGCTCCTTCCCCTCATCATTATTCTAGGCAAGCATTGCCCCTAGTGAATATTTAGTGGCCGCTACATAGAGAACAAGTGGTCTGCCCCTGATAGGTGCCCCTAGGACCGACGGGGTCTTCAGGTACTCCTTTAGCTGGTCAAACGCGCGCTGGCATTCGTGACCCCAGCTGAAGGGTGCATTCTTCATCATTAGTCTGTGAAAGGGTTGGCAACGCCCCGACAGGTTGGAGATGAACCTGCGGATGTAAGCTAAATGGCCCTGTAGAGACCTCAGCTCCCCCAGATTCTTCAGAGGGGGCAGTTCTTGAATGGCTTTTATCTTGAAGGGGTCAATCTCGATCCCTCTGTGTCAGACAATAAAGCCGAGGAACTTCCCGCTGGACACGCTGAAGGCGCACATCATGGGGTTCATTTTCAGCCCGTACATCTGGAGCCTTTGGAAGACGACCCTAAGGTCACTCAGATGCTCATCTCTTTTCTTAGTCTTGACAACTAGATCGTCAATGTAGCATTCGACCTTGCTATAGAACAGCTCGTCGAAGATCTTGGTCATCGCCCGCTGATATGTGGCACCGGCATTCTTGAGGCCGAAGGGCATCCTCTTGTAGTGGAATATCCCCTTGGGCGATCTAAAGGCTGTGTGAATCCGGTCGTGATCGGCTATCCAAATTTGGTTATAGCCGGATGATCCGTCCATAAAAGACAGGGCCTCGTGGCCAGTGGTTGCATCAATCATCACTTCGGTGATAGGTACCGGGAAGTCATCTTTCGGGCAGGCTTTATTCAGGTCGCGGAAATTCACACAAATCCTGATCTGTCCATTCTTCTTCTTCACCGGTACGATGTTGGCCAACCAAGTAGTGTACTGGTTTTCCGCCACGAAGTCAACGTTTATGAGCTTGTCAACCTCCTTACAGATCTGGTTGATCAATTCCGGCCTCATGCGCCGGGGAGACTGCTTCACTGGCTCCACCTTGGGATCAATGGTCAAAATGTGTTGAGTCACTTCGGGGCTGAGCCCGGGCATTTCTTTGTAGTTCCAGGTAAAGCAATCCCGAAATTCTTGCAGCAGCGTCGTGTATTGTTCCCTCTCCTGTGGGGGCATAAGAGCACTCAGAAAGGTTGGCCTGTGGTCGCCTTCTGTGCTGAGGTTGATCTCAATCAATTCGTCGACGGTGGCCTGGCCGCCATTTTCAATTTCTGGCGGGGCTGGCGACAAATCGACAAAGTCTTGGTCTTCATTATCCTCGGGCTCGAGGACGCCATCCCCCTCTTCTTGTTCCTCGTGACTGGGCGCGGAGGCTGCGTTCACCGCGCATTCCTCCTGGGCCGTAGCCACTGGGTCTGCGGGGTCCGCTGGCGCGGAAAGGCACAGGGCCACCTCGGGGTCTTCTGTGTACTCATCATAGATAACTCCGGCGGGGGCCGGGGCCACCGCATCTTCAGGCGCCTGGTACTGGATAGATACTGTATAGGCTCCTCTTCTGGGGCTGTCCGTCACGTGGGGGCACGGCGGGACTACCACATAATCTCCCATTCTGAGCTCATCCCTGTCAATGAGGTCTTGAGCAATGTCTTTGAAGACATAGTAGTCTTCGATGGCGTGGCCCAGTATCTGGTGATAGGGACAAAACAGTGGGTCCCCACTTCTTCGGGTGTCCTGTGGCCTCTTGGACCCTGGGAGGGAGACCTTGCAGTAGTGGCAGGCCCAATCAAAGATACCCCGAGTTTTCTCTCTTGGGAAGGAGTAGGGCTTCTGCAGCTTCTCTTGGAGGGTCGGGCCTCGCCTGGCTTGCCGCCCGGTTAATGGGCTTGCCGTATCTCTTGTTTCCCTCCTCGACCAGACCGAGGGGTCAGGACTGGTGTCTCGGGGCCGAGACACATGGCCACCCCACGGGCGGAGAGAGCCTCGGATCAGGTCGGTCACTAGCGAGGTCAACTCAGCCAGCCGTGCCTTTAACATCTCGATCTCCCGTTGCTGCCTATGGTATAAGGCGTACATGACAGGGTCGTATCGAGGAGAATCCGGAGCATGGCCCATGCTACTGCTCCTTGCTTCGCCAGCAGGCCGGAGTGAGGGTGCCTCGGTGATGTGACCCTTCGAGGTTAGTCCCTCAAAAAAGGGGGAGGTCTTCCCCATATAGCGGCGGCGGAGAGGGTTCCAAAGGAACACTTCTTCGTCTTGCGCCTCCTCAGTCAGAGGCGTGAAATATACATCTTGGTGGGCTTCCCGCAAGTCTGCAGCTTCCGCGGGGTCATCATCGGACAGGGCCGAAACTGATATAACATCAGTTTCGTAATAGTCTTCTAGTGAAAAGCCCAGATCGGGGTGCTTGGTGATTTGCAGCAGTCGCCGATCCAGGTTTGGTGGGTTCCACATCCTTTCAAACATTTTCTTCCGACTGGAGGGTTGATAGGGGGGAATCTTTTGCTTTCTGACCACTCTGGCTGCCCGGTCAGTCATGTGGGGAAGTCCCGCGATGGGGACGTGCGGGTCATGCAACTCGTTAGGGAAACGACAATCATCGTCTTCCCTGACTGGCTTTTCCCCGGTAACATAAAAGATAGTGGGTGGCCCCTCAGGGTTAGGTACCTCAAAAGTTCTTAGTTGCTCGGCTACTTGACGGTCAGCTTCTGTAATGGGCTTGACGATCCCTGGCGGGACTCTGACATCCTCTAGAAGGTCTTCGAGACAGGGCATCCCCGGTGTGGGATAGATGGCGAGAGGAGTTGCCTTGAATACCCCCCCTTCTTGTGCGATGAATGGTACATGTGGGGGAGCCACATAGCCCGGGGGCGGTGGAGGAAACCAACCGCCCGACTCCACTTTCTTCTTTCCCCCACCTTGGGTAGCCTGGGGAGCTTGCTTCGCCTTTTCTAAGTACAGATTGGCATCTGACAAATGACACTCGAACACCTCGAACGGGTGGAGATCGGCGAAGATTCTGACTTCCTTTCCCTCGCAAGGGTACTTGATACATTGGTGCAGGGTGGAGGGCACCACTCTGTTCTGGTGTAACCAAGGCCGGCGAAGCAACGCCTTATAGGAGGTGTTGGAGTTGATGACGTGGAATTGGACCCTGGTGGTGAAATCATCAAAGGTCAAGTTGAATTCTGCGACCCCCATGGGCACCTCGCATTTCTGGTTAAAACCAGCAATCTTGACATTCTTGACCTCAACCAGGTGTACGTCAAAGTAGTGCTTTTGGTACACCCGGTAGGGGAGTATATTCACTGCCGCCCCTGGGTCGATTAGGACCCTGTTGATAGGCTGGCCATTCAGCTGCCCTTTCATGTAGAGGGGTCTGTTATGACTGCAGGTGGGCAGGAGCATGTCATCTTCTGTGAAAGCCACAGCCACTTCAGGTGATATTTCTGCCAGATAGGCTTTAAGGTATGCTGGTGTCTGGAGTGCGGCAATGATGGCCTGCCGTGTTTCTTCATCCAGAGACAGCATCTCCCATACGGTGAATCGGGCCGGGATCTTCTTGAGGTGTCTGACTATTCGATCGGCAGCCCGCACCTTGAGTAACTTCATCTCTTCGACCTGGCCACGCCTGCCCCCACCTTGGAGCCGGGGTGTCAGATCAGGGATGCCTCCTTTGTGGGTTCTGTCACAGCCTGTTGAGCCTGTGGGGCCTACTGGGCTTCCTCCGTTTCTTGCATGAATTCGGCAAGGTTTGGGATGCCGTTAAATTCTTCTTCTGGCTGAGGAGGAGTCGCTGCTGGTGGAGCTTGGGGACTGCTTGCTTCTCTGGTCGAAGGAGACCCTTGGGAGCATGCC
Source organism: Amorphophallus konjac (assembly GCA_022559845.1). Lineage (NCBI taxonomy): Eukaryota > Viridiplantae > Streptophyta > Magnoliopsida > Alismatales > Araceae > Amorphophallus > Amorphophallus konjac. Next base: position 25,773,511 of record CM040120.1, read on the forward strand.
TGCCCCCCTCCTCGGGCTAATAGGAATTCGGCGAATGAAGGGGTGCCTCGGCTCTTGGCTCCTCCGGGATAAAGACCCGACGGAGGAGGGATCTCGGTGCCTCGGACCTCGGGCTCGGGGACCTGGTATGGTTGTTCTCCCCTGAGCATGATGTTGAGGTTATCCTGAGGAGGGCGCCCCCACTTCCTTCCTGACCTGGTGGCGTGTTGGGAAGTGGACGCTTCAGCCTGGCTCACCGCCATCGACTCATGGGGTAACTCTTCTTCTTTTTCTTCCAGGGAGAGGGCAGTGTCGAACAACGCCGAGAGGGTGTTGCAGGCGACGATGACCTCCTTTTTCTTCTTGCTCCTGGGTCTTCTCTTCTTCTTCTTCTTTTCTGGTGTAGCCAGTGGCTGCTCCTGGGGAAGTTCACCCCACAAGGGAGGCTCTTTCTCTGCTTCAGCTTCTGTTCCTGGAGCCAGTTCGAGTGATTCAAACTTCTCCCAGGGGACATACTCCTTCAGCTCCACGGGCTGGATTTCGGGCTGTTCATAATCTTCAAGCCCATCAATAATAGCCTGGAGTCTTTCAACCGCCGGGCTGGTCTTCTTATGGATCCGCATCGGGACGCAGTTCTTTTTGTTGTGAGTAGGCCGCCTCATGACCAGCCGAGGGGCCGTGTCGTTCCAGGCAGAGCTCACCGGGGGTGGTGCAGGTAGGGGTGTCACACCCCTCAGATGAACTCCTGGGGTGGGCCGAGGGATACGTGCTCTTCTACTCTTCTTGGGTATAGTCTGCCAACCCCCTTGGTCTCGAGCCGGGGCCGTGATAAAAGTCTCATAAGTGGCGCGGGTGCTGGCCTCCGCCCACTTCTCAGGCAACTCCTGGTATAACGAGACCATGTTGACGGTGGAGGCTATGTTGGGCAGCTTATGCGGTTGCGGGGGGTCTACCTTATGCTCCCCCATGTCGAGCTCCCCGTTCTTGATTAAGGACTCAATAACCTCCTTGAAGACGTAGCAGTCCTCAATGGTATGCCCGAGCATCCGGTGGTACAGGCAGAAGCGCGGGTCATCTCTCTTCTTCAGGTCACCGGGCCTCTTCGGCTCTGGCAGTGTGATTTTATTGTAACTGGTTGCCCACTCAAACAGGAGCTTGGACTTGTCTCGGGAGAAGGAATATAGCTTGTTTCTCATTTTCTCCCTCAGTGAGGGGCCCTCCCGCCGTTCCATAGTTCTGGGCGGAGGAGGGTTGGCAGCCCCTTTAGCCTTTTCCTTTTGTTTCTCAAAGGTCTGGAAGTCCAGTGCGTGTACTTCCGGGGAACTGGCTTCTTCTCGGCCTGTCTAGCTCTCTGGCTTGATGCGGCCGGGGTGGAAGAATATCAGGCAGGAAACACCTCAATCTCGGCTACCACATTATTCAGGCGATCAAATGTCTTGACTTCGGTGCCAATCATCCTTTCCAGGATTTCTTTCTTCAGGTTCTGCTTGCAGATCTGCACCGCATCCTCCTGGTGCGGGGGACGCCTGCACCTCATGCTGAGGTTCCTCCATCTTTTGATGTAGTCGAGGGCCGACTCATCATTCTTCTGCCTTGTGGCATAAAGTTCTGCCACAATGACTTCCCGTTCAGCAACGTAGAATCTTTCTTTGAACTTCTTCTGCATGTCAGGCCAGTCAGCAACAGACCCGGGTGGCAAGCTGGAGTACCACTCAAAGGCAAGCCCGGTAAGTGTCGAGCCAAAAAACTTCAGAAGGTAGGCCTCATCAGCAGCCAAATCCCCCATGACGTTCACATAATAAGCAACGTGCTCCCTATGAGACCCTTGCCCATTGAACTTTTCGAACTTCGGTGGCTTGGTGACGCCAACCGGTAGCTTCTTTGCGGCATAATGAGCCGGGTAGGGCACCCGGTAGACGTCGAACGGCGTCTGATCCCCGTCGCCTCTCTCTGCCAGTTTCATGTCTATCATTTGTTCAAGCATCAACCGGCTGACTGTTGCCGGGTCGACCGGGTTTGGATAGAAATGAGCGGGCTGTGCACTTGGGGTAGCCAGCACGGTCGCCTGGGGGCCATGGGGACCCTTGGGAAAGTAAGGCCTGTGGTGGGGCCGGTGCCGTGTAATGTGCCTGCTGCGGGGGCGTGCCCCCGAGAGGGTTGAGGGTTGCTGGAAGAGCTGTAGCTTGCAGAGTTGCTTCTAAAGATTGCCCACTGTCCCTGGGCGCTTCGAGTAAAACCTTGGTTTGTGCGGACGTCGAGGGTTGAGCATTCCACTCATTTAGTTGCTTCTTTAGCAACTCAATCTCTTGCTGGAATCATTGTATCATGAGCAACATTGCCGGGTCGGTCGTGGGGGGATTGGGCATGCCCCCTGTCTCTTCGGCCGGGCATCCTCGGATGATGTGGAGGGTCCGCTGCCCGTGCCCCCAGTGGTGACCACATTGGCCGTCAGGGCCACAAGGGGTTCCTCAGGGAAGGTCCCATCGGTGCCTGTCTGCACCGCGTCGCCTGCCACTCTTCCTCTTCTAGTGAGGGGCCCTGGCCTGGCGACGAGTCTGGAAATCTCTTCAGGGCCGGTGGGTAGGGCCCCATACCGACCGAAGACTCCTGCCATGTTGCAGGCAAAGACTTTCCAGCTTCTGTCCCTCTTCGTCATTCTCCTGGATGACCTTCCCGGGAAGACCAACCTGTCGAAGACCGAGTGTCGGGGCGGCGCTTCCTCCCAAGAAGGGGACTGGCGCGGCTCCTCCGACCGATTCCTTGACTCCGCACTAGGCATGGACTGGGCTTCTTCTTCTTCTTGGAAGGCGGCGGCCACCGCCCCCAGCAATCTCTGGCGACCCAAGGGAGTGCTACCCGGGCCCCGGAGGTAGTTTCTCATGGCCTGCTCGATCCCTTCCCACTCCTGGTCGGGGAGAGCAGCCGATGGCGGTGTGCCAATGGAAGAGACAGGAGGGGAGTAAACCCTAGGTGCTGGGCGGGTAGCATTATGTCGGCGCCCATGGCGATGACGGCGGGCATTCTCGGGCGGCACCAGCATGACGGGTGCTGGTTGGCAGGCTGGGGTCGTCAGCTCGACCCTTTCATCTCTTCGGGCCCTTGTTGGGCGGAAAGTGCTGGGTCTCCTCTGGGTGTATGCAGCGGGCTGGGCTTCCTTGGGAACCCAAACTTGTTTCAATTTGACCGGCCTGTGAGCCGGCGCAGTCTTCGGTTCCGCGGTCGGGGCCGCGGGTGTCACTTTCCCTTTCAGCTTTTCCAGTCCTTGAAAAGAGTTGCGGACTGGGATAGTCGGGACAATGCGGTCCGGTATCACCTGGGACCTTTGCCCGTCCAAGTGGACTCGGATGGTCCCGACGGCCATGGATTTCCCGGAGCTAGATATGCGGCGCCCTAAGACGACGTCAGTGTTGTCCCTCCGGAGCCTCCTCCGGTGAGATGCCGATCCTTGATGGGACGGGCCAGCAGCCTGGTGCACATGGTGTACGTTGCAGCTCAGCGTCGTTGTCGGGACGCCGTTGTTGTTCTTGGCCATAGCTCGGCCGACAGCAGTTTAAGTGGCCCCCGAGGTGGGAGCGTTGATCTGGGGCTCATCGGGTGCTTTCACGTCGAGGATGTTGACAAAGGCCACCCCCAGAAAGTTGGGGAAGCCCACCGTGGGAGGGAAACTCCCGAAGTTGAGGGGGACCGCCAGGTAGCCGCCCCGAACATGGTTCTCGACGACCTGAGGGCCGCAAGTGAGTGCCATCGTCGGCACCATGATGTGATTCTCCTGCATTTGGGAAAGTAGCGCAATTAATATTACAAGAAAGGAGCCACATGGCCCCTAGCCTCGGCAAAGAGATGAAGGGTGGATCAAAGTCCCACCGGGCGTGCCAGACTTGTGGATGCACTTTTTATCATCGTCATTGTTATTATGATGCACTCGTCGTTTATTGGTTTATTAAGTGCGTGGGCGTGCCAGTCACCGGAGTGATAATTTATTCGGGCTCCGAGGAGCCCATGGTGCGCTCAACCTGACCTCGTCAGACGATTGTGTGGTTCGTGTCGGGACCAGATCCCATCATGCCATGAAGGCCACGGCGTCATTTACATCCCCCGTATGAGGGAACACCCTTGATTAATTGCCGAAATTAGGGGCCCTGCGGCCGAAAGGATTAATACTAACTGCGCGAGAAAGAAGCAGGAATGAATCACATTGAGATCCGTGTCGAGACATGGGCCACGAACTATATTGGTCACTCGCGGACCTTTTCATGTTCGGACGAAGGTCCGTGATAGAAGCGCGGTGGAAGACGGGGCGAATCCGTTCAAATGCCTGCCGAGTTCACGGTAATTTCAATAATGGCTCGAAAAGGGTCCAGACTGAGACGCAAGTCCGGTTTGAATGGGATGTCAGCCCGAGGCGAGGTCGGGTCATGGCCACGTCGGGATAATCCCTGAGGCTCAAGCCCGGCTTGCAAGGGTAGCATTACTATTCCTTCCGCACTGGGTCACGGGAGAGACGAGGCTGCAGTGTGGATTATTGCTACGTATGTTTAATATTACCGTTATTCTCATGATTTCGTTGCTTATTCTCCTTTATGCATCTTTTGGGATAGGTTTACTCTAGTTACTGCCCGCATTTTTATTTTAGATATTTATCGTTGCCTTTATTATTGTTCTCACTATCGTTGTTACTATTGCATTTTCTGTCATTATTCCTCCTGTTTTGGTCATTGATGCTACTGTAGTTTTTTTGTTTACGCATTTTTGTTTACACATTTTTCATTTGGAAGAGTGGGCCATTGGAGGGCTGGGTGTGTGTGTGCCGCTGGTGAAAGGAAGGAGGCGTACCGCTGGAAAAAGGGAGGGTGTGTCGGCCAAGAAGGTCAAGGGGTGTGCCGGCGAAGGATAGTAGGGGTGTACCGGCGAAGGATAATAGTAGGTGTGCCGGCGAAGGATAGCAAAGGCGTACCGACGAAGGAAGAGTGTGCCGCTGAAGGGCCAGGAAGGTATGCCGCTGAATGGTTCAAAGAGGGTGTACCGGGGAGGCAGCAAGGGAGTGTGCCATGGAAGGGTCAAAAGGGGCATTGGTAGGGGGGCACCGGCGAGGGCTGGAATAGGTGTGCTGGTGAAGGTTCACTCCTCCTCCACTTATTTTTAAGGCTTTTCTTTTCTTCTTTTCTTTGATTTTTATGCAGTTTTACACAACTTTTATTTCTCCTCATGACCTTTTCTTTACATGTTGAGCGTTTAGTCTGCCACATCGTCATTTAATCCGATTCTTCTCATATTGCCTACAGTGCCTCATTTCGGTTGGGGTGTTCTATAGCCGATCGTTCCGTTTATTCATTACTTCCCTTTACCTTGTAATATGTTGTTGTCCCACTTGTTCATTGCATCCTTTTGCCTCCTTAATGTGTTATTACTTCTAACGAAAATTCGACAGCATCTCCCCTTGACCCGAGCGTAAGGGAGATAAAGGGAACGCGGCCACACGGAGTGGCGGAACCCGACATTTGGAGGTGGGTACCCGAAGGCGGCAACACCTCTGATAAAACCTCGAAAACCCGAAAGCAACGAGGGATAGGAAACCTCCCTAGGACCGGCCGGGGGTGTGTCGGGCTAGGGGGGAATCAAGGGTGTGCCGGCGAAGGACAACAGGGGTGTACCGACGAGGGGAAGATTAGGCGTGCCGGCGAAGGGCTTACAGAAAGCGTGCCGGGGAAGACACCAAACGGCGTGCCGCTGGAGGGCTGGGTGGGGGTGTGTCTGGGGGGCTAGGCTAAAGGGAGGTCAACTGAGTGGGCTAGAGCCTGGGGATCTTGTGCTGGTTCACCCAACTGGGGCGTTGGTTAGTAACGGGGGGATTGGGGCTAGAGAAGGGAGGAAGGCCAGGGAGAAAGGTATTGGGCTTGTGAGGCCCCGAGAAAGGGGGAGAGTAGATTCCCTTGGGCCCAAGGCCAAGCACAAAGGCCAGGGGTCCTACAGAACAACAACATCGACACGAAGACCCCAAGACACCGGAGAAGGAGAAAAAGTGAACAACACACCATGCGCACTGGCATAAGCCAACGGAAGCAATAAGAAACCCGCGAACGGTGACTCTTTATTCATGGAGAGGAATGACCACTACCGGCCATATACATCGCAAAGCACATCCATGCTGAAACTATGGGTAGGGGAAGGGAGAAGATTATGAAAATGAAGGGAGAAGAAGAAAACGGGGGAGTGTTGGGACCGAACAGGGGTAACTACTCCCTGCCCTGTCCCCTCTCCCTCCTTTACATCACAGCCCACTTTCCCTCTCTCACTCTCTTACTCTCTCTTCTGGGTGGTCGTCGGAGGGAACCCTGAGGCGGAACTCCCTTCTTCTTCTTCTCTTCTTCTTCTTCCTCCGGAGGCGACAACTCTCTCCAGTGGCGGGTCTCCCGCCTCTCTTTTCTGTATCCTTCATCATCCTCCTCCTTTTGTGCTCCGAAGAAGAGGGGTTTTATACCCTGCACGGCGGGAGGGCTCGAGCACGGCAGCCGGAAGCGGGAAGCTACCGGTCATGATGGGGTTTGACTTCCCCCGTCCTGGATGTCGGGGGAGTAGCCTATGTGGCCCAACCTCCGGCCGACACCTCGGACAGCCCACTGCGCGCCAAGGATCTGTAGGGCATGGGCCCAAGATTTGGTCTGCCGGAGGTGCCGTTGAAATGCCTGAACGCTGTGCCGCTGGTGGGTTCAACAAGCGTGCCGCGGGAGGCCCAAAAGGGCGTGCCGTTGGAAGACACGGCATGCGTGCTGGTGAAGAGCCCAAAGGGCGTGCCGCTGAAGGGGCCTCAGGGCATGCCGTTGAAGGGCCCAAGGGGGCGTGCAGCTGAAGGGCCACTAGAGGCGTGCCGCTGAAGGGGCCTCAGGGCGTGCCGTTGAAGGGCCAAAGGGGGCGTGCCGCTGAAGGCCACTAGGGGCGTGCCGCTGAAGGGGCCTCAGGGCGTGCCGCTGAAGGGGCCTCAGGGCGTGCCGTTGAAGGGCCAAAGGGGGCGTGCCGTTGAAGGGCCCAAGGGGGAGTGCCGCTGAAGGGCCCAAGGGGCGTGCCGCTGAAGGGCGTGCCGTTGAAGGGCTAAATGGGCTGTTTTGAGCCCGTTGCGAGCACGAGTTGTGACCCATCTAATTTTCTTTGAGGCCCATGAATTGTGGGGCTCTTTGTGATTGATTTCTCTTCACCGTCGTGACTCTTGAGACATCTTTACGGTAGGGTGTGCGTGTTCGGGGGGTCCGGATGGCCCTCCCTTCTTCACAGTTTCTTCAGTTGACGTGGTTGTTGATGCTGGACTTGTTGGGACATGCGGGAGTGCAATTTTGCATGTCCATAGCCGCCACGCCGATTCCCCATCCCTGGGAAAATTAGGAAACCTCTAGCCCCATGCTGAATGACTGGACTCGTAGTCCAAGGCCATACACTTGGCTCAGTTGGGAGCCATCTTCCACAGAAACCCACGACATGCGGGGGGACCCCACCAACACAACACTAAACGGGTTCAGCAAGCACAAAACCCAAGTGGCGGTCCTCCCTGGATCATCACTGACTAGGCAATCTGGCTGGGACCGCTTAGCCTGGCTTAGCGGTCCAGCCAGGACCTCTTAGCCCTAGAAGGACCTAGGCGGTCACCCTCAGACCGCCCAGAAGAGTGGCGGTCCATTACCTGACCGCTTGGTGTCACCTAGCGGTCAGTCGCATGGCCGCTACCCCTCTGGCTTAGAATGAACCCAAAACGTCAAACGGTCGTGCCCTGGCCGCTCCATGAGCCAGGCGGTCCACGCCAGACCGCTTAACGCTCCAAGCGGTCTATCGTGCGACCGTTTAAGCTACCGACACAAAGGGGCATGTGGCGATCAGACCAAGACCGCCCAACCATAAAAATGGTCTGCCTTAGACCACCCAGATAGGCAGAGCGATCTATCGCAGGGCCACTACCCTAAAACACGGTGAAACGGACGATAAGCGGTCACCCTGGGGACCGTCTCACCTTATAAGCGGTTTCTGTAAGACCGCGTTTAAGCCGGAAGACTGAGAACGGCGAGAAACACCCCAAAAAGCCATTCCACGCCCCATTCACCCCCGGGTGAAGGGGAAACAACGGGGAAACCCTTCCCCATGCCCCTAGGCATCACATGATGCCCTCAAACCATCAAACAACGCGTTAAATCGCTAAATCCGGCTCACTCCCCAAAAACATGCATTTTGCCCAAAATATGGAAATAAACCCGCTCGGCTCGCCACGGCCTACAAAACTCGCGAGAAAGGAAGTGCATGAGCTGGGGGTCCATCTCCCTACCTCCACCAAAGATTCTGCGTCCTGAGGACGCCGATTCGCGAAGAAATATAGTTTAAACCTCTGTCGATTCATGAACGCACCACCGAGCTTCCACGCGCCACCGGCCCTCTATCCTTGACCCGTTCCTCACCTCCCGTCATCGTCGCCTCACCCTCCTCCGCCACCGTCGGCCGCCCGAGGAGAGGGGGAGAGAAAGAGATGAGAGAGAGTGAGAAAGAGAGAATGGGGAGAGAGAGAGGTTAAGGGGTTATTTCTAGGAAAATCTAGAAATTTTGGAAAATATCAAAAAATAGGTAAAATACTCCACGCGATCCTCGAAAAACGCACAACGCAGTGGTAACGTCCCGATGTCGGAGAACGCAACGGTTCACCCTATACAGGGTTCCGAAGGTCCGACTGATGAAAAACAGGCGTAAAACCCAAAACGTGACCCGGGACCCACACAGGCGCTCTGAAAGTTCCAGAAAAATACCGGCGTGCTCCTCACAACGTCACAGACCCAAGGAAATTCACGGGCACACCACCAATGGGTCCAACAACCGATATAAATAGTCCGAAGCTCAATCCGACGTAATCCGCAATCCGCGAAAAGATGATCCGAAACCCATGGATCCTAATCCGAGAAACATCCGAAAAACCTGGGGCATTACAGGCCCCCCCTCCCCTTAAAGAAATTTCATCCTCGAAATTCTGGACTAGCACCAAGTCACAGGGGAAGAATACTGAACCAACTGACAACGCCGTCAGAGTCCCAGCACAGAAAACCTCGATTCTCATGAAAGCACCGATCCTGAGGGACACAACCAGAATACAATCACGAACGACACTTCGCTCCGTACGCCGTGCACATCGGCCATCAGAGCAAGCATACACCAAAGGACACAGTCCGACATCACCTCAGACAACGCAAGAACCAATCATGGCACTGCTGCCACCATCTCACTCACCGAGGAGACACAGTCCTCGTCACGAGAAACAGTTGCCGATCCCTCCTATGGTCGGCAGACAAATCACACATCAGCTTCACAGCCAACTGAGAGGTCGCACACCCTTCTCAAGGGAACAACCAATACAGAGCCTCCATTAGTTCACACCTGGCAAGCCAAGCGCTCACAACAGCACGGGACCAACTCTGCCAAAACTCAAACTTCGACAAAGCCCAGATCCCATCCGGAAGGCACATCACGAAAATGACCACCAAAGGACTCATTGAAACATGGCTCTCACCGTTCACGATGCACAACCAACAACATCTTCTGTCTGTGACAAGACCATCCACTGATCGCCAGATACACATCAACGGGAAACCTTCACCGGCCCAACGGGCACGATCCAACTCATAAGAGGCCATCCACTGACTCACACACAGACAATTACCACATCACAAGCTGAACTTCTCTCGGACACCGCATCCGATCTTGATCATTGCGCCAACTCAACCCTCTCAGGGGAGCACGATGAAACCAAAGACAAGACTCAGGAGTCTTCAGTCATCACCTCACTCGACTCAAGCTTACAGGGGAACCATCCCATGCTGGTCACCAACCCAGGGATAACCACTCCAACACCAATGTCCCATCAAGGACCACCATTCCGATGCCAATCTCACTTAAAGGCCTCTACCCACAGGCGTCACTCTTCCGTCTTGTCTCATCGAATCCTATCTCAAACAATCCAAGCGGACACCTGCCAATCTCGATTCCGCCCTCACCACAGAGCCACAGGACACCACCAGAACAATTCATGGCACACGTCTCTAGTAGAGGAAAGTGCCACCCAATCTCACAGCAACCTGGTCGCCAATGCCGTAACCAATGCACACGGGTCCCCAACAATACACACCTTATCATGGTCGACTACGAGACTAGCCTTACCAGTCACTCGTAGCTATCGACCGGAACCCAAAATCTCCTAGAGATCACTTCCTCAAAACACGATCTCATCTGAGAACACAGCTTGCAACACAAGTCGGGCACCAGACCACCGACTCTGACCAACACGTCATCGACCTCCATCAGGCGACATCCTCAACAACCCCATCCGGTTCTAACATTAACGCCTGACACGGCTTCCATCACAGGAACAGGGTACTCATGTGGCACACTTGTCGACATACTTCCCCAACACTCCATCCTGCCAGTGCCAAGAACCATAATACCTCGAGCAATGGCACAGCAACAAAACGTCTCACACAGAGGAACCAATCCTCCAATGCTCAACGCAACCTCAGGAAATCTGCCCGTAGCACCCAACGCTACGATCCTAAACCTGTAGGTTATGGGTCCACCAGGCTTCCGCTGCGCACTCTGATCCGCACGTGCACAACCAACACGGCAACTCGGGACTCGCCATCCCGACAATCCACAACTCGGCTGGCTAACTTCAGAAAATAGGGTGAGGAAAGTTCCATTACCTCAAACCCCAAGCACAGATTCACTCCTAAATCTGGCAATCCTCCGTAACATTGCCGGCTCTGAACTGCCACGCATCGAAAAGTTCTATCACCAGCCAAGGATTCGAACACCGCCCAACCAGCACTCGTCCTTCTGGAACAGCGACAGTACCCTTACACAGCAAGGGAATTGGGCACGACTTCTCACAGGCAACCACCTTGCCAAAACGCAAAACTCGTCTCGCACGGACTTCATGGCACACAGAGGCCAACAAATCCAGACACACAATGCAAGACAACGAACCTTAGCCAAACACAATCTCTCCAACCAAAGGAGAAACCGACATACCTCTGACCAACGGAAGAATTTTCACGCTCGACCTGACCTTAAACCTCGCGCATGCCGGGAACAACACCAAGAAAACCATTACCTCGTCAGGTCAGCGCCTCCGACACACTCGGCGAGTGTCACGCCGGACCATGATCACAGCATCTCTCAGTGCACCACCACTGCAATTCCTCGAACTACAACATGCCACGCCAAGAGCTGCAATACGAGCCATAATCGACAACCGCCGATGCTCATCCTCGAGTCCCAAAATCACCGCGGAACCTTCTCATCTCAAACCAAATCCAAAGCAAACATAACCCATCCGTACATAAGAGCGCAGGAGCAAGACTTACTGGGACACCACAGCCCAATCCTACCTCGAAATCCGTAAAAATAATCAGGACCAACACGTCATTTTTGACGCCACAGAGCACGACAAGAACATCAGGCTCGACGAAACAGCAGCTCACAGAGAAGATCCTCCGCTCACCCGAGCACACTTCTCAATCAGAGCACCCGCTCTGCCACCTTAAACCACGACCTTAACACCTAAGGGGCTAGATAAATCTCAAGCTGGAGTGGCCAGACTCAACAACAGATCCCTCAAAGTACGCTTACGGCCACTTAACCACGAACAGTCCTCGCCAGCCACCTGACCTTGCTGCAAAAACCTCGAACGCATCAACGCAGCAACGCACCTATCGGCAACCTCTGCCCAACGCAGCACAACTAGGGCCACAGCTGATGAGTGAGAAAACTATCGACCTCGATACTCAAACCCCACGCCGGCACGAAAGTCGCGAACAGCAACCACCTTTACAGCACTGCACGGTGCACTAAAGCTCTTAAGCGAGAAACAAAGCGAAAAACATGCATGAAACCCTATCCCAGCTGCCGACTGTACTGGACCTTACGGACTCTGATCACTGTAATATCTCGAATTCCTATGTACGTCCACAACCACCGCTCTGATACCAGCTATAACGACCCAAGATACGGATACCGGGAAGAACCTGATACCATTCGAATCCTGGCCCGCCGCCCACGAGCCGGAGAGCTCGAAAGGGCTCAAAGGAGTGTGGAGGCACAAAGAAATAGGAAATAAAGTAGGACAATTTAATAAGTAACAGAAATAAATAAATAACTACAGCAGAGTCTAGTTCAACAGAAAGTATAGTCTAAAGCAGTAAAATGTACCACATGCCAAGTGAACACTCGGCCAGGCGGGCTGACAACTAAGAACCTCCGAACAGCACCCTCGAACCTCGAGGAAGAACCGTTGCACCTGAATAGTAGGGGTGAGCCTCCTGTCACTGGCTAAGTAGGGATCCCGCGGAACCCCAACCGAGAACAACGGCGGTAGTGGAAAGGAAAACAGCTACAACTACAGCAGGAACAGCGAACCGGTGACCGATCATATCTCGACACTACAGCTACTCTTACTGTACTAGGAAAACACGCCCCGATCTCATAGTCGGGGGACTACCGAACTAAAGAAAGAACCTCTGGCTATGCTGCCAGAAGAAACGATCACGATCTCATAATCGTGGACCTAACACCGTCCAGGGAAACCCTTGGTGATGCTCACCGGAAAAACCCCTAGACCTCTACCTCGGGATCACTCCCTGAAACTATCGGGGAAACCACGTCTCGCAGACGGAAAATGGAACCCGAAAATAAGAGAGTCACGTCTCACGTGACAGGAGTACCTGCCCACCAGAAGCAAGGCCGGATGCGTCCACTGACATCTTAGACCGTGCCTCAGGTGTCCCCCTCGACCTCCGGTGGAACGGGGAAACCGTACAAGTAACCACAAAGCAAGTGACTAGCTGGGGTCGCGCTTGTCAGCGCGGGTCCAACTACCCCCAACCACGTGTGCACACACAGACCATGCGTCCTAGGTCTGGCCTCTAACTGGTTTTCCCCTCATCCGGACTCTGGCTGCAAGACGTGGGGCCCTACGGTAACCAGTCTAAAAATCGTCTCTCAGGATAGCCTCGCCACCACTCCCTGGTGGGACCACTCGCGTGTCGGAAGGCTACGACTAGTGGAGAGTCACTGATGTGACCACTCTCCGAGGAGATACTCCGTGAAGCACGCACTCACCCTGCACGAAAGTCATGAGGAACCAAGTGGCACCGAGCCACTGGACTCTAGACAGTCCTCTAGACTCACTAAATCCAACGGTCTTTGAGTCACAAAACTCGGGGTCAAGACCATTGTACGCAACGGCACAATGCCATTAATCTAGCCTAATCCCTAGGTCTAAAACCATGGTAGCATGAATATCGAGGCAGCTCACGAGCCGCTGAGACCATTCCCTCGGGAAGGGAACTGAGAAGCCTTCCAGCCCTAGGCTGGGCAACTGGACTCATAGTCCAAGGCCACACACACGGCCCACGCGGAAAGCACAGAATCATGATTCCCAAGGCAGCTCACAAGATGCCACGCCGATTCCCCATCCCTGGGAAAAGTGGGAAACCTCCAGCCCCAGGCTGAATGACTGGACTCGCAGTCCAAGGCCATACACTTGGCCAAGTCAGGAACCATCTTCCGCAAAAACCAACGACATGTAGGGGAACCCCACCGGACTCACACCGATGTACGGTGACTCAATCGTGCGTGACACAAAGCCCGGAACACACACAGGGTGACCGGACCCTTGAACCCATGGGCATGTTGATCGAGGTAACACGGTACCTCCAAACATCCTCGAAACACAGTCACGAAACCCACGGGATGTCTGGGCCACTCACGAGGCTGAAGGTGGACCAATAGGTCACAACCGGGTCGACCGGATACCAACACAACACTAAACGGGTTCGGCAAGCACAAAACCCAAGTGGCGGTCCTCCCTGGACCGTCACTGACTAGGCAATCTAGCTGGGACCGCTTAGCCTGGCTTAGCGGTCCAGCCAGGACTGCTTAGCCCCAGAAGGACCCCGGTGGTCACCCTCATACTGCCCAGAAGAGTGGCGGTCCATTGCCTGACCGCTTGGTGTCACCTAGCGGTCAGTCGCATGGCCGCTACCCCTCTGGCTTAGAATGAACCCAAAATGTCAAACGGTCGTGCCCTGGCTGCTCCATGAGCCAGGCGGTCCACGCTAGACCACTTAATGCTCCAAGCGGTCTATCGTGCGACCGTTTAACCTACCGATACAAAGGGGCAGGGGGCGGTCAGACCAAGACCGCCCAACCATAAAAACGGTCTGCCTTAGACCACCCAAACAGGCAGAGCGGTCTATCACAGGGCCGCTACCCCTAAAACACGGTGAAACGGATGATAAGCGGTCACCCTGGGGACCGTCTCACCTTATACGCAGTTTCTGTAAGACCGCGTTTAAGCCGGAAAACCGAGAATGGCAGGAAACACCCCAAAAAGCCATTCCACGCCCCATTCACCCCCGGGTTAAAGGGAAACAAAGGGGAAACCCTTCCCCATGCCCCTAGGCATCACATAATGCCCTCAAACCATCAAATAATGCGTTAAATCGCTAAATACGACTCACTCCCCAAAAACATGTATTTTACCCAAAATGCGAAAATGAATCGGCTCGACTCGCCACGGCCTACAAAACTCGCGGGAAAGGAAGTGCACGAGCTGAGGGTCCATCTCCCTACCTCCACCGAAGATTCCGCACCCCGGGGACGCCGATCCGCGAAGAAATGCCGTTTAAACCTCTACCGGTTCACGAACGCACCACCGAGCTTCCACGCGCCACCGGCCCTCAATCCTTGACCCGTTCCTCGTTCCTCGCCTCCCGCCATTGCCGCCTTGCCCTCCTTCGCCACCGTCGGTCGCCTGGGGAGAGGGGGAGAGAAAGAGATGAGAGAGAGTGAGAAAGATAGAATGGGGCGAGAGAGAGAGGTTAAGGGGTTATTTCTAGGAAAATCTGGAAATTCAGGAAAATACCAAAAAATAGGGAAAATACCCCACACGATCCTTGGAAAACGTACAACACATTGGTAACGTCCCGATATTGTAGAACACAATGGTTCACCCTACATGGGGTTCCGAAGGTCCGACTGACGAAAAATACGCGTAAAACCTAAAACGCGACTCGGGACCCACACATGCGCTCTGAAAGTTCTAGAAAAATACCAGCGTGCTCCTCACAATGCCACGGATCTAGGGAAATTCACGGGCACACCACCAATGGGTCCGACAATCCGGTATAAATAGTCCGAAGCTCAATCGGACGCAATCCGCAATCCGCGGAAAGACGATCCGAAACCCACGGATCCGGATCCGAGAAACATCGGAAAAACCTGGGGCATTACACCCTTCTCCTCTCCTCCCCCTCTCTTTGATCTCTCTCTTCCTCACGCGGCGAAGCCCCTGTTTGGAACAGGGGCAACGGCCGTCTCTTCTCTCACCCTCTTCTTTCAGCTCTCTCTCTCTCATTTAAACTCCCTATCCCTCTCTCTCATCCACTTCTCTCTGCACCTGTCCCCTCACCGCAAGCTCTTCCCTACCCCCAGTTCTCCTCTTCACACACACGGCTAGCTACTCCCCCTCGTCCGGCGTCGGGCTCTCCCGCTCCCCCTGCTCACCTTCACGTAAACGCACCCGCTGCCCCGCGAACCACCCTCCCCCTCGTCCGCATGCACGAACACACCTGCACACACCGCGTTCTTACCTCCACAGCCGTTCCCTCACTCTCCCTCTCTACCCACTCACACTACGACCCCCACACCCACAGGGTGGACCCTCCCGCTTCTCCCCTTCTCTAACACCCTCAGACGCACCGCACTGCATCCCCCTCTTTCTCATGCACCCCTCCTACAATTCTGCTTCTCTCCCTCTCCCCCTCTTCACCACATACACACCCACACACACACTTCACGTAGCAGTAGCCTCCCTCTCCCTCTCATCTTTTCTCCCCCGTCCGATCTCCCTCTTTTCTACAACCCACACACACACAGTCGCGCCCCTCGCCAGTATCGTCTCCTTCTTCTCTCTGCTGCACACACATAGCCCTTCACATACACAGCCTCTGTCTGCCTCTCCCTCTTTCTCTCTTTAACACACCCACACACCTCTTATTCGCACACACGATTGCACTCACAGAGCGCCGCACACACTCACGTAGTGTCCCCCTCCTTTCTCTCTCCTGTTACTCTTCTCCCTCTCTGCAGGTCCCTTCATCCCCCTCAACATCTCGCCACCGCCGCCACGGTCGTCATCTGACCAGCAGCCTGCCCTCCCGTCCGAAGCCGTAGTGGAGCCCAAGGCCCACACACGTCGCGCCCTCTCCACCGGCCTCCACCTGCATCATCTCCGCACCGAGCTCCCTCTTCCGTGAGCACCACCGCATGGCCACACAGACCACTGTCTGCATGCACATCGACCCCTTGGGATCTCTCTCTTTCTCCCTTGCACTCTGCGCACAGCTTTCGCTCGCACCTGTTGACACCCGTTTTAGCCCACAAGTTGTGTCATTTCTCTTATTCATCATTTTTGATGCCCCGAATTAGCCATTGTTTTAGATCTTTCTCGGATGGATTTCAAGCTCATTTTTACCATTTCATATCCTTTGATTCTTGGAGATCATGATTTTCTAGAGCTCTGGAGCTTGTCTTATCAACTTCTAGCTTCTAAGTTGACTTACGGCCCATTTAGGTCGGCTTCCCTCAAGTAATCGGCTCTCTCTCACTACGTAGTCCTGAAAGTGGTCCTTTTTCATCTCCTTCTATTCCTCTTTTCAAAACGTTGTCTTCACCAAAGTTGTTCATCTTTCAAAGATCTACAATTTCTTCTTCCACGCCGTTGGCCAGTTCTACCCCTATTGTGATCTATTTACATTTTTCCAGTGTGTTGCGCTGTTCACCTATGTCCCATAATCTTCCTCTCTGTTCTAGCCCTATTTTCTCCCTCTTATAATCATTTTCTCAACTTTCTTTCTTTATAAAAGTTGTTCCTTTTTTTGTTATCTACAATTTCTTCTTCTACCACTTTCGCTAGTTCTGCCCCGTTTGAGAGATACGCTTCAATTTGCAAAGTCACGCGCAGTCTGCCCAAAATCTTCCTCCATCAGTGTGACGGCCCTACCCTAGACCGCCAGGGCAGTGTGACGGTCCTACGATAGACCGTCACACCGAAACATGCCTGAAATCGCCCTGTTCAACCCCTAGAGCGTGGCGATCCTACCCTAGACCATCAGAGTCCATGTGACGGTCTAGTATGGGTGCGTTACACCGAAACTTGTCCGAAATCGTCCCGTTTGACCCCCAGAGTGTGACGGACTTACCCTAGTCTGTTACATAACTCTGACGGTCGTACGATAGACCGTTACACACACCTGAGAGTCCAATTCGTGCTAGACTCTGCTCCGTTTCTGTGCGACGTGACCCTCTTGCAGAGTCCATAACTTCTTGAATTCTACTCCGAATTGAGCGCCGTTTATTCCTATAGTTTCTCCTTGGTATTATCTTGAATTCAGTCCAAAGAACTCCAAATTTCATTGACTATCTTGCTCAGAATAACACTCAAAATTTGAGGATTTAGGTGTCCTGGTTCAACTCAAACTCTGCAGATTAAGCTCCGGGGCTCCCTTCCAGAAGCCATATCTTTCAGATCCTTCATCCAAATAGAGTCCCGTTTTCTCCTATGACTTATCTTGACTATTATCTCAAGATTGATCCATAGATCTCGAGATTTGATGGACTCTATCTCTTAAACTCATGGAGGAAAGTTGGGGGTTTCACCACTTTTCTATAAAAACTGCCCAGTTCGCAGTCGCGACGGGGGGCTCTTTCTTGGTTCGGGGCGAAGCCATGCTGCAACTCCAACTCACAACTTCGACCTTGGCTTGAAGAGGGAAGTATTAGCTTTCAATTCCATCCTTTTGGATTTGATTTCATGGTCTACACTCTTAGTTCTCCTCTCCTCAAAATCACAAATCATCACAGTTTTCTACACTTTTCTGCTACATATGCACTTTTCCCCGTTTCGTATCAATGATTTCTCTCTATTCTCTCAATCAAATCTTATGATTTCAAATCCTATGCATGCACAACACACCCACCTATTATTTCCACCCTTCCACAGGGGTTAAAAATCTCCCCCGGTGCGTTCTCCCTTAATTTCTACCCATATTTTATCACTCCGGGATTGATACTACACATGCATGTTCTAATGGGTTTTTTATCCTTATTTTGGCTTTGTTTTGCAGGAGAGCATGAATACAACGTGAGGCCCTCTTCCTCTAGCCGGCTGGAAGGAGAGGAGGTTTGAATCCACAAGTTCCCCGCACCTCGTTTGTCAAGCGCGATCAAGTTTTCTTTCCAAGGTACACGGCGCCGTTCTTTACACTTCTTCATCATTTGGCGTTGTTACTCCTTGGTGCGGACACCCGAGCAGTTGAGCGGCGTGATACGCCGAGCCACCGGTACCGCACACGGAGCACGACTCGAGCCACCTCAGTGTCCATCTAGCTCGGAGACAGCCTGGAGACTCCGCCTTGAGCCTCCCCATTTATCATATTTAGTTAGACTTTATGTGTGTGTAATTTGTGTTTATTTCATTATATTCGGTTTGCTATTTTGATTGTAAGAGGGGCTTATGTACAATTTGGACCCCGTGGGCCCCACGGGCCCCCCAGGCCCCTCCCATTGATCCACCTCAGCCATAGGGCCCCATGTGGGGTTGGTCAATATCCTATGTGGACATCTAGAAGCCTTGGACTAGTCAATTGTCCACATGGGGGACAAGGGACCAAAATGGTCAACAATTCCACCAACCTTCCACCTACCATGTCCCCCTAGCCATTCTAGTCAATAGGCCGCCCCCTTCCTTGTATTTTTTTATTTTAATTTGTGTGGATGGTCACATGCTATCCCAGCCCTCCATCTCACACCCCTAGATCCAACGGTTGAGGGTTGATTAGACATATGACCTATATATGCTTGTATTTTCCTATTTTCATGAATTAATGCCATTTGAACTTGGAAAATTACTTGAGCAAAGGCCTAGGCCGCCCCTCTCTCCCCCTTGAAGCTGTGAAGGCTTCCCTCTAGAGGTGTGACTCCTCCCCTTATCATTCCGGTTGCCGCCGCCGCCACGAGCCGCCACCGCACCGCCTTCGCCATCAACGGAGTTCTGCCCGCGCAGTACCACCGGAGCTTCCACGAATTTCCTGTCTCAGCCCCGAGCTCAGATAGATCTAGGAATTTTAGTGAATGTTCCAGAGGTGTCAAGGACATCCCAAAAATTTTGGTTTGCCATTCAGATCTCGTTTCATATTTTTTGATTTTCGTCCACTCTTCCATTTTGGTTCAGCTAGAGTTCTGTCCAGATTCATCCCCGCCCTAAGTTTCATGTCTTAGGTCCACTTTTTGATTTATTTTGGTTCACCCAATTTTACTGGAGGTTCCACCCATCCACCCCTTCATCCACACTTTTTATTAATTTTTGGTTCATCCATTTCATATTTTCTAAAAATCATTCTTAGTCCCAGCTACAGTTCTGTCCCCCTGTTCCCAGATCCGACCACCAGTCACCCCAAAACTCATATTAAATCACCACCACCTCCAAATCAAATTCTAAAAATAGTCCCAGTTCTTTTGTTTGATCTCCTACAACTTTGAAGAAGAGCTCAAGGGCTGAATCGGAGGCTTACTAGGCGGTCAACGGTGGTTCTCAGACAAGTACCCTACAGATCTGAGATTTCGGTTACTATACAACAGGGGCTTGTAAATTCAATAAAGTTATGATCCGACCAGATCCAGCAGATCTCTCTAAGTCTAGATCGAAGCATTTGAAGAGAGCTTTCCAACGATAGCTCATGCGTCCAGATCCGACATCGGGATTGATCGCAGCGGCCGTTTTCGCCGGAGCGCGCGCCTGAAAATAGCAACTAAAAATCCATGGGTTATTAGTTCAAGAGTTGGGAATCGGGGCCGATCGACCCCCGATCGGTGTTCCCGGTCGACCGCCGTCCGTGGAGGCACGCCACCAGGGGTCCCCATCACAGTGGGTCCCACCCCCGCAGATCCGGAGGACAGCGCCATCCGTGGGCCCCGCGGGCCCGCAGAACCCGCCGTTCGGAAAGCTAAAAAATGCGGAGTTCGGCACCGCCGGGCGACATCAAGATGCTGCCCATCAACCCGAGTTGCGTGATTCCCGGGCTCCACATGTGACCTTTTACCTCCCTGCGTGGAGTGGGTCAAATCTTTGTATTGCTGTGATATTGTTTAACCGGGAGTTCGTGATTCGGCCGGGGTTGTCTTCGCCACGCCGGGTGCGTGGAGGTAATGGTCCGAACCTCTTTGCGTTCATTTGCTTAGCTAGTATACGGTCTTTTGCCGCTGTCGAGAGCGTAGGTACTAGCCCGCGTGTCCATGTCACCGCTGTGAGAGTGAGTGTGACCCGTCCCGTGACTCGATCCGAGTCCGAAAGTTGAGTCGGACTACCCTTGACCTCCGCCGGTTCCTTAACCGCGCACGGTCCGCGCTTTCCCTCGCTTGGGACGACGAGTGAGCTTCCACTTCTGTTAGCGACGTTTTGCCACTAGGAGCTCGTAGTGTCGGGCTTAGTGTCTCCCTGGTGTGTGCTACTGGTCGTGTCTTCATCTAGAGTCTGAGGGTGGCACCTAGTAGTGTCATCTCCCGTGTCCGTCCCGCATCAGTTTGGTGTCAGAGCGAGTCGAGTCTAGGGTAGTCATTGCATAAGTCTTGCATGCATCATGGTCTAAGTCAAGTCTAGGATCATCACTAATTTTAAAACAAAAAAAAAGAGTGTTTTAAAATTACATTTCATCCCGATAATTCGGTATCTTAAAAGGTGTTGTCCGAACGTTAGGCTACGCCTATCGGGAAGACCGCACACTTGCGCGAGTGATCTTCGGATCGATTAACTCCGCCATGTACCGGATATTGGTTTAGGTCTAGGTGCATTAGTCGGTGTTTGCATTAGTTAGTGCATTTCAACCTTGCATAGCCGGTCTAGTGTAGTGTCCAAGTGTCGGCATGTCCAACATATAGTTCCCCCCCCAATTTCCCATGGATTCCCAATCACCCGGGCATTATGGCCGTTGGTCCACCCATGGGCTTGGCAACCACCCACTCCACTTTCGTAGGCCCGAAGCCTCAGATTTTTATGGCTCCAATGGCCCGGGCGACTACATCAAGTGGGAGGCCGCCATGGACACATACTTTGATTGTTATACTATGTCCGAGGCAATGCAATTCTCTTTCACTAAAGAGCGGCTTCTTCATGAGGCTGCCGAAAAGTGGGATTACATCGAAAGAATGAGAGAGGTTAGGGGGCAATGGCCCATCGAGTCATGGTGGGACATGAAGAGAGAGCTTAGGAAGATCTACGTGCCCCAACCGGTCACCTCCAACCGGCCCCACCAAATCACTTCCAACCAAGTGAGTCCTAGTCGGAGGCAAAGAGCCCCACACGTAGATGAGCCAAGACCCACTCCTAGGACGGTTGACTACGGGCAAGTCCACCATGATATCCCTATTCCAACCCACTCCGTTGTCGAACTTATGCAAATGATTTTAGACCGGTTGGATGGGGTGGATAGGACACGTACTCCTAGTGATGTACTCCAACCCGAGCCTAAGGAGGTCATCACCGGTAGTCTTAACCCGGCCCCATCAACGGAGTCCCCAAGCCCTCTCCCCATCATAGTGGATCCTCTTCTCCCACCCACGGGAGCCCCATTGCCTACACCCCCTGTCCGTCAAGAGGATAAGGGTAAGGGTCCACTTATCAAGGAGCGTAGAGGATCACGACAACAGTGTTATCGCTGCCAGGGGTTTGGCCACTTTGCCGGACAGTGTCCCACTCGGACATCTCTAGCCCTAGGGGATAAAGGGGTTGGAGAAACCTCACTCTCCGATCTTTATTCGGAGCCACCTCAGCCACAGCTACCCGTGTTTCTAACGGGAAAGCTACTTATAGCCGAGCCACTCCTTAGCTGGCTTAAGAATGGCCTGGCCCCATCTCCCCTCCCATCTATGGACCCTATCCTACCTCTGGTGCCAATCAATTCATTTCACACCATTTTCCGGTCTAGTCACTATGTGGATACATTGGATGACCTTCTTAAAGCGTTAGACCGGCAGTGGACATTTACGCACTTGTTGGCTCCAGGCTTCGACCGACCCACAGGTCATAGTTTCACTCATCCCGCTTTAGGGTCCATCACCTCCGTGTACACCGTGGGTCATGTTACCACGGAGGTTCTTCTACTCCTCCCTATGCCGGCCGAGCCCGATTTCATTCCCATTTGCCCAAGGGAGGAATCTTACTTTCTACCTATGACTGCCGTCCCACCTCTCACAATGAATGAAGGTGATCATTTACACCTCCAAGATTTCCAAATGTGGGACAGTGAATTGTGGAAGCCTAGTCCGAGGGGTCATACCTTCTTTGATCCCTTCGACCCATTCTCTTGTGGACCCCGTGACCCACCATATTTACTCCACCTTTTCGAGAGAGTTCACCATCATACCCCCACCGTCTCATCTCCCTTCATGGATGAAGGAGATCAACAACATCTTCTAGACTTCCACACATGGGATCTTGAGATGAGGGAATCCATAACGAGGGGTCACACATTCTTTGATCCCTTCGATCCCTTTCTTAGAGGCCCCCTTGGTCCACAATCTCCATTCCACTTCTTTAGGGGAGGTCACCATTATACCCCTCCCCCATGGACCGGGCCATCGGCACCCACCGAGTCCGTTCACGGGCGAGAGACACCCGACCCTCCTGTTCCACCCAAACCTCCCAAATCCAAAGGACCGTCTTATGGTTGTACCGACATTCAGTCACACTTAGGGTATGCATGGCACACCTTCGGATGTCCTGGACCACCTTGCATATGATTGGGTCGAACTAACATTAGGTTTGTTTAGGGTTGTGTGTGCATCCGTGTGTTTTTATTTTGCTAAGCATTTTAGGAGTGCATAGTGAGTCTGCCGAGTCTAGTGCTAGGCATGTTAGGAGTCGTCACATTGAGGCCAGCAATGCACGGTACAAGGAGTTAGCCGATGCCCACCGACACCACCGAGAGTTCCACGAGGGCGAATACGTCATGATCAGGGTAAGACCAGAACGGTTTCCCTCTGGAACCGTTAAGAAGTTGCAAGCTCGCGGAGCCGGTCCCTTTAGAGTGTTGAAACGCATTGGATCCAATGCGTATGTTGTGGACTTGCCCGAGGAATATGGTATAAGCTCTACTTTTAATGTTTCGGATCTAGTTGCATATAGGGACCCAGCGGTGATCCCTAGTCAGCCTTTCGAGCCATCTCCTCCCCTTGAGAGTGATCCCACACCTGAGTGTCCACCTCCAACCCCGTTGTTACGGCAGCGTGAGCATATAGATCATATACTGGATGAGCAGGTGACAGTTACCAGGAGTGGATCCTACCCGCGCTACCTAGTGCGATGGAGAGGACGGCCCGCTACCGAGGACACATGGAGTCCGATTGTACTGATTTTTGTTCCATTAGATAGTCCTTTGTATTGTCTTTCCACCCATAGCTTATTTACATCATTTGGGTCTCATTTGCTTAGTTAAAAATTATCATCATTTTAGCATTTTGTCCATAAAATCTGCATGTGGTCTACGCACAGGTTCACGAGGGTAACTTTGCTCAGTGATTTGATTGACCTTCCGGGGTCAGATTGATCTGTTATTGGGCCCGTTGTGAAGACCTGTGTATTGTCTTTCCATCCATATACTATTTGTCTTAGTTGGATCATGTTTGCATAGTTTAATCTAGTCTTAATTTTCTAGTTTTAAGCTAGAATTTGCATGCACTCCGGTGCACGTAGGGCCATACATTGCATATCATAGTTCTATTTCCTACCTCGGTAAGTGATCCTCTCGCCTCCATGTTCCTTGGAGTCGACTAGGTGATCTTATCCGGGACCTCCATAAGTCCCCGTGAGCCGTGGATTCCTACACGGACACCGGGCCGGTTGTACCTTTCCACCCCTGAGGCTTGCATTTGCATAAGTGTGAGAGTGTTAACCTTAGTCAACCCAAAGTTTGGACCTTATCTTGAGGGAATTATTATTAATTCAAATCATTAAAAGGTCTATTAAAATTCCTAAAATATTTCCCATCATATCAACTTGTTTGACTTGGGTGAAAACTCTCACATTGCATTGTTTGTGTTGTTCGGGCTTGTCCAAGTCCATTAGTGGTGTTTTGTGTTGCATCCACATGTTTTGTTGTTGTTAGGCCCACTTTAGGCTAGCCCATTTTGTGGGTTCATTGTCCAGTCCATCGTCCCTTGGTCCGTTGTCCATCGGTCTTTGCATTAGTGGGTCAGTCCCTCCTTGTTCTCAAGCCCATTAAGCCCTTGCTTCCCCATTTGTATTGTCCTTGATCTCCTTATATTAAGTCTCCATTTGTCCTCATGGAGTATCATTCTAACCCCTTGTATCATTCTTTTTCTCAATCTTCTTCCTATTCCCGCGTGGAATCCTCTTCCCACGCGGGCCCATCTTCCCGTGGTCCCTCTGATCCCTCTGAGGAACAGGCTAATCTCATGGCCCATCTTTCAAGCCTTGTTCGCCAAATGGACCCGGCCCAGGCCCAACGTCTTATTGCATCTCATCTTCATGGGCCTCCTTCTCTTAATGGGCCTTCTTCTCTCTTTAATCGGCCTCATCATCTTAATGGGCCCCATTCTCCTAATGGGCCTTATTTTTCTAATGGGACTCATTCTTCTTCTCCTTATGCTGCCAGCCCAATGGGTCTTTATGTTCATGATCCTTCTAGGCCCACATATCCTTCTACTCCTGGAATGGGCCCTTCTTCTTCTCAGCCCGGATCCTCTTATCCGGCCCATTATCATTATACTGGTCCGAATTCACATCCTCTTGCTCAAGCTGGCCCATATTCTTCTCGATCTCTCCCTACCCAAGAGATGATTGTTCAAACCCAACGCTAACTTGATGAGCTTCAACGTCGGATCGATCCTAAATCATCTTTAAGTGTTCCATTTGCTTTCCAAGGTCTTCGGCTCCCACCTCCATCACAAATTCCCACATATCATTGTTATAGTGGAGTCGGTGACCCGTATGTGCACTTGAATTAGTTTGTTTATGAGTCAGCCCAATTTCGACATGACCAACACTTGATGGCTTATCTGTTTGGTCTGTCATTGGAAGGCCCGGCTCGGGATTGGTTCTTCTCTCTTCCGCAAGAGCAAGTTGTGAATTTTCAAGCTGTACAAGAGGGATTTATTCAGCAGTTTCAAGACCAGGTTGGGCCCAAGTATTCTATGGCGGATCTGGCCCATGAGATGATGAAGCCCGACGAGGGGTTCTGCACCTTTGCTGACCGCTGGCGTCGCTTGGCCGCGCAAGTCTCAGGGCACATTCCGGAGGGAGAGCAAATCAATATGCTGATATCCAATGCCGCGCCCGAGTATCGGTTTATCTTAGCCCTCAACAACATCACCTCCTGGCAATAATTATATAGCCGAGCCCGCTTCATCCGCCAATAAATCCAAGATTCTCTTGACCCTTAGTCTCCACCATCCACCTCCACATATCAACCTTCACCCTCCACGTTCCAACCCTACGCTCCCATGAGTCAGCCCGCCATGAGTCAACCTTCCGCCACATATCCCTCCATGAGTCTACCCCCCGCCTCTACATACCTATACGCCTCCGCATATCAACCTTCCATGAGTCAGCCTCCTGCGTCCGCATACCCGTCTCCGTCTCCACCCCTGGTCCAGGTCACACCACATCCCGAGCAGGTGGATGCCGTCTACATTCCTCCCCACTCCATTCCACATATGCCTTCACCAAATCCCACCTCTGCCAACCACACTCCATTACCTATGCAACCTCCGCTTCCCTCTCTACTACCTTCTCCACCACCTCATACCCCTCGGCATCCGCCTTGCCCGAAGCAAGCTCCTTGTCCTCCGTTGCCGGAGTGCTTTACCGACATTTTTAGGGCTTTAATGGCCGCTCACGTGTTGCCGCTCTCTCCGGCTGTGCCTTGCCGACCCGCGGTCGGGAATATGCTTCAATATTGTGATTTTCACCGCCAGCAGGGGCATTTGGTTGAGGATTGTCCCGAGTTTCGAGAGTATGTTTATGACCTGGAAGATAATAAAAGAATTGATTGGGCCGCCATGCGTAAAGTTGTTTTAGATCTCCGTAGCAAGCAGCAGCAACAAGAAGCACCATCTAAGCAGCTGTCTCCATCTATACAAGATCGGGGGCACCCCAGTGATTCTTCATCTAGCGTTAAACCCGCTCCATCACCTACTACCTCGCCTACTCTGTTACCTTTGCTATCTCCTATCCAATCTCCGCAACCTCCACAAACCCAAGCCTCTGCTCAGGCTAGTGCCACCTCCCCTTCTTCTACTTCTTCCACCACTACTTCCACCCCCAATGTCGTTCGGCGCGCTGTGTCGATACGTCGATGGTGGGTCTCACAACCCCCTTCTTCACCCTTGCCATGTCCACTACCTCCATCGACCACATCACCATCTCCGCCATCCTCTCAATCGCCTACACCATCTCCACCACCCTCACCATTGCCTAAACCTCCATCACCCCCGCCATCACCTTTGACCGAGCCTGAGCAAATTTTGCCTTTGCCACCCTCGCCCGAGCAAGTCATACCTCCACTCTTACCTTTGCTTCCACCTAAACACACCATACCCGTTGAAACCCCCGTGTCTTCTGAACCTACTCCTATCCCCATTCTTCCACCTATTCCCACCCCACGGAGCGGGTGTGCGTTGCCCATGGTGCCCCTTGGGCCTAATCCCCAGGGAGACAATAAGCCAAGTCAAGATGATTCGGTGCCGGCCGTGCATTTCAAGATCCAAGACTTCATTTGCCGAATGCCGATCCGCATCCTGGTCCCTGGTTATTTTGGGGATGTTGAGCCTACACTCCTGGTGAAAACGGTTGACAAGAAGAGTTTCCTTGAGTTGATGCCAGTTTCTTCCCGAGCAAGGCCGGTGGCAATCTCTTTGCTCGTCGGAGAGTTCAGTGTTGATGCTATTATTTCTCCTTGCTCTATTGCCATTCAGATGACAAGCCAAGAAGGGTTCTCTACCCGTGTTGTGCTAA
This sequence comes from Amorphophallus konjac, assembly GCA_022559845.1. NCBI lineage: Eukaryota > Viridiplantae > Streptophyta > Magnoliopsida > Alismatales > Araceae > Amorphophallus > Amorphophallus konjac. The sequence continues at coordinate 25,800,593 of CM040120.1, forward strand.
CGCATACGACCACCAAGCAGATTATGGGTTCTATGTTCAAGGTGCAATTGGCCGTATATTCTACACTTTCTGGAGATATTCTGCACTTGTTATGTAATCTTCCTCAGTTTATTAGCAAGCCGGCCATGTCAACACCGTGTATTACTCTCCCTCAGCTTCACCCGTCTCTTCTAGCAAGGGAGTTATGCTTCAAGTCTTATTGCCGAGTGGAGCTGCCAAATATCATGCTACTTGTGCCAAGTAACAAGACTCCATGGTTTTATGATATTCAGTATTATGAGGAGTTAGTTGTTCAAGAACGTCCTACTATTGTTAGCACCGGGAGTCTAGGGGCAACTGCCCCGATGAAGCTGCATGTCCATAGTCGGACAAGGCCATCTGCTAGGTGGGCTCGCTATTTGAGAAGATATTGCAAGGCAAGGTGCCCAAGGATTCAATCCCGGGCCAAGCGGGTCCATTTCAAGCCAATTTCAGCTAAGAAGAGACGGCGATGCAGGTTCAAGAGCCGTCAGTTGTGCATTCAGGGATCCGCCTATTCCTCCCTTTCTTTTCATTCATCCTTCTTTCTACTCACTTCCCACCCTTGGGTAGTGTACCTTCCTCCATCTGATCCTATTTCCATCATTTTCTCCTCCTTCCATAGGTCCATGTGTCCCCATTCCTCTCTTTTTTCCCCGGATCCTCCAGATTTTCCCTCCTCTCACGATTCTAGGCCCCGGCCTATGTCATCCTTCCATCCCAATCTCGGGACATCACCTGATTCTTCTTCCCCGGGACTTCCGGGTGTTGCCTCGAATTCTTCCCCAGGACTTTCGGGTGTTGCTTCTGATCCTTTTCTGGCCCTACTGGAATACTACTACTCTCCTTCTCCGGACACGTCGGATGATCATTCTCCTTCTTCCTCATCTTCATAGCAATCCTCTCACTGTCATTCTATTCTCTCCTCTTCTCCCTTTCGGGGTCTTCGCCCTTTCTCTTACTGCTTTCAAGGCTTTAGTCCACCTTGATCTGAGCTAATCTGGTTTCTTCTGTATCTGGTTCCTTGTTATCAGGGTCTCTATGCCTTAACGAGGGAGTTCTAGCCCTCGCCTCTCTTCCTTTTTATCCTCCTTCGTCTAGTTTGGTGTCTATCGCTCCTCCACGTCAAGGAATCTTTCAATCCCTTTGCTATCCTCTCCCTTTTGTCCTATCAAGCAAGGAAAATAAAACTCGCACTCCTCAAAGCTCGATGGTCAAGATCACTCCACGGATTTGCAAAGGTATTTTGTGCAAGAATATGTTATCATTGCTATTACTCTTATTACTCCTGCACATGCTTATAACGTTGGTTCCTCGACATGGTTAAGTGACTTTTAGAAATTTGCTTAGTTCATTTAGAATGAGTTCGCTTCTGCAGCATCCTTAGGCTGGTGATAACTCTGTGCTGGGAGTCTAGTTCTTTCCCCGATCGTTGAGGGTGACCTTTTAGCATGGGTTTTTCACACACTACACGGCAAGCCATAGCCGATTCCTCTGAGGCACACCGTTGCTGCTTTGGCCATACTTTGGGTATGCACAAAGGTCGTTTTCTCTTCTCTGCTCGACCAAGTGCAGGGGCAAGAGATTGATAGATGAGATGACCAACCTAGACGCTCCCTAATACGAGAGAGGTCTCAAATAGGGGCAGTCTTGACCCTCAAAAGTGAGCTTTCATGCTATATCTAGCCAATAAGGGCTGTCAAATGAAAATCAAAATAAAATTATGAATAAAAGGCATGGCAAGAGTGGCAGTAAGTTCCCTGCGGGACGCCATGAGCTCGGTCGCATAGTGACTCCCCGCGGTCGCAAACAAGGATGGCACGCCCGGTGGGACGTCTCCTACCTTTCTTCTTTCGGCCGAAGAAGAGTCACACCCGCCAGGTGTGCGCCGCAATGCCTTCTCCCTTTCTTATCAGAGAGGAAGAGGAGGGCCCCCTATCCAACATGCAACATGCGACCGGTCGTCATTGAGCGACCAACCTGCACCAGCAACAGCAACAATAAACCAGTGGCGATAGTGACCTACAGTCCAATCGTCATCGTCATCCACGCCGGGCACCTACGGTTGGCAACGCCAATCGTGTTCAGCAACGTTGCTTCGACTTTCAGCTCGCCCTGATCTTCGGGCGCCATTGCCATGGCCGACAAGCAGCCTAGTCCGGTGACTGCCCATACAGGCATATGGCCCCTCTGCTCCTCCAGCAACAGAGACCCATGTGGTCATTGACCCCTGGGTCCCCAGCTCTGCCAACACTCGACACTGGCTTTTTGCCCCGGGTCCCCGGCTCCTCAGCACCTCACTCGGGCTCTCAGCTCTGAGTCCCTACCAAGCCTACCCGAGCACGGGTTTCCCACCCCGGGGTCAAGGCCTCCCAGTATTCTATACGGGCCTTCCGACCCGAGTCTCCGATGAGCCGGCACTCAATACGGGCTTTCAACCCCGAGTTTGAGGCTCCCCAGCATCTGGCTCGGGTAGATGACCCTGGGTCTCATCAAGGTCGGTCCTCGACGCGGACTCTCCGCATTAGGCCATTCGCCTCCCAGCTCTACGACGGGATCTTTACCCCAACGATCCAGCAATGCCAACTCCCAGCAAAGGGTTTCCTCTTTGGGACAAGGCCACCTCAACACCCAAGACTGGCGTCTAGCCCTGGGTCTCAGCTCCAGCAACACCCAAGATGGGCGTCTAGCCCTGGGTCTCAGTTCTAGTAACACCCAAGATGGGCGTCTAGCCCTGGGTCTCAGTTCCAGCAACACCCAACACGGGCGCCTAGCCCTGGGTCTCAGCTCCAGCAACACCCAAGACGGGCATCTAGCCCTGGGTCTTAGTTCTAGCAACACCCAACACGGGCGCCTAGCCCTGGGTCTCAGTTCCAGCAACACCCAACATGAGCGCCTGGCCCCGGGTCTCAGTTCCAACAACACCCAAGACGGGCGTTTAGCCCTGGGTCTCAGCTCCAGCAACACCCATGACGGGCGTTCAACCCTGGGTCCCAGATACATTAATACCCGAGATGGGCATCCAGCCTCGGGTCCTAACTACATCAACACCCAAGATGGGCTTTCCACCCTGGGTCCCAGCTACATCAATACCCAAGATGGGCGCTCCGCCCTGGGTCCCAGTATTCCCGCATCCCCAATACCCAAGGCGGGCGTTCAGCCCCGGGTTCCAGCTCCAGCGACACCAAAAAAAAAAGGGAAGGGGCCGTCTAGCTCTGGGATCTGGCTCCAGCAGCACCCAAGGTGGGGGTTCAGCCCCGGGTTCCAGCCGCATCAACACCCAGGACGGGTCGCATGCCCTGGGATCCAGTTCCATCAATACCCAAGACGGGTGTTCTGCCCTAGGATCCAGTTCCATCAACACCTAAGACCGGGCGTTCAGCCCCGGGTCCCAGTTTTATCCACACCCAAGATGGGTGTTCAGCCCCGGGTCTCGACTTTATCAACACCCGAGATAGGCATTCGGCCTCGGGTCCTAGTTTCATCAGCACCCAAGACGGGTCTCTTGCCCCGGGTTCCAGTTTCGACAACGCCCAAGACCGGGCGTTCAGCCCCGGGTCCCAGCATCATCAGTGTTCAAGACGGGCTTCTAGCTCTAGAACCCAGCGTCGTTAAGCACTCAGTCTGGGTTCTAGTCCCAGATCCCAGCTTCATTAGCTCCCAATACAGGCTTTCAGCATCGGGCACTAGCTTCTCCAACACCCAGTATGGGTGTCAAGCTCTGGGTCACCACCCCTCTGACATCCTCAGTTCACAACATGGGTCACGAACCCCGAGTTCCGACAACAACTCCGACGGCCCAAGTGAACACCAAGTTCCAGGTCGCCATTCTGTTGGCCCCAGCTAGGGCACTACACTCCCGAGTTCCAACTACATCAACACTCACCAGAAATACCGTACTCCAGACAACCCCAGACCGGGTTCGTTCGATGCACCACATTGGTGCTGAGTCAACCTCAACCCTGCAAACAAAAAGGGGTGACATAGCGGCTGCAAAAATGGGTGACCCACCGCCGCCACCCCTACCTCCAGAAGACTAGGTGAGGCTCAGAGAAGCCGATGCACCAGTATCACACTGGGGGCAATCACCCCGATCCAGTATCCAACCTTCCAAGCCCAAACAGCGGGGGCAACTCCAAGGAGGAGCGTCCCTCCTCCCTCAAATGAATATGGGTCATTAGAAAAGGGGCCCAACCCATTCGGAGGTCCCGAGTCAAGAGCTCCCTCCACTCACCAGAATGGTACCAAGCTCAAGAGCCAGCAGAGTGAAAGAGGGTGAATCCCGCCGACACCCACCCAGTAGCTCGAGATAAACTCCATCTGCATCGGCCAACAATTCGGTGGAATCCCGGACTACGCCAACTGATGACACCAGCAAAGCTCCATCGGGTCCCCACCGGTGGCTACCAGCAAACCCTGGCGGGAGGTCTATCTATTCGGTATTTACCATGTCTCAAGGTGTAGCAACACCCTCGCAGACACTCAGTCCAAGCATAGCTTCGGCCATCATGATCATCATGGCCGAGCCTCCCAGATCCCGGTCAAAGTCCCAACTACCTACAGCAAAGACCAGCCATTCTTTGGATCCACCCTAAAGTCCCGAGCTACTCGGTTGAGGGTCGATCCGCGGTCGCTTCTACAACATCAACAAGTCGTCGATGGCGCAACCTACAGGCAACGTCCCCTGACAGCGTCAAGCTAAGGACGACAGCCGCAAGGCTCGCAGGTACCCAAATAAAAAACAACAACAAAAGGGGCTAAAAATAGAGATGCCCCGGTGGACTCAGCCACTCCCTCTAGATGGTAGTGGCTGGGGGCAAAAAGGCCACAAACCCAGCTGAGGTGAAAACCTACGAGGGCACCTCATGCAAAATCGGGTTACCTCTTGGTGTGAAAACCCGTAAGGGTGCACCGGAAATAGCAAAAGGGGGGCAGCTCTGGCAAAAAACCGAAAGGGTGGTAGAGCTGGTAAAGAGAAAAAGAAAAATCTCTCTTCCTCTCTAGGAATAGCCAACCACCTCACCCTAAATCCCTGACCGGCCCACTACAATAGTGGGTCAGCATACCTTCTTCTAGCTGTCACGCCATAACGGTCGGCCTATACCCAGTCTTTGACTAATACACCATCATGGTTGGTAACCACCCAGCATCCAAGTCAATACACCATCACGGTCGACCTACCTATTTCCTCCTAGTCTAACACTGTCCCCGTTTGCCGCTACCCCCCCCCCCCGACCTACATGCCATCATGGCTGGCCAAGCCTTCACCTTGGTCGTCCTCCTTCACAGTCGACCTACTCATACCCTTGACTAAACACCTCCACAGTCAATCCAACACCCGATCTCTGGCCAATACACCACAATGCCTAGCCTACACATCACCCAGTCCCTAACCAGTACACCTTCCTGGCCAGTTAAATCCATAACCTTTGGCCTGTACACCTCTTTGGTCGGCCTACGTCAAATCTTGGCCTATACGCCACCACAACCCAGAACCTTAGCCTTTGCATCATCAAAGCCGATCTGTTCAAGCTTCAGTCCAAGCTCTAGCTGCAAGCTACACGGATCAGCCACCCTGAGGGTCTACGTGAAGCTCCAGATTGCTCGGCGATTAGCCAAGCCCCAGCAAGGAACTCCAGCATCAACACAATGGATCAACAACAACGATCCCACCAACAATGTCCTTCGACAGCAGCAAGCTAAGGACACCTAGCGCCAGTCACCGAATAGCCAAAAGGCTCTCAGGTAAACAAAAATAAATAAATAATAACAAAAATGGGGTTAAAAATAGAGATACCCTAGCGGACTCGATCGTTCTCTTTTTCAAGGAAGCGGTTGGGGGCAAAAAGGCCAGTAACCCGATTGAGGTGAAAACTCGCAAGAGCACCTCAATCAAAATTGGGTGACCCCTCGATGCGAAAACCCGCAAGGGCGCATCGGAAAAAGTAAAAGGGGGCCAGCTCTGGCAAAAACCCGAAAGGGCGGCAGAGCTGGTAAAGAGAACAAAAATAAAATTTCTCTTCTCCCTCAGCTGGGGGCAACCAGCTACCCACCTTCCAGCAACCATATCCCCGGCCAGTTGCCTGTACCAGTCCCTGACCAATCCCCTGCTCCAGTTTATAAATCCTGCACCTCCCTGTCGGCCATATACCATCACGTTTGGCTTAAACCAGCTCCCCAGGCCACTCCCCTCCCTTGGTGGCCTATTCCAGTCTCTGGCTAGTACGTCTCTCTAGGTCATTGATCTTACACTCCCCATTTATCCATACACCACCCCAGTTGGCTCACACTTCCTCTGGCCTCACACCTCCACAGTCAGCCCATATATACCAGCAATTCATGCATTAGTCAGTCATTCATTCCAGTAAACCTCAGCCTACACGCCACCTCGGTTGGCCCCTACATCACAACAACCTTGGATCCATCTATCATGAGAATCCATCAACCCATAATTCCCAGTCACCAGCCTATCATGGTCGAGTCACCATGAACCCGGTCATAACTCCACCAATACGCCGTAAAGGCATACCAGTTCCCATATCCCAATCATGATTCCAGCAATACGCCACTAAGGCACACCAATTCCTAGACCACCAGTCAAAGCCACTACCATGGCTACGACGATGACAAGCCATCAACAGCACAAACTCCAGGTCACGTCCCCTGACAGCAGCACGCTACGGACGGCAG